>OX375783.1:941553-1637231 GCA_947359385.1 Chesias legatella
AGCGACGTTACTTCATTCGCGAATGAGTTGTTTGTCGTAATTTAGACAAAAGAAAAAAAGGGAATCGGGAATCTATCACTACACTGTGGGCCTATCTATCACTATTATTGTGGGCCCTGCCTGAAAACCAGCGCTGCGCTCTCTTTTAGTGTGCAGCACTATGCTGAGACAGGGACCCTTTTTGCCAACTCAACACTTTCCTCCTACGTTATGAGTTGTGTCTAACGATTTATTTTTATTTATTAATATATGTGTTGTTTTTGCAAAATAAATACTCTTTCTTTCTTTCTTTCTTCTTTCACATGTTGGGATTCGATGTGTTTCGGGTAGCCTTATTTCAGGGGCAGTTTCCAATCCAGGCGTTGGCTACCCCTACCGGCTACTAGTCGCTACACATCAGAGTATGGTGATAATTATGTAGTAAAATAATACTTGCTGACGTTTCTAAGTCATTTGTTATGAATTCTATGGAAACAAAAATAATGAGTTGAGCCTTAAAAAGTCGACAATAAAAGTATCTAACTTAAATTAAAAATCAGATGACTCATATAAGGGCACAGTGGGACTGTGTGATTGAAATGTTGAAACAGAACGTTGCAAGAAAACGTAGGACGTCTAGACACACAAGAGGATTTTGTAAATCTTCATTAGAAGCACGACTCGCTCCGGAGTCATCAACGCCAAAATCAGAAAGTTATACCGGTGAAAAAAAAACACCGCGCTCAACCATTAGCCCTCTCCACAGTATCGAGTCCTTGGCCACTAAAACAATAGTCGATTCTAAACTTTTTGTAAGGTCGAAGAATGTAGGCTGTACAGCATAATGAGGTCCCAGTTTGGGCGAACTGAGGACCACTGTCTGGAGGGGCTCAATGCACAAGACCAAAAACAAAAAAAACTCTTCAATTTTTCTGTTTACCCGCTGCTACACAGAGCGTGGTGGTCTAGTGGTAATGACCCCGAGTCTCAATCCGCAAGTCGCCTGTTCAAATCCCGACGTGTACCTATGAGTTTTTCGCTTGAAAGATTGATGTGCGCAATACTACGTTCTCAAAACGGTGAAGGAAAACATCGTCAGGAAACCGATAAGTAATAGAACAAAAAATTCGAAGACATGTGTCACGTGCACGAAAGGAGCCTCTTTGAGGCGCACTTAATCCTATCCCCACACTAACATAAATAAGTTAAGAAGATGTTAGTATTCTAAGCCCCTACACCGGCCTGAGTCCACCCACCCAGCTTTGCCAAATTTATTGCGAGGACGGCTATCTTTCTCGGAAACTGCTGAATTATTCGGCAGCGGCTGTGGCAGGCATGCGGGTTCAGTTCCCGTGTGCCGATGCACAGTTATGATCGCTATTCTTACGTAACTATTGTTAGCAAAAACTGGTAAGATTTGTTGCGGGACATTTAATTGGAGTTCAGTATTCGAGTCGCAATTTTAATTTATAACATTTTGGATAACATAAAAATATTTTTAACTTAAGGCATCAAACTCCATGACATTTTTATCAGTCCTGACTCTCAGTTTTACAAATTTATATCAGCTAAAAGACCCTGCATAGTACCATGAATACGTACTGCGCTGAACTATGTAAAATCCCCAAAAGTATTTATCCTAAGCCGTACCAAAACCGCCGACAAAATAAAAACTGACCATACATATGTAATTGCGAACGGACAGACGGACGGAGCGGCAAAGAAATTATATCAGTGGGTCAGACAGCCTTGCAGGATTCATGGAACGGCGCGCGCGCATAATCCGACACGCCCCCCACACGGACGGGAGGGAGGGAGGGGGACTTAGTGACCTTGAGCCGTATGAATGATGAACTTATGACGTGATTGTGTGATGGATCGTCTCCTAATGACTGTTTAAAAATAAGACAATCAATTTTCATTGCATCGCTAATGTTAGCTCAATATCGAAATGGCATAAACACTCAATTTTAGTTTCATTTCTAATAACTCACTTCATAATGCCGCGCGAAATGGTATTGAGTAACCGCGCAGTGTATTCGCTTTGGTTGTTTTAATGTGTGGTTGCCGGTGAAATTACAGGCACATGTGACATTCCACCTGCACGTCTCAGGGTTACGGGCGCATACGATGCGACTTGTGTCTTGGCGTATCTAGCAGGGTATGACCCTAGCCGCATCGCTTGTTATGGGCAGAGGTTACCACTTAACACCAGGTGGGACGTCGGCTCGTTTGGAAACTGTAACATATAAAAATAAAATTGTATGTGGTAGCTGTGTTTGTTAGTTATAAACAAACGGAACTACAAGTTACCTTACTGTATACTTTTTCCGTAATTATACCGTGTTCAGCAGAGGTGGTATGGATTGGTTTGTCGTTTAACGTCGGAATTGGGTACAAGTCGATGTGTACAAAATGTTTAAATATTTGATTTGATTTGACTAACATTAATAATATATAAGTAATAATATAAGTTGATAGACTAAACAATCTTTAAGCATCATCAATTACAAAACATTTTATCATTTACGTTACATAGATACATTAACAGACAGATTTGACATTACAGCATCACGTCTCGGTGTTAAGGTGCGATTCAATGTCGCTTAGGTATTTTGTACCTAATATATACCACAATACTTAATAAAATAAAATAATTGAAATCAGGTGAGACATCCGCTCGAGAACAGGAAGTTATCACATGAAAAAAATGTCTATGGCTCTTTTTGGATGTGGAGCTTAAGAAAAACCAATTGCGGAAGAATCAGGTACTCAGAATTTCTTAACATAACTTACAGATAACGCAAACTTAATAAAAAAATATAATTCTTATTTTAATAACATTAATCTTTGGAGTTGAATGTATGGCCGTGAGTGGTGAAACATTGACGGATTAAGTGTTAGGTACCGATAGTATTCTGGGCAATATATTATAACTAATATCACACCGTGTGTTTAGTGAGTTTACTTTAATAGAAAGTCATTGAACACGTTTTGAAATTATACGGTACTTGATGAATGGTGAGCTTTGAAATAGTACTTATCTGTGATTTATTCCAAAGCCACGCCACGCCAGCCCGACTAATGCCAAGTTCTCTCGTCGCTTGAGAACATTACAGCCAAGTGGAAATTCTCTAAAATGTTTTGATTGTTATACGGTAACGCAAACTTTTTTTTAATGTCGTGTCGGTGATAGAACGAGCTGATGGCCCACCTGATGTCAAGTGGTAACCGCCGCCCATACACAACAGCAATACGACTCAACCTCTCCACCAAAGTAAGAGATGACTCAAGTCGCATTGCGTTGCGTCTATCACCCCGAGACGGGGATGTTACGTCTAATGCGCCTGCAATTTCAATATGGCACTATTAAATTCCTCATCATATTACAATGTCCCCAGTGAATGAGTTTTCTGGCTCCTCTGGCCACTGTCTGTCTGTCTAACGGATAGCCTACTCCGTAGAGTAGTCCTAATAATATGCAACTTCGGAACTACAAGACATATTGTGTTCATGCAACAAAGTGGAATCTTTTAATTAGCCTAAGTCTTTAATTTATTAACCTATTCATTAAGCTAGCTGTAAGATTTCCTAAAATTGTAAAAATTAAATAAACAAATTGAGATTTTTCTCTTGAAAGAAATATCAAATATTTTTTTCTAATCTTCTTCTTCTTCGAGTCACCGGTTCTGTCGAACCAGTGTGGTGAAAGGATTGTAAGTGCGCCTCAAAGAGGCTCCTTTCGTGCACTCGACACATGTCTTCGAATTTTTAGTTCTACGACATGTCGGTTTCCTCACGATGTTTTCCTTCACCGTTTTGAGAACGTGGTATTGCGCACATAAATCTTTCAATCGAAAAACTCATAGGTGCACGTCGGGATTTGAACCGTAATTTTTTCTATTGATCCGCACACTACGTTATAAAGAAATCACAAAATTAATAATACTGAGTTCAGATTACTCTAAGTTGATACTGTTTCAGAGTAGGAAATCTTCCAAACGAAAAAAAACTGCTATAAGGTGACTGATTATGAGCATTCGGTGTACAATTTCAGGACAGAAATATAAACAAGAACATGATAAGCAGTGACTATGCAGTGGTTACACAGTGGTTACGCAATGGTTACTCGTAGATGCGGAAAAGGTAGCGCGGAGGTCGTGGGGCTCGACCGCGCGCTCTGCGCTCATGCTCTAGCGACGCAGGCGCATGTCCCTTGTTGCACGGATGTGGTCAGTAGTGGTTACGCAGTGGTTACACAGTGGTTACCTGTGGGTGGGTGCGGTGTTGGCGCGGGGGGTCGCGGGGCTCGGGCGCGCGCGCCGCGCTCATGCTCTAGCGACGCCGGCGCATGCCAACTACGGCACCGTCGCCGCGCTGCAACAATATGAAATGAAATGAAATTTTTCATTTCATGAAATTTTTCATTTCCTGAAATATGCTTCAAACAGATTTTGTCTCTTACCATGCAGGCTACGTGGAAAGAGACAACAATATAGTTCGGCATAGACAACTATAGAGTGACTAGGGTCCACCGCTACCTATCTTCATCGAACACATGTGACAAAAGCGCATTACTTATATGTAAAAAGCTGCACGTTTGAAGGAAAGAAAAAGCATTTAGATACCGCCACGGCATTTAATGGGTATTACCAGCTTCAAAATTAAAGGAAAAAAATCGCGAATGATGTGTTCAACTGATTGGTGAGTCATTACATAGCAAAATGCGTTGTTTAGTCAAACTATAAAGTGTTGAATATTTATCAGAGCAAAACAGAAAATCATGTAAAATATGTTTTGGATTCAATGAGCCGAGAAAGCTAAGTTATTCAAAGGAGTTAGTTCAAAACACTAGCCATTAGTATTTGACAGTTTTATATAATTTAGTTTCATTAATTTATGCGTATGAAGACATCCTTAAGAATTAATCAATGCACGCACTTAAGTAGAAATCTATAAATACCAGCACGCGTATTTTTATTCACACAAGTGAAAATAAATAAATTTCCTAAACTATACTCATTTATCTACTCGTACGTTTAACATGGTCGTAATATTTAATTTTGATATAAACTTTCACGACACACCCACCTCATTGCCAACTTTAAGAAGAAACTAAACATAAAATAAATAAAATTCGTGGTAATAAATTTATCGAGTGTTATTCATTTACTAACGCAGTGCGTTAGCATCGTATCTCGGAACACGGGTCAGCTCACAGAGTTATAATAAGCAGTATGGCCGACGAACTGAGTAACGCGTAAGCAAATGTCCTGCTTTCAGCGCACACAAATAAACATTTTTTATAACGTTTTACACACTCATGGCACTCTAACCATCTGCCTGAACAGCTTTACTCGCCTAGACCAAAAAATATAATAATATCGTACTCGGAGTTAATTTAGCTTTTTATTAGTGAAAGAATTTTTATTATCGCTTCAGTAATTTCATGTTGAGACTTTATTTCCCTCTACAATATACCTGTACATACAAAAGCATTCTAGACTAAGTACAGATACGCTTGTAAATTACTTTCAATGTAAATGTATCCCAAGATTTATATTTACTACCTACATATTTACGAAAATTGTGTGTAATGACTTGATCTGTATTGTTTTTTTTTATCGTTTATTATTGACTATAATACCATTTGAAATCAACTCTTGGAGTTTTTAGGAAAATTTCGTTTTAGACAGAGAGGAGAGCGACATTTCTTTGTGCTTAGTGAATAATAATAATATTGGTAGACAATTCACACGTCGCCATCTAGCCCCAAATTAAGCATAGCTTATACTATGGGAACCATACAACTGATAGAATACATACAGATTTTTTTGTAAATACATAAATATAATACATATTAACACTTAGATACAGAACATACTTCTATGTTCGTCACACAAATGTCCTGGGTGGAAATCGAACCCACGAGCTAAAGCGCAGAAGGCAGAGTTACTACTAATTGAGCTGTGAGGCCTGTGAATGCAACGGCTCGGCGCGGCGCGCTCTATGCTATCGTCCCTCTGGGGTCAGGTGATGCTCTGTTATAACCATTTGAAAGTTGTTTGTCCGGCGTACGATACTTATCTCTATATGTCGCCGTGATCTCCGATTCTGGGGTCAGCCATTTCAAGAAATTAAACTTATGGTTACTTCTTAACAGTGATAAAAGTGATGGCGATTTGAGTTGCTTTCTCGGCACCGAAATATACTTGTAGATAACTTAGACCTATTTTTAGATATTATAGTTGGTTGGTCTGTGTTCAGAGTTAGTTCTAGATTACTCTAGTCACAGCACTTACGGGAAATTAGTGATGACGCAGAGTCCTGCAGATACCATTAAAATGAAATGGTAATTTTATAATATCTCAAATAATATGAGAAATTTATCATGAAACCATAGATTTCACAGTGCAAGTTACGTGACTCAGTACTTTTCCATTTAATTTAAAATCACATTCCAAATTCAAAAGTGTCTTTTCAATTTTCCCGCTGAGAGCAAATGTGACAGTGACAGCTGACAGCTTCCGTGACCAGATTCGGAAGAGCTGTCACCGCGGGTGGGGTGGGTGTGCTTTGTAAACGAAAAGAGGTCAGGGTATTTTGGATGTTACTGCACAGCAGCGTTTCCCGCAGGCTATGTAAATCGGTCAAGGTCAGGTGGACCAGAATAGACTGCCTGTCTGGAGGCCTAACGGTTCAGGGGGTTGATTAATTTGTCTGCGAATTTAAGCGGAAATAGTCCCCGAACGGGGCCAAAGGTCTGTTATTTGCGTATGGTGAATGTCTGATGTGGTCACAAATAGAAGACATAGGTATCTTTCCAATAAACGAAATGATTTATTATTTCAATTTAAATTGAATTTAATTTATATATTTTAGGTGATGTAAGGGTTGACGCATATGCAAGTAAGTGCTGAAGTTGTAGTCGGAAGCAGTATATTGAAACAGGTAGTTAATAATGGTTTTTAATTTAATGGCTCTTTCATCAAATTACAGATTAATGGGTTCATTATTAGGGGTTCTCTAAAACGAGTAAATCATTATCAATCCGGTGTTTCATCCATCCATCCGTGAACGAAAATGTACACAATTAAGGATCAATAACATAATCTGTGGAGAATTACTTTTCGCTAAATTTTGATACATCGTGTCTCTGATGTGAATTTACATAAAGAATTCAATAACTTAGTATGTGTCCAAGCTGATGATACAACCCTTTCGATAAAATCGGGCTTTATAGGTTATTATTTTTGACACCGGCTTATGATTATATATTAAGAACCTCTATTGCCTATCAATACTAAGATTATTTTTCAATGTCCGTTTAGTGTAAGATTTCTGCTGACTGTTTTGAATGAGACGTGGAAGCTAAATATCTTTATAAAACAGGTATTACGCAGAGCAGGTAGACCGCCAACGCGCATGCGCAAACTCTTGGCCCTGTAATTATCGCATTTTCTTATTATCTCGGAATATTTCCTCGTATTAACTGCATTTTGAATGCAGTAGTTTGAAAGAGTAACTACGATTACCTCCTACTATTTGCTGGGCTGTGCTACAGTACGTTGATGACAGTAAGCCGTGATACTTGTGGTCTGTTATTGACGATCAATGCCAAGGCTATCATTAACCGAAGTAGATTAGTCACCCCCAAAAACGAGACTTTTAAGATGTATGTGTGAGATTCAAGGCTTATCATCACAAGAGCGCAACAAAACAGTCAATATTGACGTGAACATAAGCAGAGCTACCCTAAAACTATTGCTAAAAATACTCACATCAAACAAGCACAAAAAGGTTATCACTGAATACACTATTCGACACAGCACAGTACAATTTCAACACTACGCCCGGATATATTGCACTTTCAATCCAATTTTTGCAGTTTTCAGGGAGGCCTGAAGGCAGCGGAGCGCTCTCACGATGACATTTGTCATTGAGCGCGCACGCTCGGCAATGTTCGGGTGTTTTCGGAGCGCTTCGGCTCTGTCCGGGTGTTGTCGGGTCCGGCCGGCAGGTATTGATCGGCGTGCCGAGGCGCCCGTCCGTCCGCCGCCGGTGGCGCCCCCTCGCGCCGCTAATGAGACCTGATGGCCATCCATTATTTAGCAGCCTCCAAGACTGTGCGGTGCGCGAAATTAATGGACAATTTATTGATTTATTGCAAGCGAAATTAAAGATTGATTGGCCGAGTCCGTTAATCTGTTATCAGTTAGACTTGGGCTCTGATGTGTTTCGACAGCGAGGGAACCTACGCGTTACCTCTCGAGGATAGTTCGTGTCCTAACTATCGAATTAACTCACTTCACATTATTTGATTAGAATATTAATTAAATTTGATGATTTATTGAAGCATTAGTAACTTTGTCCTTTATTAATTTAACGACATACGATAAAACTTTAGTATTTATTACATTTCTTAAATTGAATAAAAATTATAACGTGTCAGTAGCAGTATAACTTAAGAAAAGTTCGTCCGGGAAGTACTGCCACCATACCCATTTTTGCCGTCAAGCAGTGATGCATTCGCCTTACTGTGTTCTGATTTAAAAGGTGTAGTTGCTGGTTAAATTGCAGGCAATTGAGACATTCCACCTTCACGCCTCAAAGTTACGGGCGCAATACAATTGATTTACCCTACTTAGGTATGGCAAGACCCAAGACGTTTTGCTTTTGTTATGGGCAGATGTCACCGCTTTACTTATCTAAATTTAGAGCAAGTTGGTTGATCAGTTTATTTTATTTGCTAGGATTGCGCCTGTGTTACCCTAAAAGACCAACCGGATATACTGAACTGAAACAAGTGACTGAAACAACTGATATTCCATGTTTGATTGAAGGATTTATCCTCCTTATACTATCAAGTAAACAAATATAATAATGCCTAGGTAATTTACTTTAAAAGCAGGATAGAAGGAAGGCGTAGGGTTAGTAATAGAATTCCCTCCCTTCAAGTTTGACCCTAAAAGCAAATTGTCATAACAGAACCGTTTTTTTTTTCATTCCAAATGGAATTACAAAACACTTACGCACTAAAGTGTTATATCAAAGTCCATGCAAAATAGGTGTTACCAAGTTCAAATGCCTCAATCAAAATTAACGAGCATATGCCTCAATAGATTCATCAACGTAACCACATTACCATATCCGCGAACTGTATCGACTATCAACGGCCTCATAAGATAAAAACAATATATATTCCAAAATAACTAACTTTCTAAAATGATAATGTTTAGTTTCTATATATCTAATAAAATAGAACTGGTACATCACTAATTATATTCATTGAACCGTTAGACACAACTATCGCGCAATATTGGAATGGGCATCGTAAACTGGGGGCGTAGCGCCAGCGGACACAGTACCTCAACTCCGCGCCCGCGACCTCGCACACTACTACACAATATTATTTTGTCGTCTTATGATATTTTTTGAAATTTATGTCGTTAACATATTGCTTGCCTATTTTAATTTTGTATTGATTTCTATAAGAAATTTGTGAAACATTTAGCAGGCCTCACAGCTCAGTTGATAGTAACTCTGTCTTCTGAGCTGTAGGTCGTGGGATCGTTTTCCACCCATGACAAACATTTAGAAAGAAAGAAAGAAAACCGTTTATTTGTGGCAAAGAATATACATACAGGTAAAGAATAAAAAAAGGAATTATATTAAGACTACAATAAAAAAATACTACACTATATTAACAAAGCATTGGCTCTCCTGCAATATAGCATTGCTACAAAATGGCTTCCAACTCACCATTTGCTAGGTTGTGAGCAACCCACACAAAACAAATTTGTGTGAAGAGCATTGTGATGTTTGTTCGGTGTTTGTGTTAATATGTATTTATATGTATCCATTTACAAATAAAAATATAAATATGTTCTATCAATCACCCGGTTTCCATAGTACAAGCTATGCTTAGTTTGGGGCTAGACGGCGCGGCGGAGTGTGAAATGTCCACTAATATTTATTATTATTATTATTTATTTATGTAGTTTGACCATGAAAATGCCCTGAGATTGGTCGGATATGGTAATATTGATCATTGCTACTAATTTGTACATTGGCATAAAGTGTGCAATTCATGCGTCGTCAGCACTTCCTCTGACGCATTGCCATACTGTATATTTGGGCGTGTAAATTTGGACTGAACCATATGATTTTTTTAAGTATAAAGTACGGAATAAAATGTTTTGAAGTTTGATTTGTTTTGTGTCTTGTAACACATTCAAATTTATGAATGTGTTATAGGAAACCAAACACAACAAACTTAAGGCAACTACAAACAATCTTACAGTATAAGTAGATCTACATCTGCTTGGCGGCAGAAATAAGGTAAAGTGGGAAGTGCCTATCCGAAATACACTTTGAAAAAGTATAATATTGTAAATAAGTAGAAAAACAAATTATTTCCGAATCTTATATTAAAATCATGAAAAGTATCACTACAGATCACTGCAATCCGTTTCAGACACATTTTAAATTAAAGGGAGAACAAATTTGTTTATTTCGCTTTAATTTATTACAACATGCATTTATAAATAATTAAGTAGCTTAAAGCTAATATAAAATCTGATAAATTAACAAAACAACTAAAAGCTCTAATTTGTAATAACATACAGTTAGAAAAACTAACATGGTAGACAATGATTTCGCCATGTATATTTGATTGTGATGTAAGTTGCGTTACCGTCTCACTGAGTGTACTATGTACGAATACACTGACAACGGCCTTAATAAGACCTCCGATGGAACTAGCATCACCAATTAGAGCGAGACATTAAGCGTTGAGATATGTTTCCGGTGCGATATGATATTATACCTAGGCTGTAAACTTTTAATGGAATTCGGACTACTTCTTTGAATAATGATTTATATCGAGAAATTAACCGAAAAGTGATATAGTTGTAAATAATTGAAATAAAAAAAATACCTGCTGAATTTGATTTATACGTGTTTTTATAGGTTTTTCATTGAACTAAAAATATTTGACACAAAAATTGTGTAATTCTGATTGTTGATTTCATTTTTGGTGTTAATATATTTAATATTTGCCAAAATGTGGGTCGACAATTTAGATGGATTTAAGCCACCTTGGTCATAGCTATGAACTGCGTGAATGGAAAATTGCATTTTGTTAGTATTTTAGTAACCATTTACTGAAAAGCGCTAGCTAATTGACTTGTGTACAAGTCTCCTACGACTTATTTTCTTATGCATGTAATTATTAATACTTTTATTCGTATGTAATTAATTTACGAAATATTAATGTTCTTAGGCAAAATTTACAAAACAAAAAGGTACCATTTGAGCTATGCAAATGTAGTTTCAAAGTACCTGTAGATAGAAGAGCAGGTGACTGACAATTAAAGGATACATTTGCCAAAAAAAATATGAAATCGAGTTCAAAATATGATAAATTTATTTAAATCTTTTGTATACTCCAAATGAAATATGAGGTATTTTAAGTATACTAAATAAATATATAAAAATTTTACCACTTTTACTTCGTGTTATAATTTAAGTTCTTTACTTTATGGTTGCATTCGAATTGCTGGCATCTCAAATATCACAGCGATAAAGCTAACAGTACCGACCTACCCATCCGAGACACTTCCAAACACACAGTTACTATTAAGAAAACTATTTATACTTAATAACGAACAAACTTTAAATTCCGTCAATATTGCCATTTACACGCCACCAGAATACAGGTTTATTAAAAAGTTTATGTGCTAACAAATTTCTATTCGAATTTAATAATCTGAGGCTAAATTCTAATGTGATCGTTTTAATTCATAACCACACGACATCTTAATAGTCGTGGTAATAAATAATGATTTGTACACTGTTTTCTAGTGAGAGCTATTTCTGCAAAATGTGTACGGGGTACTAACACAGTTATTATTACCCTACACACACACTATAGACAAAATACAAGAACGTAAATCATCCTTTTGTTTTTCTTTATTTGTTTTACAAGCTTTATTCTACTAAATATTACTATTCGAGTAGGAAAACCGCTACTGCTCTCGAGAGTAGTGAAAATTTTGAACTCTTAATCTAATTCAAAAAATCTTTATCTATAAGTAATAAAGAAATGGCTTGGAGACATCAATAAGTAATATTCAAAATATAAGGTCACGCGTACTTATAGCTAAGTTAATTGAATTCGGCGACAAAGCAAACATATGGTTACATGGATCTGGTTTGATGATGGAAGGAACCGGAAGTTCCAGTGGCCATATAAACTCAACCAAATAATATATTATAGCAAGTGGATTGTCTTGAAAATTACTGTAAGCCCTAGGCGGTGTGCGAAGTCGCCTCGTATTACAACCGCAATACGACTTGGGTCTTCTCATACTAAAGTATGTAAAGTGCCAAATAGCATCGCAATGCGCCCGTTACTATGAGACATGCGTATGGATCGTCTCATTTGCCTGTAATTTAATCCCAATTCTATCGACTTCTACAGCCAGGAACAATTTAACAAGGAATTTCTGTTACATCTAAAGAAAATCCTACTAATGTTGTAAACGTGAAAGTTTATGAGGATGTATTTGTTACTCTTTCATGCAAAAACGGCTGAATGGATTTTGATGAAATTTGGTACCAAGACAGTTTATATCCTGGATTAACCCATATACTAATATGATCCCGGAAAAGTGCAGTGTTCCCGTTGGATGACTTGTTCACCGCGGACCCCAGCTAGTGTTTTATGCCACTGTTGCTGATCTATTTAAATTATAACCACCACGAACCAAATCACCTAAAAACGTTCGGAAAACCTTCATCTACAATTCCCTGACATTAACGGCCAAAAACTCCAAACTAAAATGAAAACAACGAAGCGTCAATAACAAAAATGGCGACAAAACATCACCAGACATTATCAAAAAAAATCCTATTCAATTAGCAAGCGTCCGTACTCAGTCAAGTCTAAGAATAGCGTCCGTCCGGTCCGGGCGGATCCGCCCCGCGTAGGGGACGGGGCGGGGGAGCCGCAAATGAAAAATGGCGCAATTAGCCCCGTAGACAGTGAAAAACAAGTGCACTCGATCTGCCGCCGACAGCGGCGCGTTAACTCGTCGATAACGCGACGGCGCGGAACGGGGCGGGCGCGGCCGCGGGCGGGCGCGGGTAACGCCGCTTCTTTTAGTTTCAAGTAGCTACTGGTACACTTCAGCTGTCTGAAAATAAAACACTGAGGGAACTCTTGCAGGGTCCTGGTTTATTCCAGTCTTCTTCTTCTTCGAGTCACCGGTTCTGTCGAACCAATGTGGTGAAAGGATTGTAAGTGCGCCTCAAAGAGGCTCAAATTATTATTCCAGTGAATAATAATAATCAAAGTCAAAAACTTTATTTCCAATAATATTCAAAACATAAGGTCACGCGTACTTATCGCTAAGTTTGACGCCTGTTCAAACTCTATCCGACCCTCCATGGGGAGAACAGAAAGAAACCCCTAAAGGAGGGCTTCCTTTTTTTCGCTTCCTTTAATAATAATATTGGTGGACATTTCACGCAGCGCCATCTAGCCCCAAAGTAAGCTAAGCACAGCTTGTAACCAGACAACTGATATAATACTTTTTGTAAATACATACATATAATATATATTAACACCCAGACACAGAAAAATCACCTATGTTTGTCACACAAATGTTTTTCCTGGGTGGGAATCGACACAGCGTAGAAGGCAAGGTACTAACTGTGCTATGAGGCCGAGCAATTTCCAAGCACACATTAATTCCATTATTACACAGACTGAAAGAACCAGACGACGCCTCCAAGAGACTCCATGTAATTGTGTAATTTCTACGAATTCTACGTTCCCATCGAGTTAGGTTGAACGCCATTACCATTGGATTAGTCGATTAAACCCTAGTCTCGATCACGGTTACGTAGAATCCTTTCACACGCGTCCGGACAGGATCCGGGAACGATACGGCCACCGTACTGATGCGACGGATGTCACAGTTATCTTGAGAACACCGACATAACCTACAACCGAAAATTCGAAGACAAATGCCCAGTGCATAAAGGAGCCTCATTGAGACGCACTTAAAGTCCTTTCACTACACTGGTTCGACAGAACTGGAACCAGTGTCTCGACTAGTAATAGTATTAGCGTTATAGTAATAATAATAATATAAAAAACTATATAGGTGGACAATTCACAAAGCGCCATCTAGCCCCTAAGCATAGCTTGTACTATGGGAACCAGGCAACTGATAGAATACATATATAGGTATATAATGTATATTTTTTGTAAATATATATTAACACCCAGACACAGAACAAACATCATATTCGTCACACAACAAGACAAGACTCAAGTATCGTATCGTATGCGCCCGTAACTCTGACACGTGAAGACGGAATGTCTTATGTGGAACACCGTAACGAGAATCCATTACTGCTTGTCGGCATAAATAGGTATGGCGGTAGTACTAGCATAAGTTCTACAGAAAACAAAAAAAAATGTGGTAATGTTGATAATTTAGTAGAAAAATAAGAACAAGAAAAAAAACCTACAGCGAAAGCTATGCCGGAGTGACCTGTAGAAGATTCCCCGTGTCGTCCCGTCTCCGTCCCTGAACGATCTCGTATGTGGATAGAGCGTTACAGCCCTTGCGTAATCTGATAGTAGAATCGGCTCTTCTCGAAACTAGGAAAGTTCCATATTCATCCCGCTAGCTATCGAACTGCGTAGATTCGCTTACGCGAAACTCGTTTGAGAGGGTTAGTTCAAATAATGTTAGTTGAAATTGTAAGATATACTAAAACATATTCTTGGCAATGAGGCGAAAAAATCCGTCAGTTTCTCACCCGAATACGGGACAACCAAAGAAGGGTTGAGTTTAGTAGTGTACCTACGTATCTATTATAAAGCCCTAAAACTACACGTATGTATACAAATAGGATTTGATTATTAAATTCGATACTTGAGATCTAATAGTAAAGCGTGGTGGCTAAACCCCGATGGTAAATCAGAAAGTCGCTAGTTCAAACTCTGGGGCACACTAAAGAGTTTTTCGCTGGAGTATTTAGCCTTATAAATTATGCGCAATAACCACTTTCTCAGAATTGAAAAGAAAAAACAGTGGGACATCTGCCAGTCAGGATGGCCCGTAAATTAATTCCCTGTTTACTCTCGCTTGCGAACAGCAAACCTGTACTCCTGCGTTGGGAAGACAGATAGATGGGTAGAATTATTTTATTGCACAAGAAAAACTATTACATAGAAGAACTTAATGCTATTTATTAGCATTTTCTTTTATTTATGTGAAACAGTTACGGAACGAGCCGACGACCCACCTGGTGTTAAGTGGTAACTTCGGCCCATAACAACCGATGTGACTTGGCTCCTCCCCTACTAGGTACGATAAGACCCATGACGCGTCGTATGCGCCCGTAACTCTGAAACGTGTACGTAGAATGTCTCATGTGCCTGTAATTTCACCGGCAACTACACCTATCAAACTGCAACACTAACGCGAATGCGAAAGCTTGGCGGCAGAAACGGGAATGTCAAAAAAATTAAAAAATCAAGGGAAGTGACTAGTAAGGAATACTACTACACTTCTACGCTAAAGTAACCTCCACTCTGGCCGTGCGTCTACGCAGCTACGCACGTCACCAACGGACCAGAGATTATCCAAACAAAATTATTCAGATTATTTCTAGGTTATTAATAAAGCTAATGCATAGTAAAATACGTCGTCTAGTGATAGTCTAGCACCGTGGCGGAGGCGAATCGTGTAATAGCCGCAAACCGGTCTCATTAAGGAGCATTGGCACCATTGGGCTTTAGCATTTGTGAAATATTAAGGATCTAGTTACATATTTTTAAGACATATCATTTATTGCCTCACTATAGGCCTAGACACTATAGGCTGAACTAAATGGCTAGGCTTATGTACAGTGGAACATTCATTTCCGTATCTTATGTCACAGTCATCATGTCAGTCATCATTGATATCATGTAGTTATATACAAACAGGCTTGCAATGCAGTTTATTAGGTACCTGCGGTCTGAGGCATACAATTCAAAATTTGAACAAAATGTTATGAGAGAAAAAGTACTAATCTATTTCGGAAAAATGGCAGGCGCAATTTATACTCCCGTTTTAGGAATCAGGGCAGATAATTACGGAAAGTGACATTTCTTTGATATCACGACGTCAATTAAGGCGACCGCGCCGAGTCCCACCCGAAACAATATCACGGCACTTAGCAAATAAAACATCGCGGTCTCGGCTCCGACAATAAGTCGGCAGGTGTCGTGACGGACGCACATTATATTGGAAGACAACGCGAGGCGCGGCCCGCCCCTATTGACCGCGGTTTGCGCGTAAACACCACCCCGGAACGGAAACATCATCCGGAACAAACTACCGACTGTTCCGCACGGACGCTCCCCATCGACCCCCCGCCTGCGCCGTCCCAGCATGAGTCCAGTGTAAAACGGCAATGGTTACCAGTGCCCACCGAAAAACAGTTGAATGAACTTTCGGCGGACCGCGAGCTAACCTCTAGATGAGTGCGTACAAATCACGTTTCGCGCGAATCAATACTTAAGTTCAGGCGATCGCCCCCCTGCAATAAACAGTGGGGGAGTAGTTAGGGTCGGCGGGGCGGTGGGGGGGTGGGGGTTAGGGGGTGCTGGGGGGGTGAGCTATCGACCGCCCGCTCACCTGACCGTCACTAATCAGGGCTCATCCCGCGGACACCTACAGCAATTGTACGCACTTTATAGCGTCGATGTACCCTCGTCTTTCTGTGCGCGTGGGTTTAGCGATAAAGCCTCCTTTAGACAGTGTGAGGTGAGGTATCGCCGCGGTCCCTTCACATTATTAGGGTGCTTCCTATGATAATTAGGGGTAGATTTGCGTAAAGCGATGATGATAATTTAGTTACATGAGTTCGTTCATGGAATTTCCAGGAATCTTGTCATTTCAATAGTTTTAAGTAACCTTTCACACATTTGCATGTACTTGGATAACTATTGGTAGCTGTGTTCAGTATATATACATGCTCAAAACCCCATTTATTACAGCGTGCACGCGATAGATTCGTCAGGTCATCTATTTAATCTATTGCACACAAGAAAAATAAATGTACAATAGGTGGACTTAATGCCAAGGTCATTATTACCAGTCAGCTGTGGATAAAATAGTTAACATTTATAACATTATAGCTTTTAGAACTGAAAACATGGATTTTACACAAAAAAATCTTCAAGGAAATTTTGTTATGAATGAACGAATGAACGAATGAATGAAAAAAGGATGAATGAAAATTCTTTATTGTACCTATTAAAATACAGTACAAACGTTAAAACAACAAAAGAGTTTTGGCAGGTCGTACAGGGGTGGATCCACTAGAAAGCCGCGATTTCATCGCAACGGCCTTAAATCTAGTTCCGACCGCATTACATATTGTAATGTAGTCGCGGAAGCAACCAGGAGTCATGCTGTACACAATCGCGCCATCGCTAACGTGCTAAGTGCCGCACGCGACGCAACGCTACGGGGCGGACGCGACGGGGCGGGCGGGAACTGTGCCAAGTGGTTCCTGCTTCATGGAAGAAACCCAAACGCTATATTTTTTACCACACACTGCTTCTTTCGTAATTAATCGGTAAGTCATCGCTTTCACTGCATTTGTTGGAAAACAAATTAAAATATTCTCACTACGGTATATCGCATGACTTATGTCTTCCAATAAGAATCAAGACTAAAATTGAATCTGTTATTGGCTGTATGGGTAATTTTAAGGGTTCACTTATTTATTATAATAAGAGCTGTAGATACCGTATGAATAAAAAATTAAAAAAAACTAAGAATAAGAGACCACGTCTTACATTTGACCATTTTGTCGATATAACATTTTTTTGGCTATAGAACTTGTGCCTAATTCGTCCAGGGAAGTACTGCCGCCACACCTATTTCTGCCGTCAAATGGTTTAAATGTAATCGATGAAGTCACATGTGAGACATTCCACCTTCACGTCTCAAAGTTATGGGTGCAATACAGTGCGAAGGACGCATCGAAGTATTTTGTTAGCAGAGGTTACCGCTAAATAAGGTGAGCCATCTTGCGCGTTCCGTAAATAATTTCCGTCAAAAAAGGTCTGAAAATTTCGTGTCACTTTTCATTTAAAATCATTGCGTGAAGTAGTGTGACAGACAAAGTTCGAAGGAATCATTGAGACGCATTTTACCTGTCCAATTGTTCGAAAGAGCCAGTGGCGAATCCTAGAAAGCACAAAATAATTTAAAAACGGTAATACCTACGCCGATTAATACAAGCTGGATGGCCGTGAATTGCCCGCTTGCATGTCAGTACACATTGTAACTACACAACCTACAGCCCCCCCAACTATAATCCATGAAGGGTTATCCACCCCCGAAACGGACTGAACCCTAATCTGACAGAGCAGTCGAAAGCAAACCATGGACATAACATAAGGACAGCCGCTGATGACGCGTCGCGGGCATCATTGTGTCGATATGCCAAACTAAACTAAAACTTATTGATGATCCATTTGAACTGCTAAACTTAGCAATAGTACGCGTAAACTTATATTTTGAGTAGTAGTAATTGAGTATTTCCAGCCACTCTTTTATAAATTCTATGGAAATAAGTTTCTGACTTTGACTATGACTTTGTTTCTATGGAGACAATATTTTTTTTTTATTAGATTCACAAATTGAAATTTACACTAAACTAATAATTCTAAAAATACATTTTCACATAAAAAAATCCTCGGTGTAATTTCTAACCCTAGTGAACACAGCATGAAAATAATAATTTTAGTTATAGACATTCAAGCCGAAGTACAAGCCGAAAACCTACGAAAAAAAATTATACAAAATACACACAGTTAATACGTTGTAGCGCCATCTTACCACATCGTCAACATATGCTTAAAATTACCTTGAGAATATGAGTTCAGTCGGAGTCCCTCGTTGATATTACAACTCTAAGGTCCGAGCCCTAACCTTCCTCGTTACCTGCAAGACCGCGCCGCCAGCGCCCTTCGCGGGGTAATTACGGCATGACTCGCCGGTGCAATTACCACGCAAATTGAAAAGGCTCGTTTTGATTTGTTTTCTTATCGAATAAAGGGCAATAGTAACTATTGTACTGGAAAAAACTAAACTAATGTTCACCTTCATCTCAATTGTGAATAAAAAGATATATATATATATATATAAGAGAGAGAAAGACACAACAGGCCACAGATTAGGATGGATGTCTGTTACTCAATATATATTATTACATATAGAGAATAGATATTGAGGTAACTTTTTATACAAATACATTCCAGTTATAAACGACCAACTTCGCATATAACTAAGATACCATCAAAAATCCCTAAGTATCTCGTTTGTAGAGTTGCGTTGCTGTGGATACAAAGGCCCGTGTTCCTGTCAAAACATATTTTAGTTCCGTTTGATAACAACAAAGCAATACACCGAAAACCGAATACAAAATATATTTTGGCCGTTGAAAAATGCCAGCAAAAATAAATAGTTGTTTATCTCGTTGTCACTCGAGGAGTGCTTACCCGTTCAACCCACAATTTTTCTACCCAGTATTATTTTTACCCGTTCAACCAAAAACATATGCTCCGTTCAACCCAATCGAAAAATCTAAGTCACAGTGTATTCTAAACAGTGCAGACAACGTAATATTTATAAAAAAAAAAAAAAAAATCGATGAAATTATTACTCACAGTAACTTCAAATGTTGTACCACAACATGGGTCCTACAATATAGAGGTAATAATATTTTATGCTAATATTATTTTTCTCTTCAAACGAATGCACGTGCAATTCTTAGAAAAATGTAAGTAGGCGGATTAATTGTACAATAGATAATCAAATTAACAACAGTAAGGACTACCATTGTTTTTCTTATCTAGTGGGGTAAGTATATAACTATCCTTTTCTTTTCATCATTAGGTCTTTTTCTACGCTTCCTATCTTACCTGTCTCTCCTGTCAGTAGTTCCTAGACCTACAAACCTAGTGGTTTCCATTAAATATGGCGGAAAACAATTTGAATTTGAATTTTATTCAATCAAACCGTGGCGGACAAATTTTAGTGCACAATGGACACAAGTTTTATAAAAAAAGAGCAAACAGTGGTGGAGATACAGTGTGGCGGTGTATAAAAGCACCCAAGTGTTTTGGTTGTGTGCATTTAAATGTACACCAAACAAGTGTTATCAAAGAAACTTATTTATTTATTTATTTATTTATTTATTTAAGGCACACAATACACATTACAAGCAAACAATATAAATATTAATCTAGAATACAGTTTTTATTATTTATATAAAAAAAAATATTATTATTTTTATTTTTTTTATTTTTTTATTATTTATTTAAACTGTTCACGTTTGCGAGCGAATCAATGAAGCAGATACTCAAGTGTTAATAGAAATAGACAAATGCGTGAGCAAAGCAAAAACACCAGCAGGGATCCCGATTACACAGTTGTATAGAGAAACTGTTCAGACCCTTCATACAAAGGGACTGAATTTAGTCACAAACATACCGTCATTTGAAAATAAAAAACACAAATTATACAATGCTCGCAACAAAAGTCAAGGAGTCAAGAAAATGAATTTTTGTAATCTTGAAGAAGTCGAAATCCCAAAGGACTATGAAGATTTCGTACTGTGCGACTATAAAAGTGATGATAATAGGATATTAATATTTGCATCCCAAGAAGCTCGTGAAATGATGGGTACGATAAAAACCTTCTTTAGCGATGGCACTTTCAAATGCTGTGTTAAACCATTTTATCAAATGTACTCTATACACGGTGATGTGAACAGCTCTGACACTTGTACAGGTGTCGTTCCTTTAATTTACGCCTTGCTCAAAGACAAAAAAATGCGCACATACGAATTGTTATTCAGACTGATCAAATCCCAGATACCTACATGGAAGCCTGATGTTTTAGTTGTCGACTGCGAAAGCGCAACTATAAGAGCAGCAAGGAATGTTTTACCCAATACCAAAGTGAATACCTGTTACTTTCATTATTCGCAAGCTATTTGGAAAAAAGGGAAAAAATGTAAACTCGACAAAAAGAAAACGGATCGCAAGCATCTTGCTCTATGCATGACGTTGCCGTTAGTTCCACAAGACGTAGTAGACGATGCTTTTCTATATATTATGGCTAAGACTGTGATAATTCTGGCAATATGGAAAAGTTCAACGACTATTATGTGAACACATGGATGGAGGGTGGAAGGTTTCCACCGAGTCTATGGAATGTCTCGGGGCAAAGACACCGAACTACAAACTCTGTTGAGAGCTGGCATGCTTCAATAAATAGAAAAATTTCCAGAAAACCGGAAAACTTTTTGAAGTTTCTAAATATACTTAAATCCGATGCTCAGTTTCAAATCGTACGGTACACACAGTTTTGCCAAGGGCCATCGACGTCAAGACGCTCTGAACAAAAAGAAAAAGATGAGCGAATACGAAGTATTCTTAATGATTTGGCGACAGGTAAAATTTCCGTGGGACATTGCTTAGAAAAACTCTCAACTTTTGTATCTTCTTAAATCTATAAGTAGGTGCTTCTCGAATAATTTAAATGATTTTTATTTATGTTGATCAATAATAATGTTTTAACTCTGCTGAACGTTACCATCGATAGGCTTAAAATAGTTTATTTTGCATTTGTATTTATAATTAATATTTATTTTATTGTATCAAAAATATGTACCTATGTCTGTTTGTTTTAAATATTTGAACTCCAAAAAATAATAATTTTGCATAACTGATACTAGATAACTTAGAAATTTATCTTTATAATTTAGCTACTAGACCTGGATCTGAACATCGATGTGCTATTCTTTGTAATATTTTTATTTCTTTAAAGGTTGATTAGTGTTTTTGTTAGACTAGTAGACAAATATTCGACTGACTATTATACGAACAAGACTGATTTTATTAATAAAAATATTTATAATATGTATCTACATTTTTTTGCCTGCTGACCCTTCTACTTTAGTGTTTCACTGTGTCACTTATTTGAATTTAAACAATAGAAATTAGGAATAAGTATGTGTGGGTACAATGGGTAACTCGAATCAAATGTTTTGGGTTGAACGGAGCAAAATACCTATTGGGTAGAAAAATCTTGGGTTGAACGGGGAAGCACTCCACTCGAGCGGTCGCGTAAACAAAACAATTTGTTATTATTATCGTAAACAATTCATAATGTGGCCTCTCCAGACATAAATACTTGTTTTTCAGCCACTCGGTCGGCCGTTCCGTGCGGCCGCTAATCGATTGATGCGCCACAGTTCGATTCAAGTGTTTTTTTACCTTAATCGTACAAATTATGCATATCTTTTACTCTACAATTACAACTGGATACACTTAATGATGGAACGATGGAGAAACTTTCTGGGCAGATAACTAGATCACTTCACTTTACCTAAACAATCTGACCTACATGATAAGAGATCGGTAGCCAATGTTCAGTAAGCAAGATTAACCTGGCAAATGCAGTTCTTAAAAAAAACTTTCATCCCTCATTATTATTACTATCTCGCAAATAGCGCGTGATCATAACAGACTATGGCGCTAACTATCTGACCTACATGATAAGAGATCGGTAGCCAATGTTCAGTAAGCAAGATTAACCTGGCAAATGCAGTTCTTAAAAAAAACTTTCATACCTCATTATTATTACTATCTCGCAAATAGCGCGTGATCATAACAGACTATGGCGCTAACTAAATTGAACATAAACAACGCAAAATCTGCAATATAATTAGAAACTTCTCGTACAACAAATTATGATTTCAAACTTATCAAACTATATAGATTTATTATTGATAAACACTACCGAAAACAATACGTCCAATTATACAGAATGAAATCTAATATGGCGAGTGGTGATATTTCAATGTATATCTGCCGCCCCGTCTGACCGCCCGCCCTAGCGCGCCGCCCTAGCGCGTCGCCTAAATATAGCCGGGGTTGGTTACGTGCCACTCACGCACAGGAAGTCGCTCTAAAGCCTTCTTGTTTCGTTTGTCTGTCGGATACGTTGTTTAAGGCGTACTTAGGTAAATAAATGCAAAAAATACAACTTATCGAAACCTCCAAACAGCTCTGAAGCGCGGAGATGAAAGGCACATTTATGTTTCCGTCTATCTCGGTACTTTTTCAGAAACTATGAATGCTAACAACTTGAAATACGCCACAACGTTAGCGGTCTCTTACAAATTTTTTTTTTTTTTTATGTGGTGCAGTTACGGAACGAGCCGACGGCCCTCCTCATGTTAAGTGGTAATCTCGGCCCATAACAACCGATGCGACTTGAGTCCTCCCTTACTAGGTACGATAAGACCCAAGTCGCATCGTATGCGCCCGTAACTGTGAGACGTGTAGGTGGAATGTCTCGTGTGCCTGTAATTTCACCGGCAACCACACCTTTTAAACCGGAACACAGTAACGCGAAAGCGTTACTGCTTGGCGGAAGAAATGGGCATGGTGGCAGTACTTCCCCGGACGAACTTGGCGAGAGTTCTACTGCTCTTAAATAATAAAAGTTAAATTACAAAATAGTACATTTCAGAATAGATATCTTCCATCGTTTCAATCGTAAATAGAAACACTTAATACATACGCCCTTCAATTTTCGAAAGCAATTGGGAATTACGTTTATTACGCAGCAACTTATTCATAAGCTGCAAAAGTTACAGGTAATAAACTTTTGCGCCTCAGGCTTTTCCCGGTTAGTCTTCGAGAAATCACGCGAATTAATGATTCATTCATTTAAGTCGGGCCAACGCATGACTCACTTCCATTACCGGTAACAAATGATGTACATATATTCTCTATCCTAGACCCAAACGGCTTTAGACTACCTTTTGTCTGTGTGCAAAGCTCAAGTGGTCAGTTGAAACTACTTATTTCAGTACGAAGGGTTCAAACGGCTTAGTGTCAATACATTTATTCTTTGGCCGAGTCCGCTGGGGTCGATAGTGACTGGTGCTCAATCTGTGACTAGCAGTGCCTTTCTACTCGTAAGTACCCGCAGCAGGGGGTTTCGGACGTTGCTCACCTCTTTTGCGAATCAGTGACGTCATTGGCAAAGTGAGCAATACTTGTGCAAACCTTCAAGTTAACACATGAGTAATTGTGAAATACTTTACTGGTTTTTTTAACTCTTCAATAATTAATATGTGCGGGTTTATCATGGGAAATGCACTGTTCTGACAAGAGCCTACAGCACAATAGTGTATTGATAAATTCTCTATCTATTTACCAAATCAAGCCGTTAATTTTTCCGTCTCCATGTATCCCATAGTTAACTATAACGGCCACCTAGTCACCCATAGCGAGTGTCCATCCCTTTCGCACCACATAAAATCAACGCTCAATATTAGCAATAGTATCTCATAACCGCCGCACATCAATAACATTTGCACAGCCCTCGTTTTACCCCCTTACCCCACTTTGTCCCCCCGCCCCCCGCCCCGGCCCGATGTCCGGCGGGGGGATGGCCCCCGCTCCAAGTGCGCACATCGCTCGGTTCAAATCAAAAGCTGTGTGAACGGTTGATGAAGCGAAAACTTCCGGTCTTGTTGATACAATGATGAGCACGGGTTCGCGGTGATGGATCGAAAGGTACCTACACACATATAATATATAGGAACAAAAATATCCAACGTTAAAGGAAATTTTCGGGTACTTTTTTGGTACGAATAATATTTTTATTTCGGTAAACTTAATCTAAGATACATTTTAAGGTTTAATGACCCTCTTTTAAGTATGAAGATACCTATTAGAAGCAGTATAAGATGGAAAAAATTAAAGAATAGATTTAAATAATTAGTGAACTTGATATTATTTTTTTGATGGCGGTCGTTCCATTAGAATACTAGTTTAAAAATTGTTCCACACGAAAACTGAGACTTGATTTGTGCCTAGCTTTGGGTACTTACGAGTACATCCAAATAAAATTCCGACTTACACTGAACGCTGTGACTAGACACAATTTGCACTTCAATTTGGTTACAATCGATCTGTCTATACTATAAGGACTATGCGTTCGTGGGGGGGGGGAGGGGAGAACTCCGGCATTGCCTCCCCCCCCCACTGGCGAATACCAGAGAATGTACTATTTAAATAAATTTAAGGTTTGGTTTCTTCTGATACTTGCAAAAGTGAGTTTTACTAACGCATTGAGAAAAACTAATGTATAATAAAAATATAAAGCTAATGAAAATAAACATAGAATAGAAAAGAAAAGGAAGAAGTTATAATAGATATATAGTTTTTCAAATATTATTTTCATCGGTGTGAGCAATAAAGAGTTTGAGTTTTAAAAATTTATTGTGATAAAAATTGAGATTTATTTTCTTTGTTATTATGTAGGCATATTAGTGTCCAATGGAGGCCATTATTACTTTTAATGTAATTAACTTAGTAAACTCAACTCTGTTTTAAATTACAAACAATAGAATATGAATTGATATAATCACGTTTCTGTGGACAACTTTTAAGCAAAGAAAAAATACTACGGCTTGACAGTAAATGTCAAATATCTCAACTATTGCAAAGGAAAAGTCGATAAATCTAAGGCGGCACGTCCTCAGAAAACAAAGCTAAAGATATATTTATGAAATGCACATAAAGTTACAGTAAAGCAGTTGAGAGAGGCCAGGCTCATTACAGCTTACCACTGGGTCTGCCACCCCCCAGGGTCGGGGAGGCACGTGTGAGGGTGGCACAGGGTAATGATGTTTCTCAACAAAACAGCTTTGTGCACTTCATAATAGACAAAAAATGGAGTTCGTGAGGCTTTTGTCAGATGTAGCGATGTTTTGTAGCGGAACCTTTCCTTCAAATGTTTTCATAGTTTTTAGTTCGATATTTCGTGAAGTTTTAACGTTAACTATGACGTAGTTAGAACATTACTGTTCCTTCCAGTATTTTCTAATAAACGTGTTCTTTTTAATAATACTGGTGGACATTTTACACAGCGCCATCTAGGCCCAAGGTAAATTAAGCATAGCTTGTATCTTGGGAACCAGACAAGTGATTTAATATTTATATACTTTTTTGTGAATACATACATATAATACATATTAACACCCAGACACAGAACAAACATCTATGTTCGTCACAGAAATGTTTGTCCTGGGTGGTAATCGAACCCATGACCTACAGCACAGAAGGCGGGGTACTACCAACTGGGCTATGAGGTCAGTGGTTATAATAGAAGAAAGAGTAAGAAAGTAGAGTGAATGCGGTAGAAATGAGAGCGCTGAAAAGTGTGGCTGATTCATCTCTGTGGGATAGAGTAAACCGTTAAGTAACCGTTGCGGATTGAAACAAGATAGAGTTACTGTAGGGAAGAGAATGTTGAGATCATCTTTTCTTTTTCTTTCTTTTTTTATTTGCGATAGGCAATCTTTTAACCGCAATCTCACACGATGTTAAGTGACGATGTGGGTCTTCGATGAAGCATGCACTAGAAGAAAGATAAAGAGATGATGGATGAAAGAAGATTTACGATAACGGTGTATCTATGTAATGGGAATGGGGAAGTTGAACGGGGCCAAACTCGGCGAACGTGCTTTGAACAAATTCGCAAAGTACTTAAAAAAGGCGACATCAAAAGCGAAAAACCGATGCGAATTGTAAGAGTGATGGAGAATTGTAGTGTGTGATCCGTGGTCTCTGCCTACTCCTTTGGGAAACCGTCGTATTTATGTGAGATTACCTAGTATTAACAACAACACCATTGACGTAAAAATTACGAACTTTGGATTGCATTTTCTCATTTTGTGTAGAAGCGTGAGGACAAATTAAATCTAAAATTCAAAATGAGCCATAATTCGGAGTCAGTGAACTTTTGGCCTTTCCGCTGACAACAACTAGTCTGCGGTGCGATATGCTGTGTTGTAGAACATAACTGAATAAATAAAAATAGTTAGTAAATAGTTCTACTGGAGCGTTGTAGGACATGGGTTCGATTCCCGTTCAGGACAATACATTATAATACTATTAATTTATTATTATTCTTTAATTACTTTTAACATAGTTATTAAGGTGTCACTAACATTTTATGGATTTTAATTGTCTGAAAAATAAACGATTTTTATTATTATTACTACTAATATGTACATAAATATGTATTTCCAAAGTATATAAGAAATCTATCAGTTATCTAGTTACCGTAGTACAAACTACGCTTAGTATGGGGCTAGATGGCGCTGTGTGAAGTGTCCACCAATATTTATTAATAATATTTATTTTATGCATATCAATCATATCAGTACTATGGGTTCGGTTTGGCGAAGCGCGAAGCGAGCGAACTAGGGAACAGGGAAGATTTACTTTAACAAAACCATAATGGGAATATATTGCCTTGCTATGAATTAATAGATACAACATGAACCACATTTATTTTACTGAACCAACGCGAATGACAATTCCGATTCAAATCTAAAAATCCCGAAATGGAAGTAACTTTAGGAAGACATTTGTCAACAACAGCAGTCACAGTGACAGATGAGTCGGCGATGACGCGCTCGCGGGCGGGACGGGGGAGGCAGGGGGGAGGGGGTCGGGGCAAATGGGGCAAGTGGGGGTCATCTTAGCCCCTAGAGCGCTGTAAACCTGCACTTACATAGTTATGTAACTTGAGATGGTCACTTCCATCGTATTTTTACCCCCTTAATAACCTAACCAAGCTAAACTTAACTAAGCCGCCACCTATGACTGTCAAATGACTTCACCGAACTACTTTTACTGATATCTACTTTAGATCAGGTAAATTATTTGCAATATATATCTGCGCCGTTATATAAATGGGAACCATAAAGTGTTACTTAATGACGATCTAAACTAAATATTGTTTTCTGTTTTTCACATTTAATTAACCGTTATTAGATAGGCACTACATATTATGTTAGTATATTGAAAAATAAATAGCAGTAACATCCGGCTGACCAATTTAAAATAGATCTACTTGTTCTGTCACAGTAACATTAACTTCTAGCTTGAATAAACCTAGGCAGACGTCAGTTAGTCAAAACTAAACTCTGAAAGGTTGCATGGAAGAGATCACTTTTAGTGATAATGCCGCTCATTGTGTGCCTAATATTTTAATGTATTTTTTATTTATTTTTTGTAAATTGTTTTTATGGTGTATACAATAAAAAGTTAATCTATCTATCTATCTCTTTTAATCAAAATGGCGGTGCAGCTTTACATCAGTTTAAGTAAATTGTGTAAATCAAAATGGCGGTGCAGCCGCCACGTGTCACTATCACCACCGATTGTAAAACAATCGCGCACAGCACAGCGCAGTTACACCGATTACACTACAACTATCATTACGGCGCACTATTGATTCCTAATCCGCACTTCCGGATGTTACGTAACACCCCCGGGCCCCCTTAACACCCCCGGCGCCCCCCAGCCATCCCCCGCGCGCGCCCCCTCTCGCGCCTGCAAAGATTTACAACCGGCCAGGCCGTTCCGTTTGACGAATGATTGGCCAGCTCGCCCGTTACAGGAAGCCTTTACGGATTGTTTTGTTTTCCCGCTTTCGTTTTGGCCTAATGTGAAAATGTCACGGTTCGGGGACAAATGTTCGCAGATAGCTAAAACTGTCCTATTTGTCGAGTGCACGAGTTGGTTCTATATGAGATTTGGGTCACAGAATCGGACACAGCTTTGATATAGAATTGGAATAGAACTTTGTTACCGAGGTACCGGTCAAGAATATCTCGCTCCATATAACAACTTGAAGTCTATAGGGACTGACATAATTCAAGTTACATCCACAACTGATTGTGAACCTCAACCTTTTTATTTTGATACACTTAATGCTAGCAACACTAACAGTATTTTTGAAACGACGGATGAAAAGAGTTTATGATCTTTCACTTTTATACTTGTCTACAATTAAAAATAAGATGACGTAGAATAAGTTGTTTTAATACTTTATGATAATGGTCCTTCGATCCGCTGATTTTTCGATGGGCAAAATTCGCAAGTTATTTACCTTTTTGCGACACAAATATATCACAGAGCTCAATATGAACAGTGTGACGCCAGCTATGCTGAAGCAAACAACACTTTATTGTAACGGGGGTGTAATTGCGCTTTCCCAGCCAGGTCCCACAGGACACTCAGATAATAAACGATGGCGCTAAAAATACCTTCTATTTTTGTGAGCCACCAGCTTAAAATGAGATTAACTGTGTAGCTTGGCGCGGAAATGTATAAAAAGTCCTAGTTTGCGGTCGCGGCTACACGGTACCCGCCTTTCGGGTGTCATGTCGCTCCTACTGAATAATATTGTACGTGCGAAAAAGAGTTCTTTCTTTATATAAATTTAATAAAACTACTCCCAATTTACAAAACACAGCACATGACATTTCTATATCAAAATCATAAAATGATGATATAAAATATTTTATAGGGTTGTGCATTAAGCAACCACAGTATTAAACTGCGATATTAGATAGCACATTTGTTGTAATTTTTGTTCGAACTTCCTGTAGCTATTCCTGCTTCATATATCAAATAGATTTGATTAGTAAGTAGTATATATATTTGATTATGTAGCATATAAAACCTAATATATATTGTAGAGGTATATTATAATGGAACTCGAAAGTAATGCTAGCAAAAAAATATGTTATGGATAATTTATTTTATGAAAAGCACGCCATTATAACACTTCAGGTAGTTTGTTTACACACACACACGCCATTGTAATGGCCGATCATGTGATCGTGCATCGTGTTTTTGCCGTCACTCATCGAAGCACAAACAACTTAAGTAAATCTATTACGACGTTAAACACATTTCACCACGTTTTTAAAATGGTGAAGGAAAACGGATCTGTCCTCGGTCCAAAAAAATCAAAGACAAGAATTCCACAAAAGGAGCCTCTTTAAGCGCATTTTAAACGAAATCATAAAAGAAAACTGCTCAGTCCCTACAAGCAAATAAAAGGTTAAGCAAACCGAAGGACGAGATAAACAGTCCACGCCGTGCATCAATGTAGGTACAGCGTGCGGACAGTAACTAGGTACAGTATGACGGGACTTCCTGAAACAGGCGTGCTTCAGGGCGGCGGTGGCGGCTAGCGGCGGCGCGCGGCGGCGGCGTCGGCTCCGTGGGCGGCCGCTGTGGGCGTGCAAGCGAGCGCTGCACCGCCCCGCCCCCCGCGCCCCCACGCTGTTTATTCTGGAGCGTGCTCGCGCTGGCGTGGCGGCCGGCGGGGCGACACGGACAGTCGCCCGCGTGACGCGCCACCGATCGCACGCTCGCGTCAGGTAACTGCCGCGGACGGACCGAGCGGTGCATACGACGCCGGACATCACTCCGCGAACACTGCGACGCATTTTTCGGCATTGTAACGCGTGTGCTAGTCCGCCAGAAGGGTGTAGGCGAGGTGTCGCGGGGGTGCATCCGCGACGGGTGCAGGGCGGACGGGGGGGGTGCATGCTGTGATGGACATCGTATTGATTTCTATCTGCCCGCTCCTCCCTTAGTGTGCAGGGTGGTGCAGGGCGCGCCATCGATCGCTGCACCGGCCCTTGAGTCGCGCCGCCCGCCCGTCCGCCCGTCCGCCCGCCCGCCCGCCGGACTCTAACGGACGTTTTGCGTTGCAGTGGTCATATTGTAATGTACACAGTGTGTGGAGTGCGAGCCCGCGTGTTGCGTTACATCACGTGTGTGCAAACTGCGTGAGTAACTCACCGCGAACATATTGTAATTTCAATTTAAGTGAGTTATTACAATCAGGTACGAATTAGTGTAATAGCCTCAATTACAATAGTTATGAAACGTAACTGTAATTGAGGACTTTTATATAAAAATTAAATGTTTTATTTGTAATGAAATTTACTTGAATATCTATTTTTTTTTGTCTGAATAAATTTTCCGATCTAACATAGAAATGACTTTTAGCAGTTAATATATCATACTGATATTTACTTAAAGCTCAATATTGAAAATATAAGATTGAAAAAAATTATAATTTTTTTTTAATTAATTACAAATAAATAATTCGTATTCCTGCCGAAATAAACTTCAGCTCCGTTACGAAATTATAAATATAAATTAATCGTCGCTCCCTCCACCCTTCTCGTGCACAAACCGTGAATGCGTTTAGCTATTTTAATTACCGAGTCGATTGCACCGCTTCGATCCAAAACCGCAAATGAATATACAAATATGATACTGACGAATCAAAAACAAATATTAAACACATACTAATTTGAGAAATTCTTTACAGAAAACAAAACGCTATAAAAAAACAAACAAGCTTTAATTCCAAAATTGTCAAAATAGAGAAGAGATCTCGAGTGTACGCATCGGAAATAAGATCAGGTCGCGCGCGCGCAGCTCAAAGAGTAAATAGTTTCGTTGTAAAGAGAAGTGACAAGGCGTTAAAGTGGCGGCCACAGTGGGCGCGCGGTTGGAATGCGCCGGATTGGATTCGTTTAGCGCGCGCGCACGCCCCGAAGCCGCCGCAGCCGCCGCAGCCGCCACCGCTGCCGCCGTGCCGCCCTCGGAACTGCCGCCCATGGCGACCGACACCGGTGAGTACATTACAACACAACTAAAGATCGTGCTCGCGAAAGGAAATCCTCCTTTAGTGGTTTCTTGTCTGTTCTCCCAATGGAGGGTCGGATAGGGTTTGAACAGGCGTCAAACTTAGCTATAAGACCGCGTGATTTTGTTTTGAATATTATTGACGTGTCCAAGCCATTTTTTATAAATTCTATGGAAATTAAGTTTTTGATTTTGACTTGGGGGACCAAGTTGCTCGCATCCGTATGCGATTACACTTTGAATCCATACGTGTCTCCCGGGTGGTGCAAAAGGAGCAACCCAAAGTAGCAGTAGTACTTGTACTAAGTTCGCCCGGAGAAGTACTGCCACCACACCTGGTAATCTGCCGCCAAGCAGTGATGCACTCGTGGTGCTGTGTTCCGGTGGGAAGGAGTGGGTGCCGGTGAAATTGCAGTCGCATGAGACGTAACATCCCCGTCTCGAGGTGATGGACAACGCAATGCGACTTGAGTCATCTCGTACTATGGAGGGGACTTGAGTCGTATTGCTGTTGTCTATGGGCGGCGTTTATAACTTAACATCAGGTGGGCCTTCAGCTCGTTCCGTGGTTTCAATTACATTAAAAAAATACTTTGTACTACACACACACTTAAATTTTGCCACTCCACTCCACTACGATGGTACGAAACTAACATATTATCTCGCACCCTACATTGGCGTTATTGCATTTAAATGTAAACATTAGTCCGGAGCGGAACCCTCGTCCGGAAAAAAACATTTTACTTAAACAACGAATCACCAGAATTTAATAGAAACGACGAATAGGTATAAAAAAAATAAGGCAACACGACGAGATGGCCATTAAACCACGAAAAAATGAAGCACAAAATATTTGTACGAAACGAGTGAATTGTTTACTAACAGAGTGTGTAGCGTGGGTATGGTTGTGTGGTGTCGGCCACCCGTCACACGTCGGTACATGAGTTCGTTGATATTCACCCCCCCTCACCCCCACCTCGCCCCCCCTTCACCCCCTCCCCCGGTCCCACAGGATCATCCCGCAGGCCGGGGGAGGATCGCCGCGGCTCTTGTTTAATGATGTTCCCGTCGTTTACTCAAGATTACACTGTTTTTTTAGATCGTTGTTTTTCTTAGAGGAATGCATTTTATTTTTGAGTAAATTAAACTGAAGATTGAGAGGGATTCAATTTAAGTGCTATTATGTCTATGAAGGAAGACTAAAGTAATTTTGATGATATTTCAAATATCTAACATTTATATTCGGTTTGTTCTCTAGGTATCTTAGGAGGTACCACGCAAATAATTTATAGTCAATTAAGACAGAGTCTTTTTTGGAATTACTGTTCCTTGAAGTAAACTCAATAACTTATAAACTCACGATATCACGAAATGTATCGAAACAAAATACGTTTGTCTGGAGCGAGCCGACCTTCTCACAGGAACCCTCCCAGACGAGGGTGACGAATGCGAGACAGGGGGATCAAACGTAGTGCATTTACACTCAAAATAACTGTTTCATATAACTCATTTATTATCGCAGAGGTTTTATTATGATCTTTAATTACACTTGCAAAGTAAAGAGGTACAATTTTTTTAAGGATTATAAAAAAAAAAATAGAACTCTTAATTAAAACTAAACATTCCATTGCATATGCAATTAAGATTGTTTGAGCTTGAGATAGGTTTTAAACAGGCGTTAAACTTATCGATAAGTACGCGTGACCTTATGTTTTGAATATTGACGTTTCCAAGCCATTTCTTTATGAATTCTATGGAAATAAAGTTTTTGACTTTGACTTTGACTTGGAATATAATCATGTAGGTTCCTAATTGCAATTGAATACTTGTCCTTTTTATAAACGATATATAATATCTAGCTAATTTCCTTTGTCATTACTCAAACACAAGGGCGGCACCCTACTTCGTTGTCCGCAAACAAAAATCATATGTATACAGAAAATCCTCGTTCACCGGATGGTCAGAGATTCATTATATGATCCCTAACTTGAACAAGACAATAGAAACATTTTCAACTTCAAAACTTCCAACTAATATCAAATATTTTCTTCAAATTTCACTGACAGTCTGACGTAGGCTGATACGAAGGCCTATAAAGAAGTTTTTTTTATGTCATTGAGGTGACGGTACTAGCTGACGGCCCACCTGATGTTAAGTGGACATCAAAATGTAAACGTCTTATAATATAGTCCTTGATCGTAGATATAAAGGTGTCGAGATCCGATTGAATCGATCGTAGCTTCCGGGATGGTATCATAGTCCTGTCGTATGCAAGGTATACCGTTACCTTACTTCGGAAACACTAGCTATAATATTATTGGCGAAGATCAAGTATCTTTAATTATGACAATATCTGTTAATAAAATTTTAATTGATTTTTTTAAATGTATAACTAGTTAAAGAACTAGGGCGTAGGCGTCACGTCACTCATAAGGATGTTTTGTGCACTATCCCTTGTGCTAAACCAAAAAAGGTTTTATTTAGATATGAGTAGATAGATAGATAGATCGATAGATAAACTCTTTATTGTACACACAAAACAAAGAATAATAAGTATGAGTAAGATATGAGTAGGTTAGATATTGCCATAATCCAAAAGAAAGGTTTCAACAAATCAATTTGAATAATCCTAAAAATCAGCAGCATTGTTTCAAATCAAAAATGATTCTCTCGCACGCTTGAGGTTAAACAGACCATAGATGTTATTGACACATGCAAAACTTTGAATTAATGGTGAAAACAATAAATAATGTATCGATCTGTGTTGTTGTAAAAGACGCGATTTCAATTTTAATATCACTCCCGTTGTTTCCGAGATTTCGATTCAAATGGTCGTGCGCAAATTCAATCATGTATTAGAATTTCACTCACGTTGTAGCTACATCTGGGACGTTTTATTTCTCTGCTTAGCAACATTACAATGAAACTATGTATATTAAAAGTGAATCTTAATGATACAATTTTTAGGAAGTAATTGCCAATGATATATACGTCCTAGCAGTAAATGGAGTGTACGTTTTGAAGCTATAAATATAATAGTGTTTTGTAACAATCACAATCAAAACAAACGAGAGACTAGATTCACAGGCGCCCACGGGCGTGCAACAAAGCCAACAGTCTGGTTTTCAATAACTGCTCGTATTGAGGAAAACGTCTCATATTTTTATTTAGCAGTGTCTCAATCGCAATTGCTTTATTCAGAAACATGTTTAGTGTTAGAGATCCTTGACATTTTGGTGAAATATTGCCATCTTCATTTGTGCCTCGAGTGCTCATCTGTTTTGAATCATCGCATTGTGACGACTACCGTTAAATGTCGTCTTGGAAAAACGGTAAAGCCCGGCTCTCGGACGCGAACAACTGGTTATGTGTTATGTTTGTGTTTAATTAAGCGTTAAATCAAAAGTCGGGTCTTAATTACTTGTCTAGAATAAAATGGGTTGATACTTAAATTTTGAAAGCAGTGTAGAATTTAAATTTAAGTATTTTAATAATTCTACTTTAATAAATGAGTGGAAATGAAATAAACAAAGTTTACGGTAAAACTGCATATAAGTAACTAACTGAAAAGAGACTCACAATTCACGCTCTTTTTCTCATTTCCTTCCTTGATAAGAAACATTGTTTCGAATTATAATATATAGAAAAGACGTTTCACTTCTCAATCAATTAAATATTATTCCGCGATTTTAAGTCCTTGATTTTTGTCTTTCCTATCCCCGTTATACGCGAAACTTGATTCACTCGTATTCTACATTTAAGATTGATGAAAAAAATTAATACATAAAAATCCTTACCTTTAAGTTTGTTGGTCAGGCGGCGCCGGCGCGGGCGCAGGCGCGGGCGCGGGCGGGGAGCAGCAGTACTCTCTGCGCTGGAACGACTTCCACTCGGCCATGGTGTCATCCTTCCGCCGGCTGCGGGATGAGGAGGACTTCGTGGACGTCACCCTCGCCTGCGCAGGCGCCACCTTTTCAGCTCACAAGGTAATCCATCCGGTGTGGAATACACATAACTTATTATATCTGTAACTTTGAAATTGATCATAATGTTCCATTAGTTTCGACCAGCGATACTCAACTCGCAAGCGTTATTTCACTAGTTTTACATTATTTTATGTTAAATCTATATATTTCTTCTCAGATTTAAAATAACTTGAAATAGTGCCTAAAATATTATTCGGTTTTAGGTGGTGTTATCAGCTTGCAGCCCGTACTTCCGAAGATTACTAAAAGCGAACCCTTGCCAGCATCCGATCGTTATCTTACGTGATGTACACGACAAGGATATGGAGAGTCTGCTCAGGTAGAAGCATTATATATCTTATTATTTGTTATAAATTAATTTCCCATTATGACACTTTCCAACATTGCAATAATTGTTTATAGATTTATGTACCAAGGCGAAGTGCACATCGGACAAGAACAGCTGAAAGAGTTTTTGAAAGCGGCTCAGCTGCTTCAAGTGCGTGGATTGACTGATGTGCCCGCACCAGGTCCTCTAGCCACCATCGACCAGAAGGCATCTCCGGTAAGTATTATCTCAGAGGACCACGTTGGGGCGCCAAAATATTTCATGAAGAATGCCACGTTGGCGCCATGTGTAATTTTGTCCCCAAACGGATTCTTTTCAATGAACTTCCGATTTTCTTCAGTGTCGTTGCTTGCCTAATCGTAAATATACCTTCTCATAATGTTACCGTTTCCAGTGTATATTACGAAAATATGATTTCTTTTCTTGCTGATTCATAGTCTAACCTTTCTGTTCCTAAAATAGTCGGCATCATCATGGACGGAAACAGGAAGTGCAGGGTCCCGCGACGGTAGAGACGTCCAACAGCGCGAAGGCCGCAGGTCAAGGAAACCTGACGAAGGTGCGGCCAACACGCCTCCACCTAAGAGAGCCAGGTCTTCTGACTTATACCAAGCTCAGTTGAAATCCAGGTGAATAGAGATGATACTTAATGAATTTGACATACATTTTTGTAAGAATTTTGTTGAAAAGTGTTTCGGTTGAACTTTATATTTATAAGTTTTTTCACACTTTTGGTTTAGGACGGAGCAGCTTCTATCGGTACAGGGGGCCAGCCCTGAACGCTTAGGTACCAATGGACACGAGCTTTCATTGTTTGGCCAGGCTATGGACACGTCCCAGCCTCCGCATCTCTCTGGATCCAATAATTTGGTAAGTTTTCGTTTGTGACAACTCGTATTAACAGTATTATGCTTATATCAAGTAATTGCCAACTGCATCGCAGCTCCTATATCTTCTAGCTAGCTCCTGTAGTTGTATGATGTTGACTCTTTAAACGATAAAAATGACAATTGTCAACACCTTATTATGTTTGCCTTGGTTTTAATATTAAATATTTTAAGTAAAATTTAAATCAAAGGTTCTACAAAATATATTTTTCCTCGGATTCAATCAAGTAGATCAAAATAATGTTAATGATTACGTTATCGTCATAATATGATTTGATCAAGAAAAACACACGATGAAGGCCAGCGTCAATATAAAGACGGTCATCGACCATAATCCTTATTTTAATTTGGGCACCGAGATTATAATTCCTTCAGATGTGGTTGCACAACAAAAATAGTGATTGAAAAATGTGTTTTAAATCACATACTGCACTTCTTGCAAATTGGCGGTTAATTCTGAAATAAGAACCACACAAACATTGCCCGAGTAAGATCATATTTTGTTTACTGGTTTAATAAATAATTAAATTATTAGTTAGGTTTCTGTTACAAAATTTATCTAGTAAGAAGTCTTTTGTATAGTAATCTTTTTAGGTACATATAACTGTTCCTATAACGTCATATCCAAGTGACACACGTTGGGCGCCAAAGTTGCTCTAGGACACATAATTTAATAAATGTAAAAAATTCAATATTTGTATCCAGTCTGGTGATGGCGAGGAGTCGTCTTCTGACGCCGGCGCCAGCGACACAGAACCAGAGCCTCGCGCCAAGCAGGAGCCCATCGATTATGATGACCCAGCGACCATAGCCAACGTCAACGGAAATCTGCCCCACAGCTTCCCCGGACTCCTCAACTTACCGGGTAACCATATTTAATTTAACTTGTGTAAAGTAACTACATTGATTTGGATAAGAAGTTCAATGAAGCATGTTTTCCAGGTTTTGCTGGACTTCCGGGGCCGTCAACAGGACTAACGGACAGTTACGGTAAGTTGATCCCATTTCTCATTACACTATCTTTTATATTATAGTATATGTCTCGGTGATCGTGTAACGGAATAATTCAGGGCAATTAAAAGACCAGAATAATGCGTAATCCTTAATGACATCGAGCCTATCGAATCATTAGTTGCACAAAATCGAGGCATGTACCGTTTGTAATAACACTGACAATTAACTAACAAGATCGACACCAAATAGACTAATTGACCATTAAAATAGTAGATAAACGTACATTTGTCTCAGATATATGACGCAAATTAGTTGGAATCGTAGCAACGATGGAAGTTACTGAGATGGTGATAGTGTGGTCCCGTGACACGGAATGAATCGATTGTTTGGGTTGGGCGCGCACTGAACACTGAACGAGATCGTCCGTCTGCCCCAGGAGCGCCCTGGGCGTGCGGAGGGAGCGGAGGGAGCGGCGGCGGCGCGGGCGTCGGCGCGGGCGGCGGGTGCGCGGAGGAGCGCTACGGGCACGCGACCGGCGCCTTCGCTAACGGTGAGCCGGGCAAGCCCGCGTGCCCCGAGTGCGGCAAGCTCTACAGCAACAACAGCAACCTGAAGCAGCACATCCTGAACGTGCACGCGGCCCGCGAGCTCGCGCACTCGTGCCCCGTCTGCGGGAAATTGTTCAAGACGCGCCAGTACATGCAGATACATATGAACTCGATACACGGCGTCAAGCAGAGGAGGCGCGACCCCCCGCCCGACAAACACACATACAATATCGCTTAACTCGCGTTCCGTGACTAACCGCCGCCTCTGTGTTACAGGGGCGGCTCTGGCGGGCGGGGTGGCCCTCGGCTACCGGCCGCAGTGTCCCCTGTGCGGCCGCGTGTACTCCTCCACCTCCAACCTGCGCCAGCACATGCTCAACGTGCACTCGCAGACGGACCGCGACCAGTGGTTCCCCTGCCAGCACTGCGGCAAGAAGTGCAAGACCAAGCACTACCTGATCAACCACCAGCTCCAAGCGCACGGCATCCGCCAGCGGCAGAACTCTTAGAGGCGGCGCGCGCACCCGCCCACGCCACATCTCGGCATCTGGTGGTGACCACACTCAACCGGGCGGGAAGACCGGTCGGAGGCGGTCGAGTGACAGGGTGACGTGGGCGTTGCAGATGTGCGGTGCGGAATAAAATAAAATAAATAAATACGCATCGAGCACGCGCGCTACTGGTAGACCATGAAGACCATCAAGTGGGCCCCCTAAATAGAGCGCGTAGAGAAGGAATGAAAACTTAACGGCTGTGAAACGATAAACGGAAAAACTTTCCGATGGGAACGGAAACGATGATCTCCAAGATGCATTTTTGACGCTATCGTGTACGCGTGACGTTGTATAAAGCGGTAGATATAAATCGACTGAAAAATTATTTTTGTAGTAGTTATAGACTGATATTATTTAAGGTTCATAAATGTAAGCGCATTATGACATGTGATGATTGGTGCCATTGATAGGTAATACGAAGTGCGGCAACGCGACAGTCGATCGTTCTGAAGACTTCCTCAATATCTGTAACTTCCATTGTTGCTTCTACGCCAGCGGTTTCATTACTGATCGTTGTGAAGCTATTTTCATAACAGTTACTTGAAAGTATGTATTAAATATACTGCATTGCAGCTATCTACTTGAACCGTACGCGATGAGGGTAGGTGCCAAAGTAATCTAGGTACAACACAACATTCAATAATGAAATTTCCTGGGTCTTGTCTTTCTATTTAGCTATTTAGGCTATGTATTGTGTACTTTAAGCTATAGGATATTTTCTCTAGTATTTCGTAGCATTTAATCTTGTGTGTATCTTCCGATAAGTTACAAACTTCTGTGTGCCCTCTTGTTTCGAAAACTTTTCCTAGAGCAAGACCGGTATCGTAAGACTGATCAGTTTTCGATTCGTAAGAAAAACTTCGAGTTTGATTCTCTCGTTCCAACCTCTATAATGATATACGTGTTTGTTTTGTAATGTAATAATCAACATAGACTGGCCTCACAGCTCAGTTGGTAGTAACCCTGCCTTCTGCGCTGTAGGTCGTGGGTTCGATTCCCACCCAGGACAAATATTTGTATGACGCATACAGATGTTTGTTCTGTGTCTGGGTCTCAGTATGTATTATATGTATGTATTTACAAAAAGTATATAAGTATTATATCAGCTGTCTGGTTCCCATGATACAAGCTATGCTTAGCTTACTTTGGGCTAGATGGCGCTGTGTGAAATGTCCACTAATATTTATTATTATCATTATTATTCGGAGACTTACTTATTGTACCGGTACTAGCATCTTTCTTTCGACCATAGATAAGACAATACGAAACATGAATGCCTTTAAAATCGCAATAGTTAAGGATACGTTCACTTCCAAAACATAGACACATAGATAATTTATTTTCGAAAGTTGTTCTTGGTGCCCCATTGAGTGCACATCTAAAACATATCTAGTCAGTGTAGACAAAACTTATGTTAATATGAAAAAAAAAGGTATTTTACATGTAAATACATAAACTCCATTCGCATATATTTTCATATGAATTGAAAAGAGGGATAACACCAAAAATATACTTATAAGTAACATAATACTCGTATTATATGTTTTTAATATATTTTCGAAGACAACGACGTAGCTACTACGATGTATAATAATTTAATTTAGTCACACAGTATACAAAACGGTCACTTAATCTGAATTGTGGATAAAGTTCTATTTTTATACATAAACAGGTCTATTATACAAATGTTATGTCACGTTCAAATCACAGTAATATTTTCGTGAAATGCGTATATAATTGATAAACTCAATTCTGACATCGAAAAGTAGAGCGAAGAGACTCAGGCAGTCGACCGACTCTCTCACTTATTTATAAAGCCTTCAAAATATATGCGATGGATTCATATAAATTTGGAATAAAAAAAAAGTATTGATTAAACTTAGCGAGTAGATAAATTGTTCCTGACGCCTGAGAGGCAAGCCGTATAACTTTATTATATTAAATAATTTAGGCGTAAACATGTAAATTAGCAATTTCAATAACCAAATGTTCAATGTGAGTAAACGATTCTAGTTGCGATGTGTATTAGTGATACGATATATACGTAATAATTTTTACCCGAAGAAATATCCGCTTATATAAATATAATAAAACTACGAAGTAGAAATGTCTTGGGCGTTTCAATGTCGACATCATTCCGAACAACTAGTTAGGATTTATATTTTAACACTACTAACACAAAAGGCAATAACAGGTAAGAAGCTATGACCTCTTAAGCACTATTTCGAAACCCAAAAGTTGTAGTGTTTCCAAAGTTATTTATTTGACAGGAAACTGCCGAAGAACTCAGGATCTGCTTCGCGTGAGAGCCACTGACCCAAGACCGTGCCCCAAGTGCGGGAAGATATACCGTTCCGCTCACACTCTGAGAACACATCTTGAAGATAAACATACAGTCTGCCCCGGATATCGGTAAGAATATTAGGAAATTATAATAAACATTTGACTGGCTTCACAGCTCAGTTGGCAACTCTGCCTTCTGCGTTGTAGGTTGTGGGTTCGATTACCACTCAGGCCAAGCATTTGTATGATGAATATAGAAGTTTGTTCTGTGTGTGGTTGTTAATATGTATTAAATGTATGGTACATATTTACAAAAAAAAAAGATTCTATCATTTTTCCCATGGTACAAAGTATGTTTAGTTTGAGGCTAGATGGCGCTGTGTTAATTGATAAATGATATTATTTATTGTTATAACATGGTCTACCAATATTATTATTATTATAAACATTCAATTATTATAATTATGAACATTCAAGATAACAGTCGACACAATCAGATATGTAATAGTTATGTAAATGGTAGTTGCGTGCTCTGCGGAACGGTGGCGAAGTCTCGCAACTCGCTGCACTCCCACATGTCGCGGCAGCACCGGGGCATCTCCACCAAGGACCTACCCGTGCTACAGATGCCGACGAGGTTCGACCCGGAGCTCGCCAGCCAGTGAGTGTCTTTATAACAGTAATAAACGTCCTTGACTCATACTTTTTAAATTCAGGTTCATACCAGCATGGTAAATGAAAATGTGGGTATGTGTGGATAATTTTCAAATGTCACATATATGGTGGACAGTATTTTCTAAGACAGAGAATGAATTCAAATTATTAGTAGCGCTTGTCTGACAAGGTCTACTGGCTAGTTAAAGTGGTTTCGGCAGAATAAAAGCGTCCACTGCCAAAACTGGACATAATGTTGAGCTGAAACCTATTTGCTGGTGTAGCACACATTATATTAGGTCCTGTTTTGTACTTCTTTTTACTATTTTGATGTTATTTTTATTTCATTTTGGATTTTTTGTTTATCTTTGTTTTTTATCTGTCTCCGCTCTGCTAAATTGTAATATAATGCATTATGCGTGCTACTTAAGTAAATGAATGTATGTCTATTATTTCCCTGCAAAGCCTGTAAAACATTAAATCTTTCCAGACTTCTAGCAAAAGCGGGAGTGAAAGTGTCTCCCGAGCAACTGAGGGCGCGCGCTTCCCCCACCGGCCCGCGCAGATCTGACATCAAGCTGGACGCCAAGTCGGCTGCTTCCGAGAGCAGTTCCATTTGCGGGGATAACGATAACGATGACCTCAGCCAGTCCCGATACCAGGACAACATACCAGTCTCTCCACCGCGTAAGTTGAGACGTTATTTGAACTCTGTTCCTAAAGGACTAACATCGATGATTCATAACATATGCTCGAGAATACAGTTGATAGTCAAAAGATTCAAAAGAAAAAGAAGTCAAAAGATAATTATATGTTTTAGATATAAACAACTTGGCGAATACGACCATCACTAAAGTGCCAGCGGTCCGCGCAGTCACCGCCAAAACCATCGCAGACCTGCCCCACGGCCTCGCCGCCGGACTCAAGCATGAGGACTACCCGGCAGGATACGGCGGCAGCTCGGCACTTCTCGACACATATTTGCAGTACATCGGAGAAAACATGCTCGGTAAGCGAAACTTTACAATTCAAGACACACAGGCTATTTCTGTCAAATTTCCAGCCTAACAGACAATTTTGACCAACAGGCATGAACGCGAAACTAGCACAGATGAACGCTTTGCACATGGACCGGAAAACATACGACGAGAGGTCGCCCCAAATGGGATCACTTCCGCCGCCCCCGACAAACTTGGCTCACCAGCGCTTCCTAAAGCAGATGCAGCGGCAGTACACGGACACTATGGGCAAGCCGGACATCATGCGGGATTGTGAGGAGCCGCTGGACCTGGGGAAGGAGAGGCAGCGGAACGACAGCATCGGCGAGACGGAGGCGGAAAAGCACGAGGAGAGAGAGCCCGGCAAGGAGTACTACAGCAAGGGCTACAACGAGGAGGGGAGGAACAGGAGCACCGAGCGGGAGCCGGAGCACAGCGGACAGGACGACGGCGACTACTCCGAGGACGAGCACAACAAGAACGCGTCGTGAAATGGCGGCCGTCGCGTGCCTGTGTCCGATTAGTCGCGTAGACTACCCGCCTACATGTTAGGACATTTTGTTGAACGTATTTCAAACGGTGCTTGAGTGTTATGTTTTGTGGTCGTTTAGCTGATTCGTTTTGTAATAACGGTTTATATTGTTGACCCGTGGAATGTCTCGGTGCCATTTCCGATATTATTAATGTACATTTAATTAGGGTTAATCGGTTGCTGATAGTTATATCGAGGCGTCTACTTTGCCGTTCGGGTAAGATTCGAGGGAGTTTTCACGTTGTAGCGGGAGGGATTCGTTGTTACGGGTGTTTTGTCTTAAGGTACCGTTAGTTGTGCATTGTTTTTGGCGGCCGCCCCGCCCCGCCCCGCCCGCCCCGCCTCACCGGTCCGCACGTAGGTAGCCCCGCCGCGCACTCCTACACCCGTGAGATTGTTCAGTAGTACGTATAACTTAAACTGTAGACAGTAGTGTTTTGTAAAGTGTATGTATGTAAGCTCCCTGTCACGTAGTAGGGTCTTACATAGTAATTCCATCCATCTACCTCAGCATTTGGGCCAATGCGGCGATGTATAATAAATATCCACACAAATTGTGAAATTCCATCCATCTACCTCACTTCAATAGATTTTATTTAAATATTTTATACAATTTATAGATTATAAATAACTGTTGTTTTATGCATTTTGCAAATTGCATTTATATATACTATATAGAGTATATCGTAGGTAAATAATATGTGCAAGTCATTAGGTCACTGTTAGTGCTGCCCGTAGATACATACTCGTTTCATGTTTCCGTTTGAATATTAGAAGCGCACTCACTAGAGACATACACAGACTGTGTCACAGTTGTCACTTGGGAACGAGCGATACATACCTACATTGTCGGATATCAGTGAGCACACTAACATAACTTAAAAATACTATCTTTGTATACGAACAAATAAATCAGAGCTTAAAATCATACTATTAATAAATAAAATTTTAAATTGATATGTGCGTATACTGAATTCGTAAATAACATAATAATAACGCGATAAAATAACAACTATTTGATATTACATAATTATGATATAATAGTTACATCTCAATACTGACTGAGACTGAAATATTTTCAAAAAATGTATACATTTATCGCGTTACCAACAATTATCGTGGAAAGTTCAAAATATGATATAATGCATTGTATATAAGTGAAGGTGATATATAAGTACATAATAAATAGTAACAAAAAGCAATAAATAAAGTATACCTTGATGTTGCCTTTGAATGTGTGTAAATAAATTGTTTCAGTTGGTTTGTGGGCAAATATGAACCCTATAGTGTACACGAGATGGATTATTTTGTAGTAATGTTGTGGGCCGGTTACTTAAATAACAATTACTGTGATTACATTCTCAAGCTAGCCTTCAATACAATTATACATATTTTTTAGAGTACAATGTTATAGTTATTTAGTATATCGTAAGAATATTTTTAAGCGAGTCACAAATATATTTACTTCCCGAATGTTAGAGTTCACTACTTTAGAACAATAGATAAAAGCATTTAACCTTTTATATGAGATATATACTTTACGGATTTATTGAGATATGCCACTTTGGCGCGCGCCGCTCGTCAACGAGCCCTTGGAGCGCGTTTGTGGGAAAGTGGGCAAGTCCCAAATCCGTAAAAAGATTTAGTACTACGGGTGGATTGAAACTAATTTCGTTAGTGTGTTAATGAGATTTGGTGAGTTATGTCGTGTTTGGTTTGCGTAAAATTATCTTGTTGACAGTTAACAGTGTTGCCATAGTTATTAATTATTATTTTTGACTGTATATAATATAAGTTTTAGACGATGAGTGCTTTATTCATAATTTGAGTATAGTTATAGTGCAGTAGTATTTTTATTTAGATTCTATCACTTCTAACTCATAGTTCATTTTAGATTCTAGATATGCACATCACATAAGTAAATAGTCGGTTACCAGAGAATTCATTATTGAATGTGAAATATTTTGAAGATTCGTTTTTTTTCCATAATTGCCATAAATCGATAGGTTATATCGATACTATTGACGTAATTATATCGATTCAAGTGCGATATAACTTAAATGTGCACTGTACAGTTGTTTATAACAGAACATATTATTATATGACGTACATACGTATGTACTACCAGTGAAATATATATTGAAATTAGGACTTTAAGTCGCCGCGTTCGCTCTCAATTATATTGTGTATAATACTTACGTTTAGTTACCTTGTGAGCTTTCGAAGTTCGATATTAGTTTTTTCATTATGTTGATTAAACGACTTTACCTCATTAGCATGAAGTATCATGTAAAACATATTTTAGTTTATCTAAATATGTTGTAATGTTGATTTGACGTAGCCATTGTAAGAGTCGTTTTGGAGAATATACCACATTACCACATTAGGCTCGCCGGAAGCAGACTTTTGTTTAATTTTTACCTTTTAAGATTTTTCTAGTATACTAGATGCACTAAATAATTAATTTCAAATGTCACCGAAGTAGCCAGTACCTATTGAATACATTTTTGAACTGAAATAGAGATTAGACTTTGAGTACTAGATTTCACATTGACACCCACTGAACAAAATTCATATGTGCATTTGGTTTCACTAATTCCGTAATAGTAACCTTGTTTTACCTCCATCTAAAAATATCTTCAATTTGTTGAGAATGTACCCCCAGAATATATATACCGATAAGTGCCGCAGTTGCAATGAAAATATATACAAAATCCCGACGTTTCACACCAGTATTTGCCAAATGAAGTTAATATTTCAGTGGATCCTTAAGTATTCAAAAATGTGTCACATCTGTGTGAAAGCCACATGCCGCTGGCATTAGTGTACTAGCTGTACGACGCTTCACTACATTACTATATACAAGAATAATACAATAAATTGTTTTGAAAACACATGTTTTATTACTAGAAATATTATAAAGGTCCGTCACCATTGCTACGCGAGATGCGCGCTAGTACGCCACACCTACCTAGCTGCCAACACATTCACGGTAACAGTGCGCTTGTATCCAGCGTAGACGGTTCTCCATACGTTTAGAAACAGCGAAGCTAGCGTAGCAACGTGCGTAGCGTGCCCGCGCGCACCAATGGGTTCCAGCCTTCATTCAAATTTACCTCTTCATATTCGTGAGCAGTGATTACAAAAATTTACATTTTAAAATATAAGTGACTGATTCCTATTATGTGAATAAAATTAATATTACAATTTAAAAAGATTCTACTGAAAACGTTTATTTAATGGAATCACTCAAATAATTTTCTCATATATAATATGCATTACTTACGAAATTAACGCCTAAAGCTAAGGAATAAAATAATTAGTACATTTAAATTATATCACATGAAATAAATTATACATACCAACTAGATAGTGTTACTCTTATGACTAATATCTCTAATATTTGGACAAAAACTCATTACAAGGAAGCGTGAATGGGATTTAATCATGGGCATTTGTAAAAAAGTTTATACATCTAAGCTTCAGTGAAACATTACATCTGTTAAAGGGATATTCGACCCGACACCTGTTGCTAATCCTCTTTAATGTGCTTCTTCTTCGAGAGAAGATAATGAACGCCGAGAATGGCATTCATTCTGGAACAACACACAAAATCATCTGTCATTCTGGGAACGGAAATCCACACTTACTCGCTTCTAAATTCTTAATTGAAGTTTTAAAATTTATTTACAAATCTTAAAACAAAAGTATTCTGGTGAAGTTCGTCATGACATTTTTTGACTGGTTCATAGCTCTGTCTGTGCGGTAGTAACTCAGCCTTCTGCGCTAAAGGTCATGGGTTCGATTCTCCACCAGTACAAATAATTATATATATATTATTCACGTTTCCAAGCCATTTCTTTATTAATTCTATGGAAATAAAGTTTTTGACTTTGACTTTGATTATGTCGTGAGTCCATGCTCACCTGCGACACAGCGACTCCTAAAGCAATTAAGTTTGTAAGCGATTAAAAACCAGCAAGCATTTATGAGTGCAGAGTTTTAGATACTCACAAGAAGGCCAGATGCTATTTCTTGCTGGCGAGCGCGATGCCGAGGCCGACGATGCCGCCGATGGCCAGCACGGCGCCGCCCGCCACCGCCATGCCGATCAGACCCTCCTTCTCCATGCGCTTGTTTATTTGACGCTGTAATGTTAACATTCTCCATATATCATGATGAATAACCGCACATTTTAACTAGTAATAACGAGAGAGACACCAAATATAATTGTGAAATGTCAAGAAACATTACAGTTTAAAGCAGTTGTTTCAACGGTTTATAAACCTCCCAGATACAATACTATATAACTAATACTAATAATAACGGCGGCACTGACCCCCGAGTTTCAATCCGGAGGTCACCGGTTCAAATCCCGACGTGCTCCTATGAGTTTTTCGATTGAAAGATTTATGTGCGCAATACCACGTTCTCAAAACGGTGAAGGAAAACATCGTGAGGAAACCGACATGTCCTAACTGAAAATTCGAAGACATGTGTCGTGTGCACGAAAGGAGCCTCTTTGAGGCGCACTTACAATCCTTTCACCACACTGGTTCGACAGAACCGGTGACTCGAAGAAGACTAATAATAACTACTAATAGATAACAATACTGTTATAAAAAGTAGCCAATGTTTTTCCAGGTATTATTTCGGTTGTTTGATAGGAAACCAATAATTGTAACCTCTATTAGATATCAAACATAAATCAGGAATTCAAAATTAAGTTTAAAGTTAGAATGGACTCAAATCATTAGTTACGATTAGAAAGGTGTGTTTATTATTTTCAAGTAATAGGTAAATTATTGATTAAAATGGAAATGCAATATGGCAATACTGATTGCATTAACAATAAACATACATGAAGTATTGTTTCTTATCTGCCGTTATCAGATTTACAAAAGTATCTTTATGAAACGACTACCACTGTGATAGTACTATCGTTGCATTGAACCTGCATTCTCTCTCTCTACAGTGACAATATGAAAAATATCACACATAATATGTAGACTGAAGAAGAAAAACTTTATACAAACAAATTATATTTTCTCAATTTTTTTATTTATATACTTAATTATTGTTTCCAATCACCAAAATCTGTCAAATGCCTCCCACAATTTTTTTTTTATTTAGGTACGATAGGCTGGCATTTGACTGCAATCTCACCTGATTGCACTCAAATGATATCGCATCATGCACAAAGACTCCACAAGTTTCAGCATGCAGTACAGGCTGGATTTCAAAGAGATATCGCACCATATACTGCATGTTTGCAACTGATATTTATATGAAAATGTTGTCCTGAATATTGCAACCATAATATGGATATCTATACAAATAAATAAAATTGGAGTGTGTTTGTGATATTAAAATAACCACTTTTTACTAAGTGCATATGGATGTATACATGGTACATAGACCAGAAACAATATTTTTTTTTCAATTTTTGTCTGTCTTTCTGTTTGTTCCAGCCAATCTCTGAAATGGCTGGACCGATTTCGACGGGACTTTCACTGGCAGATAGCTGATGTAACAAGGAGTAACTTAGGCTACTTTCCCGCTTTTTCGAGGACGAAGTCGCGGGCAACAGCTAGTAAATATATATAAAGCTCTAAGATGATAAGGTATTTTCAAGGGAAAAACTCATTTTACATTTTATAGTTATTATCCAAGGCATTCGGGCTATCCAAACTGATCAGATTAAGAGTTAGTCCAAAAGTTATGAAAATTATCAACACTTACCTCTAGGGTTAAAACTTGCTGATTTGCCGGCTCAATCTCAAGGAAAGACTTAACATAGTGCAGCGCCTTATTGTATTCCTTGATTCTGGCATTGCCAATGGCAAGGTAGAACAGATAATCTCTCTTGCCTTCCGGGTGGGAGTTGAACAGCTCTTTAAGGAGGAGAATGCCCTGGAACATTCATATGATAATGATACACGTTTATAGAAAAGAAATTGTTGTTTACCAACTATATTGCTTAACTCATTTATCTCTGATAATTACGTTACATATAAATAAAACAAAAAGCAAACTTACTAGAAAGAAAATATTGGATTAGTATAAAGATGAAAAACAAGTCTATAAAGATCAACATGTTTTGTTTCGCGATTACGAGTTGACAAAAAATTTGAACGTCACGCTACCAGCGCGCAATTACCCTGTCCCTTTCACTTGGAGATAGTAAACAAAAGCACACCGACCTTTCGTATATCCGTAGGGTATCTACTCCTCACGAGGCACCAAGCGTACTCAAACTGCGCCTTGTGGCTCACGTTGCCTTGGTGCAGCTGCTCGTGGAACACCCTCTCGAATTTCTGCGGGAAGAACATGAAAATCAACACAATGCACAACGCACCAGTGACTCAGACCTACAACATTGCACAAAACAATTATTACTTGCAAATCTTCCGAGGACACGACTTCGTCGAGAACGTCTTCCATGGTAGATGAGTTAATGGTAAGAAGGAAGATCAAAGAACTAACGAACGATTATCACTTTTTGAGATGGAAAAATATTAAAATGAATAGTTGTATGAAATGAATTGACAACGATGATAGAATTTCAAAAATGAGGCTGTCAATCTTTACTGTCAAAATGACATTTTACTTTTCTGGCTCAATTTGTCATTATCAATGTCATGTTATCATGTTACGGTATGTACTTACTACCGTCAAGCGTTAATGTTTACCTCTAGGGTTACCATTCCTTGCATTACTGATTAATTTGAGCAATAAAGCAGCTTAGGTATTAGCTTGTTACTAACATTACGCAAACATGTTTTTTAACATTAAAATATGGCTGAACTGCAAGCTAGGCATCATCAGCCCGTGGTAATCCCCTAAAGGTCTTAGAGGTCTTATTAATTTACAAAATTGCCATAATATACATCATATTTACAAAACACAATCGAACTAATTGGGCTATTTAAAAACCGTTCCCAACCTATATAATTAGCTCAAATGACCCAATCTCTACCAGATGGACTTATTATTGTAGGTACTCAAAATGATGTTGGTAACAAGTGTTGTACTGCTGAACTGGACATCAGCAGTGCTCAATATTTGAGCTCTAAATGATGTCATGCTGGTCATGTGTCACGTTTTTAATTTGTGAAAGTCCGTGGTAAATTTTTATTATTCATGAAAACACTGCACATTAGCAGTTAAATTACAGGCACATGAGGCATTCCACTTTTACGTCTCATAGTTACGGGCGCACACGACTTGGGTCTTGTCGTACCTAGTAGGGGAGGACCCAAGTCACATCGGTTGTTATGGGCAGAGGTTACCACTTGACACCAAGTGGGTCAACGCTTGTTCCGTAACTGAATCAAATAAAAAACAACAATAATCTCCGAGTGTACAATTAGAACCAAAAATTAACAGATATGTTAATGAAAAGCATAATTCCAAGTTATACAAAAAATAACGTCAAAAAACATCTCGTGTTGGAGGTTCTCATGCTTATAGAATCTGAGTACAAAAATAAATAAATATATTTATAATCTATCTAAAATATTTCATTCAGAACATTATATTCTGACTGCTGTTGCTGTGCTGGCAACATCGTTACATTGTGCGGGTTTTTCTTGCATTGTGTTGTGTACGAACGTCAATAAATAAAATTCTAATTGGTATTCCACCCAGTCTTTGTTACAATTCTTGTGACATCAAAGTGCTACTCATAAGCTTGTTTCGAAATGCAAAGTGTAATCAACTCCGTGAAAGGAACCGCACTCGGTGTGGCGGGTTATCTGACACCGGTTCTGAAGGTAGGTGGTTCCTATTCGCATAATCACTACGTACTACACACATTTGGTATAAACAACAGAAGACAAAATAAAGAGGTTTAATCAAATTAAGACATATTTTATTTGTTCCATGTTTAGGAATCCAAGTTTCAAGAAACAGGAGTTCTGACTCCTGAGGAGTTTGTGGCAGCTGGAGACCACCTGGTGCACCACTGCCCCACCTGGCAGTGGGCCAAGGGTGAAGACTCCAAAGTGAGGCCGTACCTGCCAGCCGACAAACAGTTCCTGATCACTCGTAATGTGCCGTGTTACAGGAGATGTAAACAGGTACATAATAAACAAGTTAAAGTAATCAGAATTATTTAGTTATGTATTGAATTCACTTCTTTTTATTCTTACTAGTGGAGGCCTATTATATATATAATCTGTTTGTCTTCTCACTTATCAATTAACATTTAAAAATAACTAGCTTACTTTAAAGCATTTATTTTACACATTTTATTTAAAATATAATTACAGAAATTCATTGTCAATCTTTAAACTTGAATTTGAAATTAACAAAATATATTATTGTAGAGTAGAGATAGGATAGTTTAACCCAAGCCAGCCCAACTATTGTCGAAAAAGAATGTGATGGATTTGAAAACCGTTGTTTAAGTGGGCGACTGCTTGTATTTTTTTTACTTCAATACACAAAGCAAATTATGATCTTATATATTTTTATAGCTTTAGGTCAATGAAAAAACAAAACAACAGATGATCATCATTATTTTGAAATCACACATCTTATTTTTTTTTTCTATTGTATCATTCAACAGATTGAGTATTGCGAGGACAAGGAGAAGGTGATAGAAGATGAGAATGACTCGGAAGGTGGCTGGGTGGATACACACCATTATGATAATGCCGGAGCAGTTGCAGTTGAAGAGAAGGTACCGAATCTCTACTCATAGGAGTGCTGTCTTGTGTCAATATATAATTGATCTAGGTACTTCATCCATTGGTTCTACTTGCTAGCAATTATATAAAGTTCAAACTTAGATTACACTACCTTATTCATTTACTCTGAATTTATTCAATCAGATTTATTTTTATGAACTTTTTGGTGCTGAAACTGAATCAAAATTTAGTACAATGGAATGTGATTTCATTCAAGTACTTTTAATTTACCACCTCTATTGCTAACACAGAAAAACTTATTTCACAGTTAGAAGATTTGTTTGTGTAAGAATGGCTTCTGAAAGAATGATCTCAGGAAAATATGCCTTTTTCTTTATATGATACAAGATTCATTAATTTTGGAAAGTAAAAGCGATCATGACCACGCTTTGTTAGGTCTAGCTTCTCAGTGTAGGCAGAACAAGGCCTATTAATCCGCTCTTCCCTCTCAGGGCAAAAAGTGTAATCCTATGACTATATAGTTGCACAGACTATTGGAAATAAAAATATCTTATAGTTAGGCATCCATGTAGACGCACCCTGCTCAGATGTTGACTTCAATTATATCCATAAAACTAACAAGGGGAATGTATGAATAATAATAATAATAATAATAATAATAATAAATCTTTATTCATTGACTTAGTGCTAAGATTAACATAGTGATTTAGTATCTAATAAAAGGTAATAATTACTATGCCTGAACTAGGTAATCCTGTATCTCAGGCGGAATGGGGTGTCTTTGCAGATGCCTCTAACTACATTTATTTATTTAGTTGATATTGTTTTCAGGTGTGTGAAATGACATTGGAGGCAGCAGACGCTGGCGACAGTGACGATGAGAGTGCCGGGGATAAAGACAACGATGAGGATGAGGATGATGAGGCCGAGGACATGGAGCAGTTCCAGGAATCCGGACTCCTCGATGAAGTGGACCCTGTGAGTGTACAACAGACATTTGTTTTTGATTTTGCTTTATTTTAACAGTCTGTAATATGTCATTTTTTAGCTTCATGGCTTAGGATGAATGGGCGGATTGAGATGTCGTTTTAGTATCGGATAGAACAGTATCCGTTGCTGAAACAGGGAGCAAAGCCTATCTATACAAATAAATTAAATTCAAGTGTTTGTTTGTAATGTAAAAATAACAGCATTTTACTCAGTGCATATGAAAGTAGTTCAGAAAATGAGTTTTATAGTTTTTTCGTCTATGTTTGTTCTTGCTAATCTCCGAAACGGCTGGGCCGATTTTGAATTATGAAAAAAGGGGTTCATGTTAAAACGAATTCCACGTGGACGTAGTCGCGGACAAAAGCTAGTATAATTATATAGCACCCACTGTGTACCTTATGAGGCATAGTTCCTATTTATGTTTTAGATTTACCTGTCACTCCTGTTTTTCATCAAATTCAGTTTAATGTGTCTTATTAAAAAAGTTAAAAGAGTTTCTTCTTAAAAGAGCTACAAAAAGCTATATTGTCAAAAATGTGTGTTAATGTCGTTGTGGGTACAGAACGTCACAGGTGGTCCATCTGCTTGTTCTATCACTAAACTCACGAAAGAAACTATTACTAATAGCATTCTGATCACTGTAGTTAAAATGAACTGCTGACAGAATTATATTAATAAGCTCTCGTTAGCTACTTGTAATGTTTACATTTCTTATCAGCTTTTGTAAGTGTTATTGTATTATTATTAATACTGTTATCAGTTAAATAACATGGCTTTTGATTGCGATGTGGGTTACAATTATATGATTCGTGTTTATTTGATGAGGGAAAATATGAACACGCCGCCAATAAGTGATATTGTTATTTACTTGTGAAAGTTTTTCTGACTATAGCATATTGATGCCATTTGTATTGGATGCGACCCGACCGCGATGCTAGTTAGCATTATGCTACTTCTACCACACTTCTAGCAAATAAATTTCATTTCATTTCATTTACTAGCTGCGCTCCGCGGTATTATCTGCAGTCAGTAGCTCATCCCACGGGTACACTGCACTTTTCCCGTTTATATTTGAATAAAAAAAAATATCCGAATTGGTCCAGCCGTTCTCAAGATTTGAGCTTATCAACAAATTTATCCATATAATAAAGGATTAAGTTCGAACAGGCGCCAGACTTAGCTACAAGTAAGCGTAATTCTGTAATTTTTGTAGTTTTTAAAAAAAAATCAGTTATTTTATTCTATTTTATCAATATTCTTGTTTGTAGTAAAATCTTCCCGGCTGAAGGTTTATTCCAATCAGGCACTGTATGAAACTAGTCGATGAAATTTGTAAGAAAGTATTGTCGGCATCATAAACACCTGTGTTATCGTCCGTCAGTCGACAGCGCTGGCGCCCAGCAAGGATGAGAACCCCAAGTCGGAGAAGTCGAAGCCGGGCGACGGCGACGAGATCATCAAGACGAGGACGTACGACCTGCACATCACGTACGACAAGTACTACCAGACGCCGCGGCTGTGGCTCGTCGGATACGACGAGGTGACCACACTTCATAATAATGGTGGACATTGCACACAGCGCCATCTAGCCCCAAAGTAGGCTAAGCATAGCTTGTATCATGGTAACCAGACAGCAGATATACATACTTAAACCCTTTTTTTTAATAAATACATACATATAATACATATTAAAACCCAGACACGGTACAAACATCTATTCGTCACACAAATGTTTGTCCTGGGTGGAAATCGAACCCACGATCTACAGCGCAAAAGCTATGAGGCCAGCCAACCATTGACACAAAGGCCTGACAATTTAATACAGCGCCGTCCGTTTCTTATGTGATACAGTTACGGTACGAGTCGACGAGCCACCTAGTTAAGTGGTAACCTCTGCCCATAACAACCGATACGAATTGGTTCCTCCCCTACTAGGTACGACGAGACCCAAGTCGCATCGTATGCGCCCGTAATTCTGAGATGTGTGGGAGAAATGTCTCATGTTTCAGTACTTTCCCGGACGAAATTGGCATGAGTTCTACTGCTCTAGCCTAAAACTAAGCATACCTTGTACTATGGGAGCCAGCCAGACAACTGAACAACCAGATACAGATCAAACATCTGTCTTTGTCCTGGGTGAGAATCGAACCCACGACATGCAGTGCAGAAGTGGTCGTGCGTTGTTGTTATAAGCGTGGCGTGTGTGTCTGTAGGGGCGCACGTTGCTGGGGGAGGAGCACATGTACGAGGACGTGTCGCAGGACCACGCCAAGAAGACGGTCACCATGGAGGCGCACCCGCACCTCTCCGGGCCCAGCATGGCCTCCGTGCATCCCTGTCGGTAGGTACACGTGCCGCGCGCGCGCGTGTGTGTGTGTGTGTGTGTCTGTAGGGGCGCACGTTGCTGGGGGAGGAGCACATGTACGAGGACGTGTCGCAGGACCACGCCAAGAAGACGGTCACCATGGAGGCGCACCCGCACCTCTCCGGGCCCAGCATGGCCTCCGTGCATCCCTGTCGGTAGGTACACGTGCCGCGCGCGCGCGTGTGTGTGTGTGTGTGTGTCTGTAGGGGCGCACGTTGCTGGGGGAGGAGCACATGTACGAGGACGTGTCGCAGGACCACGCCAAGAAGACGGTCACCATGGAGGCGCACCCGCACCTCTCCGGGCCCAGCATGGCCTCCGTGCATCCCTGTCGGTAGGTACACGTGCCGCGCGCGCGCGTGTGTGTGTGTGTGTGTCTGTAGGGGCGCACGTTGCTGGGGGAGGAGCACATGTACGAGGACGTGTCGCAGGACCACGCCAAGAAGACGGTCACCATGGAGGCGCACCCGCACCTCTCCGGGCCCAGCATGGCCTCCGTGCATCCCTGTCGGTAGGTACACGTGCCGCGCGCGCGCGTGTGTGTGTGTGTGTCTGTAGGGGCGCACGTTGCTGGGGGAGGAGCACATGTACGAGGACGTGTCGCAGGACCACGCCAAGAAGACGGTCACCATGGAGGCGCACCCGCACCTCTCCGGGCCCAGCATGGCCTCCGTGCATCCCTGTCGGTAGGTACACGTGCCGCGCGCGCGCGTGTGTGTGTGTGTGTGTGTGTCTGTAGGGGGGGGGGGGGGGGGAGGAATGTTTATTTGATGCGATAATGTCCATCCTGTGTTCGCAGCCACGCGGAGGTGATGAAGAAGATAATCTCAACGGTAACGGAGAGCGGCGGCGAGATGGGCGTGCACTCGTACCTGATCGTGTTCCTCAAGTTCGTGCAGACGGTCATACCGACCATCGAGTACGACTTCACGCAGAACTTCACCATGAACTAGTCACTGCACTCGTCTGCACTCTTATCACCCGCTTTCCATTAGTACTCCCGCTAGATGTGACATCTCGCGTACGTGTCCTGCTCAAATTAACAGATATCTCAAGGTTATCGGTGAAGGTCTGCAGTTCGGTCAGTGGCAGGCGAGGTAAATATTTTTGTGGCGAACGCTTATCGTAGCTTATGGCGGTAATGGATGATAAGAGATGGTTACAAAGCCGCGCATATCCCACCGTATCTGAATCACCTGTCGGTCTAGATCGCAGTGTACCAAGTCTAAACAGTCTTGCCATAATTAAATAATGTTTCCTCAATTGACACTGGTGAAAATACGGTTCGGATATCAGATGACAACTTAAAGGTTATACGCTGCTCGAGTTTGTATGTGCACTAATAAGTTATTTAGTTAATAGGTTTATTGTCTCAACACCGGCACAATATGATGATACTGTAGTTTTAATTTTGTGTTATTATTGCGATGTGATGAAAGACTGTCAGTACAATTTATCTGGGGACATTCCTGATGCGCGATAGAATTATATGAATATTTTTGCATATATATAGATATTAATAAAAAAGAACATAGTCACTTTTGGTGCGCTTTATTATGTAAGTACTGTATCACAAATATTTTGTTTTATACATATATATGTTTTGGCATTATCATCAAGCGTACAAAGTATGATTTGATGTTAAATTCTCTTGTATTATGAATTTATTTGTATTATTTGTGCATATTGTTTAAAATAAAAATGTTATTTTGCTACAAAGTTTGTGTTAATCCAATATTTCTGAGTGTTAATACAATAAAAATACGAACATAATCATGCAATTATTTATTGATACATATCACGTGATAATATTATTTACAAATCACATTTTCCTTTGTAATAAAATAGTTTAATTACACATTTATAAAGCCTTTTGCACTAAAAACTACTTCTATACAAACATACATTCATTTGACAAGCGCAATGGATATATAAGAATTTTGCAACTTATAAAATTATAATACATATAGGGTATTATTACACTAATTAATAACAGGGCTGTTTTCTTTGGGTTGAAAATTAAAAATCACAGGATAACTTATATAGACTAGGTTTAAAAATAACAAATTTATATGATTTTTATCACCGTTTTCTATATCAAATCATACTATCAGAAATAAATTTCCAACTGCATTGATCTGTCACCAACAATCCTTCCTATAACTAAATGTCATAAAATATATAATAATACTCCGCAATATAACTGTTCCAAAATATAATTTAATCTTTCACATAAGGCTAAATGATCCCAATATGCATGTAAACATTTATGAACTAAAATTAACTCTACATAAACATTGTACTTTCATTGTCTCACTGCAAAACAACACTAATTTATCATAAGACATGTAATATCGATTTAAATGTCTGCTGACATAAGAGTAGTGCTTTTTCGATATCATTAGTGATGGGTGGACTTAGATATTAAAACTATTATTTCAAGTCTAGCCCTAATTTTTTACCAACCAATTATAAACAGCGCAATTTTGACTACAAATTAAATTTGAATTTAAAAAATACTTGATGTCACACAAACAATACAATTATCTATTAAAATTACAATCGATAAATAATTAATACAATTGTCTAATATTCAATTTACACATAAGAATTCTTCTATAAAACAAATGACGATTATTAATGTATAAATATTACAACTACCTACATTCATTCGCCACATTCAGTGAAACAGGCACCTTAAACCTCTATCCTTTTAAAGCTTAATTAGTCAAATCTATTACTTATAATAACGAAGGTTGAAGAATATGGGGAATGTTTACTGCTTTCATTAAAATATCAACATCTTATGTCTACCCAATTTGTTTATTGACAACATTCAAATATTTTTAATGTATTCGCTCATTTAATTTACTTGTTTCATTAATGCAGGAGTATTTGTATCGTTGTCATTCTTGTTCCTAAAACCGTTTGAACCACATAAATGTTAACACCCGAACCACGAACCACACGCCACGCGAGGCTCGCTGCCGCTTCTACTATTACTACTAGTGTCACTGGCTCTCAAACCATTGTGGTGGTAGGATTAAAGTGCGCCTCAAAGAGGCTCTTTTCACAGCTGCTTCTAAATGTATAACTTTTAGAGTAATGTGCAACACTTTTAAAACGTAACGTCGCTTATATCGATGACTGCTGGACTACATTGAAGCGATTCAGCTCTTTCAAATAATTTCTCACACGATTTGTTATGACTTGTGAGGCACGATAGCGACCAGCCTGAGCAGAGCCAGCGACAGCAGCTTGTCCAACGGATCGAGGGTTCCGCGCTGAAGCCACTTGGGTATGGTGGTGCGAGCGTGGCTGAACCCTAACTTCTGGAGGATGTAGTCCACGCCGTACGGCTCTATGGATTTGCCCGCCCACGACAGTAATCTGAAGAAGGGACAGATTGGTTAAACCATAAAATATCCAGTAAATATCCGTGGTGGTTTATTAGGAGTGTGATGCAAATGCAACATACCGCACGGTGGGCTCGAGGTGCCAGGTGATGCAGCGGTACTCCCTGTAGTCGAGGGCGGGGAGCGGGGCGCGCGCGGCGCTCGCGTGAGCCGCGGAGGAGGGCGCCGCCGCCGCCGTCTCGCCCCACGGCTGCCGCCCGCCGCCCGGCATCTGCGCACGCGGGAAACACAAGAGACGCTTGAGACTTTGACAATATTAGGAAACAAACTATATACTTCCAACGTCGCGAGGCAAGCTACATGTTCAATATTGCGATCGACAGGAGACTGAAATCGGTTAATAATACGTACTTCAATGTAATAAAAGAGCCATTATGGGTGCGCAAAAATATTGTTAGATTCCCCCAGAACGCCACGATTCACATTATGAATGTAGCTAACAGACAGCCGCCTGTAAATCTTTAACGCTTGAAGTTGTCTTCAACGTTGTAAGTAAAAGATTTGACTTACAAGTCTGTCCTTCTCCTTGATGTAGGAGGAGATAAGATCGTGTAGAAACAGGAACGCCTCCGCGTCCACGGACACGAAGATGTGATCCTCGAACTCGGTGATGAAGCTGCACTCCACCACTGGCTTCTCATCTGCAAACACAACGCAACATCATATTACAAAACTATTAATTATTATTCTACATTTTATGTCATTTAGGTGACAGGAGCTGACGGCCCACCTGATGTGAAGTGGTATCCGCCGCCCATAGACAAAAGCAATGCGACTAAATACCTCTCCACCAAAGTACGAGATAGCTCAAGTCGCATTGCGTTGCGTCCATCACACCAAGACGGGGATGTTAAGTCTCATGCGCCTGCAATTTCACCGGTACCCACTCCCTTCCACCGGAACACACGATACGGTATAGGAATGCATCACTGCTTGGCGGCAGATTACCAGGTGTGGTGGCAGTACTCTCCTGGCGAACTAAGCTCAAGTTCTACAGCTACTACACTCATAAATTCACATTAATAAAATCATTTAGAATCGGTGAATACATGACATAAGGGTCTACAAATTAGCAGGTTTTTTTTTGGATTGCCTAGTGCGCCCATGTCATTTTAGTACAAACCGTTTTTATAATAACTGTTACCATTCTCTGTAGGCGGATCCTTCCGTTGCAGTTGCTGAGTGCGCAAATGCAGCTGCAGTGATGGCAACGCGAAGATGACCTCGCGCACGTGTTTGTCTTGCGCTCCCTTTCTCTCTCGCTCCCTTTCCCGCTCTCTGTCCCGTTCCGTGCTGTTCGTGTTACCGGCTCCGGTCGACTCGCGCTCCAGCGAAGGAAACAGATCTATCGCTGTAAATTGTTATACTATTCGTTATATATGCTTTTATCGCCTAAGTTATTTCTGTTATAGGCGAAATTTATTCTGCTTGAGGTGATTGAAAAACAGCAATTTTGGCATTTGTCAAATATTCGCGGTGACTTGTAAAGCCACATCGATAATCAGTTACAGTTGCTGAGATACTACCCGCATTCAACCAGGGGTTGGTTTAACCTGAAGAAAGTTTTCACAGTCAAAATAATTGCGTCTGTCACTGCTGTAATATTATAAATAACGGTAGTTTGGATGTTAATCCTTCACGCCTAAACTATTGATCTGGTTTGGCTTTAGTTGGTGATGATCCAAAATAAACAGGACTTTATCTCAGCCCATAGCACGGCCATAAATTAGTATGATATAATGATAATGTATGGTAGCGAGGGCAACAACTGACCGTCGATCTCGCTGTCGGCGAACGCGTAGTGCACCCACTCGCGGTGCGTCTTGAACTGCGGCGGGAACAGTCTGGCGCGCGTCATGCGGCACACGGTGCCCATGGACTGGTGCCCGGCGCCGCCCCCCGCGCCGCCCTCCACGCCCACCGCCGCGCCCAGGCTCGCCGTGAGGCTCTGCACCACGTGCACCTCCAGCTCGTCTGTCAAACGGACCCCGGTTCAGACTAAGGTTGAGACAATGTCGGACCGCGCATCAACGGTTTTTTTGCATACCTCTATCCCTTTCTGTCACTCGGACACGTCATTAGTTAGACACAACAAGAAAAACAATGCAATATATGTTCGTAATAAACCTGTCCAACGTAGCTATGAAAACAGAAGCTTATGAAAAAAAAACACCAATATTGTATGGAACTGAATTTCAATCTGAGTGTAAATTGATATACCCACGTTTTTGAACAAAGTTGTCGTGGATTACAAACATTGTTATAAATTGTCAAATGGATAGTTATTATATGTATACTATAAAGTACAACAAGGTGGCAGACTAGTATCAGGGTTTATTATTTTATTTCAATAAATTGGTTCCGTAGAATATACTTTCTTCTAGAATAGAATAGAAGTGATGACTCACCATCGTCGTTCGCTACTTGTTGAGCCTCCGCAGCGAAGCTGATACAGGGCTCCTTCAGGCTGAACAGCGCCCAGGATTTGGCCTTGAAACTGTTGCCGTGGAAGCAAGCGAGCGACACGTTCGTGCCGTGGAGCTCCATCGTGCCGCCGAGCACCATCCCTGCATATGAGGACACCATTTATGTGTTAGAAGAGCCTTCATGCTGTCTTTAATAGCATTTTAATTTCTCCCAGAAATCAGGTAGAGATGTGTGTTTGCATGCGCGTGTGCGTGTGCGTGTGTGCACGTATGGTAGTGTGCGTACCGTTAGCGGGCAGCGGGTCGGTGTGCGAGAGCTGCACGCCGGCGATGAGGCTGAGCACGGCCTGCCAGTGCCGGTGGTGACGCAGCTCCGGCGCGGGGGGACCCTCGCACGATGCCGCTGCTTCACAACACAACAACAACCACTTTACTAATTAATAATCATTATGCCTTAGTAGTACTGGAGAAATTCCCCTTGAGCTACATCTTCAACAGGTCGGAGTATCGCTGGTGTGGGAATAACACTCACGTTCTCGTCTGTCCCGTCTCGCGTTGGTATAGTTGGGGTGCAGGGAGCTGAACACGCGCTTGCTGGACTTGAACTGCTGCGTGAAGAACTCCTCAAGCTTCAGTTGCATCTTCAGCAGGTCGGGCGTGGTGCTGCGCGACATCAGGATCTGCAGCTGGTGCCAGCTCAGATTGCCGTGAGTCAGGATTATTGCTGGCCTGGCGAATTAAGTCATATTATTTGGCTTAGCAAGTATTAGTATAGTCAAGATTAGTCGCAATAAATTTCTGAGTTATGTATTCGTGTTATGCCGGACCGTTAAACCGATGATTAAAATTAGTTGGCCTAGTTGACTAAAGAAGCCGATTGTCCCCTGTATTCCACCGCTCCTTCAAGTGTCGGCACATCCCCGGGTTGCATCCGGCTCCTACTCTTTGTGCACTGGTATACCTGGAGGTGGGAGTGTGGTGGCGGTGCGCCCGCGGCTGGCGCGCGAGCCACTCGTCCCGCAACGCGGCGCGCAGCGCGGACACGCGCGCCAGCAGCACCATGGTGCCCATGTACTCGAGCCGCAGCTCCAGCGCCGCCAGCCGCACGCCGCAAACGTGCCCTGGGTTGCATCCGGGCTCCTCCTCTATGTGCACTGGAATACTTATTTACATTAGCCAAACTTGCTCTACTCATACGTGAATTTGAGACATTTTCATTAACAGCAATGCATTTTCCTTTTTGTGACCCAAATTTTGTATGATATGATTGAACCAGTAATGGACTATGAATACTGATAATGTGAACATCAAAACGATTCGGAACAGCTACAAAGAAAACGAGAGCTAAGACAGGTCTTTGGATTCTACTTTATACGCTATTCGACTTTAATTCTCCACCAAACTCGCCTCAGAGGCAACTTCTCAGTTGCCGTTCTCAGTTCTCAGTCTCAGTTTCAGGTTACGTCAGCAGCACTGTCTCTAGTGCTGCTGACGTAACCTGAAACTAAGAGTTGAGCTGGACATAGGAACGGAAGACAAAAATGACGATTCGACTTCCGATAAGAATTGAAATTATGAAATTTGGTTATTTGACGTAACTTTTGTATGAAACATGGGCAAAATTAAGGCACATCTGAAAATATTGATTATAGTACCGACATGACAATTACCATGACCTCTTTAGAAGAACTTTGGAAAATATCGACAATGAGTGTATGTTAGGCCGGCAGTTGATGACGGGATGTTCTATATAGCTTCAAACTCCAGGATCTGCCACTGTTTATAGCGTCATTTCTTGTTGGTTTAGGTAACTTTTATGATGTCAATTGATGAGGCGACTAAGATCCCGGAACATATGTCAGATTGTGCCACTACAGTCTAAAACGTCTAAAACTAGTCTTACCATATGTATCAATCTCGGCGAGCGCAATAGCTCCGCCGACGATGCCGCCGCGAGCGTCCAGCTCGGAGCCGGCCAGCGCGACGCCCACCAGCATGTTGCGGTGTCCCGTGCTGCCGATGCTGAGCCGCCCGGTGCACGCGAAGTCACGACTTTGCCAACTGCAAATGACGAGCGATTAGTCAGAATGCAAGTTTACTTTCTTAAAGCGTGCTCAGATTTATTGGCCGCGGGTAAGCAAGCAATGATGCGGTCTCCGTGAGTGAGTGAGTGAGGGCTAGAGGCGCACCGACCTGACGTTCCCCATGACGTTGCCCATGTTCATATGGACGTTGAGCTTTGTGAAGTTGACGGCGAACAGCACGAGCGTCTCCCACGCGGCGCTCGGGGACGGCGACGACTCCTTGTTATCTGCACACGAACACATCAACTATATACAATCACTATTGTATGCAAGTGTTCACAACAAACGAACAGAAGAAGGAAAGAAAAATGAATATGGATATGGATTAAATATGTTTGTAAGGGTTTCGCACTCAAAGGATGGGAACCTATAAGTCTATAAAATAAAGCCTGGAAACGTTTATCTCTCAATACTAAAAGTTAAGCTTTTGTGAATGTTGTTACCTTTTGGTTTTTGATTATCAGTCTTCAGTTTCTCTCGTTGCGGCAACACCGGCGATACGGGCACGGTGTTATTTGTACTGCTGAAACAAAACAATGTCGTTTGAACAAGTTTTTCTTCCTCGGCTTCTAAGCTTCTAAAGCTTCTAAATGGTAGACGATTCAAAATGTTCAAACAATTGATAATAAATTGCGAAATAAATCGTCTGGATTTATGGTTTGGGTTTGTTATAAGTCGAGATTTGACAGTGTTTCTAAGTAGGACCTTTTCAATATTATGCTCATCAGTATAAGGGTAGAGTAAATGGATTAGAGTTTAGCGAGTTGCAGGACGTTGTTAGCATCTGCTATCTGGCGAGTCTTCATAAGCGCGTGGTGGTGGCTGCTGATGCTGGTACTCACTGGTGTGGGTGCTGGTGCGGGTGCGGGTGCTGGTGCGGGTGCGGGTGCGGGTGGTGGTGCTTGGCGCGCTCGTGGTGCAGGCCGGGGTCCCCGAGGAACATCCTCCGCACGATGGTGCGGCGGTACCACGCGCGCGGGAACGCCAGTATCTCGCCGAGGCGCCGCATGTCGTACTTGAACGAGGCGCTGCCCACGTCCACTATGGCTGTGCAAACAAAAATATATAAATTTAAGTCATAAACATGGGTCAAACGAACGGGATTCTAGTAGTTTCAGGCTGGATGGAATATATAATCATAAAAATATAATATTGTTGGACGTTTTACACAGCGCCATCTAGCCTCAAACTAAGCTTAGCTTGTACTATGGGAACCAGACAACTGATGAGAATACTTATACACTTTTTTTGTAAATAAATACATATTAACACCCAGACACAGAACAAACATTAATTTAACACACATTAAACAAATATTACTCAGACATTTGTGTAGCGTTTCAACTAACTTACTTGAAAATCTGACGGTGGCTTTCGACTGGTCCTGATCCGTCTGGAAGTCCAGCTTCCTGGAGCGGGACAGGTGGAACTTCACGAACTCCACGTTGATACTGAGCGAGTCCTTCCTCTCCGTGTCGGAGAGCGGAGACCACTGGGCCTCCTTCAGGCTCGACTTCTTGCCTCCGTAAGGATGGAACATGTTCACGGAGAAGTCCGCCAAGCACCCCGTCACGCTCAGTCCGCCCATCGCGACCGCTGGCTCAGCCATTTCTCTGCGAGAGATTGATTTTACAAGAAATTATTGCGTATGTAATTAATGGAAACACAAATCGATGTACAGCTTCAAATAATGATCAAAATAGTGAGTTATTTCGTATTCTACGTCGATAGTCTATATCGTTTGTTAAAATTCCACCAAATTAAATTTAAAGATATAGAGATTAAATAATATTTCAGCAGGCAGCTGAATGTGAAGACAGACTGACAGTCACAGGTGACACTCACTCGTCGGTGGCTCGTTTGGAGCTGAACACTATCTGCAAGCTGGGCAGCTGCAGCAGGCACTCGACGCGCGAGGCGGGCAGGCAGCTGAATGTGAAGACACACTGACAGTCACAGGTGACACTCACTCGTCGGTGGCTCGTTTGGAGCTGAACACTATCTGCAAGCTGGGCAGCTGCAGCAGGCACTCGACGCGCGAGGCGGGCAGGCAGCTGAATGTGAAGACAGACTGACAGTCACAGGTGACACTCACTCGTCGGTGGCTCGTTTGGAGCTGAACACTATTTGCAAGCTGGGCAGCTGCAGCAGGCACTCGACGCGCGAGGCGGGCAGGCAGCTGAATGTGAAGACAGACTGACAGTCACAGGTGACACTCACTCGTCGGTGGCTCGTTTGGAGCTGAACACTATTTGCAAGCTGGGCAGCTGCAGCAGGCACTCGACGCGCGAGGCGGGCAGGCAGCTGAACCTGAAGGTGGACGGCTGCATGTGGAAGTGTACGATCACGTCCACCGGGAACGACGCGTACACGTACTGTCCGTACTGGGCGTACACGCCTTCACCGCCCGCGCCCTCCGCCTCTGTGCATGTCAAACGAGTTACGGTAAGTTAATAAAGCCATCCGTTAGGGGTTTCTGTCTCTTCTTCCCATGGGGGGTCAGATAGGGTTTGAACAGGCGTCAAACTTAGCGATAAGGACGCGTGACCTTATGTTTTGAATATTATTGACGTTTCCAAGCCATTTCTTTATGAATTCTATGAAAATAAGGTTTGACTTTAATATTTTTTTTTATTAAATAAAATGAGTATAAATACCAAAATGGATTAACTCAATTAAATAATAATAATAATAATAAATTTATTCAAATAAAACATGGTAAATATAAAAAATCATAAAACTTATTTAGACATAGGTATATATAACACGGGAGCCTGAACTAGGTAATCCTGTGTTTCAGGCGAGAAGAGCTAACATTTAATGTAAAATAATCACTACTTTGTTATTATTATAGGTACCTACTTATAGCTACAAGTTATACATAATGTGTAAACAATTTGGAATTGAACGTAAAAGTAAACATTTCAAAAACTAACTAGACCGAATAACAAAGTCCGTAGTAGCAAATTTTTTTTTTTTTTTATAACTTAAGTGACTTAATTAAATGTATAGAAACTAAAAAGATTTATTTTAATTTATTAAATAAATAAGACTTTCAACCTCCAACTTACCCGGTGTCGGAGTAGAGAACGCCTTCGTCGGTATCGGCTCCAACGCCTGTTCCAGGAACTCCAGGATATGCGGACTGATGATTGTCTCCTCGGGGATGCTCTGCAGCGTGATCCACGCAAACAACGCTGCCTTTTTGCTGGCCATCTTCCGCGGGAGCGGCGCGAGGGAGGGCAGGGGCATCGCGTGAGGGGAAGTAGAATCTTCCGAGATGGTTTTAGATTCGTAGTGCACCTGAGAATTATTTTATACTGTACTCTGTGCCCTATGTGCCACAACGTGGCCCCTCCAACGTTTCTCCTGTTCAATGAATGTGCAGCGTCGTACCTTGAGCTGGAGTCCAGGCACTCGGAACACGGTGAGGTCGAGCGCGGGCTGGTGACGCTGGTGCGGGGGCTTGCGCCGCGCGGTGGGGGATCCGCCCGAGGAGGTGCCCGCACCGGGCCCGCCCGCCGCCGCCTCCGCCAGCCCACCCGACGCCGACCGACCCACCCGCATCCGAGATCCACTGGGGGTACACATTTATATAGCGCCTCTCCTGACTCTGATATCTGAATAACACCCTGGTATACTCAGAGAAAAAGCAATTAAGTATTAGGGTAAATACCTTCACGCAACTCATCACGGCATGCTCCAAGGAGAAATGGATTACATTTCATACGAGCGTGATTTTATTGGACCAAACCTTAAGAATATAATATAGCAGGTAAGGGGGTCAACAATATAGTAATAGGGGAAACCCTTCCTAGCACGGGCACTAGAAGTGACCCGGTTTGAAATGGTTGTATCATACCAAGTGAGTAAGCCATTCTGACTATAAAACACAAAAATAACATTGCTAATGTCACTTCAAGCCAATGGGAAGTACGTGTTAGTAATACTCACACATGTTTCATATCGTCGGCTTCTCTGCCGGGCTCCTTGGTGTGCAGAACGCACTTCCCGCTGTTGATGTGCACCTTCACATCCAGCTCGAAGTCTATGTTCGGTTCTGCCGTCTTCGCTTTGCTCTGCTTGCCTTCTGAGCTTTGCCCTTCTGACGTTGGTATACTAAACAGAAAACAATAAGATTCCAATTAAGCCACACGTCGTTTTACATTAGGCGAGACGGGTTGCCATAAATACAATAAGCGGAGTGAAGACAGGGGAAGATTAGTGTATAAACGTATATCTACCCGTAGTCCGGCTTGTTTCTGAGCTGTACCACCTGCAGGTCGTCGGGCCAGGTGTCGGGGTGCGCGGGTAGCGAGCTCTGCCGCTGCATCACCCCGCCCGCGCCCCCGACCCCGCTTCCCCCCGAGAACCGAACTCCTCGTGCACCGCTGCCCCCCGACCCCGCCGCCGCGCGCAGCGACGCCGTCCGGGACGGACCTGGAAACATCACGCTGCACTTAGACTATGTTCCGACCCCTAAACTGCTCATCCTACCTATGATGGTGTAAATATGTGGTTCGTGCAGATTCGCGAACCATCGATAGACCCCGTTGAACTCAATCGCCAGGAAGAATGGGGGCAATTGCAAGCCTCATTGCTGAAAAGTGACAACTAATCCAACGCAGCGTGTCTGCCGAGGTCGTTGATTTTTTCTCCCAACGACTCAGTTACCTAAGTCATGAAAACGAGGATAAAGTCGAGTAGATTAGATTTTCTGTATGAATGCTCACCGCCACGACCATAACAGGAAATACTACTATTTGCAATAGGGGTTACGCGTGACGTGCCATACTAACCCAGTCCCAATAAGCAGTAAATATAATTTGACATCCTAGAAATTCCACACATTATTTAAAAGTCGTATTCTTAAAGTCGAGTTTACTACTGTATGAAATGAAAGGCATAAGTTTAGCTGACCTGCTCTGGGCTCGCTCTCCATGGAGCTCCAGCTGCCTCCCTCGATGATGTCTGCGAGACGGTTGTCTTCGTCCGCGAGTAGCAGCGTCTCGCCCGAGTCGCCGATGGAGCCCGCGCTCATTATTAGATTCGGTTCCACGAGCACACTGGAAACAATTATATAAATACTTACTAAAAATATCAAGACCGTTACGGTGCTTTGCAAGCAAACTAACCAGCAGCTAGATAGTCGTCATATAACTTTGAGTTGAAGAACATAACAATCCCTTATTAATAATAATGCATCTGTCTTGCAGACACGAGATACATTTTTACATAATAACAACATGAGCAGTCATTACAAAAAAAAACACCACATAAGGTGAAAAGTTACAAATCCTTAGATTAAATATTACCTTTCAAAGTCTTTCTTCTCTTGCGGTGGGGTAGGCACGACAAAGGACCGACTTCTGTTCGAGCCGAGTCCAAGTTTCCCTTTCGTGATCGAGCTGGCGCGAACGCTTTGCCTTCTCAGCTTCTGGATCATATCCCTGGAAATAACAGCTAAATTAGTTATACTATGTAACTTTCGCGGGCCCACGTTGCTAGTGTCCGTAGGTGACCTTTTGAATCCCTACATGTGTCCCCCGGGTAGTAGCAGTAGAACTTTAGCTAAATTTGCCTGGAGAAGTACTGCTATCACACCTGGTAATCTGCAGCCAAACAGTGATGCACTCTAATTCCTGTGTTCCGGTGGAAGGGAGTAACATTCCGTCGTCTGATGGACGCAACGCAACGCAATGTGACTGAAGTCATCCCACACTTTGGTGGAGAAGACTTAGTCCTATTGCTTTAATGTGTGGGGGGCAGTTACCGTTAACATCATGTGGGCCGTAAGCACGTTCCGTCATTTAATCACATTAAAAAAGCTATAAATTTTTTGATCGTGTTAATCAAATTGATTGTCATGTAGAAAGGACAGTTTTGGCATATCCAAATATGCCTACAGAAGCATATGTCCTTACCACTCATGAGAGATACTTTGAATTAAACAGTAAATTGCAAGGCAGCAAAATAGTATTTTTATACCGCTGTAAAATCATTTTAGTGTGTATTGTTCAGGTGAAGCACGGTACCTTCTAAAGTCCTTGAAGACGAGCGCCTCGAGATCATGCAGCCTCCTCATCTCGTACTCGATGGTGGAGTGGCTGGCGCCGAGGGTGCGGAGGTCGTTGATGATCTTGGCCTGCTCATTCATCTCCTTCTCGATCAGTTTGGAGCGTTTCTTCGCGTCGATGGTGTTGTCGAACACAAAGGCCGGGAGGTGGTCCGTGTATTTGCGACGAAGGATAATGCTCTCCTATGAATTACAAAGCACAAATAGGATTATTTTGCCCTAGAAATCATGAGAGAGATTTTCCCTAGAAGTGTTGGCTTTGCGCTTATTACAAAAAGAAGAATTAGAAAATAACTTTTTCAAAATACTATACTTATACAACTATAATAAGTTTATAGAAAAAACTTAAATAACCCAATAGGATAAAAACAATTCCAAATGTACACTGTAGAAAATGGTAATAAATTTACCTGTGAATCTTTGCTGTTGTCGGCTTCATCGTCCAAATCGCTTTCATAGTCCGTCTTCAATGGGTCTTCCTCTTCGAAACCTATAAATGCAGGGTTCATAAAATCAACATAACAGTACCATGTAACAGTGAGTAATGTTTTGTTTGAGTGTTATATTTACCTGTGAGCATGGTGAGCGTGTGTCCCAGCGCAGACAGCTGTTTGCCGACGTTTACGTCTAGATGTATATCGACGCCCTCCATTTGCCATGATACGTTTAGGAACCATTTCGCGTTCTCTGAAAAGTTAAAGAGCATAACGTTCAGTTTGTTATAAGCGAATATTGATAATTAGTAATCATAATGCTGCAGCGACAGACACAGTCAGTTGATGATTTCTAGGTTTACAACTCGTTTTTAGTTTTTATCAGAACCAGATTTTGCAACAAATAGAACTGAAAAACTATTCTTGCTATCAAGCCAATATTTTTTCCTGTATTTCGTACGTTTCATTTATGATTTTGATGTGATCGATCATCTCATTCGGATACTATATTTGACGGGCACCCTCGTGGTATACTCAAACCGGTGGTCATACCGGCTGGCGAAGGTCAAAGAGGGGTCGTCGAATGACTCACCGTTATGTTTAGCGGCGGCGGTCCGACTGCACACTTCGTAGGTGCCCTCGGAGACGGCGGCGAGGTTGGGCGGTGGATCGTCAGCACGCGGCTGCCAGTCGTCCAGCGAGGCCTCGAAGTCGTCCGCGAAGCGCAGGCACAGCCCCACGAATCGGCCCTTGGAGACGAGCGCGCCCGAGCTGCACGCCGACACCGAGGTGGACTCCAGCGTCACCACGACGGCGCCGCGCGGCTCACCCTCGCCCCCGCCCCCACCCCCACCCCCACCGCCCCCGCCGCGCGTCCACTTGCCCTGCACACGCACAGAGTAACACTCGTCAGTTTACATTACACCATAAATAACAACCATGATATATAGACTGGCAGTTGGTAGTAGACTTGTGCGTTGTAGGTCGCGGGTTCGATTCCCACCCAGGACGAACATTTGTATGACGAACATAGGTGTTTGTTCTGTGTCTGGGTCTCGATGTATATATGTACAAAAAAGTATTTCAGTATTTATTTTGACTGGTTACCATGATACAAGCTATTTACTTAGCTTACTTTGGGGCTAGATGGAGCTATGTGAAATGTCCACCAATATTATTATTATTATTATATTACACATTCGACATCCGCGTCTATACACGACATGTGACACACACACGAAATAAAAATGGCATATTTGTTTGCTAGTAACTCAATTCAGCAATTGTGAAACGAAAGCTATTCGATTCCTGGTGAAACTTGAGGCAAAAAACTCTCACCATCGGTGGTTGGTTAAGAGGAATGCAAATTCCAATATCGTCGACGTTGAGTTGCAGAAACAGCGTGCTCAGATGCGGCGTCGTTATCTGGGAGGTCAGTTGCACCTGTAACATAGTGTCCGTCAGAAAAGACGAAACTGCGTGTTTTGTAAAAGATAACAAAAGTTGTTACCTCAGTAGCCTGGTGAGAGATATTAAGCATCTATTGGTTGAATTAGAAGCAGTACAGTATATCGAGATGATATCTGATAGAGGCAAAGTTACGCTACCAGGAGAGTCTTAAATATGCATGTGGATGGATATAAGAGTAAAGGTAGGCCAAAGAAAGAAGAGAAGAGAAGAAAGGAGTGAGTACTGAGATGCCGTCTGACAGAGCGAAACGGAAGGAAAATACATGTTGTGCCGAGCCCACCTAATATGGGATAAGAGCAAGAAAATGATGATGATCTGATAAAAGTAAAGTGTTCAATTGTCATCAACGGATTGTTTACGTCGGTTATGGAACTAAATTAGCGACCAAGGAACGGGAAAGGCCCCAAGTGGGGATAGATTTCCAAAACATTAAAAAAAAAATACAAACCAGCCAGGGCCGTGGTGATGTTTACCTTCTCAAAGACCTGTTGTGTAGCAGTCAGCACTTCCTTGTTGAGGTTGAGCCGTTTCTCGTTCCAGTACTCGTAGGCGTTCTTATAGTTGAGCCACACAAGGATGGCCTTGTCGACGGCTATGGGCTGGATGTAAATGAGCGGCCGCTTCAGGTTTATGAGGACAACTTCCTTGTCCTCGCCGCAAACTATCTCGTCTTGGAACGCGTTTCGCATCGCTGTAATATCATAACGGGTGAGCTATGGTTGAATCACAAATTGATATTAAAGTGGACACAAAGAATATGTCGATTCGTGAAGTTAGCTTTTGTAAATAATTAGACTAGAGCCTGTTTAAGACATCGCAATCAGTTCGCTATCAACTTATTTGGCACACTCTGTATGAGAAGCAACGAGTTTTAGATTGAATGGAATGTGGTCCGTATACAACGCATTTTGCTACTGGAAGATCATTACAACAATATTGGAATATCGGAGAATTCACTATAAATAACTGCTCACCAATTCTCGTATTGAAGAAAGCATACTGCTGGAACTCCGGTTCCGCTTCTTCAAACATGGCATTGCGGATCAGCTGTCCTAAGCTAAGGTTTAAATCCACCTGAAAAACATATGAAACTCATCAAGGTCATTAAGGTGATACAGAATTCCATGAAAAATATTATTCTCTGTATACACAGTGCTACTTTTGACGTGATATCGTACCACTGATTACTGAGATTTACTGAGAGGGGGAGATGTCTACCTGGTAGAGATTGAAGAGGCAATAAACTTATTACCTTTAAATTATTTGAAAAAAACAACACTTGGAAACATTATTTACCTAAAATATAAAGCGTTACAATCGTCTAGGGAATACTGTAAGTGTTAAAAGGGAAGCTCAGAAAAGGAAGGGGGCAGAGTGGGGAGGTGTGTTACCTGAGCTCTAGCGAAGAGCCTCAGCTCGTGCGGCTCGGCGGGCTGCGGCACGTTCTGCACGCGGTTCGAAAGCTCGAACTCCACGGCACCAGTTTCGAGTCGCACCGCTGAATTGCTCGGTGTCGTCGCTGTCAGCTGTATTCTCTGTCAAATATTTACGTCGACAAGTCACTGAGGGTTCCAATATGTTAATAAAAATACATGAAAGCCTGCCTTTACATTCTTCGTAACAGAGCTGGTGAAATTAAGATACCGTCTAGCGTGAAGTCTGGCCGTCTGGTGTTGAAGCAGTTATCTACAAAAACACTCACTGAGACGCACTGATTGATTTTTCTACGGACGCAGGTTGCCGTGTGTCATTTGATGGGTCATTACACAAAACACATACGTTTTAGTAATGCCATTAATACACAAATATGCAGACAGTCTCAGATGTTCAGATTACCTTTATGCGGATGGTAAGTGAAAACAATATTCGGCTAAGGGCTGAGGTAGACGCGTCCTCTTCGTTCCACAGCGGCACTGGTTTCTCGCCTCCGTAGACTTTTTGAACTACTTCGTTCACTTCCTAGAAGCGAAACGCGACATTTAATTCCTTAAATCTCTGCATCAAGAATCAATCGCCTATATCATATCTGCCAAATTAGATAGATAGATAGATAATACTTTATTGACCACCATACATGGAAATTTTTGTAAAGATTAATACTTAAGCTAAGGTAATACAATGGGCGGCCTTATCGCTAACAGCAATTTCTTCCAGGCAACTTTTAAAATTAGATTTATCTTGGCACAAAAAAAGGTTGATATCGGAGGGATAACATTAATATAATAAAAAAAAAAAATTTCGCTAACTCATTTTTATTTTGAAGCAACGAACTCCTTTTTACTTGTTAAATATATCATTATTTTGGTTTTTTTTTTTGTATTTGAATTGTAGTTTAGCCATTGAACCACATTGAAATAGTGAATAGCTCAATCATTTTTGTTATATCGATTCTGTATCCGACTCGGTCATTGTGTAATTAGTTATAATTTATTATTTCTCATTGAGTGAAATTTATTTCTTTTGAGAATAAAGTTCTTCTTTAATCACATAACATCGTCGTCACGGTGTTTTTTTAGATTTTTTGATCGACCTTTCTTCGTCTCCCTCGTCTTACTTTAAGCGACGACGAGGTCGCCGATGATGCACAAAAGTCTAAAAGACACCTATCGGTCGGCGTTTCATATGGCCCTTATTTGAGGTAATCTTTAAGGTTGAAATATTTTTAAGAGTTTAACGGGGCAAAGCGAAAGTTAAAATGGCCAGAGATAGGTGACGTCGGTTGGACAAACAATGAGAGTGTGTTGTACCTTCATGAAGACCTTCTGAACGAAGACGAGATGGTTGAGCAGGTCGGTGGAGAGCGTGTGCTCGAAGAGGCCGATGTCGGCCGTGGCGGCGAGGTAGCTGCCGGCGCGCAGCACGGCGCCGGGCGGGGGCGGCGCGCCGGCACCGCGCGACGACTCCTCGAGCACGCGCGCGCGCACGCCCACCGCCGGCAGCGCCACCACGGCCGCAGCCGGCAGCGCGGCACCACCGCCCACCCCCGCACCACCCACACCGCCACCCTCAGAGATCTACACGAAGATTTAGTTTACGTGTTGGAATTTCCTCGCGTCACAAACTTTAATTCCAATTTGGATTTAGATTTTGATCGTCCAAGAGTATTTATTTATTTATTTTGCTTTATTCGGGAAACATACAGTACATAAATTATGTTAGCTTATAACTAATAAATAACACAGAAACCAGTGAAGTTTCCACCATGAGGTAGTACAGTTTAGGAAACTTGTGAACTTAAATATATTACAAAAAAAAAACAAATATAAATTAGCATTAACAATAACAGTCTAAATTAATTACACAAGCGGCAAATGCTTGACATAAGTTGTCGACGAAAGGATGGAGCTGTTAAATTAAATATATCAATATCGTTAAAGAATTTGTTGTGGATAGCACATGCTCTATTAAGGAAAATATTCTTGTTATAATTCGTTTTAGAAGTACCAAAAAATTTGGGAGAACATACCTACGTAGCACGTGAATGAATAATCAAGATATGTTAAGTGACGCAAATACTAAATACTAATAACGAACACTATTTGTAATTTTAACCTGCAGTTTAGTGAGGGCGCTGAGTGAGTGTTGCGGCAGGTCGATGGTGAAGTGCGCCTTGTTGCCCGTCACGCCCGAACTGTGCACGTGTTCCATCTTGTACTGAGCCTGCAGGGACGGCAGCAACGCCGCCGTTATGCTCAGACTCTGCGAAATAGTCATTATGTAGCTAGCACATATGGCAGCGTAAAGCTGGCATGGCTAGCTCATCATGCTTCCTACATTGCACGAAGGAAAGTCGCTACAAAACTAAGGTGTTTGTTATATATATACATATACATACTATACTATATATATACTTGGTTTTTTTTATTTGATAATTTTGTTCCGAATGCCCAATAGTTCTACTAAGACCCATTTCAAGGTTATCCATTCATTACCGGACACCCTGTATATATTATAACATATCATTAAAATACATATACTTTTTACATATAAGTTTTCATTAGTTTTTCATTTCAATGAGAAAAGACTATGTTAAGTCTTAGCCTAATTTTCATTGACTCTCATTCTCTGTAGGAACAAGGTATGACAGAATAACTCTCAAGCAAACACCGTCCAATGATTTCTTTATATCGATTCCAACATAAATTCTAACACTGCTGTCTTATATTACTTTATTAAAGAGTTACTTCGGTTTACTACACCACGAAGGCCGAAACTGACAGACTAAAAAGTAACAGTGGCAAAATCAGAAGCGGTTCATGCCAAAAAACCCCCCCCTTTTGGCGGTCGCTAACTATGCAGTTATTCCTACCTATACTTCCATACCTCCCTTATAGGTAGGAATAACTGCATGGTTAAAAGGTGAGATACTTAGCCCTCGTTCGATGATGAGACGTACCTGTAGCACAAGCGAGAACTGCAGGTGCAGCGGGTCGAGCAGGCTGGCGGGCGGCGGTGCGGGCGGACGCGCGGGACGCGGCGCGGGCGGCGGGCTGCCCTCGGAGGAAGACGCCTCAGCACCCGCGCCCGCACCCGCACCCGCACCCGCACCCGCACTCGCACCCAGACCCGCGCGCGACGTGCGCGACGACGTGCGGGTCACGCCCAGCTCCTGCGCATACATCGCACACTTCTTCAGACCTAATCACACTCTTCTGCTATTCTGACGGTGGATCTTGGAAACTGAGAGGTACTTGCAACGATCGAACAACACGGAGGGTGCGTTTCGGGACCTAACTTCATTCTAAAGGGAACCAAATAGTACGCGGGCGGTACCGTATATATGAAAAAGCATGAATAGAGCGAGTGACCTGCAGCGTGGAGGAGAGCTGTCGGCTGGAGCGAGTCATGACTCCGTGCAGGGCGACCGGGTGCTGCGGCAGGTCGACGCGGACGGCGCCGATGCTGGCGAGCGCGGCTGCCCCCTGCCGGCCCGTCTCCCACGAGTACAGCGCCTGCGACTTGCCCACGCTCACGCGGACCACCGTCCTGGATAATAGTATACCGACATATATATACCTAGAAAATTACCCGAGCACAAATGTATCGCGCTCCAAAATCCAAATTGACTAAAAAGTAAACATCTTTTTTAAATTGATCGTTTTATACTCCGTTAACATCCAATCAATACAGACAAATATAAAGATTTTATGAGGCTGGAAAACAAATGTGTAGTGTAGTATATTTCTAGCTGGCCACTTACTTTTCCTCTTAAGGAACACTATGTTCGATCAGCAACTTTGCTCCGCATCGTCTGTACGGCCCATATGACAATTACTATGCTATATAAAGATCATGTTTGTGAGTAAGTTTGAAATCAGAAATGTGTGTTGTGTGGATAGGTTATATACTGACTGGTGATGCGGCGACTCTCCCTCGAGCAGCACGATCATGGAGCGGCCGAGGTTGCCGCTGAGCGACCACTGGCTGGTGCGCGACGCCGACAGCGACGTCTGCAGGGACGTGATCTCCGCCTCCAGCTTCAGACCCGACAGCGAAGCCAGCAGACGGGTGCGGTGAATCCTGCAAATATATGCACTTACTTATAAACTATCTAAGCGAAGGTAATATAAAACATGATTAGTTAAATATTTCAGTTATTTTGCTATATTATTAAACGGGATCGAAATATTGAATGAGAAGTTACGTCTCATTCAGCAGTTCTTTAACTTTTATATAGCAATCGGTCCCGTTTCTCATATGAACCAAAATAATATTATGGACTAACTGAGGTTAGATCGTAGTACTTCGGGAGGTACTAGGTACTTGACTGCCCGAGGTACCGCTGGGGAGATCAAGTGGAAAGGACCTTCGAACTGGAAGAATGCGCTGATGGAGCGAGAAACCTGGAGGACTCTGGTGTCAGAGATTAAGACCCACTATTGCTGCGCCACAGCAGTAAGTAAAGTAACGGAGTTAGATCAAAATATCTGATCTCCAGCAATATCCGTCCTCACTGAGAATCTGTACACTTAGTGTGACCGACCTGGCAATCCCGACGAGCACGATACCCATGTTGTTGGGCGTGGAGGAACAGTTCTGTTCGCGCGAGCTGGGCCTAGCGCCGCCCCGGCCGCGGTACTGCTCCGGCAGCTCCGTTGTTACTGAGAATCTGTACAAAAAATAAACGCTTTTTAATAAAAATTGCCAGGATAGGAAAGAAATAGACTTTGTTGAGGCAGTAATCTGCCCTGCGATGTTTGAGCTCATGTAATCAATGTTATATTCGGAAAACATGTTACTTGCTATTACAAGTAAAACTTAATAGTCCACCGGATTTTAGGTGGGCTGCAGATTCTGAAAATACATTCGTTGGTCCATACTTTTTCAAAATATGCAACAAAATCCAGCAGGTAGCTACTTTGTACCGAGTACTAATTCATAATAACCATAAATGCATGCATGATATCCATAATAACTTAAAAATTGAGTATTATTATTATTAAAAAAATATTACACATCAATAAATTATAATTTACACAGCATGCTTTGAAGGTTATATACTGTCTTATCAGGTAGTGAAACTGTGAAACCTGTGTGTGATGGTCTCTGCGTCGGGCATGTTGGCGTAGAGGTCGAGCAGCAGGTAGACGGTGCGCCAACACCGCGGCGCCAGCTTGCCTTCAGCCACGTCGGCGGAGTGCGCGCCGGGCGAGGCGTGCGCGCGCGCACCCTCCAGCGGAGCCGCGGGCGAGGCGGGGGCGGGGGCGGGCGCACCGCCCCCTCCATACATGGGCGTGTGCGCGCCTTCATTTAAAGAACTGTAACCTGAACGATATATATACATGAAATACGTTACAAGTCTTCAATTACAAATAATAAGATACAGACAAAGCATAAGAAAAAAAAGATTATATATTATCTGAAAACCAACAGCAAATGCCTTCACTTCTTAAAACTACTTTGTTCGTTTAAACTTACCCAGTTTTCCTTTGACGCTTTTCCCTGTCGACCTTAGCTTCTGCGCAAAAGACTGCGGCCGGGACCGGACGGGCTGGCTCTTCTGGTTGAGCGGAACCGTCACGGCCAGGTCGGGGTTCAGCGCCGGAGCGATTATGTCCCATTTCGGCTCCAGGGTCGAGAACTGAGTGTCTTTGTCTAGGGACGATACGCTAACTAGATTTTCTCGGAAGTCTGAAACTGATAAAAGTATGCCTATTAGTTCTTGAGTTGAAAGTAAATATTTTATTCACCTTTTTTTGTAGGAACACGCTTAATTCTTTGAAATAGGAAGAGGTTACCATCTAAGTTCCGTAACTAAATTAATGTATTATTAATTAATTTAATTTTTTTTTTTTTTTTTTTTTTTACTATATTTAATTATTTTTTTGGGCGCGTCAAATAAATGTTTTTCTTTCTTTCTTTCTTTCTAACATTTTCACAGAAAAAAAATACAAATAATACAGAATCGCAGGAGGAGTGGTGGTCGCTTGAATCTATATACCTAATTAAAATCTTAAATATATGTAATCTTTGACATGTTTACCTGATGAAGAAGCATGTTTGGTTTGTCTGTGGGATATCTTGGTCTGAGTGCGCAGCTCTACTTGCGTGTCCTTCACGTTCTGGTACATGTTGCTGATCTGATGCAGCAGCCGCAGAAGTGGCATGTTTACCTACAAATGGAAATACGAGATTAAAACGTCTTCATATTTTCAATTTTTACACAAAGACTTCAGTGCGTTTACGATTTAAAATTTATGATCCAATTTCTAAGCACTTGTTCACACACCCAGCTTAGAAAACTTCAGTGGAAATTTAATAATAATTATAGTACCCTGGAGTTATGTAATTAGACTGTTGATGGAGCGAGAGGATTGAACGGAAGAAGGTTGGATGGGTTGGAAGGGATGGATGGCCAGCTCTCCGAGGAAACTCCCCAATGAAACGAAATAGCCTGTTTGTTTTTGGGCTCAAGTTGAGCAGTACTGATACGCCTCTTCAGCTGTCCCCGCGAGCAATGTTTACCTGCTGCGATATGAACCGGATGCTGATGTTGAAGTTGAGCACAGTGCTGATGTGTTTCTTGAGCTGTCCCCGCGAGCAATGTTTACCTGCTGCGATATGAACCGGATGCTGATGTTGAAGTTGAGCACAGTGCTGATGTGCTTCTTGAGCTGTCCCCGCGAGCAATGTTTACCTGCTGCGATATGAACCGGATGCTGATGTTGAAGTTGAGCACAGTGCTGATGTGCTTCTTGAGCTGTCCCCGCGAGCAATGTTTACCTGCTGCGATATGAACCGGATGCTGATGTTGAAGTTGAGCACAGTGCTGATGTGCTTCTTGAGCTGTCCCCGCGAGCAATGTTTACCTGCTGCGATATGAACCGGATGCTGATGTTGAAGTTGAGCACAGTGCTGATGTGCTTCTTGAGCTGTCCCCGCGAGCAATGTTTACCTGCTGCGATATGAACCGGATGCTGATGTTGAAGTTGAGCACAGTGCTGATGTGCTTCTTGAGCTGTCCCCGCGAGATGTACAGCACGTTTTGCCGCTGTATGAGCTCGTCCACCGCCATGTCCGCCACCTTCTTCAGGTCCACGTCGATGGACACCTTCTCGCAGAGGAAGGCCGGTGTCTCTGATGGCATATCCATGTGGGGCTGGTTTCCTGTGTGAGATATATTAAGGGCAAATGTATTTTAATTACTATGAAGATGTCGACACGGAAGGAGTCAACGCACGCCAGCAGCGACAGCCGCCAGCCCAGAGACTTCAGCGTTTCCCAGAGCCGCGGCGTACCTTTTCCTTTAGAATGTCTGCGATGGGTGGCGGCCAGGTCGCTGACGACGATGTCAATGCGGAAGGTGTCGACCCACGCCAGCAACGACAGCCGCGAGCCAAGCGACTCCAGCGCTGGCGCCGCGCTTCTCTCGCCTTCACCGCCTTCCCCACTGCCAGTTTTATTCTTTGTATCTGTCAGATTAAAACAAAAAGAATACACATAAGCGAAGAAACAAATGATACTGAACCTTAATGTGCACACACAAAAGCAAAGTGCGGTTCCCTCATGGCTATAATTGTAACGGCAAATCTTGACAACTTGATTATTCAGTAAAACTTACCATGTGCATATGCAACTTGATGTGGCGACACGCCCAACGCAGCTAAGAACGGCTGGAACACAAGATGTGCATCCAGCAGCATCAGGGAACCCTGTACAGGGTAGAGGCTGCAGGCTGGCAGTGATGTCATGCCGCGCGGCGCCATCTTAGACGCGGGGATTTTCTTGTTCCGCGGTTCCTAAATATGAAAAGACATGTTTTTGACTATGGCAATACTTCCAACAATTACAGCACCAGAAACTAAGAGTAGAAACTACGTTCTCCGTATTAACTACTAACCTAACTAAGATCGCCAAGATAAGACACCCTTTCTATTCGTACTAGAAGTTAATGTGTAAGTTAATTATTCATCAGTTAAACAAACAAGCTTGTGAGCATTCACAGAACATGGCTTGGTGATCAAAGAAGGAACAAGTGGTAATAAGCACAATCTTTTGATTAAAAATAACATTTATGAAACTAAGAAGAGCACAAACCAAGAGAAATGTGAAAGTAACGCCACTACGACACAAACGGATAATCAATCATCATCTTTTCACTGTGACTCACCACTTTGATAGGTTCTTGCTTGGCCATCCACTGATAAAGGTCTTCTCTTGCTCGATCATTCTTGATATTCTCATCGCTGCCGTGTGGAGAATACAACGATGGATTTGATCCAACAGTTGGTAGATCTTCTTTCAATGTGCCGTAATCTATAACACGGAAAGGCATCAAACATCTCAGAAATTGTCAACAGTCCCTATTTTGTAACAGTTTACATCTACAGCCAAATAAAATCGTTTGATCCATTCTCTAAGCTGGTCAAAAGTATATAAGGAGATTGGTGACGATTACTTTGGCTGTGTAACTCACAAAATAAGGGACTTATTTACATTTTGAAGCAAACACCAATCAATCTTGTTATTGTGAAGCAGACACGGTAAGTCAGAATATGGATGGGCTAAGACTCACTAGCAACGGCGTCATCGTGAAACGCCGACTTCCTGGTAGAAAACGGCAGGGTAGGAAACACGAGGCTCGCTCGACTTGATTGCGCTGCACGCACTGTTGCAATGTAATGTTCATGGGTTAGCGAAACCTACCGACTAGTGTACAGAGCTGACGGTAACACTACGATAATATGGGACGTATCTCACAAAATCACTTTGGAAATTATATGCATTCGTACACATACATACCTTAGTTAGGTATTAGCGGAGCGGATTCGTGAAATACAATCTAAACACGAAAATGTGGGTTATATACTTGGGGGTCGTGGGTTATAAAACGGACGGCCCGTTTGAATAATCCTACAGTCTGTATTGTGAATTGGTTGGTTCGAAATATGAAAAGGTTTATATTTAGGACAAGCAAAAGATATTAGTGGTGGTGGTTCTGTTAGCAACAAACAAATTATAGGTTCTCGCATCTCTTTCCCTCTATAGTGGCTGAAAGGAGACCGACACAGACCACAAATTGAATTTTCGATCCGACAAACTGAACTTGGTTGCTCTACGTTTCCGTCATATCTTAATCGAGATGATTGACTATCAAGATTAAAACAGACGATGGACGGCAGGTTAAACAGGTTTTTAATGCGGCCTATATTATAGTGAGCTAGTCTCTTTTCTTTAACTAGGGAGAGACGAAAATGCGTGAACGTAAAATTTGTTTGTGTTTTTGCCAAAAGAATTATCATTGTATGTGATGACATAGGTAAAAACATATCAGAATTCATGCCAAACATGGAATAAAAGTTTCTGACATATTTTGGGACTATAAGGGACTATATTTTGAGAAATCTAAAATAACATGCGTCATCATGAAATGAAACTGAGAACCGATGTTTCAGAAACAAAACTGAATGAGGGAAATATGTGACTCATTCCCGAAAGAAGTTATAATCTTTGAAATTATAAATTATACATAGAGCGTCCAAAAATTACACTCAATTCGTTCAAGCGCACAGTAAACTGCGTCAAGCACAGAGAGAGAGAGAGAGAGAGAGAGTTAATAGAGCACCAAGCCAACAAAGTGCACACGGAACACACGAGGCATGCGTACGAACCGGAGGGCGGCGTGGAGGGGAACGAGTGGGGGCGAGGGTGCGCTGCCGCCGCCGCCGCCGCCGCCACTTCACAGACAACACGGATTCATTTGTTATTGCGTTTACGTTGCACAGACAAACATATGGCACTTCGTTGTCAACACATACATACATACATATGTGGACCGCTCGCTTGAAGCGGTACGCGAATCAACGAGCATTGAGTGGTTAGTTTGCCACAAGCGCGGTTGCTACTTGCTGTTAGCTATATTACCTTGAAAATGTAGCGTCACGTCTTTAAATACATTTTGGACTGTTCATTTTTGTGCTGTACCGCTACGTTCATTTTTGTGCTGACAGTTTTATGCTGACTAAACAATTATTAGGCATAATACTACAAATTTGATGGCCGAGTTCTAATGGAACCAAAAAGATTCATGTAGCACTAAAATTGAATTAACCTCAAACTATGTTTTTGGACTCAACTTCATTGTCAACAAGGTGCCATAGTTTTTCCAGCTGCTCTTATTAGTTTTAAATTTGAATTGATTTGTGCTTGATATTTTCAAGTGTTCTGATCTAACGAATACCCCGTCACTACAATAAACATCTGCTATGTGATAGTTTAGTTTTCGTTTGACTACACAATTGTAAAGTTTTAACCAAAACCCCAAGAAATTGGACGAAAACTGGGACTTACCCGTATTCTCTAGTTTGTCTACATCCATATTCAAAAGAAGGCAGTTCTCATCTAAAGCCTCATCGAGCTGGTATTCTTGCCAGCCTTCTACTGAATCCTGGAAATAAAGACAACAATTTGAGACTAAATTCTGTACCTGTACTAAGGTCATAGAGCTGCAGTACCTGCTTTTAACGAATCGAACGTTGAGAATAGTTCTTAATGTTATGCTAGAGTAATGTTAGTATTGTATTACCTCAAGTAGATCTGGCAATGCAAATGTAACATTCAGTGGCTTCATAACTTTGCTCTTGTAGTTGTGTTCGAGAAGCAGGGGCGTGTACAAGATGTTCTTCCATTGCCGGCTGAGCACTATCACCCCCTAAAACGATAACATTTTATTTATTGCAAACAAATGAGTATTAGTTGGCTTATTACTTGACTTTCTTTTGGCAACTCTGAGAAGGTATTGTAAATCAAATACTTTACCTGTCTCAACGTAGACAACGATGGTAGATGGCGTTCGGCCAAATCCGCTTGGACGGCGGCCGCGTCAGCTTGCAATGCATAGCGGAGCAGCACTGCGCACAACTGGAGCGAAGGCTCCTCGCGCAGCTGCTTCGCCATCGGCGTGTGGCGCCCGTAGCGACTCTGAAAACACAACGTAAATAATGTTCAGACAATTGAATGTTTTAATGTTGTTATTCAAGCGTCGATATCTGGTTGCCATATCGGCTTACAAAATACACCAAAGCGCCTTCAGCAACATTCTTAGAAACTCCGGTATTAATATCCAGTATTAATGGCTTGGACCTAAATTAAACCTACAGAGGTTCTAGGACGGTTGGCAAAATTGTGTGCAAGCTGTGGTTGGTGCGGTACGACTGACCTTTGGCAGCGAGTGATGGTGATGCAGGTCGAGCGCCGCCGCCATGAGGCTGGCCGCGGTGGCGGTGAGGCGGCGCGCGTGCGCACGGTACAGCGCGACCACGCGGATGCCGAGCCGGTTGCACGGGTTCATCCACGCGTTGATAGCGGGCGCTGCCGTGCTCAGCAGATTCCAGTCCAGTCTCAATACAATACAATAAACATTTAATACTCCTTACTTCCTTACTGTGAAACACATGCTGGTGAAGTTTATCGTCACCCACAATTAAGTTAACTGCTAGAATGGTAGCGAGACTGAGTGAAGTTAACGTGGAGACAGAGAGCAACACAAGGGCCAAGTACAATAAAGTTTATTTATTTGGAACAGTAACAATATAGAACAGATTATATCTGTATTTCGGTGGTATTCAATCGGTATTTCGTTAGATTGTAACAAAAGTGAAGTTACTCACCTAGTGTAATCAATCTTCTTTGTGATGGGAGTGCGAGGCGGTGCGGCGAAGTTGAACCATACCACTTTCAAATCGATGGCACACGAGGACGTATTAGAATTGTCCTTCACGGGAACCATTGTCGCCGTGCTATCAGCCTGCGAGGGCTCTTCCGGGCCTGGAGTCGAGGGCTCCGGCGGCGGGACCGGCGGCGGCTGGGCGGTCCCCAGGTTGGGAGTACTGGGTTTGGAGTTCGACTCCCTCTTCCGGAACAAATCTTCAATCCCTGACGTTCTACTCTTTTTTTCAGTTGTCTTTTCTTTATCCGGCTTCAACTCCTCAGCCGACTTAACGGATTCCCTGCAGCTTTCGGTGTCAACCCTAGGTTGTTTCTTTTCTTCGTTAGGTTTGTGAGATTGGGAATGTTTAGAAACTTTTATGTTTACTCCTTCTAGTCCGCATTCGAACATTATATAGCCAATTGGGTCTTTTTGAGGCTCTCCTACGCCTGCATTTTGACAGCACTGTGGATAAAACATACATTATAAACAGACTCCCTCTCAAAAACAAACAGACACGCTCTGAGGCTTATAAGCAATATTTAAAGTACTACATAAAAATGATATATTTTTACTCATTTAAAACCACGATAAAACGGATATAAGAAATCAAGTAGTAGTAATACTTTATTGACAAGCAAAGCATTCAATGCAGCATGTAATTTCAACACGATAGATTTAACCATTCCCATAAAAAAAACTACAAGGTGCAGAACCGTAAAACTGTATTCTAAACAATATCATATAGATGAATTACCATATTTTCGCATCCTTTAGAGCAGGAGTCACATTTGATGAACTTGAAAGACACTTTGGAATGCTGACAGGGAATTCCCGTAATGGTTGCATCTTTCAGTTGTGATGATTCGTTGCGGATTCTTCTTAATTGTCCATGAACTTTCCCTGTTGCAAATAACAAGTTTTAGTAAACATCCATTTTATATCAGTGCTTAGCATATTAGAAATTATACGTACCCACGTTCAGTGTTATCGTTTTATCTTCACACTGCTGTTGAGAAGTCTCGATATAAACGGGCTCCCCTTTTTCTTGTCCCCGTTTTCTACCAGAAGTCTGTGCTGAAATCAGAGCTCTAGGGCCCTTCATAATGCCAAAAGACTTCTTACTTCCCAAAGCACGTAAAGTAGGTCGATAATACAGCTGCACGGACTCCAAAGTCTTCTTAGAACTGACATATTTGGCTATAATGTTGTCGATGGAAACTCCAAACAATGACACACAAGTCAAGTCCTGAATGTTGTCCAAAGCCGAGAAGGATATCATGTCTTCGACAACCGACGATTGGATAAAGATTATGTTCACTTTCGGCACTGTGACTGTTGCCTGAAGTTGGTCCAAGATCGTCTCTTCATAGACATTGGAATGAGGGATGGTTGCCAGTTTACATTTGTCATCTTTGTCTTGCACTAAATTTGACATATTACGACCTTGCATTTGCGGAAGCCAGTTTTGAACGTACTGTTTCTGTTTCAGAATATTACCACTTTCTACAGACGATATGCATAAAAGCCGCAAATGATTGATCACTGTAATGGGATGTATATTGGCCAAAACTGGTGTCAAGGACTCTACAAATTTCTGCGTGCTTTCCAGAACCAGTGGAGTCAGCATTATATCTATTTCTCCGCGAAGTTTGATGAACAGCCCACTCTTGCTGTCACTAGTGGTTGTCGCAGTGGACGTCGTACTCTTCTCTGCCGTATTTTCCTGGTTATCATGAACATTTTGTTGTACGTCCCACCATCCTTGTGGATACGGGTGAGCTCTTACTTGCGAGTTGAAATGCGGTGCTAAGTTTGAATACGGCCCGTGTTGAGTCTGACTTCCATCTTTCTTTGAGATCAGTTTTAAGATATTAACTTTTCCAATCGGTTCGAAGTTGGGTAAGTATTTCTGACCAATGTAAACTAAAGACCCATCATCCGCCCGTTTGAATAGCGGCAACGTGAATACATCGCTTCCGCTTGGTAATGAGCACGATGACCAGTTTGAGCATTTGTACTGCGGTAAATTTTGCATGTAACTTGCCATGAGAAGAGGTGAATCTACTATTGGTTTGTTGGTTTGCATGTGAAGGTTCACTAAAGTCATGTCTTCTTGCGATGAGATAGCAGAGATAAAGGACGTCGAAGAAACAGAGCCACTCTCTGAATCCGGTGGAGCTCCAGTGCTGAGATTGCTGATGGTATCCGGAATATCTGCAACCTCTTTTTCTGAACGTGGCATGGAGTTAGTCCATTTCTCGGTAGTTATGTCACTGATCCCGAATGAGCTTTTATCCTTGTGATTACTATGGCGACTTCCGAAGGAATGCTTCAAACTGGACGACCGACTCGGGAACATATCTTCGTCGGCGGAGAAAAAGGCTTCGGAGTGGTTCTCACTGGTGATCGACATGGTTCTTTGAACTTCTAGAGGCAGTGTGTCGTCTGGAGGAACCTGGGCATTCAGTGAGTAATGCGACTCGGAAACAGCGACAGACCTAGGTGGTACTTTGGGCAAAGTAAACGCATCTATTTCTGACGGAACAATCTTTTTGATAGATGCCGGCGTATGATTAGCGTCCTTGACGGCACAGCTCAAAGCCAGCTTAGAATCAGACACACTGCTTTCAAGTTGCGGCACATTTAAAATAGTCTTGTTTAGTTTTGAGTCGCTATCGATTTTGGAATTTCCAAGAGGAACAGCGTCTACCAATCTGGCGTACGGAACGTCACTTTTTGTGCTAGAAACAAGGATGTTGTTGCTGCCTTTATTGGAGCTCGTGTACGAAAATCTCCGCGTGAGACTACGTCGCTCCCCGCACTGTGGCGATTTGTTCAGGTTTTGGGGCAATGGTGATGGAATTAAAGTAGACACATTTGTAGGTTGCAAACAAACGTTCAAGCTATTATATGGTGGCGTGTGGAATACTAGCTGTCCGGAATGTAGCAAGCTCTGGCCATAACCGTATTCACCCGGGATCGTTTCAATAATATTGAACATCGCCACATTGATGCCCTCAAGGATATCTGACTGACTGGGCTTCAAAAAGTTAGGTCCATTACGATTGGCGCCGAAGAAAGCACACCCTCCAGTGCAGCCGCACTGCGAGCTCTTTCCTTCGTTAGGCCAGAGGAACCATAGCCTTTTCGTTTTTTCGTCATGTAGTTTCAAGAACTTCTGTTGCACGAGATGCAAGTTCTTCGGACTTTGTGGGATTGAAGAAGCCGCTTCTATCAGTAGAGGCCCCATTGACATAGATCCCACACCAACCCAATTTTCATTTTCTGGTTGCTTTAGTGGAGGCTGGCTGGTGCTACTGCTGGTAGAATGGTGATGCGTGTTTGTTTGCATGTTAGTTTGAGTGTAGAGGGCCACTTTGATGTTGGGCAGCAAGCCCGTTATCCCAGTACCGAATCCAGACCCATGAAGGTTGCAAAAACTTAATCTGGCTGGGGAGATCCAAGTTTGTAGCGTCGTATTAGTATCGGCGAAGTAAATGTCTATGAGATCTATAGCCACTCTAATCATTTTGTATTTTATGTCATTGGCGGTTGGGCAGCGATATTTCAGGGTCAATTCCGTTTCGGGGCACATTACAGTGTTCAAACCGTGATGGCAGTGTTTCACCGAGTTCGGCGGTACCAGTTCGTTCTCACTATCGCATATCAGCAGTAAAAATGTTTCCAATGATGATATGACTTGATACATTTGAGGTAGCGTCAGTCGACCCGTAAGTTGACCCAGCTGCAACTCCATCATCCACGCATACTCTACTGTATCCTCTTCGACGTTACGGTTCATATCACTAAAGAACCCGTTACCTCGCAGTTGGAATGAAGAAAGCATCAAGTGTCCTTGATAGAGAGCTCCCGAATTCATAGGGTTCGTGCGTGACAGGTTGTTGGAGGACACGAGTATTGACGGGCTCAGCAGCAGTTGAAGTTTTGTTTCTTTGAACCTTTTGTCCATTTCAAATCCAAACCTTTCTATAAGCACCACTGGACAAGGTGGTTCATTTTCACTACAATTCTTTACCAAGTGAGCTTGGATGTCATGAATTATGATCGAAACTGTAACATCCAAAGGCCTCACTTTGCGCGGATCAAACGGGCCTTTTCCTGAATCTGTTGAGTCAGCGATTGATATGTCTGTATGCTGATTGATACTACTTTTATCATTCAGCTTTGTGATGTTCTCGGATGTCCAGGTAAATGCATCTACGTTAGGTGATTTTTGCATGTCTGTGAAAGTTTGATCTTCACCGAAAATGTTTTCAAGCAGGTTCATGAAACTTGTTATGATCGTGCCATAGGCGAGTAGGATAGACGGACCCACTTCTAACTCTACGCTCACTTTGTCTGGTGGGAGCGTTGTTCTGTCAAAGTTGTTGCCGTCAATGGCCCAGTTAATCTGTGGCTGTTTTCTCATTCTCGGTATTCTCATTGGTGACAAAAGAATTTCCTCTTTCTCTGGTGTAGTTATATCAGCTTGAGGCTCCGGTCCTAATGGCGGAATCGGGTGATAGTCATATCTGACGCTCAACGCAACAATGGGCACGGACCAGCAATCTACCCAACCCTGAGACTTCACACATTTCCTTCTCCATTTCGACGCTCTGAGTCTACACGGGACAAGCTTCATATTTTTGTCAAGAGAGAGCAGAAGTAATCTGGACGTATTCACCTCTGGCAAATACAAACTCATATCTACCGCTTCACCTTGGACCCAGATCTTGAGCGGGATCACATCCGGCAAAAAGTCAACAAACGGCAAGTCAAAGGATACATCCAGGAGATCACCGCAAAACGCAACGTGATTATTCTCTTGATTCGTAGAGCTGCAGTCTATCCAATTGTACTGATTACTGATAGTCACAACTTCACATTCCTTTAGCAAAAGGGAAATTTTCCAGGTGTATGGTACAAAATGTAGGATGTCGGGTCGCGCTTTCGTCGCCCAATCGTTTATCAAGTCTTGGAAGAAATCTATATGTGTGTACACAAGGTGTGCGGTTGCTTTACAACCTGTTAGGCTCAACTGCCAACACTGATGGTGATTCCATACCAGAGGATAGTGGCATTTCACTGTGTACTCCAAAGTTTCACTCTCAGCAAAGCTTCTGTACTGTAGACTAGTCGTCGCTTCTAAGTGCAGCAGTTGACCAGTGATCTTTGTTGTGTATCCATCTTGCAAAACAATCCACGGTAGTGTTACTTCTAAGTATGAACCAGCACCAATGTTGATATGAACAGCATTTGTTTCCTTGTTTTTCGTGAATAAAATGTCTATAGTGGCTTCGTTTAAAGTCGACAATCTGATATCGAAAGACTGTGTCATTCTTCTGTCTCCGGGTTTTGGCTGCGGTGTCACCTCCAAACTCTTGTAGTTTGGCGGGAAGAAGAATTTGAACAGATGGTCTCTTTGTCTGTCGGCCCAGGGCCCGTAGCTGAAGTCTGTGCCTTTTCCACACTTGATGTCCACTCCCCAGATTGGGGGAGCTGATTCGACTATATCTCCATTTGCTAACTGCAGCAGGACTGGCTGTTCTGGCACCAGACCTGGTTCATCCATGTAGAAGTAAACTTCAATGTAGTTGGAGCTCATGACTACAAAGCCCTCCCCCATATATCTTGGAGGTTCATCCACCATAGATGTGTAGTTTGGACTGGGAGCCAGCATCACTTTGCAGTTTTCTGCTTTTGCTTTGACAAAATGCATGAGATGATCCAAGCTCGAAGCTGGTGGTTTAGTGCTGTAGACTAGATGCGATTCCTCTACGCTAATAGAGAGAGTTGTAGGAACTAAGCGGTTTCCAAACACAACTCTACCAGTACAGATGTCGATTTTTATGACAGGTATGAGGTCCCGCCATGTTCTCGCCATGGCAGCCTCAGATCGAACCGTGTCTTGCGCACGTCTCCTTTTCTCATTCGCGTCATTCATAGCTTTGTCTCTGTCTGTGGAGTCGTCGTCGTGTTGCTGTTTTATAACAGGTTCTAGATTAAACATTTTCTCTAGTTCATTGTACATGTCACATCTATTATAGAAATGGAGTTCAAAGCCATTTAGCATAATAGACAAACGTGTGTCTGAGTGTGATAGATCTGTAACAATTTTATTGAAGGTAATTTTTTTTTTAAGACTTGATATCCTTAATTATGTATTATTCTATTTGTAGTGTTACTTTCAGTTCAGTACAGACTTACCTTCTGAAACATCTTTGGGTACATAAGACCTCCACCATCTGAATATCAAGTAGCCATCTTGAATCCTGAGTGCATAATCATAGTTGATGTAAACTATGTCCCGGAACATGATCTTCCCAGAGAGGGCATTGAGTGTGAATGAACCTGAAAACAGTAATCAAATATAAGGGCATGATGGGCCCCGTGACAATAGATAAAAATTTTAGAAATGGCTTGGACATTAATAAGTATAATAAAAAATTATATGATCAGGCATATTCATAGTTAGGTTTGGCGCCTGCTTAAACTTTGATAGGTTAAACTTTTGTATATATAGGTTAAACTAGGATTTGAGTTGGGTGGTTTGTATATTTCATTCATTAATTTATGACAATTAAATTGTACAAAAATTTTGATTGATGCTGGCTGTACCGAGCCAGTATTTAGATGATATTGTAGGGGCAGCTGAGAAATGTTAACTAAACAGATGCTCCTTGGTTCTCACATGAAAAGCAAAATATTATATGAGCAAAAACAAATTCATATACTTAGAATACAGACATACAGTTTTATCTAAAACTATTATAATACTTGTAGCGTGAGCTGGATCCGCAACTAGGCCACCAGGGGCCCTTAGTAAACCTTATTTCATTCGAATCGGTGTCAGAATTAACAAACAAATTGCCGCTAACTACTGACTGAATCACAGCTTAGTTGGTAGTAACTCTGCCTTATGCACTGTGGATTGTGGGTTGATTCCGACCCAGGACAAGAATGTGTTTGATGAATATAGATATTTATATTGTATCTGATTATATGTATTTACATAAAGAAATAGGTGTTCTGTTAGTTATCTGATTTTAACGTCCGCACACAAGCTTTGACTATACAGCGCTGTGTGAAATATCCAAAAATATTTATTTTACTATTAAGCATGGATACAAGTGCACTTACTATTACAATACATCATGTTTAGTGTGTCATTGTTTATCTCAGATATTATCATGAGATTACATTTTGTAATTTGATAATAACAAAGTATAATTTCATCACATTTTTGTAATTAAGTAGCTGCCGGACAGAAGTCACAATACACACCAATGCAGAATATCAGTACAGATGGGTCTTTGACACATCCTTTATGATTACTGAATGAAATTACTTATTACTTTGAGTCTTTATTTTAAATATACTATACTTTTGTAACATTACTACTTTTATATTTCTTAGTTCACTTTGGAAGTGCATAAGTGAAGGCCACGATATTAAATAAGGACCCTTCTTGATTAAAAAACAAATGGTTTATTACTTACAGATTCTATACGTGACTAAATTATGAATTGGTATCAGAGACTCACCAATTTTGAAGTTATCATCTTGGAAGTAGAATTTGTTGATGAGTCTTGTCAGTATGTATCCGAGGACTCGGCTGTTGTAATATGTGATGTACACAACCCATAGCATAGCCGATATCAACGACACAAGCAACAGCGCGAAGTTGCGGTCCATCGTGATCTCCGCGAAATCTATCGATGAAGAATTCCATCTTTGCGCCACTGGGTCGTCCGGAGACCCAGTATAGTTCCTAAATACAGACAAAACCGTTGTCAAAAATCCAATCGAAGATAAACAGTGGCTACGCACATACAATTTTACTCACATGATGAATACTTAATAGTGTAATCAACACATTTCACATCTTTAATACAATGCGGGGCTTAATTATGGATATATTTACACATTTTACATAGTGTTATTTCAATATTATTTTTTGCAACACTGTTCTTTCTCTTCCCATTGACTATCGTTAGTATCTAATCTAGTTCTGTGTCAGCTGCTGCCTTCCTTCAGTCATGTCAATCGGACAGATATAATTACCCAGTTCTTGCTCACGTCTTACATAGCTTGTTATTGTACAGTCACACATTATAATATGGGTCGAAGTTCTCATCGGTCGACATATTATAAAATATTTTGAGAATAAAACAAACATGACATTCAAACAAGGATAAGTAAGGGTCACATAGGATAATGCATTTATTTTTAGTAATTATTAACTGTATAATTGTAATCAAAGTCAAAAACTTTATTTCCATACAATTCATAAAGTGGCTTGGGTAATGTAAAATGGCTTGTAAACGTCAATAATATTTATTCAAATCAAGGTCACGCATACTTATCGTAAAGTTTGACGCCTGTTCACACCCTATTTGACCCTCCCCATGGAAAACAGCCTTTTTTTCCTTGCAAGGAAAAGAAATTCAACTTGGGGCCCTAGTACTACGTAGCGGCAGAAATGGGTATGATAAAAGGAAAATCGGCAAACCATCCCAAAAAAATATTGCAGGAGCTCATAAAGCCTAAATATAAAGGTGATTAAAAAATAAAAACATTCATAACCAACCTACCGAACTACCTTTTTAAATAAAATAGAATTAATACTACCACCAATTTCGGTAACTAGGACCAAGCTTGATTTGGCAACACTGCTGCTGCCCTGTCGTTGTTTCGCGGAACATTTGAATTTGTTTTGTTTATATGTTGCCAAGTGGCCGATGAATTATTATTTCTGTATTTTATGTCTGCCTTTATTTGGCGTAAGAAATAAGGGAAATTAAAAGTTATTCTTTGAATCATGGTGGAAGGTAATTCAGAAACATCGTCTCAGAATGTGAATGATAGATTCGATCCAAAAGTAAGGTAAGGAACAGCCTTTTGTACGCAATAAATAATTAGGACCAAGTCAAACATTAAAAGCTTTAGTAATGTAACTTTTTTAATATGTAATAACTATTGTTGGATAAATAGTGCCTAAATATTCACAAATAAAATATAATAAATATTTCAGATGGGTGATACCTCATCGGGTGGATTTCATAACATTCATTGGGAAGGATGTATTAGTGGTGGGTCACGACATCTACATAATATTCTACAACTTCAAGAATAACTCGGAGCTGGTCTACGTGGCCAACAATGAGGCTGCAGGTGATGGGGTCGATGTCATAGCAGGTAAAATAACTTTGAGGTAAAAAAAAAAACAAATACTGACTGGCCTCGTAGCTCAGTCGGTAGTAACTCTCGCCTTCTGCGCTGCAGGTCTTGGGTTGTATTCCCCCACATTGTACACCCAGAACTAACACTTGTGTGACAAACATTGATGATTATATATCTTTATTGGAAACTACTATTGGTACTTAATACTAAGAGTACATTTGCAGTGGATCCAAAAGGCGGTCTTATCGTGGTAGACGATCTCTTCCAGACAAATTGTTGTGTGTCTGGGTATATGTAGATATTTGTGTGTATGTGATGACAAAAAGTATATATGAATATCAGTCATCTGGTTCCCATAACACAAGTTATGCTTAATTTGGGGCTAGATGCGTTGTGTGCAATGTTCACCAATATTATATTTATATATTATTAATAAGTATATTAAGATTATAGGTTTTACTCGGTCTGAGCTCACGAAGTCTCTTCACGTAAAATGAATCCTAGTCTATTAAAAAAGCTGATTTGTATTTTTCATATCAACTCTATCAGCTTAGTATATAATTTATTATTTTAGGTCACAAGTCCCAAATGTTTGCGTTTGCTGAGAAGGTTCAGAGTGGACGGATCTTCATTGTGACATATCCAGCGTTCAACATACTGGCTGAGTTAAAAGGTACTAAAAAATATATTTTCGAAAATCTTAGACAAGAACGTTATTTTAAAAAGTTCTGGATTCTCATAATAGTAATTATGACTCCTCTGATGTCCACAGACAATGATGTGAACAGATACAAAGGACTATGTATGATGGAGTGTGACCTGGTGGCTGGGTTCAGTGGATTTCCCAACTACCTGTTCTCCGTGTGGAGCTGGCGCACCCATCAGCGCCTCATTTCCGTACCGACCGGGGTCGTGAGGCGGAATCAAATTTACATGTGGGTACCTAGTCGAACCAACCTACCCAGAGCAACCGAGGGTATGAAGACAGGCCCGATGACTATCCCATGCCTATCACTTATTCCAGGGCAAGCCGCACCCACATGCTAATCTGCCAATGCTGGGGCGAAGGCCTCGCCGTGTGGGAGGTCGCGCAGTGCTACAAGCGGTGTCTCGTGATGAAGCGCGTCAAGCCGGAGGTAAGCGGCTGGCAGGTGTCGGAGCCGCCGCTCGAGGCCGTCTGCTGGAGTCTCGAGGGACAGCTGTATGCCGTGGACCCCAACGCTAACTTGTATAGCGTGAGTAGCCTCAAGTGTACACACTCAAAATGAATAGCGGTAAGACTTAAGTGAACAGCCCCAATTTGATTTAATTTGGCTGCAATACTTATCACATGACTTGGAATGTTTCTTCTGGATTTAGAAATTTCATCATCATGATTCTCCTTTTTAAAAATCATTTTTTATTCATTCCTTTCTGTGTCTATATCTTTACGACCTGAACGTGTTTAAAATAGGTGCTCTCCGACGGGATCGGCATGGTGACTAATCTAGAATGGTCTGAAGATCTGGAAGGGCCTCACAAGCCGTGCATCTGCCCATTCTTCAATGGTTTGCTCATCTATGGGCCGGACAACTGCCTGCGTGTAAGTATCGTTAGGTGAGGCTAGCTAGTCCTAAACTGTCATACATTATCGCAGACAGATTAATAAAGTAGTTTTCTCTTATTACATTTTCTGTTATGGTAGGCCTATCGTGTCCTGTACGAGAAATCTCTCCCTTTTTGAAGTCCATTAGAAATATGGGATAGTCTTTAACATTCTGTGACAAACATGTCGATATCTGTTCGTCATTCATTCCTGTGCCAGAGCACAGGAAATCAAAAAATATATGACATTGTAAATCACTAATCTCATATAATTATCTCCAAAGATAATAGATTATCTTGAGCATAAACAGACTTAAAACTGTTATTCATTTCGCAGTCACTAAAAAAGGCGGAATCCAAATGGAAGGTGGCCTTTTCATACGTACCCCACGAAGAAGTGTCCCGTCTGGTTTGTAACTCGAGCTGCGATGTCGCAGCCATGTGGACTTGCAACGGTCTGTTGTACCGGCTGGCTGGGGACTCCGAAGAAAGAGTTGAGGTTACCCCAATGCTGTACAAGCAGAGGTAATACTTGGCTAAAATTATATTAGATGCAGCTAAAGTTAATCGAAAATGCTGCAGGATATCTGAGTCAAAGAGGCCAAACATGTTTTCAATTACTCTTTCCGTGGATTTTGTGGACAAGGTTTTATGTATGATTACCTTTTAGTACACGTAATAAAACATACCCTTGTATTTGGATGCTTTATTACTAAATTATCCAGTCATCATAATCATTAAATGAATAAATTTTAGTAATAAGGCATAACATCGAGGTTCTTTTCAGGAAAATAATGAAGATCCAAATGATAGCACCCGACTATGAATACTTAGCAACTATGAACGACTCTGGAGTTCTTTGTATTTACGAAGTCGTAACTGGAAAACTGGTATGAATTAGGTCATTGTTCCCAGACACAAATAGGCTCGTTCTAATCTGAATACCCAAAGAACACATGGCCAGGAAGAGGTAGGTATCAGTTGGCGGGAATAATTACGTGGAATTGAATCACTTTCACGCAGAAGAACTTGTGCCAAGTTTGACTGGTGTCACCACACCTATTTCTGCCGCCGAGCAGTAATGCATACGCCTTACGATGTTCCGATTTCAAAGGTGTGGTTGCCGGTAAAATTACTTTAGATGTTCCACTTCCACGTCTCAAAATTACGGGCGCAATAAAATGCGAGGCTGTCGTCCTAAGTAGGGGAGGAACCAAAGATGTTTCGTTTTTGTTATGGGCAGCGCTTACGTTTAACATCATGTGGGCCATCTTTTTCCTTATTACTTGCCTTTATTCATATCCTTTTTTTCCTTTTTTTTTCTGGATCGGGTAATCTGCTAACAGTTCATAGGGCGATGATAAGCAGCACCTTATGAAGAGTAAGCTATAAGTATAATTTATCTGTCGGCACTTGCTTACATAATGTTAACGTGTTTTTTTTGTGAAATAGTTACGCAACGAGCTGATGGCCCAACTGGTGTTAAGTGGTAACCTCTGCCCATAACAACCGATGCGACTTGGATCCTGTGGAGGATCTTAGATATAGTATAGATATTAGATATAGTTAGATATAGTAGTAGATATAGATAGACTTAGATCTTGTCGTACCTAGTAGTGGTACTAGGTGCGACAAGATCTAAGTCGTATAGTATGCGCCCATAACTCTGAGACGTGTAGGAATGTCTCATATGCCTGCTATTTCACCGGCAACCACTTGGCGACAGAAATAGGCATGGTGGCATTACTTCCCTGGACGAACTTGGCGTGAGTTCTACTGCTCTTGAAACTCTACGTGTTACTTTTTGCCAGCAACATTTACATTAATAGTCTCAACTTTATAGGTCCTGGTGAAATACGTGGAAGGGACCGACGTATCATTCGAAGTGAGCCCTGTGGAGCCAATACTTGCAGTATTCGGGTGCGTGGGCAACAACTATGGAGTCTCGCTGTACTCGCTAGCCTCGGACGCGGTGAAGCTGGCGCTAGCGCTAGCCAGCAGGATGTGTCTGACACACCAGATAGTGTCGCGGGTTGTGTTCTCCGACACCGGCAGGGACATGATAGCCGCGGCCATGTCTGCTGGACATATTTTCATTCTGAAGGTGAGATAATAATAATATCAATAATAATATTGGTGGACATTTTCACAGCGCCATCTAGCCCCAAAGTAAGCTAAGCTATATATATAAGTATAGCTTGTATCATGGGAACCAGACAACTGTTTTTTTTTTTTTGTAAGTACATACATATAATACATATACATATACACCCAGACACAGGAAAAACATCTATATTCGTCACACAAATGTTTGTCCTGGGTGGGAATCGAACCCACGACCTACAGCGCAGAAAGCAGAGTTACTACCAACTGAGATGTGAGGCCAGTGAGATGACTCCCGTACTCGCTAGCCTTGCTACAGTTCACTGTGACTTTATCATCAGGCCCACGATAAAATAATTAAAAGCCCTCCCACTAAAAATGATATTGGCTTACTACTTCTTAGCGTGGTGTGGACTCTGGATTTGTGTTTTTTGTTCATTTAGTTTTGTTTTTGCCCATATTTATATTTAAACGAACACTGTAAGAAGGAAAGCTATGCGGAACCGTACAATTATAAGAATGGATGTAGCCCGATCAGCATTTTAATAATTACAGCTATATAATCTGTAACACTAAATAAAACAGTTCGCACAAAGCCAGCGTTTCGGGCGGTCGTTTTTACTTACTTTACCTCGTTCTCACACATCTCTAAACTAATTTCAACTTAACTTATTATTACTACTTTCAACACGTACGGGCTACGGGCTAGTACAAAAGCAAATACGTTTTTCTTTTTAAAACACTACCCGCTTATCGTCACTAGCACAACTAATGAATACATGTTGGTATTGGTCAGGTGTCGGAAGAGTATAAGCTCACCCTGGTGAGGTACACCGAGCTGGGGCGCGGCCTCGCGGACTGCTTCCTCATGAGGGTCGGCGAGTTCATGCGTGCCTTCAGCCTCGTACTCTTCTCCGATAAGTATCCCATTGGTAAGTGATTAAGTTAAGTGCCTTTTAGTTTCATGAACTTTTCTCTGATTCAGCTTTTCAAACTCTAAGTGATCACATGATTTCCCTTTTTCGTATTAGGTTATTGGATACAGTTGCGAGATCTTGAAACTTAATTACAATCAACGGTAATTTATTTATTGTGTTCTGGTAATAACGACAAATAACTCTTAAGTGATCTTATTATATTGTTTTGGCATTCATGTCTCATGACGGGTGCAACGCTATACCTTACGTCTCACTGTGCGGTGTTATAGTGATAGAATTACGCATAATAAAATGGTACTTTCACTCGTTCCATTCTAGATTTTAAATTATTTCCTATGAAGTCAAAATCAAAAACTTTATTTCCATACAATTCATAAATGAGTCTGTAACGTCAATAATATTAAAACGTCACGCGTACTTATCGCTAAGTTTGATGTCTGTTCACATCCAGTCTGACCCACTCCAAACCATGGGGAACCAATAAATCCCTTTTTTTTGTTTGGAGGTCCAGATAAGGTCTGACAACCTGGGTCACCAGCCGTAGAGTCACCTTCTCGTCACCGGTAACGTTGCAGGCGAACGTATAATCTGCATGAACGCGGAGACGGGCAAGGACAACAAGTTCGCCGGGAAGATGCAGGGCCCGTACGCGCGCCTCGTCCCGCTGCGAACCCGCGACCACATGCTGGCGGTACCGCACCTCGCGCGACACGCGCACCTTCTCAAGCTGGCCGCCGACGTGAGACCGCATCGTCTACCTAATAAGACCATTGGCAAACTAAGACTCACGCCAAATTCGTCCGGGGAAGTACAGTTACTGCCACCATGCCCATTTCTGCTACAAACCAATAACGCGTTCCGGTTTGAAAGGTATGGTTGCCGGTGAAATCAGGGACATGAGACATTCCACCTACCCGTCTCAGAGTTACGGGTGCATGTGATGCGTCTTGGGTCTTGTCGTACCTAGTAGGGGAGGACCCAAGTCGCATCGCTTGGTATGGACAGGAGAGGTTACCACTTAACACCAGGTGGGTCGTCGGCTCGTTCCGTAACTGTACCATATAAAAAAACTCTAACGTCTGTCCGCACTTGGGGCGGATGGGTATATCCGTGCAAGATTGCGCTTGCTCGGATACTAATTACTTGTCAGTACGACGAATTATGTTGCCACGAGGACAGATAAAGTGTTTTTTTATTGCCACGTGCCCTTAAGTACTGTATTTTTTGGTCCATGGTTACAAGATGACACATTATGTTGCTGTACAACTGCTGACTATTTCTAGTCTAGCGCAAGCCTGAGTGTCTGCAGCGAAAACAGAAGGCAGGAATACTTTCCGTCTACGATTACAGGGAGAGTTGGAACTAATAGACCTTATTCTCTTTTTTGGCAATAGAAAGGAGTAACTGTGTCGGTGAAAATGGCGGGTATCATCGAGGTGGGGCACGACATTAAGCAGTTCGACGCATTCTACGGAGTCAACGCCCTGCTCACCTTCGGCTTCGACGGGAACGTGGTGCTGCGGCAGCCTGACGCTCCCGAGGAGTATGGTAACGAATGAAAAAGAAAGAAAGAAAGAGTATTTATTTTGCCCATAAATAACACAATAAATATACGAGTATATATACTATAACATAGAATATCGTTTGTACAAGTACACAGTAAAACGAATGTGTTTAGTGTGCAAAAAGAGTCCCTGTTTCAGCATTGTGCTGCACGCACCATAACGTATTTCTAAAATAAATCTATAATAGTAGACGCTTTTCTTGGGGCTAGACAACTTCGTGTTAAATGTCCACCATTTGAAAAAAGTAACGCATGCACGCATTATGAACTCACGAGGGAAACGGGTTACAAATGTTTTGGGATTGTTTCAGTTTCAATGTTTCATTTGTAATCTTTTTTTATAATTTGATATATTTAATGTTGTCTAGGTTAAGTTAGTTTAATTCAGACATGATTCGTAAGATGATTATTCTTGAATAAATAAATGAAATGAAATTTATGAATATTGTTAAAACAAAAGCACGCATGCTAATTTTTACAAGTGTCTACAAAGAAGGGTTTAAAATATTTGGGGTTTCATATATATTAGAGAAAAAACATTTTCTCAAATGTTAATCTATAATTTTAGTAACATACAGTGAGCTCGACTTAGTTCTTTGCGTTATTGGTCCTCTCAGTTGCTTTCAGGAAAGTGTGTGTTTTTTATACAGTTACGGAACGAGCCGTCGGCCGACCTGGTGTTAAGTGGTAACCTCTGCCCATAACAGCCGATGCTACTTGGTCCTCCCAATATGATTACAAGGTACTACTAGGTACGATAAGACCCAAGTAGCATCGTATGCGTCCGTAACTCTGAAACATGTAGGTGGAATGTCTCATGTACCTGTAATTTCAATGGCAACCACACCATTCAAACCGGAACACAGTAACTCTTTCGCGAAGGTGGTCGCAGTACTCCGGACGAACTTGGCGTGAGTTCTACTGCTCTTAAAATGTAATTTTGTTCCCGGATCTTGTATGTATCTCGCATGTGACACGTCCAAGGCGCACACTAGTGCAGGGGTACACACATACCGACATGCTCCCAGATATGAAGTTGTGTGTCAGCCACCGCTACGAACAAGGAGTGCGCTCCGCCCTCGTGGACGCGAGCCGGCGCTGCGTCGCGCACCTCGCCGCCAGCCGCACGTTCGCTCTCACCGCGCTCACTGACCACCAGACGGAGCGACACAGGGAACACTTGGACCTGAAACTGTTGGACCGAACCGATAACACCATCCACATCATACGCAGTGACGACAGTGAGTATGACAGTGAGAAACTCGCGGGAAAACTCGAGCTGTGAGTCATCGCAAACGTCACATGTTAATTTCACGTCCAAATCCTGCGTGTCAATGCTATTTGATGTAACATATCCTGGTTATTTATTAAGAAATAATCAAAAACTAAACATTGTATTTCTTATTATTTTGTCATACATTGTTCTGGAACAAACTACAAAAATTCAGACTTATTATTCCAGCTTTGTCAGGTGATGAACTAACGTTTACATTGTTAACCACTTGAGTTAGTAAGTCATCTTAGTTCAGACTTATTATTCCAGTTTTGCCAAGTGATGAACAAATGTTTACATTAATTGTTAACCACTTGAGTTAGTATGTCATCTTAGTTCAGACTTATTATTCCAGCTTTGCCAGGTGATGAACCAATGTTTACATATAACATTGTTAACCACTTGAGTTAGTAACTCAGCACATCTAATGCCGTTCCCATCACCCAGAAAACTATTTGGACCTGCAAGAGGAGAAGAAAGTCCGTGAAGAGGCTATGGACTTCAAGAGGCAGCGGGAGGAGGTGGTGCGCAGCTTCGAGAGCGTGCAAGCCCGGGTGGTGGAACTGCTGGAGGAGAATCTGCTGGAACCGCCGCTGCATCAGCTCTCGCTGGCCGAGTTCAACCTGCACCTCGAACACAAGAAGGAGAGAAATAAACTGGTCAGTACAGTTGGGAGATCTTACAGTACCGGTGGTAGATCTTGGAAAGCTTTTTGTGGTAGTAGTACATACTTATGCCAAATTGCCAATTGATATTACTGCTCGGTGAACAAGCAGTAACGCATTACTGTGTTTCAGTTGAATGGTTTGGGTGTCGTACAAATGATAGGCACCAGACATTCCAAGTTCTCCTCTTCCAGATTTCCAGATACTGGCGCTGAAGGATGCAACTTTTGTTTTCCCATAGCTATTATCATTACAGTAGCGAGTTTATTCAAATCATTGACTTATCTTGGTGCTAATATACATGTATCAATAATGTCAGGCCGAACGCGAGCGCGAAGAGATCCGTTTGCAAACAGAAGCTCGAATCAAAGCTCAGGACAAGGTGACTCTTTGGATCAAGAAACAATGCTGGGACTCGATGCTCACGCCGCGAGTCAAACTTTTCGCCATCTTCTCACATTATCAGGTATGTAATATTCCACAGGGAAACACAGGACTCACGGCAAGAGTGGGGGGAGAGTAAACGGGTTTTAGTTTGTTATGTAATGAATGTTATGTATGTTTATAGTGTAATACTTTTTTTCGTTTTTGCCACAAATTTCTTGATGTTTAATTAGTACCTATTCATGTCGATTTCCATTCAGTGTCTTATTGGTTAGTTTCGTTAGTAAATAGGTACCTTCATACATAGCTAAACTGTGCTTGCTTGGCTGCTCCGGAATGGAGCAAGCGGCCTGCGAAAAGTTGGGGTCCCTTGTAATTTTCCTATGTTTTTGCGATGAATCTTGACAATGAACCTAAAAATCTTCATCTTAATTCAAGAAGATGAAGATTTTCTGTTCCATAAAAATGTAATTTTCTCGTTGTGACCAAACTTGGAAATGCCAATAGGTCAACTTAAAAGTTACAATTTGTCCGTGTACTTATTGCTAAACTATTTTTTTTTTTTTTTTTATTATAATTGTTTGGATGTAATCAGGTAGAAAATTATGCAGTACTGCCGAGTCAGCGCGAGACCTGGCTCGAGTTGCAGCAAGCAGAGGCATTGCGCACCCTGGAGATGGAAAACGATGACCAGCTCTTCAGGCCCTGGGAAGAAGTGCTGGAGACCACTCCGGAGAGAAGTCTACTTCAGTGAGAATCGTTCTTTGATTAACGACAAAACAGTCTAATTCAAATTATCGGAACTCTAGTTTCTTAATCTTAAGAACACTAAGAATATTTTCAATAAGGTACCAACATCCATCTACTCCCCACAAACAGTGTAGGCTGTAGGCGTTAGGAACTTAACCTGTATTAGAAGATTTTGGCATTATGCTTACACATCGTCTGTTCCAAGTCTCTCTATTTACCGTCAGTTTTCTCGTTACTTTCTGTCTACTTTAATTTTTCACTTGAAATACAGCCAAGTTTCTCATAATATCTGATTCTCTGTTTCTATGATTTCGCCGTGCTGCCGTTCTATTTACAACGGTTCTTAGACCAGTCTATAAGATGTATTTAAATCTTTCTGTAGCCCGGGAGAAATAAATCGCGAGACTTAATGCCCAAACATAAGTCTAAATCCTGTTTTTGTTTTCCGGACATTTGTTGGTGGCAAGTATAAACGGTCACAGTGCTAGTGATGGCTTCGACAGAGTGGTGGGCGCGTCCGTCGCGTCGGTGCAGGAGGCGCGCCACAGCCTCGAGAGCCAGGCGTCGGCGTCGGCGCAGGCGCAGGCGCCGCCCGACGAGGAGGAGGGGCAGCCGCACGCGCTCGCCGGCTCCAACGCGCACCGCTTCGTGCCCCTGCCGCCGTACGCCGTGCCCCAAGCCTGCGCCGCATCCTTCCTGCACATGAACCAGCTGCACCACATCGTCAAGGTATACTGCGCACCCGTGCCGTCGCGTCGCCTCGGTGCTGGAGGTGGATCTTGGCAAATCTCACTATTCCGAGGGCCAACCTATTGTCTTCTCTTTCTATATCACCTTAGGAGTTGAGATAGACAATATCTTATGCGTTTTTTGTTTCATGTCAAAGTGTAACATTCGTTTAGTTGGTAGCAGACGTCTCCACTCTTTGAGAATTTTACATTACGATACGTTTTTCATATTAGTCCTTACCTGTCATAAGTACCTGAGCGAGCATACTTCCAGCTGATGTTAAGCGTTATTTTCTACCCGCAATAACAGGAATCGTTCAAATCACTAACAAATGCTTTCCCGAACAAACTTGTCTCAAGTTTACGTGCTACTATTATCACAATTGTCCGGTTGCAGTTGAACGTGCAAAACATGCGGCTGTGGTTCAACAAACAATTCGACGACCTCATGGGGCAGAAGAGAAGAGAGGTCGGCCTCGTCGAAGAGAGGAACGCGAGACTTAGATTCATTATTGAAGGTTTTGATATTGTGTGCCTTTTGTAGATACGGTTGAAGATTTCTTTTGTTCACTATTTGTAGAAGACCGCACAATATTTTAGGTTTCGTTACTTTTGTGGAATTGGCGCTAGGATATTTGTTGTAAATGTATATGACGTATATACCTATTTTGTAGCATTTTAGAACTAATTTTAATAAAGTGTAGTCTGGATAGCGTAGAGATTTATTTGTAATGGCATCTCCAACTGTATGGTCAAGTTATTAAAAAAGACTACGCGGCACAGTTCTTACAATAAATATATCAGTGCAACAGACGATTTTGTGGTTGAAATCAACGCACACCTTACACATTTTGCAAAATCTATAATCTAATACTAAATATATAAATCTAAATACTTTTGCTGCAGTGTCGACATTATCGTTGGCAAATCGGTACGTTTTCGTTTCAGAATTGAACAAGTTGTCCGATCTCCGCGGCAGCTTCCATCACCTGACTATTCAGATATTCGACCCCGAGTGGCGGCAGGAAGAGCTGCCGGAGAAGCTCATTAAAGTCGAACCAGACGAGGTGAATATCAATTAGCGTCAGTATTTTCTTATTCTTTTTTAAATTCAGAAATAGTTCAGAAGCCTTTTGTTACGAAGCGACTATGATAACGATAGTGGCGCCAGAAATACCCTAATGAGATCTGTTCTCTCGAATGAGGATGTTGAAACACGCCATTAGACGCGTCGTATTTTTACTTGAGGTTGATTGCTGACCATGCGAACCAGGGCAGGACATATGTCCTGACCCCTTGATAATTCGGTATCATCATATTTTTTTCTGTCATCGAAAGTTCAAGGAAAATTAAGCTTGGCTTGATTACATTCTTGAAGATGTTCTAACGTCAGACTAATTTTGGTGAGAGTACCGAGATCCTAGGCTCCGCCTATGAACGACTTTAACGAGCAAGCCTTATACGTATATGACTAACTTTTGCCCGCGTAGCCTATGGTAATGAAGTATCACTAGCATTAATTGATTTTTTTTTTTTTTTTTTTTATGTAATACAGTTACGGAACGAGCCGACGGCCCACCTGGTGTTAAGTGGTAACCTCGGCCCATAACAGCCGATGTGACTTGGGTCCTCCCATACTAGGTATGACAAGACCAAAGTCGCATCGTATGCGCCCGTAACTGTGAGACGTGAAGGTGGAATGTCTCATGTGCCTGTAATTTCACCGGCAACCACACCTTTCAAACCAGAACACAGTAACGCGAATGCGTTACTGCTTGGCGGCAGAAAAGGGCATGGTGGCAGTACTTCCCCGGCCGAACTTGGCGAGAGTTCTACTGCTCTTCAAAAATGATATAACAATAATTCCAAACGTTGTATTTATTACTTTCATTATGATCCTTTATCATGACATCAATGATGGACATGATATTACACGTTGTTTGGTTAACTAGTTACAAAACAGTTTGATGTGTGTTCAGTGCAGCATCGAGCCGTACATAAGCCCAAGCCAGGTGGTGATCCCGCCGCCGGAGCCGGTGCCCAAGGACGACTTCAAGGAGCGCGCGCTCATCGACATGATGGACGGAGTGCTCGAGAAGCTCTGGCACGAGGAGATCAAGAAACCCATACCGATGCCGCAGTGTATGGTCTGTCGTGTACTAGCATTAACCTTATGCGTACTACTAATTATATTGTACATATTTTTTTGAATGACTGGCTATCTTGCTCTTCTTCTTCGAGTCACCGGTTCTATCGAACCAGTGTGGTGAAAGGATTGTAAGTGCGCCTCAAAGAGGCTCCTTTCGTGCACTCGACACATGTCTTCGAATTTTTAGTTCTAGGACATGTCGGTTTCCTCACGATGTTTTCCTTCACCGTTATCTTGCTATCGCTCGCTATCTTGCTGTTGGTCGCAGATGGCCTTGACAGCTTTTACACGGGCTTTAGCCAATAATATTATTATTACCGGTAGCATTAAGTAGTAGCAGAACAACTTATGCCCAGTTCGTCCGGGGTACAGCCACCATGCCCATTTATGCTTCCAAGCAGAAATATATATATTCATATTTATTTACGCATTCACTTTACTGTGTTCCAGTTTGAAAGGTGTGGTTGCCGGTGAAATTACAGGCACATGAGATATTCCACCTTCACGTCTACTACTACTACTACCTAAGTAGACCTAAGACATATTGCTTGTTATGGGCAGAGGTTGCCTTTAACACTAGGTGGGCCGCTCGTACCGTTTTCTAAAAAAAGATTCTATGCCTAGAATGATATTAACGCTGCCTATAAACTGAGATGGGCGTCCATATCACGTGCTGGCGACAAACATTGTATGCAAGCCCACTGCAGGTTTGTACGCCTGCATTAGGGCTGCGTCGTCTGCGATTTCACACAGCGTCAGCTAGCCCCCAAAGTAAACTAAGTACCTATAGCTTGTATCATGGGTAACAGACAACTGATATAATACTAGTTTTTTTTTGTAAATACATACGTACGATACATATTGACACCCAGACATAGAACAATCATCTATGTTTGTCTTACAAATATTTGTCCTGGGTAGGAATCTAATCCACGACCAACAGCACAGAAAGCAGGGTCACCAACTGAGCTGTGAGGCCAATAAGTGAGGGTTTGTTTTATTATTTTGATGTTACACTTTAGCTGGACAAAGACCCGGAGCACTTCAACGAGGAAGAGCTGCGGCAAGTGTTCGAGTACGAAGCGAAAGTAAAGTTCCGTCAGGAGGAGCGCGACAAGTACCGCAAGATGCTGCACGCGGAGTACGGCAAGCTCGCGCTGATGCTCAACGAAGGCGTCGTCAGGTTCAACCAGAGGGTGAGCTGTACACGGTACCCCACCACGTGTTATCAACGCGGCGCAACTAACCTTTAAACAAGGGTTTCTTCCGGTTTCACGTGGCACGTCTCTAGCTGATTAGCTGAACCGAGAGTACTGCGTCGATATCCTCAGATTGTCAGTTAGAAACCATTTTAGTTTTTGTTTATTCAAAAAATTGCGAATGATTTTACACATTTTAGCAATTTGGTTGTTCGTTCCTTACCTGTTTCATTTTAAGAATACTATATTTTAAAACTTTCACCTGTTATTTCTTAATAATTGTTTCGTACAGGTCAAAGAAATGTGGCTGATGAAATTGACAGTAGATTCAGTGATTGGTCAAGAAAATCTGAACTTGATGCGTTTACGCAGAACAAATTTGGATCGCGTGGAAAATGCGGAAAAACTTGAAGAAATGAGGTAAGATTGAGATTGAGATAAGATCTTTTTGTGATAAAAGCTAGCAGACACGTGGACATCTGCAACACCACAGCCAATGCTGACGCTATTGACCTATTTTGTAAATGGTTTGTTTAATCTCTTAAGGCCTCATTTAAGCAATTGTCCGCATATTCTGTGCTCTAATCATATCTTGGCTTCATTCTTAGATTTAATACTCTTATTATCTCCAGCCTTTATATTTTATCCGTTACAAAATTCCCACAATAATTATTATTCAACATAACCAGTCCCGAATTGCCATCTTGGTTTAGAGGTCAGATCAGCCGGTACGAGGGCGAGGTGGAGCTGCTGACCAGAGAGCTGCAACAGATCCAAGAGCAGAACAGTGAAGTGCAGGCGGCGTATGACTCGCTCCAGCTCAGGGACAAGTACATGGAGCGCACCTTCAAGAACAACTTCGCAGACCTCTCGCCGATCATTGTCGACCAGTGCTACAAGTTCTTCAAGTAAGATATCTCCAGGTGTAGTAACAGAACACGCTGGAAACCTTTGATTTGCTACTGCACACTCTTTCAGACATATACTGGTGATTGTAATTATATACATACAAGAGACTTAATGAAGGCATACACATTTTTAGACGTAAAGTACCTTCTTTGTCTTGGCTCTCTCGTCTTTATGTATCGGTTCGATATGGTCACGCAACTGTGGAAAAAAAGAAGCCGAATATACTTGTAATTTACTTAAATAATTCTTTATTTTGTTATTACGCAGATGTTAGAGCTCGGTCACAGTTCGGACACGGAACTGCATCAGTTTAGCGGAGGTGCACGTAAGATTGCTCTCATTTTCAGACCGCTGAGAATACACAGCAGCAGAATCCCATCTGAATCCATGGAGTATGTTGCGTGACAGCGTCTATGTTGGTGCGGCTCAGTGTAATGTTGTGTGTGTGTGTGTCGTCAGGAAGCGTCCGAAGTGGCAGCAGCGCGCCGCCATGACCCCGGCGGTGCTGTACGAGCTGGCGGGCGGCGTGGCGGCGGGGGCGCGACCGCCGCTGCTGCACAACGACTGTGTCGACTTCTACAAGGGGCAAGTACACACGCGCCCGCGCGTGCACGTACGGAAGGGGGGGGGCGCCTCCAGCGATCACCTGACGTTAAGCGAATGATAATGATGGTGCCCTGGATGGGAACTGCTGGACTGGGTTCTACTGTCAAAGTCGATGCTACTGTGCGCCGTTATATCGTATCCCCGTATATGCCCCACATACTTCAATGCCTATTGTATCCAAAAAGTTTGTCTCAGGAGGCAGTATGTGTGCAGTACATAACCATTTGTAAATCTATTCCCAACCTAATCTATTTGAAAACTAATATGTAACCGTGTGCAGTGTGGAGCAACTGGATCTGATCAGCAACATGCCGCCCGTGATGGACGAGGGGCTTTGGGCCACCATGTGCAAGCTACGTCGCGCCAAAATAGAGAACGAAATACGGGTAACATATTTTTTGATGTTGATGTTGAGGCGTTGGTATATTTAATGTAGATTATGGAGTGGAGTTACACGATCGTGCTCGCAAAAGAAAAGGAAGCCTTCCTTCTGGAGTTTCTTGTCTGTTTTCCCCATGAAGGGTCGGATAGGTTTTGAACAGGCGTCAAACTCAGCGATAAGTACGCGTGATCTTATGTTTTGAATATTATTGACGTTTTCAAGCCAATTCTCTATGAATTGTATGAAAATAAAGTTTTAGACTTTGACTTTGACATATAGTAATACCGTGTCAGATGCGCGGCGTGGCGCAGGAGCTCGCGTACGTGGAGAGCGCGGGCGGCGTGTGGGCGCGCGCGGTGCAGGCGCGCCGGCACCGGCTCGCAGCCACGCACGACGACATCGCGCACCTGCGGGACGCGGCCCAGCTCGCCGCCAGGAACAAGACCATACAAGTGCGTATGCGCACTGTGCCGTACCGTGCAGTACCGTGCCGTGCCGTGCCGTACCGAGCCGTGCCGTGCCGTGCTATACCGTACCGTATCGTGCCGTGCTATCGGTACTACCCCTGCTCTTTTTGCTCAGAGGTTAAACATACTCTCGTGTCAAACCATTCCATCGATAAAGGTAAAGCTTTATTTTGGCCGCACAGCTCAGTTGGTAGCAACCCTGCCTTCCGTGCTGTAGGTCGTGGATTCGATTCCCATCCAGGTCAAACATTTGTATGACAAATATAGATATTTGTTCTGTGTCTAGGTGTCAGTATGTTTTATATGTATGTATTTACAAAAAAGTATATAAGTATTATATCAGTTGCCTGGTTCCCATGATACAAGTTATGCTTAGCTTACTTTGGGGCTAGATGGCGCTGTGTGAAATGTCCAACAATATTATTATTATTATTATATTCAAAAATTAATCATTTGAAATATTTCGTCAACCGATCACTACAAGACCGCGACGCTACCTAACATTTGGTGAGATTGCGATCAAATTCAATATCAGTATAAGGTGACAGGAAACAAAGTGTCGTAATGACATGTCCTTCATTTGATGTGAAGTTGTAACGGGTTGAGTGAGTAACGGCGCGGCGTTGTGTCGCAGCTGGTGCTCCCGGCGGGGCAGGTCGAGATCACGACCACGGGACACATGGAGGACTTCGAAGACGCGACCCTCATACTCAGGGAGGACATCGAGAAGATCAACGAAGTCATATTGGTGAGCTGAACACATTTGGGACATTACAGTTTCTTACATGTACGACTCAAGATTAGGGGGGCTACGTTGCTTGCAGGGGGCCCACGTTTCTCACGTCCGTAGGTGACCTTTGAATCCTTAAACGTGTCCCCCGGGTGGTGCGAAAGGAGCAACCCAAAGTAGCAGTAGAACTTGTGCCAAATTCGCTCGGAGAAGTATTGCCACACCTGGTAATCTGTCGACAAGCAGTGATGCACTCGTGTTGCTGTGTTCCGGTGGAAGGGAGTGGGTGCCGGTGAAATTGCAGCCGCATGAGACTTAACATCCCCGTCTCGGGGTGATGGATGCAACGCAATGTGACTCGAGTCATCTCGTGCTTTGGTGTAGAGGACTTGAGTCGTATTGCTGTTGAGTATGGGCGGCGGTTGCCACTTAACATCAGGGGGGCCGTCGGCTAAATCTATCACCTTCATTACATAAAAAAAAAATAGATCTTGTTGTTTGGTTAGAAATTGGCATGGTGACTTCCCCGGACGAACTTGGCTTGAGTTCTACTGCGTTCTGTCACATAGGTATACATGTGAAGGAATAATGTTGTGTTGTGTTGTAGAAAGTGGGCGCAATGAAGCTGCGCATGATGCGCTCCCAGATGGAGTTCCGCAAGGGCATCCTCGCCAAGGAGTGGGAGCACGCGCAGGTCAAGATGAAGCTGCGGCATATGCAGCAGGAACTGCACTCATACTGCAGGCTCAAGGTATCACCTGCGCGAATACACGTCAAACTAACATACTATTCATAATTAGGTAACGTTGATGCGAAAATAAAACGAACAACCATATTCGCATATCATCTCCTTAAAATTAATCAAGTAATCACTTAATATAAGTTTGACAGTTTTAATGTAATACAATTAAGTTATTTTGTTTATCAACCTAGAGTCTCATACTACATCTAAATTCAAATAAAATAACAACCACATAAAAAAATTTGTTATACGAAAAATTATGTTTGCACTGTGTCTGGGGGTGTTTATATGTCGTATATGTACGTATTAAAAAAAAGAGTATTCCATCAATTGTCTGGTTCCCATGAAACAAGCTATGCTTAGTTTGGGGCGAGTTGGCGTTGTGTGAAATGTTTACCACCGATATTTATTATTATCATAATTTATATATGTATGTAGATCCCGAAAGAGCTGCAGCTGTACCTGAAGAACAAGGAGCTGGGCTACACGGAAGAGCAGGACTACGTGCGAATGGAGAAGGAGATCGAAGCCTCCAAGATGTCCGTCAACAAGATACTCGCCGAGCAGATACACAGGGTCGAGGAGTTGGAGGTGAGATCGCCCTTCAGCGCTTGTGTGCGCTAACAAATGTATGTACGTATTAAATCCAGAAAGAGCTTCAGATATACCTGAAGAACATGAAGGGGTAGGGGTTTATTGCTGAGAGATCAGTGTTAATGATCGATGGCGGCCCAATCGGGCACTTGAAATTTGCCGCGACCACTTGCAAGTTTTAAAAATGATGGGCGCAATGCTGTATTAGTGCTTTGCATACACAGTACGGTGAGACGTTTTCTTATATGTTAACAGATAAAATCTATTGCGGTCACCTTCAAAATGACCCAAAAATGACACCTATTTCTGCCCCCAAAACAGTAACGTACCACGCATTACTTTGTTCCGGTGTGACAGGTTTAGTTGGTGAAAATAAGGTACCTATTTGAGACGTTCCACTTTACCTCTCACAGTTACGAGTACAATACGGTGCGACGCAGTCTTCCCATACTTAAATAGGGCCTCCCCTACTTATCCCCGTCTTGGGGTTCTCACCCCAAGACATATTTCTTTGTTATGGGTATACATAACAAAAAAAATATAAATAAAAAAAAAAAAAAAAAAGTATAAAAAAAAAAAAGTAAAAGTATAAATGTGAGCTATAGGCTCACATTTATACTTTTACTTTTTTTTTTTAACTATTAAACTTAAAAAAACTTAAACTTAACTTAAAAAAAAAAAAAAAATGGTTGTCTGTAAAGTCGGTTTACTGACGATAGTTGAACATGACAACGTCTTAAGAAAATACTGATGGAATGGTAGCATTTTTCAAAAGAAAATTTTAATTTCATTTGTTTAATAGATTTGTATATATATAGAGAAGGAGGTAATTGGAAATCACAATGAAATTGATCAAGTTAGATTTATTTGTACGCATAAATACAATTATGTCAATTTTTTTTTTACAATTTAATAGTTTTACACTGCACTTGATACTCGATCAAAACATGTAAATGTAAGTATTAGCAGCTGTCCACGCAGACGCATCGCTCACTCAAGTAGGAGAGAGACGGATGTCGAACGCTGCCGAACGCAAAGGCCGATTGTGCTTCTTTGTCGCTCGTTCCGCGCTCTCGCTTGCACTTGCACAAGCCTTACATGGAACGCCTCAGAGCGAGGTAACGCCGCATGAGTCATGTTTTTTCGTGCGTGCAGCCGGCTCTATCGAATTATAAGACATTGTCATGTCAAAAAAAACATACCACTTAAAATCAGGTGAGTCGATCTTGTTCGATCTGTAACTTATTCACATTAAAAATATATCCATAGATAAGCTTTAGATGCGGGTTGTCTGAACTGCAGGTGAAGTTGGGCACGCTGGAGAGGCAGGGCGGTGCGCTGGAGAAGCTGATCGGCTCCCTCAACGTGCAGGTGTCGGAGAAGCGGCTGCACGAGGACCCGCTCGAGCCGATACGCACGCGCCGCGTCTTCAAGAAGAGGTCACACGCACACGCACGCACGCACGCACACGCACGCACGAGCACGCTTTATTTTATTTATATTCATTAGCTTTGTAGCGTTTATCTTAGGACCATTCCACATTAGAAACTAAAAAAAAAAGACGTGTGGCACTCGGAGACTGCCGCGGTAAAGCTATTGCGCGTGATATTTCAAAAAGTCATTAAAAGTTCTGGTATTTATCGATAGATGGAAAAACTAAAAAGTATCACCGCTGTGCCGGTCGGAGTGGGGGGTGTTAGGTTTTTTTCGTTACGGAATTTCTGGATTCGGTCTCCACGCTCAGGGCCCGCAATAGAAGCTATGCAATAGCTTAAAATCTGAGCGTTGTACTCCAGCACTTTTACAACACTAAAATAAAACGCAATCATATTTTTTTTTGTCTCGTTGGTACCACTTGCAATGAGTTGTTAGTTGTTGATGTTCGTTGTTGGCAGGATGGAAACCCTCGTGATGAGGAGTCAGCTGATCCGCGAGGTGCAAGCCAACCACACCACCATCGTGCTGCTGCAGACAGAGCTCGAGCTGCTGCGTCTCAAGACATACCCCACCCTGGCCAGCTTCCGCACATTCATATAAACACACACACACACACACACACACACACACACACACACACACACACACACACACACACACACACACACACACACACACTACAATATTCTGTCTTCAATATCTGTCTTCAAATATAAGCTACTGTATTCTGAGATTAGGGTTTATGTTTCTGCACATTATATAAGACTGATGTCTTATGAGACTATATTTTGATGAGACTTAGTTTATAAAAAGTACTTTAAGTATTTCCTTTAGTTTCGTATGCACACAGTCAGTCACTGAGTTAGTGTTTGTTGTTTTAGGAATGTGTTTGTCAACTGTGACTAATCGTGTTTAGAGACGAGACGGTGTGTGTGTGTGTGGTTTGTTAAACAATAAACATCATTCCAGATTATAAAAACTTTTATTTTAATAAACTACATTCATGATAATATTTATATTTAGGCTCAAAATATATCGGAGTCGACTGAAAACAACAACAAAATATCTATACATAACTGTCCCTTGTTTAGATAATATCTACTTTGGTAAGTAACGAGTCATAACTTTGACTTCAAAACATTTTTAGAAACATGAAGAACACACTATTACTAGTAACATCCGCTAACTAAATGACTAGGTAACAGTCTCGGCGCGCATTAATAAATATTTCTTTACAACTTAGCGCTAAACAATAAAAAAAATTCAAGAAGAGCCATCATAGAGTGAACCAGAGTCTATATCGACTGCAACACAACTGCAAAACTATTATGGCGCACTCTGTACAATTTCGTCAAAATTCCCAACATCCAAAGTTTATTTTTGGCTCTAAGCTTCTTTTTTCTAATGGCTATTTATTAAATGCTGGTGTCGCAAATAAGAAGTTGTATGTGACTTTAGCAGTTCTGATGCAGGCCTTCATTATGCTCCAAATACATAAAACTGTTCGTAACAATATATGCACACGGCAACAGTTATTTCAACTATAGTAACTAATTTTAACTTAGGGCTTCACCGCTAATTTACTATAACGCCAAATGATAACAAATTTATTAACTTTTGCTTACATTGTACTTATTTGTAACTGATAAACTATCCATTACATAAATGCCATTTGTAATAGGCACAAATGGTCACTTTCACCAACAGTCCCTTAACTGTAAGTAACACTTGAGATGAGTAGAGGGACTAATCTATACACATACACAGGTCTGACCTCCTAGATATATTTCACGTGTATCGTGCGAGTGTCTCAAAATGTACGTGATAAGAAAGAACTTTTAAGACCAAGCAAATAATGTCTCGTGCGGGAATCGAACCCCTTGCTTTAGTCGGTTGTTTTGCTCCACGACGAACAATAAGCGAGGAAAACTTTCAAAGCAACCTTAGGTGACCCTTTCAGTTATGGGTTCATTGGGTAAAGTGTATAGTACGTACAATAGATTCTTAATTTTGGATCGCGACTGTATAAAAGTAGGAAATAGGCCACGACATCGTTTTTTTATCACAATTTTTACCAATCACAATTTTCAATTTTTATAAAAAAAAAATGCATTTACAATTCCTTAAAACCACAATACTTTAGGTAATTATTGTTAGGTACATTATGCAACACACTATTACATTTATTTCAAACATAGTCTATGATATATAAGAGGACACTCAAATTAGGGAGATTGCATAAAAACGATGAAAATCAGTAAGTTTTTTTTTATGTTATGTAGTTACGGTACGAGCTGAAGTCCCACCTGGTGTTAAGTGGTAATCTCGGCCCATAACAACCGATGCGACTTGAGTCCTCCCCTACTAGGTACGACAATACCCAAGTTGTATGCGCCCGTAACTGTGAGACGTGTAGGTGGAATGTCTCGTGTGTCTGTAATTTCACCGGCAACCACACCTTTCAAACCGGAACACAGTAACGCGTACGCGTTACTGCTTGGCGGCAGAAATGGGCATGGTGGCAGTCTCTTCTTTTTGAAGACGGAGTAAGACACAGGTGCATGGGAGAGTAGAGCAGATCACCAGCGGGGCCATGTCTCACTGCCACTATCATTTTGTATAAAACTGGCCACTTCGGAGCTCGCATGGGGCGTTGCGAGTCGGGAGGAGCGAATGGAGTCGAAACGAGCGAGAAACTTCAAGCTCCGGGTGGCTGCCAAGTATAAGGACGTATTCCTGGCTACCGAATGCCGTCGCGACTTGTAATGACAATTCCCTAATTTTCATTACTTTATTATGTATGTTAGTATTTTTTATGTGTCATTTACTGGATATTATTGTATTGTATAAATGTTTTTTTATAAATTGTCAACCGCTTTGTATCGTTTTTATGAATGCCCCTTTATAATTACCAAAACAGGATCTAAGTACTCAATATCTGTGCGTTTACATGTTATATCTTAAGAGGTTTTATACAGGGAAGATACAACTATCGATATGTATTTGGGAATAGAGTTAAGGGTTTTGCTTTAGCCACATACTTATTGATTAGGAATAATTTATTTAAACTATTACATTAGTGACAACAGAGTGTCGCAAGTTGGTGGGACTAAGCAAATAAAAGTTTCGTTTCAAGGGTGATGTTTGATACAAGTTGTACGCAGTTCTATTAAATATCCTGAGATTAAAGGTCTCTTGTGTTGTTGTGTGTAGTATTCTGAGAGTAGTCTTATAATATAATAAAAAAAGTATATAGTCTAAATAATAATAATATATAATTTGTGATGTTTATAGTACATACCGCACAGTACAGTCCGTATGAAGTTGATAGCTCTGTAAACTTTGGGTGTGGTGATGATAACAATAAATAACGTATGAAAGGAGCCTCTTCGAGGCGCACTTAAAACCCTTTCACCACGCTGGTTTGAGAGATCCGGTGACTGGAATGGGTGTGGTGATCAGAGCGCTGTCCGCTGATCGTAAACGATGACAGCGTCCGCGTCGAGGAACTGACTGTGCGACTTGCTCAGAGCGATGATGGCGGCGTGTTCGCTGCGCATGCGGTTCTTGTATTTCTTACTCAAGCTCACCTGTGTTATCAACAATTTGAGTGTTTTTAGGCATTTTTAGTTCTTCGATGTAATAATATATACAACTTTTTTATAAACCGTTTTTATTTGATGCTTCCGCCGTAGAACCACTTAATACAGTGAATAGGATAAAATGAACTTAGGTAAATATTAAATAATCCTACATATTATTATCACTATCTGTCGCCGGTCCCAGTTCCACCTAGGAATAACATCAATATTTAGGTCGTAAGATAAATTAGATAATGACGATCTCCTCAGAATGCTTACACGTTAAGCAGTTATAAAATCTAAGGGCACATCAAAATCTCCAGCTAAAATAAATAAATATTGGTGGATATTTCACACAGCGCCATCTAGCCCCAAAGTAAGCTAAGCATAGCTTGTATCGTGGGAACCAGACAACTCATCTTCTTCTTCTTCTTCTTCGAGTCACCGGTTCTGTTGAACCAGTGTGGTGAAAGGATTGTAAGTGCGCCTCAAAGAGGCTCACTTAGCCGAGGCAGACAACTGATATACATACTTATATACTTTTTTGTAAATACATACATATAATACATATTAACACCAAGACAGAACAAACATCTATTTTCGTCATACAAATATTTGTCCTGGGTGAGAACCGAACCCATGACCTATAGCGCAGAAGGCAGGGTTACTACCACTGATGTGTGATATAGATTGCATCCTATGAGACCACACTGAGGACATTACCTTGGCGTAGAGCTGCTGCAAGTCATCCTCGGTGGAGAGCGGCCGCGGCTTGGGACGGAGGAAGGCGGGCAGCGACCGCGTCTTCAGAGCGTCCACGCACGCTGCGCTGTCGATCTCGTCCAGCACTTACCAACCGGTGAAAACATATACATATATACAGCTTCTTATGTACAGCTTATTTGTCTATGAGAATTGTTTTATGTGCAGAGTGCACCGGAGATCTATTGGCACCATTTGCCGTTAAACAGAATCTAGCCAAAAAGTAAGCTAAGCATAGCTTGTATCATGGGAACCAGACAACTGATATACATACTTATATACTTTTCTTTTGTAAATACATACATATAATACATATTAACACCCAGACACAGAACAAACATCAATGTTACAAATGTCACATAAATGTTTGTGTGTGTGTGTGGATCGAACCCACGACCTACAGCGTAGAAGGTAGCGTTACTAACCAACTGAGCTATGAGGCTAGTCGATATAGGCTTGTAAGAGAGTGCAGAGGAATGTATGACTATATGTGACGGATAGGCATTACCCTTAAGTAAATGAACTTATTGTCATGGGGACCCGCTGAGATCTAAGTACGTGTGCCGCTACACCTTTATCACTATACTAACTGTACTGTGGTGGATACTGACTGCCGCTGGACGCGTACTGCACGCTGTGCTCCCTCCCCGGGGGCGGGGGCGGGGGCGGGCGCGCGGCGTGCGCGTGCGCGTGCGCGCGGCACTCCGCGTCGCCCGCATAGCTCGCCGGCCGCGCGTGCCGCTGCGCCTGCGCCTGCACCTGCGCACCGCACCACACTGCTGCACATGTGACGTCACTATACCATCGCATCAACCCCCGCGGTTATGTCTGCCGATATATCGGGGCTAGTTATGTCTGTTACAATGTAATAAATGCAGTAAGTACCTAATTTTACCTACCTTACCTATTAATAATTAAGATACAATGTTATTGCTACGACATAATACGAGAGCGCCACTGCCTTAGCCAAAGTATATTTTTACAATGATGTAGTATATTTTTCAAATAAACAATAGTCCATTAGAATAAATTAACCATAAATTTGATTGAACAAACAAATTGATGGGTAATATATTTAACGAAGAATCAATTCTTCTATAAAATCCATGGACTCTTGACACGATGCAAATAATAGTTTATTATATTTATATTTTGCTTGTGTCGACATTAACTAAATTTCTGCAATGAAAAACGACTGCTCTGGCTGGCAATCAGTTCACGACTGATTTTAATATTTTTTACTATTTTGCTTTGTATAATTGTTTTAAAGACTACGTAGGTACTCAGGTAATATCATTTGCCGGCCTCGGGTGCCGAATCCGTCCGACTCGCACAGCGCGTACTGTTACATGGAAGACGCGACCTCATTACACACCCCCATACTTTCAGACTTCCATTATGAAACTTCAGAGATAAAAAATATTCAAGACATTTTAATCCTTATTATCTAAAAACCGACCTTACAAGGAAACTGGTTCATAATGAAAAATATATCTACCCCTGATCAGTTACAAAATCTCAACATCGCTACATTGTAACAAAATTTGTTAACAAAATTATATCTATTTAATAGATTTAAAACTGACCTCTGCATGTTTCAGTAGCCTGTAGCTGTCTTGACTTGAATATGCCTGGTTTTCCTTAATAACATAATTTTCTTTGAGGTATTGCTCATCTGGAAAAAGATAATGTACCCATAAGTGCATACCCACACCATATATGCACTGCAAAAATAGGGCCCCATGCAATTTATTTACTCACCAAAAGATTTCTGATGACGCGGCATTTGGCGGCAGTAACAAATAACGAGTAATAATATAATAACGCCAAAAATACCTCCTATAAGCCAAGTTAACCAAACAATTATAACGCGACCCTGAAAATAACAAAAGAAGTTTAGAAAAACAGCTGCTGTATTGAAAGGTATCGATTTTATGCACTTTACGTAAGGTTAATCACCTGTAGAAACATTTCAATTTCTAACAAGAAAGCAAATAGCGCTCCTTTTTGTTCTTCTAATATAATTTATTCCTATCATTTTAACCGTATTGTTTAAGGTTACTACTTAAAAACCTAAGTATTTATAACTAAAATTAAACGCTAGGTACCGAATCACAAAAGGAAAGACCCCATGTCTAACTTTAAACATCGCGCCTGCGCTTTGCTTAAAGTTTTTCGTTCAGAAATCTAACTTCAGAATTCATTCTTACAGAACGGTGTGATAACTACACTTTAAACTCTAAGTGGCTACAATTACATTTACTGAATCAAGACGTATTTCAGGTACGTGAACTTGTGCCAAGTTCGTCAAGAGAAGTACTATCACCACATATATATCTTCCGCCAAGCAAAACACCATGTATAATATTAAGGCATATAAGAAATTCCGCCTTCACGTCTGACAGTTTTGGGTGCATACGATGTGGCTTAGCTGTTATTCATCACATTCATAATACAATCTTTGTCCAATACTGCGATCCACTATAGTTAGCTCTCAAAGATTTGGCTAGATCACAGAATCAAGAGCTGTCACTTAAAACCACTTCATGAATGGGTGTACTGGCCAAGACCTTTATATAAGTATAAATATTAGATTTTATAGAATTTTAGAACGATTCAACAAACTCTTATTGTCATTACATATGTCATTGATATCACGGTTCATAGCTGTCATTGTCACTCCAATGTCAGTTTGTTTGGGGGTGCACGATACAAATTTATATTGTTACTTAAGATCGATCTGGATCGCAAATTAGTAGCCAATAGATTGACCTGATCTTTTAATAATCGAACCGTTTCGTACCAATATAAGACACAGGATTCCTAAAAATAAAACAATTATTGTCTCCATTACCATTACTATTTTCTTTTTTATTGGAGGTTTACTAAACTGGTTTAACGCTGTTATAATCTTATGGAAACATTAATAATCTAAAATAATGTGTCAAACCTACTACGATATAAAACTATGGAATGTGTAGATAATAATAATATTTTTAAAGTAACAACCTAAAGACGGAAAAAGAAACTATAAAAAACAAAAGAACTTATATATACTTATCAATTTTGAATTAAATTTTAGGAAGTCTCTTTATGGACGACACTGATGAACAAAATATTATGTCTAACGCGTGAAAAATTGCATTATATAGAGAAAATATGTGATTATACTATTATATTATATGTTACTTATACTATTTCCAAGAGTTCCAATATTCAAAACAGATATTCGACGTTCCATCGATATCATCACGTCAATTTGGATCGCAAAATCGTGATCGCATTGTGTATATTGCATTGATGATATGATTATGATAGTGCATTGCATCCCATCTCTATTTGTTCCATGTTGTTCGGCAATTTATGTTAATTTTAATAAGTGGCGTAACATGAGGTTTATTTACATAAATGTGAACTAACACTAAAGTGATATTTACATTCCTAAGACTAAAATAAAATGAGTGAATGGGGAACATAATTTAGAACAACGTTCAACTTTGCTGGAAGGCGACCCAAAGATTATTATATTTTACCGAGTACCAGTCCAACATCGTCAAAACTAAACCTAGCGAAAAAAATTTATACAATCCTTGTGTGTGCCTTTATGTCTAGTCAATCAAAACAGCAATTGTTTTCACAACAGTTGTCCCGTCCAGCTGATTGTGTCTGTGTGTCCGTGTTTATCGTAATGTTTTGACCTCGGCGGCCTGCAGCACTCTCGCATTGTATCGTACGATTGAGCTGCGTCATTGACGCGGCGCGAGGCGAGCTTGCGAATCACTCGTTGTCGCGGCGCCGACCAGACCACTGACCACACGCCGACTCGCGAAACGTTACCGTTACGTAAATCGGACGATTATATCTCGAAACAAGACAAACAAGTGCGTGCGTACTCCACTATATAATTCATCGAGAAATGTCTGGTACAAATTCGTGTTTTCTCACAATATTTATCTGCGTTGTGTTAGCACAAAACTGTCTGGGGTTTTCGCCAGTTGTGTTCAGTGAGTGTTATAATTTGATTTGAGTTTATTTTTACCTCAAACCGTTCAATTTCTCTATATTGACTTACTGAGTTGTCAGTTAAGAAAACTAGAGTAAAAGTCTTTTGAGTCAAATTTCAATTAACAAACTCTTCTTCTATTCAGTTCCTGGAGATGGGGGTGCTCAATTGGAAGCGAAACTAAACAAAACGAATGTTGTGCATTACATCTGCGCCAAGACATCAAATGACTACTTCAACATCTGGCTGAACCTGGAGCTATTGGTGCCTTTTGTCATTGACTGCTGGGTGGACAACTTGAAGCTAGAGTATGATAATGTCACGAGAACCACTCGCAACCCTCCGGGAGTGGACATCAGGGTCCCTGGGTGGGGTAACTCGGAGCAAGTGGAGTGGCTGGACCCCTCCCATGACAAAACTGGGGCATACTTCAATAATATAGCCGACTCTTTGGTGAAAGTTGGATTCTCAAGAAACACATCCCTCAGAGGAGCTCCCTATGACTTCCGGAAAGCGCCAAGTAAGCTGTTTTGCTGAATTATTTAATTGCAAGCAGTAACAAGCTTAAAGTAATTCTATTTTTCCTGTAAAATTTTATTTATCATGTTTAACAAGATACCTCTACTCATGAGTCTGTTCTATACAAAAGGGGTAATGACCTCTCAAGATAGTAAAATTTTAATTGTTGCCTTTTTTAATATTGTTATTGAAATGTTGTATATGTGTATTTGTCAGATGAGAACGCTGAGTTCTTCACCAAGCTGAAGACCCTGATTGAAGAGACTTACGTTGCCAACAACAAGACATCGGTAACCCTGATAGTGCACAGCATGGGCGGCCTCATGGCGTTGCACTTCCTGAAGCTGCAGCCGCAGACGTGGAAGGACCAGTACATCAGGAGGATGATATCCATATCTACACCGTGGGCTGGCTCCATGAAGGCTGTGAAAGTTTTTGCTATTGGTGAGTAAGCTTGATGGGCTCTTCTATTATTAGAGCACCATTTAGTTATTTATACCGTAGACTGCCTCACAGCTCATTTGATACTAAGTCCGCACTGTAGGTCATGGGTTCGAACCTATGACCTACAGTTTTCCTGGGGAAGTATTGTGAATAAACCTAGAACTATAGGTATTGCAGGCGGTAAGCTTGCAGTTTTAAGAGATTTTAAATTTTCACTTTTCGGGTTGATAACTGCGCATTATGTATAACGGCGGATTATATATTTAGGCAGCGACATTAAGATATAAACATAATAATAGTTACTGATAAATATAATTAGAGCACGCCTCTTTGACGTCATCAGAATCTTAAACACATTTAAACATCACTTGACACCCGGTAGGTGCTTTACGAACGCGGCTGTAAGTATTCAGTCAGCTGTTGCCCGTGACTTCGTCCGCGTGGAATTTGGTTTTATCACGCACCCCTATTTTACCCCTCGGAGTAGCCTAAGTTACTCCTTGTTACATCAGCTATCTGCCAGTGAAAGTCCCGTCAAAATCGGTCCAGCCATTTCAGAGATTAGCCGGAACAAACAGACAGATAGACAGAGACAAAAAACGTAAAAAATGTGGTTTTGGTATATGTACCGTGTATACATCCATATGCACTTAGTAAAAAGCGGTTATTTTAATATTACAAACATACACTCAAATTTTATTTATTTGTATACATTATTTGGACTGTCCGACTGTCCGTGTATAAATTATGTCGGTGACGCTGACCACGTGAAATGTGCGTTCCGTAACATTTTTATTTTATTTCATACAGTTACGGAACGAGTCGACGGCCCACCTGGTGTTAACTTGTATCCTCTGCCCATAAAAACAGATGTGACTTGGGTCCTCCCTTACTAGGTACGACAAGACCCAAGTCGCATCGTATGCGCTCGTAACTCTGAGACGTGTAGGTGGAATGTCTCGTGTGCCTGTAATTTCACCGAAAACCACACCTTCCAAACCGGAACACAGTAACGCGAATGCGTTACTGCTTGGCGGCAAAAATGGGCATGGTGGCAGTAATTCCCCGGGCGAACATGGCGTGAGTTCTACTGGTCTTTGGCTTGATTTAACATTACTATTAAAACATCCAAATAAAAAAGAAGAATTGGCTCTTCCTTTATCTAAGTAAAGGGACAGTATAATAAACTTATGTTTTTCATCTATGGCGTCGATGTATATCGAACGCTTACATTTATTGAAATTACAGGCACACGAGACATTCCACCTACACGTCTCACAGTTACAGGCGCATACGTTGCGACTTGGGTCTCGTCGTACCTAGTAGGGGAGGACCCAAGCCGCGTCGCTTGTTATGGGCTGAGGTTACCACTTAACACCAGGTGGGCCGTCAGCTCGTTCTGTAACTGTATTACATAAAAAAAAAAAAAAAAAAAAAATTTGCATCAAATTGCCTAACTATGACGCATAAGTTAGCGATTGTTTTATAAAACAATAATATTAGATCAACATGTTTGTAAATACAGATGTGTGACATCATGGACAGGCCTCACAGCTCAGTTGATAGTAACCCTGCCTTCTGAGCTGTAAGTCGTGGGTTCGATTCCCACCCAGGATAAATATTTGTGTGTCATTTGTAACATTGATGTTTGTTCTGTGTCTGGGTGTTAATATGTATTATATGTATGTATTTACAAAAAATGTATTGTATCAGTCATCTGGTACCCACAGTACAAGCTATGCTTAGTTTGGGGCTAGATGGCGCTGTGTGAATTGTCCACCAATATTATTATTATCATGACATGTAGTCATTGCTGCAATGCGAGAGTAGGTCGGTGGAGCTTTAGATATCTTGTTGTTCATAATAAAATGGCGCCTCTGTGGCTTAGTGGGTAGTAGCCCTGGCTTTGAAGCGGGTCCCTGGGTCGATGCCCGGCCGGGGCGAACATTTGTGTTGTAAGCGTAAAGTTTGTGTTGTGGATGTCGATGCTATCTGCGACACAGGGAATTCTAGTTAGTGCAGGAGTTTAAGTATGATGTGTAGCGTTAATTTGGAACTAATAAGTTATTCTTCGATATTTAGGCCCCGGTTATATTAGGCCGCAGGCGCGTGCTAATGTATGTAATCTTTAGAGTTGAGTTCCTTAGTAATGTATTACTTACCCTAGTTACGTGCTCAGTTAATCAGAACTCATCCGTGTTACGTGCTCAGTTACTGTGTAATTTCACTGTCCCTCGCTTTACTGTGAGCGCACGCGTGTATCACCAGCAATCCTGACACATTTGAGTACAAATTACAATTTGTTCGCGCATGCAATATTCTGCTTACAGACAAAATTGCAAAATGCTTATCAATATATTGAGTACCTGTCTGTAGTATAATGTAAACATGGCGTCAGGGCGTACTCAATGAACACCTAAATGAGAGGTAAATAGTTAACACGAGAATGTTCTCAAAAGCGTATCCCAAAAAGCAGTCCCGTGTACCGCTCTCTGATACTCAATGTTTATAAGTTAAGCGGAGGAGTTTATTATTGCTTCCGTTTCAGGAACAACTCCAAAATATACGTTACAATGGAGACAGTATCTATACAAATAAATAAAATTGGAGTGTCTGTTTGTAATATTAAAATAACCGCTTTTTACTAAGTGCATATGGATGTATACACGGTACATATATTTTTGTCTGTCTGTCTGTTTGTTCCGGCTAATCTTTGAAATGGCTGGACCGATTTTGACGGGACTTTCACTGGCAGATAGCTGATGTAACAAGGAGTAACTTAGGCAACTTTTCCGAGGGGTAAAATAGGGGTGCGTGATAAAACCTAATTCCACTCGGACGAAGTCGCGGGCAACAGTATGGAAACAAAGTTTTTGACTTTGACGTGGTTGTTGGTTGTGTGCAGGCGACGACCTGGGCTCGCTGATGCTGCGCGAGTCTATAATGCGCTCGCAGCAGATCACGTGTCCGTCGCTCGCGTGGCTGCTGCCCTCGCCGCTCTTCTGGAAACCCAACGAGATTCTCGTGCAGACTGACAAGTTTAACTACACCATAGAACACTTCGACAAACTGTTCAAGTGAGTGCTTATACCAGACCCACTCCGACCCTGCTGTCTTTACATACATGTCGCAAACAATTTTATTTGTATATGTAGTTTTATTCACTTCTATTTAATAAAAACAATTGTGACATAGTTTTTGAGCGTAAATATTGAATATTACTTTTATTCTATTTTTTATTCTTGACTTTTTGCTACACAGTAATATATCAATTTTTCACTGGCCTCATAGCTCAGTTGGTCGTGGGTTTGATTCCCGCCCAGGACAAACAAATTGTGTGACGAATATATGTTTGTTCTGTGTCTGGATGTTAATAATGTAAGCATTTAAAAAAAATAAGTAGTATCAGTTGTCTGGTTCCCATAATACAAGCTACGCTTAGCTTACTTTGAAACGAAATTGCGCTGTATGAATTGTCCACCAATATTTTTTTATATCTACATACAAAACTGTATATATAAAAACGTAGAACGACCGATTATTATTATGTATGAAGTAATGTTACGCGGTGTGTGTTGGCAGCGACATGGAGATGCCGAACGCGTGGGAGATGCGCAAGGACGTAGCAAAGTACACGCGCGACTTCCAGCCGCCCGGCGTCGAGCTGCACTGCATCTACGGTTACAACATCTCCACTGTCGAAAGGTAACCCACATACACACACACAGCCTTATTCATGTGTTTAAGAGCAGTACAACTCACGCCAAGTTCCTCCGGGGAAGTACTGCCGCCAAGCAGTAACAAGTCAAGGTGTGGTTGCCGGTGAAATTACAGGCACATGAGACATTCCACACGTTTCAGAGTTACCCGGTCGTACCTAGTAGGGGAGGATCCAAGTCGCATCGGTTGTTATGGGCAGAGGTTACAAGTTAACATCAGGTGGGACGTCGGCTCGTTCCGTAACTGTCACATAAAAACAAGTTTCTGTTATTGTGGTCATTGTAGAAACTTTAACGATATTATCAGGCCACAATCCCTGCCACTTTTTCTTGCACCTGGTCTTAACTTAAACTTAAAAAATAACACATCTTTTATGACCATTCCGTGGAAATAATTGTATTTTTGCACCACGATAAAGAAGCTTTATTGACTTTGGAAATGGATGAAAACTTTTTACTTTGCATTATTATTAGATTTACATTAAATGTCTTAATATGCGTAATTCTATTCTATTCTCATTTTACAAGCTTTTATTTAACTTGCAATGTATGTAACTGTGTTTGTTCGCGTGGAATCTTGCAACTCAATTTTGAAGCAGATATCTTCAACAAATTGAGCTGAAATTTTGTATACACGTTTAATTTGGATGACAATGCATGGTTAGCTGTGTGACGTCATTCTAAATCCAACATGGCGGAATAACCAAGATGGCGGACTAGTTATATTCAATGCACTTCTACAATATGGGTATCAAATGAAAGGGCTTGCTGAGAATAACTCGAAAAATAAGGTGACATCACTCTAAATCCAATATGGCGGACTGCTAAAAAGTTTTTTAATTTTAATTTATTTTATATAATATTGTTTGTTGTGTGCGTTTGTTTGGAGTGGTGGGGATGGTGCAGTGACGGTGTTGTGTGTGTGCGCGCAGGCTGGTGTACAAGGCGGGCTCGTGGCTGGACGGGTACCCGGCGCTCGGCACCGGCGACGGCGACGGCACCGTCAACCTGCGCTCCCTCGCCGCGTGCGAGCGCTGGAAGAAGCCGCGCCGCCGACGCGCCAACGCGGGTACCACACACACACACACACACACACACACACACACACACACACACAGCCGCATTCAAAATCAAAACGAATGGATAGAATTTCACTGGCCTTATAGCTCAGTTGGTAGTATCCCGGCCTTCGGGGCTAGAGGTCGCGTGTTAGATTACCACCCAGGACATACATTTGTGTGACGAACATAGGTGTTTGTTCTGTCTGGGTGTTCATATGTATTTACGAAAAAAGTATATAAGTATATCAGCTGTCTGGTTTCCATGATACAAGCTATTAGCTTACTTCGGGGCTAGATGGCGCTGTTTTAAATGTTCAACAAAATATTATTATTTACGCAGTCTGTAGACTGCGTTCCTTGTGAACAAATGAGTTAATTCCGCAGGATATTTTAATATTGTATTGTCAATTTCAGGAAAGATGATAAAAGCGGTGCCGCTGCCCAACGCGGAACATCTGAAGATACTCCACGACCAGCGCGTCATAGACTACATAGACATCGTCATGAAGAATTGAACGCAACCAGTGTACGGTTGGTAAAACTGTTATGAAGCTTTTCGGAAATCTATGACGAAGGTCATCCATAGATTTTCTGTCTAATTTGTATCACGTATAAAAAGTACTGCGAAGGTCTGCTTCTACATCTTATGAGTGTGTCCAATAATTCGTTCAAATATGTGTGTAAATAACAATAATAATAGAAATCGGTGATGTACTGCCCCGATAATTTATCAATAGATGCTTATTAGAGACTCTTGTATTTGCTCAATCAAATCTGTAAGAATTGGACTCGTGTCAAACAGAATGCAGCGCTACTGCCGACTTCTAATAGGGGTGCAGTCTGTGCATTTGCAAGACAACTAACGTCTCTCAACACAAGAGAGATAATATAATTACACAGTGTGCTGCAAAAATGTGTTGTTTAATCTAAACACTGGAGTGTGTTTACATTACACAACACATATTTTTGAAGATTACTAAAATTTCTTCCTCTTCCAATATTAAATGGCGCTTCAATATGAGAAAGCACGAAACTTCACAAAAGAATTCCTTTTTCATAATACATTATAATTTTGGAGAAAAGGCCCTTTGCCTTCGCTATGACTAAGATCACATGAGTGAAAGAAAGAAAAACATTTATTTGACACGCCTAAAAGAAAAGAAAACCTTTAACGCAGCACTTAAATACATACATAGGTATTGCTGTAATAATAATAATAGGTACATCAAAGAAGTAATTAAATGAGTGACGTCAGTTAACGACTGCAGTTCATTGCGTTTTGGCAGTCGACTGCGATTCGTCGGAGTGAAGTTGTCTCTGGATATTTGTAAGGAAGCGAGATATCCGTTGTACGGTTCAACTGCTTTGAAGGCATTTCGGTTTAGCCTTAATTAGTTCTGTATGATGTATAAATTGTGTCTTACCATTTAATTACCATAACTCTTCCAATTAACTAGGATAATTTAAGGCACACGTAATATAAATTAATATAAATCTTGGGACTTGTTTCACCGCTGTCAATGTAACTTTGACAGCTGACGTTTAGACGACGTTTCAGTTTTAAGAGCATAAGAGTAGCTAGTTAACTCATATAAATAAGTTGTCTGTGAAACTGACCCATCCCTACCAACATTCTTGTCACTAAGTTAGCTTACTATGTACTACTTAAGTAGTTTCTACGTGTTTGCTAAGTTAAAATAAGCAGGCTTATTAGCTTTTTGGCTAATTTTCACCAACCAAATTAGGGTAATAGGGTAGGCAGGTAGATAATAACCGATCATACACATCAGTAATTTGAGTAGATTTATTGTACTCTAAAGAAAAGTTAAGACACATTTTTTGTGAGTGTTGTTAACAGGGGGATAATTCTTTACATCTCATCGGGCCGGGAATATGTGCCCAAGTGCATTAGAAATTATCACATATTCTATTCGCCTCTAACGACTGCTGAAAAATCTCTATTTACTCTGTAGAACCGTTTAGTGTTTTGTGTTTCAGTTGGGTCACACCATGCATTGAATATACTATAATATACTTATGTATAACTTTAAGATATTCCTCACTATTTTTAAGCAACAAAGCCAAGTTCGGCTGTGATAAATGTAAATTGTCTCTCTATCGGTAACACAGTTAAATCTTGCCCGATCTGGGTAAATGACTTAGCGTTTCATTATTTTACACAAATGTAATTGTATATTTCGTCTGTTTTGTTTATATTTTTCTACTCGGTTCATTATTTAGTTGGTGCAATAGATTTATTATTTAATTAGTTTTGTTAATAATATATTTTATGTTATTAAAATGTACATGTGTATGTCGCAGGTTGATAACGAAACCAAAATAAATAAATTGTTGAATATTACATGTTTTCATTTAAACTGCAAGCTTGTAAGTAAATATAATAATATTGGTGGACATTTCACACAGCGCCATCTAGTCCCGAAGCTAAGACTAGTTTGTATCATGTGAACCAGACAACTGATATGCTCATATACTTTTTTGTAACTACACATTAACATCCAGACAATAAACATCTATGTTCGTCACACAAATGTTTGTCCTGGGTGGGAATCGAACCCACGACCTACAGCGCAGAAGGCAGGGTACCAACGGAGCTATGAGGCCAGTCAAGCTAGGCCAATTATTAATAATAAAACAATTTTGTAACCGCATTCGGTAGCGCCCTCTGTCGCCGTATTGTTAACGAGGGTATATTTCATCAGCGAAAGCTGGATAGAATTTTATTGATCGTTGGTAAGTAAATATTATAGTTTTGTTCGGAGTAACATTTGTTTTAATAATATGCCAATAATTAGTTTCTTAATGTATCACGACCGATGTAAATGTCGCTGTGTACTTAGTTTGTGCCAAAATTGAGTTTTTTTTTTATGCGATACATTTACGCAAGGAGCCGACGGCCCACCTGGTGTTAAGTGGTAACCTCCGCCCATAACAATCGATGCGACTTGACCTAACTAGGTACGACAAGACCCAAGTAGCATAGTATGCGCCCGTAACTCTGAGACGTGTAGGTGGAATGTATCATGTGCCTGTAATTTCACCGGCCACCACACCTTTCCCGGAAAACAGTAACGCGAAAGCGTTAATTGCTTCGCAGAAATGAGCATGGTCGCAGTACTTTCCTGGACGAATTAGCGTGAGTTCTACTGCTCTTAAAAAATATAATAATAATAAAATCAATATCTTTTTTTTTTTTTTATCATTATCTAATATATTTATGATAATGAAAAATAATGTTGCGAATTTTGTTCAGAGGAATCGAAATAAAATAACGAATAGGCGCTATTGTTTTAATTTTATACATATTAGTAAGAAATGTAGATCTTTCACAAATGATTATACATATTGATAAATAATGATAAAGATACATATATATATTATATACTTTGCAAATTGAAATACCAATCCAATATAATAGAACTTGGAAATTGTTTTCCAAAATTTAACAAAAACACTTCTACAGTCAAAATACTTAAATGTAGAAAATTACCAACAATGTTTACCAGTTTAAAAAACTCATTTTAACACCTAAAAGTAATATATCTACAAAATATTTTTTATTCTAATGTATAACCATTTACATAAAAAATATCTAAGTAACATAACATTCCCAGACCTAGCAATCACAATATATTTGTATTATTAATAAACAAAATATATAATATATATATATACACCTGCAGGAAATACTAGTGAAAACTAATGCGAATACAGAGTGATTTAATAACACAATAAAATTAATAAATGCTCACACTCCTCAAACTTGAATATTCGAGGAATAAATAAACACGCTATATGTAATTTATAACTTAACTTAGAATAACATATCACATTTGTAATTAACATATTACAATCACTTTAAATTAGTCTTCCAACCCTAACTGAAAAAAGGGTTCTTTTATAACTGGCGTACATTCAGGTAACAAATGAACCAAAACAACGTTCCACCAGGGAGCCAGATACAGTTTCTATATAAAACTTCAATCGCTTAATGATAAAGCATCATTTAACAATTTGTACCTGGATAGTCCATTTAACATAACAATTTATAATACATTCCATACAGTTCATTTTTGACCCCAAAGTTAAGGCGTAGAATACATCAGTGTTAGCATTCGATTATAGTACACATAATAATCTATAGGAATCGTTTTCTCATTGCAAATTCTTCACTTTCAAATTCACATAACGGGAAGCCCGTCCAGAGGGAAATCACTAAAACAAAATAAAAACAACTTAAAATATAAAAAAAGTCAAGGGACACCCGGATAGAACGAAGTTCCTTTCGATTAATTAGTGAAGGAATTGTAATTTTTTTTAAGTTATAATATTTTTTTTTATTAGTAACAAATATAATGTAATATAAACTTAATCAGTCGGCTCAATTTTCGTAATAATTGGCTTGTGGTAACTGAAGTAGGAAAAAAGTGTCGTGACAACTTTTCGTAAGATTTTTTTCCGTCTAGCCCCCTTTCACAACGCGCGATAAGGAACTTCGTTCCAATAAAATAACGAAACTTGGGATGAAATCAGAAAGGCATAACTTTATACTAATGCAAGTAAAGATGATTCTGATGTAGTATTTTAGGAATGAAATGATAAGTTCTTAAATAACAAATAAATACATAAATATTGTTTGATATGGCCACACAGCAAGCCCCAAATTATATAGCATTGCTTGTACTATGATAACCAGACAACTGATATGAATACTTGTACTGAATACTTTTTTTGTAAATACATATAATACATATTAACACACAGACACAGAACAAACATCTATGTTAGCCACACAAATGTTTGTCCTGGGTGGGAATCGAACCCACGACCTACAGCGCAGAAGGCAGAGTTACTACCAACTGAGCTGTTAGATCAATCTTAAATAAATAAGGATAAATCATAAGGAAATACACCAAATTTACCTATTTACCGTTAAAAGCATACCATAATTAAGATGACATGAAATGTACTAAATTTCAAACTATCAACATGAAATACCGAATTAAGAATTTTGCAATGAAAGAATGACATTCCGCCCTCGTGACTACTGACACCAGTTTCAGAAATGCAACATCAATTTACTTAAATTTCCCACCGACTAATAAAAAATGTCACTCAATCAGCGTTAAGAGGCAGTTTATTAATACACTTTCATATTAGAAAAAAAGGGGAAAAAAGGAAGCCCTCCTTTAGGGGTTTCTTGGCTGTTCTTCCCCGTGGAGGGTCGGATATGGTTTGAACAGGCGTCAAATTTAGCTATAAGTACGGGTGACATAATATTTTGAATAGTATTGACCGTTTCCAAGCCATTTCTTTATGAATTCTATGGAAATAAAGTTTTTGACTTTGACAATTCCGAAACTGGAGCGAATGAATTTAAAAGTGACGGGATCACACAGCACTGCCGCACACAGCGCCACTGTCCACGGCCACTAGTGGTCAAGTCGAGCCACTACGCAGCCACCACTCGCAGCCACTACGCAGCAACCACTCGCAGCCACTACGCAGCCACCACTCGCAGCCACTACGCAGCAACCACTCGCAACCACCACTCGCAGCCAGTAGGAGCTACACGTATCCACAAGAAGACAGTGGCATCCACGTAGACGCCCCCCATTCTTCTTCCTAATCTCTTACAGTACTAGTGTGCAACATGCAACATGTTTTAATTTCGTCGATACACATATAGACTTAAATATGTGACATAACTTATATCGATAAAATTTAAAAACTAGCTTCATGTCGCACAACTGTACTGAAAGCTATTACGAAGAAGAGTGGGGAGGGGGGGGGGACTACTTTTTTATCTGATACAGTTACGGACCGAGCCAAAGGCTCACCAGATGTTAAGTGGTAACTTCTGCCATAACAACCGATGCAACTTGGGTCCTCCCCTACTAGGTACGACGAGACCCAAGTCGCATCGTATGCGCCCAACTCTGAGACGTGTAGGTGGAACGTCTTATGTGCCTGTAATCGTGGATGCCACCGTCTATAAAACACCATTTCCCAAGTGTTGGCCGTGGTTGGAGTTTAGACTTGCTCGCGCTGTTTGCGCTACACCATTTAAATATACAAAAATAAAAACATCCCAATTTAAGTCAGATATCAGTGGCCCAGTGTGCGGCAGAACTTATCAATACATACTCATTTACTTAATATACATGAGATTTACCTCCTCTCACATGAATATATATATAATAATTAAGCAATTTCCTAATACACAATACATTCAGTGCGCCTTTCCCTCAAATACACATAAAATACTAGTCGAGCTACCGATTTGATAGAACCAGTGTGGTGAAAGGATCTTAAATGCGCCTCGAAGAGGCTCTCTACTCGTGCATTTGACACGTCTTCCAATTTTGGTTCCAGGACATGTCAGTTTCCTCACGATATTCCTTCATAGTTTTGTGACATACATTTTTCAAGCGAAAAAACTCAAGTGCACGTCGGTATTTGAACCGGCGACCTCCTGATTAAACTCGGGGTCCAACATCTCCCACTACACATACAATAATAAATAGGTTACACAATAGGTAATACGCTGTATCAGATATTCCTTATCACCACTGTACATGATGGTTGGGACTGAAGCCAGGCGCTTGACGGCGGTACATCTGCTCTACCCAAACAGCATGTCAAATGAAATACTAAAATAAATTTAACTTTGATAATGAATTAATGATTTTATGTTAAAATGTGTAAATAATATTATTAAAATGAAACCTGTTCAATATTTTTAAATATATGTTTTTTTTAGTGTTGATAAGCTCCGTTATAATTATATGTTATGTATTTGCATTCTAATACTAGTTTTAAAGTGTGACTCATGCATTGTTGTCTTTTAAAGAAGGGGTTATGTGAAGTGTACCTTTATTGTGTCTAGAAAATTTCTAACTTGACTGCAAATTATCAACACAGCCATGATTTTTTTTGTGTCGATATCACCGTTTCTTCTTCGTCTAGAACTGAAATATTTATCTATTAAATTTTTATTTGAGAAGATGTCTTATTTATTTTACTGGGCTATTTAAAACCGTATTAAATACTACTGCATCACTTAAACTACATTTTCAGGAACGCTCTAATTTAAATCTAGTTTTTATTAGAACACTTCAGAGTCTGTCCCTGTTGTATCAAACAACATTATTCCTTTAATCGGCCATATCTTAGATAAGATATTGATTGGTGGTGAAGAAAAATAGATAAATTGGTTCTTGTTGTAATTTGTTTTGACGAGATCTTTTGAGAAATATTTATGAACTATGAGATCAATAACTTTAGGTATAATATTTTAGCGTTAACGCATAACCTCAGCCTAATAGAACCAACAGGGAACCAACCAGTATCAACACCTGTGGAGATAGCTGACAGAATATGGCATGTTAAACTCATATTCGGCGCGTTCACATTACATTACAGGTTTCTTCAATACACCCGATACGATATATAAATGGATTATTTAGGCACAGAGTCAATATGTAGAGGCGAAAGTCTATTAATCATCAGTGTATCGGCCGTCAAACGCCGAGACAAACAGCACACAACGCGAGAGGGAAGGCGCACGGAGCCGGCGGCGTACACTATGCGAGGTTGACATACTCGCCAGTATCAAACCAGTTTCATCGCACGACTTTATCGAGCGCCTGGCAACAATGAAGCAAGCTGGGAAGGCCCTAAGTATATCGCTATCTTAGGTCTCGAGCATGTTAAGAGGCAAAACGTTTTGCGGCTAACTTCAGAGCTACCAAGACTCGTCGTACGAAAATGATCTAATGTATTTCGACATTCGACACTGGAGCTACACAGGGATATGACCTCGCAAACCGCGGGTCGGGGGTCGGGAGGGGTCCGGCTACAGAGTGAAGAGCAGCAGCCGGTATGCGTGGCGCTACCTGTGGAACAGCAGGTCCGGCCGGTAATAGACGGCGACGCCGAGCAGCACGGTGGCGGCGGCGAGCAGCCCGCGCCGCCCGCCCAGCCGCTCGCCGAGCCGAGCGAGCGCGCGCAGCCGCCCCGCCCACGCGCCGCGCCCGCCCGCCCCCGCCGGCCGCACCGCGCGCCGCCGCATGCGCTCCTCGTCCGCCCGCCGCTGCTCCAGTCTGTCATACAAACGAACACATTACTTCCGGCTCTACGTATATATATCAGAGAAGTTCCTAGTCACAGGCCATAGTTGGTTCTCGAGTTTGTTGTGTACCGGCAACAATAATATAATGATTTTGGATTTTTAATTGTCTGAAATAAATACATAAATTGAATTAAATTAAATTAAATGAACACTCACTCCCGCCTCTCAAGCGCGGCTACTTCACGTTCTAAATCAGTCGGGTCGTTCTCTTCGTACAGCTTGCTGGCGGCCACCAGGATATCTTCGAACGGCAAGTCATCCGGTAACTGGAAGTTAAATCACATTCATACAGCCTGAATACCAATTTTACGAAACTAAATATATTATTAGAATCCCGTAATTGGCGTTCTTATTCACATTAAAAAAAACATGCATAGTGATGAGGCTTGGATAGTTCCAGGTGAAATGGGGCACGCCGGAGACGCAGACTTCTGCTTACCCTGGAGAGCAGGCAGTGCAGCATCGGCATGTCGCACTCGCACGTGTACACGTCGGGCGCGCGGTGTAGCACTAGCGCCGCGGTCACGTACACGGGGAAGAGGGGAGGCGCGCACAGGAAGTAGTCGTACAGCCGCACCACGTCCGTGTACCGGTTCAGGCTGTGACCGAACCACGTCAGGTACCACGGCAGGGCGAACATCGTGCCCACGCCCGCCCTACACACAATAAATAAATAAATATTGGTGGACATTTCACACACAGCGCCGCGCCATCTAGCCTCAAAGTAAGAAGAATTAAACAATAGTTACGCCATTATACCTTAACTTTTGTCAAACAGGTCGTGTTCTTCCCAACTTCCTGGGTTGTGTGTCAAAATATTTATTGATGAAATAAAAATAAGAAACAGTTAATTAGTTTACGTAACTTGCAACTTGCTTATGTATGTTTGCTTAAGAGCAAAGTGTTATATCAGCTAGAAGGTTCCCCATATCGTTCAATGGAAGAAGCAGTCACAACTATACGTCTAAACGTTTGATCTCGTATTACTGTTTTTCGGTTTCTCTATCAGATAACTTTCTGATAATGTTTCTTCTAATTCAGCGAGATTTCAGTCACTAAAATCCTTGTGGATGAAAGGGACAGACTATTTGGGCAAATTAAGCAGTAAACCAGATATTTCACCGCGCATGGTGATGATATCTGGTACTGTAACTTAGAGTGTATGAGAGAGCTCACTTGTCCAAGTATTCAGCGAGATGGTTGTCAGCGCGCGCGATCACGGGCAGCATGTAGTTGAGCAGATGTTGCGTGGGCTGCATCGTGAGCTGCATGAAGGGCGCGAGCGGAGCGGCCGGCCCGTGCGACAGCCGGCACAGCAGCGGGAACGAGGCGCGGTCGCCGCACACTAGCAGCAGTGTGATCGCCACGTCGTGGTAACCCTACACACATTAACTCATATATAACAAATGCCCAATATTAAGCTGCAACTTTTATAAACAAACTAGCTGTTGCCCGCGAGGAATTCGGTTTTATCACGCCCCCATATTTTACCCGTCGGAAAAGTAGCCAAAGTTATCCTTGTTACATCAGCTATCTGCCAGTGAAAGTCCCGTCAACGATCCGATAACGAAACGTCACCTTTTAGTTTTTTCTACTTCTAGTTCTGGTCATGTGTCATATTTTAAATTCCTTTACAATTTGTACCTATTAAGTGAAACAGCAGTGTCCGCGTGTGCGTGTGTCAAGCTAATAACTCGCAACACACAATTAAGTGGTAATAATTACTGTATTTACAGACGTTAATCGGATTTGAAAACTAAGTACTAACGCCAAGGTGCCAATTAGTTTCATGCGTCACGCTTTGCCATTTTCTAAATACTTATTATGTTATGTCCTAGAACCAAAAATTCGAAGGTCATTTCAAGTGAGAGCAAGAGTCTCTTTGAGGCGCACTTTTAAATATTTCACCACACTGGTTCGCGAGAACCAGTGACATTTAATCAATAATGCTATTTATTCGGTTTGATGTACTTTTTAGAATTCTTAACAGGTCAACTAGATGAAGACGCAAGAAACGCAGCTTAATTCATCAAAATATACACGAATCGTGTCACATCATAGTTATATGGATTCACGAGTAAATTACTGGCAGCGGGCCAAATCTTCCCGAAGATAACAGATATTAATATTGATCGAATTACTTGGGAGACTTTTGGCAAGGACATTATTTTGAGACATCCTGAAAGCTGTAAAACTAATATTATAAATGTGCAAGTGAATTTGTTTGTTCGTAACGTCTTCACGCCTAAACCGCTGATCAGTTATGATGAACTTTAATATATAGTTAAGGACCCTGTAGACTGTTACAGGTTACTTTATCTCTGGGGTGGGGTGAGTGGTGGGGTAAAATTTGTATGAAACTTTTTATTCCGTAATTACTTTAAGTTATACAGAATATTTTTTGATGACAAACGATTCAGATTTGCATATTTCTTTTTTCCAAACTTTTCTTAATAGGATGTGAAATGGGGGCAGCAAATTTGGGTCCTCTCGTACCTAGTAGGATAGGACTCAAGTCGCATCGGTTGTTAAGGGCCGAGGTTACCACTTAACACCAGGTGGGCCATCAGCCCGTTCCGTAACTGTATCATATAAAAAAAACTACAATTAAGAACACTTATATCGAAAGACTTTTGACCCTTCGACCGTGCGGTACAAACTCTCTTTGAAACAAAGAAAAACTTATACTCCGTTACGTTTATTGACAGACAGTGTTTCCAACTGCGTAATATTCCGTGTGATTGTGTAACAGATAATCGGACAATGACAAGATCACGGCAAAAGGTTCATACGTGACCAGAGTGCAAAATACTTTTATACGGCAATGCGCCTTTTATTCATACACATACTTCATGTTACAAAATTATGTGGCATTTTAAATGCTCTCCGAAGTCATAATTACATCTGATAAAAAATACGTATTGAAGCCCTAATAATTTTGGGCTGAGCAGTTTAAGCATTCTTTAAAGAGAGATTATACCTTCACGCCATGTTATACCGGTTGGGTTGTTCAGTACTCGCCTTTCTTATTTTGAATGGAAACATGGAAATGACTTAATGACTATGTCAGCATAGCCCGTACGTAAATCATTGTTGACAAAAACTTGAACAAATGCGTGTAGGATTGTTGTCATCATTTTACGATACTTTGGTTATGGGTAAATTGTCTCAGTAGGAACGTACGAAAATGTGCCGTGTAATAAAAATAGTAATCAATTGATTTGACATTGGGATTATTATGATACAGACATGTTCAGATACTTAATTGTTACATGAGAATTTCATGTTATTAATTTTATAAATGTTAATTAGAGGTAGCCAAAGTGTATTTAATTTTATTACTGGACAATTTAATTAAATCCGAAATGATGATACATTAAGTGCAGTTATGAAGGCTGCAAAACTAGGGCAATTAATACTCAAGTATGCAACTTTACACAGATATGTATTCCTAACCACAGCAAATACTAGGTCAGACATAATCGGGCCAACAAGTAAAGTTGTGAAATTTTCCAAAAGTAACTTTTTTTTTAATTAGGTAGTATAAGACAACGAAAAAATAATTAAAGGTAGATTTTAAATCATTTATATCCACACTCGGAATCCTAGTGTAGGGCCTAATGCACATTCTTACACTGCAATTGAGTCAAATTATTTAAGTATTGAACTATCTATGTTACCTATTTAAGTATCATAGTGTTTTTGTAACAAATAAAAATAAATTATTATTAACATAAATATATACATAAAATATATATTCTTAATCTTGAGAAAACTCGATTTATCTGTTATGACTAATAACAGTTGATAAATAGTTTTCTGAAACTTCTGACAACTGGCTGGCTCCTTGCATGCATTCTAATTCAGACTGGGAGTGGCAAAAACCTGTATTGCATACCTCCACCATCCAACTTCTTCATCTGCTTGCTTAAGGAAGTTTCTGGGAAATTATATTGTAAGAAACTCATATACTAAATATATTAATAACACATTAATAACTTAAATGTTTTATTTTTATTTTCAATATAATGGTAATTTTTTTATATTTTTTTATAAAAGAAAACAACCGTTGTTTGTAAACTCACCTGGTAGTACTTGAGGTGTGGATATTTCATGATGACCCGCAATATGAGAACCGTTAGCTGATCCTGCAACGCCACTCTCTGTTCATACGGGATTCCCGGCGGAAACCTCTTTAGTGACCGGTTCACATCTAGCACCACCTGGCCAATGAAATGGTGGTATTTGCACACTGGCTACGACTGGATATTTATTTATTCGTTGATATTTTACACAGTGCCATCTAGCCTCAAACAAAGTATGGCTTGTATTATACGAATTAGACAACTGAATATAACACTTACATACTTTTCTATAAATACATGCAAATGATACATATTAAGACCCAGACAGAGACACTACAAACATCTATATTCATCGCAGACAGTGCAGAAGGCGATTATAAATAGATATATATTTTAAACATAATTTTTGAATATTTACTTAATAAGGTCTAAAATTTGGCTAATTCACTGTTTGGTTTTCTTTTGAGAACATGCTTTTCACCAGATGTACGTGAAATCTTTCTGCGGATTAGCAATTTTGTGATCATATTAAGGACTGTACAATATGACAAAATTTTTGTCAATACGTGACAAAAATTATTTTTCATACAAATCAACAAATACCTTGATATGGAATGCTTCTTTAACTTTTAGTTGCCTTTAGAATATTAAAATATGAAAGTCAACATGCTCATAACTCACCTGATTATATTCACTATGGGTTGAGAGATCATCTAATGATGGTGGTTCAGTCATTTCTTCTTGTGTAACACTTACTAGTAACGGCCAAATCTTTCTCCTGTACTCATCTGAACAAATAAAAAGTTATGCTATGACAAAACCGCAGAATGCCTTGTTCATGTACTATAATTGGTACCTACCACTGATAAGGCCTCCTTTACTCTTAGCGAAGTTCTGCCATCGCTCCAAATTGACTGAATCAGGGTCGTTCAAACATTTTTCGATCTCCTTTCTTTTCTCAGTAATGTCAGGGTCCTCATATTCGATCTCTGTAAGAATTTAAATTCATGAAAAGCAATATCATTTGGTGACAGACTTTCACTCACAGTATGTGTAATATTCAGTATATGAGAACAAATTATAAGCAGCAAAGTCTTCAGTGTCCTACGAAGCTATACATCAAGGAAGTAATTAGAAAGTCGTAATAATTGTTTACAATACCTTGGTCGAATTTTAACTCGGAAGGCGTAGCTATGTCATCAATGTTTTTGGTGTGATTCAATTCGAATGGCTGCGTCTTCGGTGTCGGGGAACAGTCACCATTTGAATTACACGTTTCTTCATCCGAATTATAGGAATTCATTGTGGAAAGTTAGAAAATTTTGCGAAAACATTACACATACACCATCGCTCAGACACAAATGCTACGAATGACGTTACGATTACAGAAAAATCCGGCTGTCACTGTCAGAAATGCAGTCATAGATATGTCAAAGATAACGGCGTAAGGTTTCGTTAAGAAACGTCGAGCAACGACGATCGTTACATGATAAATAAATAAAGAAATAATAAATATTGGTGGACATTTCACATAGCGCCATCTAGCCCCAAAGTAAGCTAAGCATAGTTTGAATCATGGGAACCAGACAACTGATATAATACTTATTTACTTTTTGATGTGAAACATCTATAGCCGCACGTAAAACCGATTTCTGGCGTGGCGACGCGTCGCCACGGCATGCGTTGCATATTACTTTTACAAAATAATGTCGATGTTTCACATCTGCCAGGCGTCCAGTGACGGCTCACATTTTTTTTTTTTGTAAATACGTACATACATACCGGGGTTTTCGATCACTGTTTGTTGAGAAGCTGCTACAGAATATCTATGTTTTAAATCAAGTTCCACACGATAGTTTACTTTTTTCAATGAACGACCTTGTTGAAAATGGTCCCGCATGGATTCTACGAAAACTTGGTTCCTTCTAAATTGTGCTTTGATTTTCGACTTGTGAAAGTTGGTGGACAATTCACACAGCGCCATCTAGCCCTAAACTAAGCGTAGTTTGTACTATGGGAACTAGACAACTGATAGAGTACCTATATACTTTTTTACATACCTACATATAATACATATTAACACTCAGACACAGAACAAACATCTATATTCGTCACGCAAATGTTTGTCCTGGGTGGGAATCGAACCCACGACCTACAGCGCAGAAGGCAGGGTTACTACCAACTAAGTTGTGAGTGCAGTCTATTTTAACATGTCAATTTTAAGTCTATGGATGAAAAAAGTAATTATATAAACTTTTTCTGTGAAAAACCTCTGTCTTATTGTGTACTATGGTTTTAGAACGCAATATCACATGTCAATAATCTAGTCTGTTTTCATTATTTTGTTGATAGTTTTTTTTGTAAATAAAAATCGTAAAATTACTTCTAAATCCTCTTTTAATACTATCACACCATGGATTCAAGTCTTATGACCCGGAATGAAACTATACGTAAAATAGAAGACATCATCGATATTCAAAAAGCCAACGGTAATTTCACAATGAGACAAGTAGCTTTCAATCTACCCTCAGAATCCGAGAGCAATGTATCTGCAAGTTTGGCAAGAAGCCTAGAGTCTGGTTTGACGAAAATTAAAATAGATGGTCTAGGAAAAAATAAACTGAAACTGAAAAAATATAAATCAAAACGGTACAAAACTCAGTTATCAGATGTGATTTCATGGCCTAGCGACTCCGATATCACCGTACTAAGGATGAAGCTGTGTTTGAGTACTGATATCAAAGATAAAGTTGGTATAACAATTCCGGGTGATGGGCTCCATCAGCCTGATGGTTCTTCAATGGTGAACCTGGCTACCCTCATGGACCAGTCTCAACCACCGTCGAAACAAAGCATTATCGAGGAATATTTAGTCCCCTTGACTTCATGGGAAAAAGATCCAGTAACCAGGAACCAAATCACTGATAATATTTCTCATGTAACTCAATATAATAAAGAATTGAGAGAATTTCAAGTCATGTGTAGCAGTCAAAATAAAACATTTTGTTCGAACGACAGCGAAGTTCAATCTGAAACGAGCACAAAATCAAAAATAGCAAGATTTCTTCGGTTGTACTTCTGCCCATGTTGCACCTGCCTTTACAAGATGGAAAATATGAAAATACATGATGAGCAATCTGTATACTGGACGCAACGCAAGGAACCAACGAACTGGCCAAGCGCGTACAGAGAGTACGCCGATAATAAAACATGCCCGTCCTGAAGCAGAGGTATTCAAGCCTCCTTTGTGTGCCTTCATCATAATGATAAGTCATCATAAAGATAAGATAATTTACAGCGTCCTATCATCTTGTTATGAATAAAAATGTTTTATCAATTTTTTTTCTCTTAATAATATTACATATAATTTGTTATTCGATATCTCAGTATTTGATTGTGATCGCTATTTTAAAATATCAGGCTAATGGAGATTATCTATACAAATAATAGTATAGTATACATAAATCTGAAGAATAAAGAGCAGTAGAACTCTCGCCAAGTTCGTCCGGGGAACTACTGCCACCATGCCCTCTTCTGCCGCCAAGCAGTAACGCATGCGCGTTACTGTGTTCCGGTTTGAAAGGTGTGGTTGCCGGTGAAATTACAGGCACATGAGACATTCCACCTTCACGTCTCACAGTTACGGGCGCATACGATGCGACTTGGGTCTTGTCATACCTAGTAGGGGAGGACCCAAGTCGCATCGGCTGTTATGGGCCGAGGTTACCACTTAACACCAGGTGGGCCGTCGGCTCGTTCCGTAAATGTATTACATAAAAAAAAAACCCCGCAGCGCGGCTGACGGGCTTCAGTAGCGTTGTATGCACGCTAATACCGCGTGGTGGGATCAGTGATGTACCCGCTGCGCCGCCATTTGGCCATTTTGTCATTTGAGTTTGTTGGAATGACAGCTTGCTCCAAAATGTCGTTACTACTCAAATGATGACCGTGACACGCAACCGCTACGCTGCTTTGAGTGCGAAGCAAACATTTGTCAGCAGCCGCGTAAAGAGCAGCGACAGCACTTGCTGAGCAGCAGCCACCAAATATGCCACCGTAATACATTTCTTTTATGTGGTTCCATTCACAGAAGGTGAATGGAACCACATAAAAGAAAAAAAAACTACATTTTTTCTTTTCTAGGACTATAATATATTTACACTTGGATAGTCCACAGACCAATTAGTTGTAGATAGTCTACTTACCTCAACTTATTTTTGTATAAACCTATTTCACTACAGACATTTTCGATAAACACATTTCATTGTAATGAGATAGTCTATAAGAAATCGAATGTCAAATTAAATGTTTCAGATCTCACTTTTAATAGTTTTAAAAAGTGCAAATAACGGTACATTAAAGACTAAATTAATAATATAGTTCCTATCTAGATATATAAGAAATCTAGCATATTGCTGGGAGACCATTAAGAATCATCACTAATCCCAACTGTATCTATTATAATACGAAATTATAGGTATCTGTTACATTATAGAGCTTTGGTGTGTGGATAGTTGGTTAGTTTTAAACATTCAAAGCTGTTTTAATTTTGAACATAGAGATGAGAAGACCTGGAATATTTTTATATACCAACCTATTTTTACCCTGTTCTGAAGCTGATGCCACATGAATAATTTCCTTTTGAAGCGATAGGTACATGATATGATGAGATATCATGAGTAGATTAACAAATTTTGTTTTGCGTTTTCACACATCGGGTCATTTCCTGCAAAAATTTAGAATAGACTGTGAGTGATTTGCCCTCTAGCATTTCAAATAATACCTACTATGGTGCACTACCTACGAGGAGAACAGAATTAGAACTTGACTATCCAGGAATAGATAATTATTATTTTAATAGTAGGTATCTACTTGATAATAGGCTAGTTAAAAATGTTTAGATATCCTATGGCTCTACATGTTTTTATGGTCAAGTAGCTTCTCCACTACATAGATTTAGTAAAAAATTGGTAAACACGACAAAAGGGCAGATGCAAAATCATCGTTTATTTCCAATTACGAGCTACATAGGCTTTTCCATCAGTCTGCATCACTTTCGATTTTATGACAGAACAGTTCAATCGATTTATTACAGCGCCTCGCATAATTTATTATTCCATACTTCCGAATCCAATTGCGGACAAAAGATTCGATCTAATTTCGGGCCAACTAATTCGCATTTTACAGAATTTGTTAGTTTCGCGTTGTGTTGCCAAATGGTTTCGTTTTTAGAAGCTCACTATACATACTGTTGTGTATTCTCCGCGGGCGCCGCCGTCGCCGCTGACCGCCCGCCCGCCCGCCGCCCGCCGCGGTCGCGGTGCAACTTATAAAAACGGGAGAAAGCACTTCCATCGAACAGTCTCGTGTCGCTCGGCCGTGTTGGTGCTGAGCTGCTGAATCGCGTCCCTTTTCACGTGCAATCAAGTGTTGCATCTTTGGGAAATAATACCCGGACATGGATATGAGGTACGTGGTATTACTTACAACTAAACAAATAATTTGCTGTAAATCATGAAAAACATTTATTAAATCAGTCTAAATTTAAATTATACTACACATAAGTGACAATTTCCTTTTTAATATTATAAATAATAATAACTCCTTCGCTAAGTGGGTAGTAACTCGGTCTGCGAAGCGAAAGGTCTAAGTTCGATCCCAGGTCAGACTTTGTGTAGCAGGTCCAGCCCTGTCAAATTGTATTAATCTTTTAATATGTAAGTTTGATCATTTTTTATTATATCAAACAAAAACATATAATAAATAAAAATGGGCTTCTTCCGTATGTTTTTTATATATCTATTTCCATCGTATATTTCATATAATAATAAAGAAAAAGTAAAACACTCGACAAACAAGACGCAATGAAAGATGACTACAATGTTAATTTATTTCGTCTACATTTGCTCATTAGATAAGCTGGGGTTAAAACTTTCCAGTTCATTACAATGAAACTGAAAGTTATCCAATTATGTGAGCAAGATTTAATTAAAATAGCTAAGTGTTCACTTTGGTATGTTGGTATTAGTATGTGGAAACGTAAATATAATGGAATGCTGAAATGATGACGAGTATATTATTTTTTTAATTATAAATATTAATATCTTCTTAATTAAACTAATATTATTTAACTATAACTACTATAATGCGAGAGCGCGGCCAATTCTTAAGTTTCGAGCCTCGTAAATACGAAGTCGTCATTATAAGTAGTTTACTTAATATTCATTTATATAATATTGGTTGAATTATGTAAATTTATCTATTCCCAAAATGTTATATTTGGCGGATAGGGCTCACCACCATATCAAATGACTGGTGAAGGCTTCGAGAATAGGATATACCTCATTACAACTAATCAGTATTCAACCTTCACGGAATTGTTTTCTTGTTTTCTCCAATTTGAACCGTTATCAGTTTCACGATGTCTAGGTTCACTTTTTACAACCAAAATGAGCCTTGAATTTCAGCTGTGATAAAATGTTCCGTTATTTGTTTAGACAATTCAATTTCACAATTTTCTCAGTAAGGCTAGTTTATTCAGTTAATAATATTTCGAAACAACAATTAAACTGAGTCGAAATGTTGTATCGCTCAAGGTCTAAACATCTTAAATGTTTAATTTGTGTAGTCGGGACTATTAAGCTGGCCGAAGACAAATCAAAGGCAAGTTAAGGAACTCGATCCCAGTTGGGCCTACCATTTGAGGCATGAGTATAAAGCGTGAAATCAAATAACTAATTAGCTAATTGCTAAGTGCGTAGCTAATTAATTATCTTCAGATAGACATATAAATACTACAATAGTATCTAATATTTAATATTTTTTGCTGGCCTCATAGCTCAGTCGGTAGTAAGCTTGCCTTCTGCGCTGTAGGTCGTGGGTTCACCCATCCAGGACAAACATTTTTGTGTGACGTACATAGATGTTTGTTCTGTGTTTGGGTGTCGATATGTATTATATGTATTTATTTACAAAAAAGTATTTATTATATCAGTTATCTGGTTCCCATGAGACAAGCTACTTACTTAGCTTACTTTGGGGCTAATCCCAAACCCCAAAATGGCGCTATGTGAAATGTCCACCAATATTTATTTATTTACTATGGTGTGTGTGGATTTACATACATAATAACGATAGTTACACAAATGTTGGAATTGTGCGAAGTGACTCAATGAAGTGTGGCGTTGCGCGATGTGACATAACATTAACAAGTTCAACTTTGCATACGTTTCGTATGCGGGGCGGGGCGGGGCGGGGCGGGGCTACGCTATTACGATAGTAAATTACAAGGCAGGTGCGACGACATTTTCTAATGAGTTAGGAGTCACAAATTTGTGAAGAGTTAATAAAGCCAGTCGAAGACAAAATAGAGTTGAATACTTTTCTGTTTGTGAATCGTTTTTTTTTATTTATACCAATTGCCGAAATTTAGTGTTATCAGTAATTTTTTTCGGAAACAATTTATTTTTGAAAGAAAATATAGTTGAAAACATTCTCTTCAATTATTGAATATTTCCCTCACATTTTGAATGGTCGAATTTCAACCATTTGAGCAAACACTAGCAACAAATGGACCTGATTCCACTGTATGTACAGTGTAATGTGAACAAAGAAGTGGATAGTGATGAGTGATGTACTCATCGCCTTTATGTAGCCACAGCGACAGACAGAATTAATATCATTCCATCAAAATACAAAATCTTGTGCGACAGTGGATTCACTGCGCTAGCCAACTCAAACTGACATGTTCAAAAGACACAAAGATTTGGAAATAATTATATATTAGTGCTTCATATTCGTTTTATTGAGTAAAAGTCATTGCAAAGATAATTTTATGATGTATTTATCAATCAACAATCAATTACTTACTCTATAATATGTACTACTCCGCATCAATCAAATGTGAAACAAGAGCAGTAGCGCGTTGAAGTCTTTTGTATGAAACATGTCGCTGACTACATAACTGATATTTATTTCGATAAATTATGACATATTAGATCATTTGTAATGATAAACGCTCTACTGAATTAGTACAAACATGTAGTAATTGAATAGCGATTATGTAAGTATTTAATTATGGTGTCCTATTTATATTAGTCAGTCTTAGAATGTTGCGAGCTCATAAGTGAGCAGTGTATATATTTACTTAAATGTGTTCTGATATCGTTTCATAGCTGTTTAAGGTATATGTCATATAATATTATTATTTACTAAGGTGGCTAATAATAGTCTATAACAGTTACTGAACGGTCGAAAATAATCTATTATTATAAAAAATATGTTTACTTAATTAGTAATTAATGAATTGGTTATCAGTAATTTACAATTAAAATACTAAATAGATATTTATATTAATCATTGTCTCCAGTATCGGATTTCCTTGGATGTCTTTGTGACCCGGGTATCAGAAATTAAATGTACCTACTCATACAATCATTATGCTCAAAATATCTTTTTGTAAATGAAAATGTCATCAATAACTTTCCTCTTTTCATTTCAACAGACCCCGAAATGAAAGACGGGGTCCATACCTCTCGGCCACTGCGCATCCACACATTTGAATGAACAAAGAATAGTGTTTATTTTATAAATACAAATATATTCGAAACAGCGTAATAAAACATTTTTGTTGTTCGTGGGTCAAATCGGTCCTCGACTCAGCACGATGTCGCTACCAAACAGGATAACTTCGATATATATTTGGAATTAATATTTTGCTGTAAGTAAAATGTAGACTTTCTACACTCGTGTCTACAGACGTAATGATATTACCGACTCAGTCGCAGAGGCAAATGCAAGTGTACAACATTTTAGTCGGTGCATGTTTAACTTGAAGTCGGGTCACTAACGTCCATTGTCTGCAAAACATAAACGCGATAATCTACTAATGAGTTCGACGCGAATCTGTTACAATTACTTACAATGTGTGTTTTTGTTCCACATAACACGCTTGGGCAACGCTGTTTTCACATAAGATGGGAATTCTTATGGGTTCTTTTTCTTTTGTGGTGTCATGGTTATTTAAATGAGTTTCTATATGCATGTAGCATAGTGAGACGTAACTTCTTGTTTCGAGTCAATATTTGTACGTGTGTAAAGTAATGCTACTAGCAGACTAGAAGCATTGATATGTTTTATGAACATATAAGTCTATTTGGGAGAATGACGTGACAAATATAAAGAAAAATGTATTTTCTAAACACTTTTTACATTACTGATCAGCCCTGTCTCCTGTATGCCAAAGTTTCTCCACTGTGTTGATTGACCAACACTTAAAAATTGTTTTTCTTAATACCAATTTGGGAATTTAATTTAAACCCTTATTCATACTTAAACTACCTTATGCCAGGATCAAATCTCATAGCTATGAAATAAAACTAATAGGATCAGGCGATGCAGTAGCCGTTAAACGTGTAAGGATAGGTTTGTGAAAGGCTAGCTAGTTTTCAATATTTGCGCAGCCTCCGTTATATAACTACGCCGCAGGTTTCTCAATAGTAATCGAAATATTATTAGCCATGTATAATTACGCTAATAGAACTGGGGCTATTGAGTTGAGTTGATTTTAAACTGAAGCAGAAAGGTGTTTTGTTCAAGTATTACTTTACAACGTGCCACCTAATTAAAAACGTGTACCTAATTATATCATTTATAAGTTTATAAAACAATATAGGTACCTATAATTCAAAATAATTTATTCTAATGTTGACTATGGAGTAGGTATATGAGTGGTTGGATTTTTTTAAATCTAAAACCGTAAGTGTATGAGGTAGGGAAGGAGCGCGTTGAATTTTTTTGTTTTCGCAAGTATATAAGGAACTTTACGTAATCCCTTCAATGTTTGTCATGGTGGGTGGTATGTATTTGTATAATTTGGGTGGTAAAATATCAATTAACATCAGGTGGGCCATATGCTTGTTCCTCCGTAACATTACCCCAGAAAAAAGTAATATTGTACTATTTTCATTCACTATTACGTCGTTGTATTCTTGGTTTGTTTTCTGCTATAACCTCATGATAGGCTGCTAGAAAATTCTTTAGCATAAGCTCTCGTAGAACAGTAGCATTAATAAGTGCAAATATAAAATGGCTCAAATGCTCAATAAAAATGAACAGTTAAAATACATCCGATGTTCATTTATTCACGTGATCACGTGTAATATTGCGTAAATTATCACAAATTAATTTCAGGAACAAGGCATAATAATTGTGACAGTAGATAATTATAAGTTGGGTGAATTCCTCGCGTGTTGTGCGCTCTTGTACATTAATTATTCAACATATTAGCAGCGTTACTGTTAATAACGTAATAACGGTAAAGGAATGTCCGGAAATTGAACACAATGTTTTCTGATTAATAAAGCTGATTTCTGTAGCAATTATCGGTAAATAGAAATCAATAATTTGGTAAATATCAGTGTGCAAATGGCGATGAGGTAGATATATTTAAAACTGTTTGTCCTGATTTAGTGATTGACAGACAGGCGTGCCTACAACCAAATTAAGTAATGTGTGCGTGTAATACGTTTGTGAAATTAGTGACACGGATTGTCCGGGAAGGAAGTATTGAATTATAGTTTATATAAGGATATTTACACAATTCGTAAATTAATTGAAATCTTGACCGCCATTAGGTTTTAAATGAAGCTAAATGGTTACTTCTACTGACATACAACGAACAGAGAACCTTGATTTCTTTTACGCAGTAGATTCGCGTTATTCACCTACAACTTAAACACAAATGACTTACATGACCTGTCTACTTACATCAAATAGCTTTAGCTTACGAAAGAAGATCGCGATCGCGTGTGAATCAAATTTACAAAGGCCGATCAATTCTCAAATTACCAAAGCGCACGCGTCGCCGCTCACAAAAGCCCGCCAGTTGCTGTCACTAAATGATGACACTGACATATCTACATGTGACAACATCCCCAAAGAGGTTTTATTACTCGTTAGCTAGAGGGCAACTTGAAATGGATGATCGTTGGGTAATCCTGACTTAAGTGTAAACGACAATTTATTAAACGGACGTTGCTAAATTAGAGTAATTGATTGTGAAGTGTTGACAATTTATGTAATACGTTTCCTAATATCATGCGAATGCTGATATCTCGTTACAGTTGACGCTGACATTATCTTACACTATCAAGTATGGACTCGAGGTTAAATGCTGTTTGAGTGTTATTAAACTATATAAAACAAGCAATAAAAGTCGTATTTATCAAGACCAACTAAGGATAAATAAAAACATTATTTTAAAATATCGAAATGCGTGGGTAAATGCGATCCCTCATAAACTGCGGGTAAAAGGTTTCTGACCTTTTTAGGACGTGTAAGGAGGAAAAATGTAGCACTGGGGACATTCCTCTCTCACAGTGTCATCGCCGAATTTAGAAATTTACCTGATCCAGTGGTTCTGTCGGGTCATTGGTCTTGCCTTTGAGTAATGTATACTCGTTCAATAATACGAGATTACGAGCTGTCGTGATTAATATACCTTCGTTTTGCGATTAGTTATATTAACCGCGTCGGGTCGCGCGTTTTTGTCTGAACAGGCAGTATTTTGTGGATTCATTATTAATTCAAATTGATCTCATACTTGAATGGCCTCATAGCTCGGTTGGTAGTAACCCTGCTTTCTGCGCTGTAGGTTGGGGGTTCGATTCCCACCTCAAACATTTGTGTGACGAATATAAATATTTGTTCTTTGTCTTGGTGTTTAATATATATGTATTTACAAAAAAAATATAGAAGCTATATCGGTTGTCTGGTTCCCATGATACAATTTACTTAGCTTACTTTAGAGCTAGATGGTGCTGTGTGAAATGTCCCCCAGTATTTATTATTATAACATAGGTGCCTCATATACCTGCATTCCAAAATTTGTTACGATAAATATATATAGATATGGTTTCCTACGCAAATAACTTAGTTACATGATAAGTCATTTTGAAGACGCTTAGAATACAATCTGGGGTAGATATAAGTAGGTCCGCTACAGTTTAGATTGGTACTTCGATCATATGAAACTACGAGTAGGCAGCAGTGGGAAACATCGCACAATGCATATTGCAGATTGTGACATGGCCAGCCACGTTATTAATAATATCGTTGTGGGTGTCGGTTGCTAGATCCTTGTACCGACATGATCAATTGTGCCACACGAGATACGCTAAGCTTACGCACCGCACACCTGCATTATGGTGGCCTAAAAAGCTTTAAAACATGTATATGCCACAACACATATCTATATATATAAAAATCAATTGCTGTTCGTTAGTCTCGCTAAAACGGATTTATCTTATCTTGGTCTTGAAATGTTCGTGGAGGTCTAGGGAAGAATAATTAATTAAGAATAATTATTATATTATATCTATCTGTTTGTTTGTTCCGGCTAATCTCTGAAATGTCTGGATCTATTTTGACGGGACTTTCACTGGCAGATAGCTGATGTAACAAGGAGTAACAAGGGCTACTTTTCCGAGGGGTAAAATAGAGGTGCTTGATGAAACCAAATTCCACGCGGACGAAGTCGCGGGCAACAGCTCATCACATATATAAAAGCCATAACATGTATATAATATACCACGCTTTGATAATCTTGTCGAAGTGGAGTAGGCCTACCATATGTATGGGTGCGCCGGCGCCGTGTAATCGGCCACGTATTAAAGCGAGCAGTCCACATGTCGCGCTCTCATGCTCCTGCGCATAATCTGCGCCTTCATAATCGGCAATTAGCACGCAGCGCTCCGGTGAGCCGAGTTTGATCACTGATTGTATCATTTCTGAACTAGTGCATGGTTCATGACTTGGAACATGTAAGTAGACTGTCTAAGTACACTCAGAGAGTGCGATGGCGCACAGTTAGCGACTTCTTGCATAGACATCTGTGGATATATCTTAGTTAAGGTCTCAGTGGTTACAATTTTCAAAACATAAATCTGTTTTTGTACTGTTTTTAATATGACCAATAAACTATTATTATTATTAAACAATATTGGGACAGTAGTCTGTTTATATTGTTTCGTGAGCGAGGTCGCATGCATTCACCTACTTACGCACTATGCAGACATACAAACGATTTTGAATTTTGAAATTGTTTTGAATCTGTGGTCACAATCTTCAAATTGCGGGCGGTCACGCGATTATCCGAATTAAACCTACGATAAATATTACGATACAACTTACTACTATTAGATTCTATTCGTCAATCAATTTGCTTTCGAAAACTGTCACTTTTATCTTCACAAGAAATTCTTGTTAAAAGTAATCAGCGGTGTGATTGTATAAAATGAAAAAGTTCCATGAACTTAGCAATTTGTAAGCCTCATAAGTAATTTCACAAACTTTGCTAGTCATACTTTCTTATTGAATTGTCGCATTTCGTTCCAATAAACGGCAGGAGGATTACGCAACGCAACGCAACGCAACGCAGTGCTAAAGAGAAATCCGGATAATGTCGCGTCAGCACGCGACCGGCTTCGTGTAAACACTTCTGTTTGATTTGCGAATTCTATCCGGTTTGTAAAAAAAAGAATCCTTCATTAGGGGTTTCTTGTCTGTTCTCATGGAGGGTCGGATAGGGTTTGAACAGGCGTGAAACTTAGCGATAAGTACGCGTGGCCTTATGTTTTGAATATTATTGACGTTTCCAAGCCAATAATGAATTTTATTGAAATAAAGTTTTTGACTTTGTATTTGAAAGTTATGATTGTACGTATTGTGCTAGAATAACTAACGTAATATTTAACGTTCCAGATTTACCTCCAGTTTTATTTAAGTGCAGCGTAGTGAATTATTTGCTTTAGGTCAGTAATAATCGTCGCGTAATACACAGCTACCGCGAGACGCATAATATGTTTGCAGCGAGAAGCGTAACACTTACCTTGTTTACATATTGATTTGCAAATACTTTTTCGGGTCTAAAGCTTACTACGGAACATGAAGTTCTGATGTTCATGGGAAACCACTTAATAATTTATGAAAATGTGTACATATCTTGTTATCTACTAAAATTCGCACTTATACAGATTGGGGATTTTTTTTCGGATAAGATAGTCATAACGTTAACTCAAGATAAGATTCGTTAGACATACTTTAAAATATTTTGAAACGGCACGGGTGCACGTAATGTTTTGGAAACGAGGCAATTGCATTCTGTTACCGTTTTGTAACGGCCCCAGCCCGGTCCAATGTTGCGATATTGACAATGAAATAGCGGGTATCACGAACCCACGACACCATGCAGCGGTGTCACGGAATGCGCCGGCGTCGCGGGCGTCGGGGCGTACTCCTTTATTGGAGAGATAAATTATTCCTTACTTTCGGTAAAGAAAATGTCAATATTATGGAATTTTATGTTCATATCTACGTTCACATTCAAAAGTAAGTTCATAAAGTCATAGCATCAAGAAAACATAAGTTATCTCTACTATGTTCTTAAACAAATAAGAATAATTTTGAAATATTAAAAGAAGAAGAAAGAAGTTTTCAACTTCAAGTTCAACGAATTTTCAGTCCCCAATTAATAAAACTCTTGTAAATCACTGTGAAGTAGTAACCCCTAATATACTTTTTTTTCATAAATATTGGTGGACATTTCACGAAATGCCATCTAGCCAACCAAGCATACTTGTACTATGGGTACCAGACAACTCATAAAATACTTTATAATATTTGTTGGCCTGGATTAATACTATAATGCTCGGCTTAAGCTCTGCGGGAAACCTGACGGCAGGTGATATGACCTTTGATCAAATCAATGCAATCACTATGGACATGCGTGATTCGTGTCTGTTAAATATTAAATGAACTTCAGTATTTAATAGACACAAATGACACTAATAACAAAAAACCCAGCGTCAAAAACTTCACTAGCGTTTGGATTTGGTTTCGCTTAGGTACGTGTAGGTCAAAGAGATTTTCTATTTCAAATGACACAGAAATATACTAAGATTTTGAACATGGATTTACAAAAATCTATTTTGACAAACTACAAATGTATTTTTACAATCAACATTTCTACTTAATACATAATGATTGGTTAGTCATACTATGTCCTTTTACACAACTAGAACAGTTTTTGCGTAGATATGCATAAAATTTGTGACTGTAACGACTTAAAATGAACGCAATTAATTTAGATACGTATTTATAGCAGTAAGCCATGTTAACAAGAAATAAGCCTGCAAGATACGGTCATTGATAGTATCTCGTTTTCAAATTTATCGAATTCTATTGTTTAATGTACCGGAACATATAAAATAAACAATTTTGAGGTAAACTGTGGAAGGTAGTCATAATATTAATGTTTATTGTGTCGTCACGTTATCGACATAAATACGCAATTTTCATTTCACGGATGGATGATTTCGATGGAGAAAGCATGGAATGTCGCTCAGTTCGATTGGCAAGTTCTTCAAACTTTACTGTCAACACTTTTCAGCTCTATTTGTCGTTAAGCAATTTACCTATAGAATTAAAAATAATAAAAATGTATCAATAGAACTAGATTGCACTCGGGCTAGGTTCCGTTTTATAGCACAGCACGTTACTGTAAATTACATCTTGATTATTTAAAATGCCAAGTTTAGTTCTGCAATATTCATAAAAATAATTAACTTCTGTGCATAAAGGTAAATATAGAGATAAATAAGAGCAGTAGAACTCTCGCCAAGTTCGTCCGGGGAAGTACTGCCACCATGCCCATTTCTGCCGCCAAGCAGTAACGCTTTCGCGTTACTGTGTTCCGGTTTGAAAGGTGTGGTTGCCGGTGAAATTACAGACACATGAGACATTCCACCTACACGTCTCAGAGTTACGGGCGCATACGTTGCGACTTGGCTCTTGTAGTACCTAGTAGGAGAGGACCCAAGCCGCATCGCTTGTTATGGGCTGAGGTTATCACTTAACACCAGGTGGGCCGTCAGCTCGTTCTGTAACTGTATTACATAAAAAAATAAAAAAATATATAGCTTAGTACGTGTTTTATGTAGATAACAAAAAAATAAATTTCTTATTTTAATTTTATTCATATGTCACATTTCACGTATCCTTTTAATTTAAATAGATTTTATATAATTTTATCAATATTTCATACCTGTGGTAAACTACTTAGTTGAGTTCGCAGTGTATTGAGTATTGAGTTGTAATAAACAGGATTCAACTTCGCTAAAGTTCACGAAGAGTTGCATCACTGAAATGTATGTATGTATGGACCACAGCATCGTCGCGATATCTTTTCTTATCTTGCTCCAGGCTTCTCTTAAGTGTTGTTGTCATCACATCAATTATTGCCAATTTTCGAATACTCCCAACATGGCGACGCTTATATTATGTTGCCGGTGTGTCATAAGCAATGCATCTCGCAATCAAAATAAACCCGCTCCGAACGAATACAGCTTTCTTACATTAATTATGAGTATAGCATGACCACACCCTTCGTACCATGTTGTAATTTACGGGCTACATACAAGTATGTCGCCCTACATCCGTGCTCCAGTTCATGTGTTGACGTGGTTGATAGATTGGAATCTGGGCGCATAACTGTACTTGCTAATTGTAAGCCCTTAGTTATGCAGAGGTAGTTTCATAATCAGAAGTTCACGATTGTATCGTGATGAATCAGAATGGTATCGAATTTGCATGATTGCGGGTTATATGGAATGTTAGAGCACATTTATCAGTTTCCTAGACGCGCAGATTACAACTTCTATGCCAACCAAGCCAACCAAGTTTATATTACTGTCAAATTGGTTACGAATAAACAATTGTATGGAATGGAGCCGTTGTAATTACATGTACGTTCATCTTATTGTCCCAGGGCAGATTCTAATTAAAATTAGACTGAGATTTTTGACCCGAGTTTGCTATTTATATGGCAGAAGACAACAAATTATTAGAAAAAATAATCTAAAATCAATATTCTAATCAGTATCCCTTTGACATGATTGATCATTATTTCACTCCGACTTATTACTTAAGTTACGTACGGTAGCAATGGAAGTTGCCCGTAATGCTTTGAATTTTCTAGGGCGGTTGTCGCCCAGCAGTGTTACTCAAGAATGGCACCTTTTTCTACGCATTCTTTCCATGTATGGCTGGACATGTCGCCTTGATTACTAACAGATTTCAGTCCTTCTATGTGGAAGTGGAGGCTTTTTCATTGGAAGGAACATGATGAACAATTTTTATTTCAATTGCTAAGAAAATTGTTGCTGCTATTATTGTTATGGTACGAACTAAGTCGTTGTTGTCGTAAGACCCCTCAGCTTAGTTGGTAGTAACTCTGCCTACTGTGCTGTAGGGTGTGGATTCGATTCCAACCCGTGACAAAAAATTATATGACGAGCATTGATGTTTGTTGTCTGGGTGTTCATATGTATTTATATGAATGTATTTACAAAAAAATATATAATTCATCTGGTTCCCATAGTACAAGCTATACTTAGTTTGGAATAGTAGTGTAGTGTGAAATGTCCACCAATATTTATTTTATTTATTTAAGAACACTACAAAGATTACTTCTGTCTTTGGTACTTCTTATATAATATAACAAACTCCAGTTAATGTAATAAGCGAATTTAAGAGAAACTTCAATTACGATACTTATTACGATGATTCAGTGATATTCAGAAAGTAGGTGCTAATGCCTACTGAGTAGATATATAGTCCTACAGATTCTGCTTGCCTTCAATTCTGCTGCTCAATCCACATCAGATCCATCAGCAAGCTAACCTCTTTGCACGCCGCGAACATTCAACTCGCGCCTTCACACCTGGCCCTTAATTGGACCAGTTTGTGTGTCATTGTACAACCAAACTTATGGTAAATAAGAAAAAACATTTCATTTAATTTCATTTCATTTCTTTTATTTTCATTTCATTTCATAAAAAATTTCATCAATTTTCATCAAATTAAATCTGCGGAGGAATGACACAACTGCCCTCTGCCTGAATGGCCGTGTATACTCTGTGGTTCTCCATTCGTTTGGGAGAAATGGCTGCCGTTGCGCAACACCGCACATGTTTTACATCGTAGGTGTTATTTAATGAAACTCTTAAATGTCATTTATGTCATTGCCCACCGAAAAACTGGGGCATCGTGCGAATGAATCAGAAAGTTTATGCAAAATCATGAGATTATTTGTACTGTTTGTATAACAAAAAGTATATAGGTACATCGAAATCGATATATCTACAAATACTTGAACTAAACCTGACTACACAAATATTATATGTAAGGAAAACCACGAATCCTAGCCCGGTTTCAGAATAAAATATTCATATTGCATATTATAAGTACTACAATAAATTACAAGAAGTCGAGACTCGACAAGAAAAATCATTATTTAAACTGACTGGTTATATTAGAGCTTTCTATAGAAACTGGTAACTCAGTAAATTTTATGAGATAGCACTGTCGATATACAGAAATCATTTAAAGGAACCATGATAGTACGGAACCACATCAAACTAGAAATACGTACAGAAAATTAAACGCTCTCAAAATAGTTTAATTTATTCTTAGAGGCCAGTACCTAAAACCTAGAAATCTGTGCCGTAACTTACCTTCTTGGTGTTTGTTCTAGGTGGCAGTATCTCCTGGCGTTGTTGCTGCTGGGCGTAGCGCTCGCTTCAGAAGAGGACGACATACCGGACGCAGGCGTCGATGACGATGACCTCGGATTGGATCAAGAGGTACGCTTTCAATACCCGAAGTATTTTATATGTAGTGGAATGTACTTTAATCGTAACATAGTTTATTTATTTGGTCCTATGTGGCCACATGCCCACATGCTATATTAAAGGTTAAAGGTCGAACGTTAATGTCATATTTTCTCAATTACTGTTTATGGTTTACTGCTATTAGAGATGTAATATTTAATCTTCTTGATTTCAGAAGTTTCAAACAGTATAGTTTTTGATTCCGAAGTAACAAAATATATGATAAAAATATATTTTACAAAAATTAAAAATTAAACCTCTCAAAATATAAGTCTATAATACACGTAAACACAGCTAATATTTGTATGGTGGTATAAATCTAGGTAGAATTTCCCACGTCAGCCTAGTGTTCAGATATCTGCTAGACACTGAACTTACGTGCGTAGGGACACTAAATAACAGTATGAAGAAATAAACGATTCACATACTTCCCGCATTTTGAAGCCACATTGCCTAACCAACCAAACTACATTACCTACATACACCAAGGAAACAGTCACCGGTTAGTGTATTTCGACTTAAAAGCGACTGGATAGCCAGATGACGCAATAATTTAAGTACTGTGAAAGAAATACAGGAAAAATCTAACCTTTAAAAAAGTTAGAGAGAGTCAGTGTGAGGTTCATGGTAGGTCCGTTTAAAATTTGCAAATGCCTCAACAATTTATGTACGATAACATGCCGGGTGTTCCACAAGCTACCGATAAGTTTCGTGACCGAAATTGAGAGTGTTACAACTTTTCAATTTCGAACAAGCTCCGATGCAATTTTTCTACATAGTTCGCGTCAATGTCCGCCGCAAGGCCGCCGACAGTGAAAGTCGAAAGTAAACTCATTAGTTTTTGTCTTTCTTCCTTTTTGTACGATTTCTGAACGATACATATTGACATTGCCAGCTGTCATTACTGTGTTTGGGCGAGTAAATTAAAAATGTTGAGTCAGCAATACAAAGTGTAAGCAGTAGGTACCTACGCAGTAAATCAGCGTTACGCTGAGAAAGTCCATTATAGTGGAAAGGGCAATTTTAAGACCCCTATCTGCCAGGAAGCCGTTTCGTCAAAAAGTACTTATTCAGATGCTAATTTTAGTAATATGCTTGCATCAGTCAAGCATTGGATTAGAAACCGAACGAGTGATCTACATTCGCGATCTCGATGTAAACAACGTACCATACCTACTTATTCATTTCTTTGCGTAATCGCGTGAGAAAAATTCCAAGATCGCACGATCCATGCGTTGGATGAAATGCGCGTGCGTGATATGTAGGTACACTGTATTTTTAGCGAACGATGTTTGTTTTGTTTCATTAATATTGCGCCAATTATTCTCTGAGCCTCATTTTCTTTGATTTACGTCGACTCTATCTGACTCTATCTATATAGAACTCAAAACTTATTTCTCTGCAGCACTGTGTTGTTACACATGTTTTTTTTGATCTGTAAACACAGTACGTCACACCATATTTGATTAATTTAATAGTTTTGATAGAGTTCGTAAGAGTTAATGCGGATTCCGCATCAAGTTTCATGTATCGAGACACTTAACGAAGTATGTAAAAGTGCATATTCGATAAGAGTAATAAGACAAGCATATAATTGATGCTTAGTATTACAAACTGTTAATTGGTTAGTTGTGCTCTGAAGAAGGGTAGAGTAGGGTGATGTCCATATGGTAGTAGTGATGTAACTCCGATCACGATTACTTGCCACCGTCGCGTCCGTGTCGTCTCGCACGAACGCTTCCGAACGAAACTTTTTTTTTATTCTTACACGTTATTGCGCGCTTGTGTCGATATTTAGTCTTTATGTGTCGATAATTATATAATAATCGAATTGTTACCGTTCGTAGGTAATTATTGTAAGAACACTTTCACAACGGCAATTTGTATGACGTCGCGGTCATGACTCGACGATAATTTCATAAGATTTGTCTGTCGGTTTATTATGAAGTGGATTACCGGGAGATTTGTTAGCTGAGTTATTCGTGGGAAAATCATGGCGTCAATGACCTCACCACTTGTCATGTCTCCATTCCCACAAGATTTTAATCCACTAGGTGAAAATGTATAAAATACATATATTTGTTTACTACATTTTTTTTTTTCTGGTCACTCCTAGCCAGATATGATAGATAAATTTTTTTTTTTAGGATTTGTACAACATACTTATGCTAAAACAAAATATGTAATAATTTCACAGGAAATGAGTAACTACCTAACACAGTTACCAGTTCTAAAGGATTTTCTGTATAAGTACCTATACTGGAAATTACTCCAACCGTCCTTCAACTCCATTAAAACATTTAGTCAGTCATACTTCTATAGAATGATACCTCTTATCTTCAGGAATCAAGGAATCTCAGGCCACGAGCGTACACCCCGACAGCGTACAACACGTTGCCGAGCGGCTTCCGGCCAACCCCCTCCCTTGCCGAGCTGGCTGGCTACCAGCAGAGGCCGCAGCAACAGCAACAGCAACAGCAACAAGAGGAATACGTGCACCCTATCAGGCCTCAGCAACAGCAATACGTTGAGGAACAGAGGCAACCCAGCAGAGGTCCTCACAGGAAGGTGAGCGAAGATCTGTCTGTTTCATACTTTATCTTCCTATCCTTGCACGGCATTACCAGCAGCAGAGCCAGCATGTATCAAATGTCCTTTAATGGTTTTCTTTATGCTCCAACTATGAGTCGAATGTCAACCACAACCGCTACAAAAATATAGATAACAGCAGCAAATAGTAAGGAAAGCTCTAAGTAGGTCATTTTAAGTCAAATATTGAACTATACGCCCATGACCTTGTCTGGAAGGCAAAATATAGGAGTATAATAATATATGGTGAGGAATACCATCATGAGATTGTGTTCTTTCTTACTTAAACATAGTGAAATGGTGCTAAATCAGTGGTAGTGTGGCCATGCATAATGACTCTAGCTCAAATAACCAACTTATTAATTGGTTATTCCGATACTTATCTATCTCTTACATAGGTATTTACTTATTTATTTTCCAGCCCGACCAACGCCCCATCAAGTACCAGCAGCAGCTGGAAGAAGAAGAACTAGAAGAAGAGAAGGAGGAGCCCGACCGTCTGTCGACGCTGCTGCAGCAGTCCAAGTTCAACTGCGTGAACAAGCAGACCGGATACTACGCCGATGAGGAGCTCAACTGCGAAGTGTTCCACTACTGCCAGGACAACGTGAAGCACTCCTGGGTCTGCCCCGATGGATTCTCCTTCCACCAGGTTACTATTCTTGTTTTTAAATGTGGTAAAGTTACAGAACGTGCAGATGGCCTGGCTAGTGTTAAGTGGTAACCTCTGCCCATAACCAGCAATATGATATGGGTTCTCCCACTTGGGTAGAACAAGAATCAAGCCACGTCGTATTTTCACGTACTCTGAGACCAGAAAGTGGAATGTCTCATGTGCCTGTAATTTCTTTTTATCTTGTTTATTTGCATGTATATGTGTGGTTACAATAAAGAGTTAGCTATCTGTCAATCTAAGGGCCACAAAATGAACCGTTGATGACTTACACCTTTCTAACCTTAGCCGCAGGTTCCCGTTTCAGCACGTGTGTATCCAGAGTTCTAAATACGTGCTTTTATTTTTTGCGTTTATTATCTGACTATTTAGGCAATCCTCAAACTACGTGAATAAATGAAGAACTAGGAAGTAACATTTTCACAAGAGCCGTATGTGTTTCAGGTCCACCTGATCTGCATGCCGCCCACGCACGACAACATTTGCCAAGCTTCCTCCAAGTACCACTTCGTGAACGAGTACCTCTACAAGCCCATCAACCAGGAGGAGGTAGAGAGGAAGCCCAACACCTCCCTCAAGTACTCCGACCGGTACTACCCGCAGGAGGTCTACAGGGACGATAGATACGATCAGGAGGATGAAGAGGAAGAGGTTACATATTACATTTATCTTTTTGGATTGTATTATGAAATACTAGCTGTTGCCCGCGACTTCGTCCGCGTGGAATTCGGTTTTATCACGCACACCTATTTTACCCCTCGGAAAAGTAGCTTAAATTACTCCTTATTACATCAGCTATCTGCCATTGAAAGTCCCGTCAAAATAGGTCCATCCATTCCAGAGATTAGCCGGAACAAACAGACAGACAGACAAAAATTATAAAAAATTCTTACGGATCCCTAATTTTTTGAAAATAAATTATAGCCTATATTACTCCTCGATAATGTAGCTTTCTATTGGTGAAAGAATTTTTGAAATCGGTTCAGTAGTTTCTGAGTTTACTTCGGACATACATACAACATACATACACCTTACCAACATTATCTCTTTATAATATTAGTATAGATACATATATTGGCATATTACACTTTCACTAAAGCATGGAATAAAAATAGGATTAGGATTTTTATTTAAGGCAGAGTCAAAGTCAAGGTCAAAAACTATTTCCATAGAATTCATAAAGAAATGGCTTGGAAACGTCAATTAGCAAGACTTAACTATGGAAAGACCTAACTCAGATTGCAGTATTAGGTATTGGGCGGTACCTATTGTATTCTTGTTATGGTTTGTATACTACCACTAACTATACTCATGTTATATTTTATTCCTTCTGCGGTATCCAAAAAGTTGGATATGGGAGTCCTGGAATAGGTGATCTTTATTTTAAAGGTCAGCAGTGCGGCCGCATTGATTCTGGTCTGACAGATGTCCACAGGCGATGGTGACCACTTTCTGTGAAGGTCCAAAAGCTCGTCGGCCAGCTTGCACATAAAAAATGTGTACTAACTACTACCACCACACCTCGTAATCTGCTACCAAGCAGAGATGCCCTTGTGTTTCTGTTTTCCGGTGGAAGGGAGTAGGTGCCGGTGAATATGCAAGCGCATGAGTCTCGGGGTGATGGACGCAACGCAATGCGAGTCATCTCATACTTAGGTGGACAGGAATTTACTCGTCCTGCTGTTGTCTGTGGGCGGCGGTTACCACTTAACATCAGCTGGGCCGTCAGCTCGTTCAGTCACTCAAATCCCATAACAAAACAAAACGAACTAAATAATAACTGACCAGTAATTTGTTTCCAGGAGGAAGCGTCCCACCGGCGCCAGCCCGCGCAGCAGCAGCAAGCCCGCCCCTTCCCGCGGCCGCAGGCGCAGCCCCAGCCCCAGCCGCAGGTGTTCCGCTCCGCCGAGGAGGTCAACATTCCGCTCGGCCAGAGGCGTCCCACGCGCCCCTACGAGTTCGACTTCTAAGCCGTTCACTTTAAAATAATCCGTAGCCAATTTAATATCGAGGGATCTTCAGTTTAAAATATTCCAAGTAGGACCGGTATCTATGTCCTAGTAAAAGTAATGCCATTAGGTTGTATGGGATCTCATTCCTGTCACTTCCCCGGCTACGGCAATATCAGTTTTACCAGCCTATTATGAACTGTAAGTAAAGGTTTTATTCAAAGGTGCTGATAATTTAGTGGGTTATCGTTCGACGATAAATATTTATTTATAGTGTTTTTTAAGTATTCTATCGAATCTAAGTTACAAATTAGTAGTAAGCTAGTCTTTGTGGTACTTAGAACTGATTAAGGTTAATAAAAGTATGAAAAAAGTTTTTTTTTATTTTACTTGTTCTATTCTCCTTTTAGGAAATAAAAGAACTACTTCTATACTCCTTAGCAAAGGCATATAGGTATAAACCACGCGAGTTTAAGGCAGTCACAAAACGCCGCCAAAACGGCTACTAACTACCGGAAGTTCTAAGCCAGTTCGGTCGGCGTTTTGTGGTGGCCACAGGAAGCAACTAGTGACGCCGACTCATGCCATATGGTGACCACAGGCACCGGTGGCTGTTCCTAAAGGTGCCTCTTGTCTCGACCTAAACAAAATGAAAGCTAGAGCTCTTAGCTCCAGAGCTTGTAGACCTTGAATTGAATGAATCGATGTCATTATTGACATTTGACATATGACATTGACTGTTCCACATCAAAATCAAAGTTAAAGTTATCGATCAATAATTTTTTGAAACGTACTGACTGAATTATGCTATAGATACAGGTATAAAACAGGCAAATTTTGGTTAAAATTATTCGCAATCGTATTATTAAATTACAAAATTGTTATATTCCGCTTCTGGCAGCAAGATAATGACGAGTTTAATTCAAGTTTACCTTAGAGTTGGTTGACTCCGGACGACACAGTGAGTTCCTAGTTTAGAGCAACAGTTTCTGCCAGTCCGCAGTACTTCTGTAATCATGGCAGTTCCAGATATAGAACAAATGAACGCCACTGAATACAAAGCATATCATGAATCGATGATGGAAAACATCGAAGGCTCCTCGCCTTGTCACGTATTTTTCTCTATATTGTTCACTGTGCAGTGCACCATTTACTCTGCGATCGTGATCAAAAACCTTCATTATCAGTATATCGTCGAATACATGATGATAGTGCTTCCTCTGATACTGGTTCATACAGTATTATCGGAATACATGTTTCATCTAAACTTCATCATTTTCGCCTTGATACTGTGGGAACTGAAAACACACATGTATCTAACATACATTTTGAAGACGAGAAAAGCCAAGGCCACAGGCAAGAGGATACAAACCATAACAGTGATGAGGGGACTAACTTATTTGATAACTGTACTGGCCATTTTTGCAGTTGATTTCAATGATTTCCCTAGAGCGCTAGCCAAGACAGAAAGGTACGGACACAGCTTGATGGATACCGGCGTCGGGCTGTTTGTGCTGATGAGCGGCCTAGTCCACAAGGACTTACAGCAGCACAACTGGATAGCAGCATATAAAAGTAACTTTAAGATAGTGTCAATACTGACTATTTTGGGCGCAGCGAGATATATTGCAGTGAAGCAGGTGGGTTACCATGAACACGTGTCCGAGTATGGAGTCCACTGGAATTTCTTCTTCACATTGGCTGTTTGCAAGTTGCTCTCCACGTTTTTGTTGTATTTTTCAGCGACGGACACTCTCACGCTGAGCTCTCTTTTACTGTTGTGTCATGAATTTATTCTGTTATGTGGTGTTCAAAATTGGGTGTTTGGTGATGCGCCAAGAGTGTCAGTATTGTCTGCCAACAGAGAGGGGATATCCTCCAACCTTGGGTTTGTGTCTATGTACATTTTTGCATCTCATATAAAGGATGAGTTGATGAATAAACACGCATCATTGAACATACAGCTGTCCAATGGAATGAAGTTAGATGTAGTTCAGTTTAAACTTATCGGTGGCTCTGTTGCTTTGTGGGCGTTGTCGTTTTTAATGAATTATTTGAGGCCAGCCTCCAGGACTTTGGCTAACTCAGCATATTGTTTATTTGTAGAAGCTGTTTTTGTCACAGTAGTCACTGTTTTATATTTCTTTGAAAAGTTCTTTCAGAACGAGAAGGGTTCTTTTCAGACACCGAAGATCATTAGTCATATTAATTCAAATGGACTTGTATACTTCCTCGTCGCTAACTTAATGACAGGTGCGGTCAACCTTTCCATGAGAACTTTATTATGTGATCATATATCTACTTTTGTTATATTAAATCTTTATATGATTATGGCTCTCGGCATCACAATATATTTAAATAATGAAGGTTTTAAAATATAGAATATAAATACTAAACATGTAAATTTATTATTGTAAAAATCTAAACATGAACATTGTACATCAAAATTGTTCAATTCTAATATAACATTCCATTATGTGATAAAATTCCATTTAAAATACATTATATTTTCTAGGAAGGAAGGTAGATATTTAAGGAAGGAATGATTTCATTAAATATGTTAAAAATATTACTAGTCATTAGACAATCTAAAGCATTAAAAGTTGTATGCATCACTAAACTTGTCAGTATTGTGTAAAGGTAATTTTTATTCCTAACAATATAACTGGGTACATTTTGCACATTGACAAAATGTGCTGCATTTTACTTTAAATGTCATTAAAGAGTATCAATATAGTTAGATTAAGAATTAAAAAAACAATTTCTATAAAATTTGTTCAATATGAGTCGTAGTTAACTTAATTTGTAAATAAATCAAATATAACAAAATGCGTTGACAATCTAGTATTATTATTTTTAAAGCTTTAATTAATACCATAAAACATAACTAAAAATATTATTTCATATAATATTGTTATTACTAATAAAACATATCAAGGCTGTGTTTTAATACAAAAGTATTTAAAATAATTGTATGCAGGACAGGAGTCACACAATGCTAAGTTCATATGAATTTAAAACAACATATATGTAAGCATGCATGAATGACATTTGAAATGCTAAAAATGCAGGCTCATTTCAGAAAGTGGTGTATATTGAAACTGGTTGGTGGGCATTTTGACAAAGCACCATCTAAGAACAAATTAAGCTAAGCTTGTACTATAAGAATAACTGGTAGGATATTTATATGCTTTATTTGTAAATACATTAACTACATCGCAGAAAGCAGTCAGTACCGGTCTGAAAGACCAATCAACATAAGTTTGCATAATACATAAAGTTAATCTTTATTCACTAATTCTTAAATATTTGGTATTGAATGGTAATTACATCACTGAAAGTGAACAGGAGTACCATTTTTATTCATTGTAGTTTCCCAAGTCTGTATTAAATCACTGAAATGTTTACTTATAAACTCTTATAAAAATAAAAATATTATTAAATCTAAAATCTATTTATTCTTTTATTGTAATATTCTGATAAGTAGTATTTCAATTCCTGTTTATTTATACAATTTTTTTGGCATAACAGTATACTTTGTTTTCAAAGAATTCCTATGGCTATAAATTTATGAAAATAACATAGAATTAATAAAATCCATGTAGTTACAATGTTGTAAAAATTCACTAATTTGAATGTGACGTCACGACAACAAGTCTTAGTAAAAATGTAGGTAGTCTAGGTCAAAAGTGGAACTTTATCAGTACTCCAAGAGTTAGACTGCCTGGTAAACAGTTTAGCAGCACAGAACACCAGACAATACAATGCAGCGATTGACAATATAGCTAAATAGAAATACAGATATGGGAACCTGCGCGGAGACCATAGTACGGCATACTTCAGTTCTTTGGTGGTGTGGTCTGAAACAGACGAAACATAAATACACAATGAACAGTGAAGAAGAATCTGCGATTAAATTACAGGCACATGTGACATTCCATCTTAACGTCCCAGAGTTACGGGCTCATACGATGCGACTTGGGTCTTGTATCTAAGTAGGGGAGGCCACTTATCACCAGAAGGGCCTTTTGCTTGTTCCGTAACTTTAACATACTTATATAACAAATAAACTTAAGCCCGCCAGTTTCCATAGTAAGAATATATGAGTACACACATTTACGCCTTTCACTCGAAGGGGTAGACAGAGCCTCAACTTTTCGGTTGTGGCCATGCCTACCTAAGCATTTGTATGTCGCCGTCATAGGACATTACATCATCACGTCTCAGAGACACGGGCGCAGCCATACACAGAGGAGAATGGACTGAGCTATACCCTCACAAATGGCCACTTTCTAGACAGACTGTTTGGATAATAATAATATTGGTAGACATTTCAATAGTGCCACCTAGACCCAAAGTAAGCTATAACTTGTATTATGGGAACCAGACCACTGATATAATACTCAAATACTTTTTTGTAAATACATACATATAATACAAATTAACACCCAGACACAGAACAAACATATATGTTCGTCACACAAATGTTTGTACTGGGTGGGAATCGAACCCACGACCTACGCAGAAGGCAGCGTTACTACCAAGTTTCGCCTTAACAACATATTGTGTGTTGGTCTCACCGAGCACGGCGGCTCCGTACCCGATGGTGTCGGTGCCCATGCGGTAGGAGCAGGTGGGCACGTAAACCTCGTACAGCAGCGCCGCGCCGCGCCCCGCGGTCACCACCTGCCCCTGCCCCTGCCGCTGCGGCGCCCACGGCGGCCCCATCGCGTGCGTCTCGCGGTGCCCCAGCCCCAAGTCCTGCTTCACGTACTTGGACTCGTGCTCGTGCGCGCAAAAGTATATGTCCGGTTGGATTTCGTCGTTCACCTGTAAGTAGGTAGTTGCCATGCCCATTTCTGCCGCAAAGCAGTAACGCTTTTGCGTTTCGGTGTTCCGGTTTGAAAGGTTTTTAATTGAAACAGTTACGGAACGAGCCGACGGCCCACCTGGTGTTAAGTGGTAACCTCAGCCCATTATAACCGATGCGACTTGGGTCCTCCCCTACTAGGTACAAGACCCAAGCCCGTAACTCTGAGACGTGTAGGTGAAATGTCTCATGTGCCTGTAATTTCACCGGCCTCCATAAGTTTCAAACTTAGATCCAGATACTAGATCTGATTCAAATGTATTGGTAGCTATAGCTATCCGCTCATTTCACATCCAATGTCTAAATACATACATACCAAATTATATATACAAAGCAAAACATAATATGTGTATTAAATAACATGCCGATACTATGAGGATATATCCATACCACTCAAATTACTTCTTTTTTTTATGTCAGTATGATAGAACGAGCTGACGGCCCACCTGATGTTAAGTGGTAACCGCCGCCCATACACAACAGCAATACGACTAAGTCATCTCCACCAAAGCACGAGATGACTCGCATTGCGTTGCGTCCATCACCCCGAGATGGGGATGTTACGTCCATGATTCCGAATGCAAAAAGTCAACTGGTCTTTTATGTGAAATTGTGTACACTTTTATAATAAACTTCCTGAACAAGCAACGAAGCTTCCGACCCAAAAATTCAAGTCATATATAAAGAAGGGTCTGGTAAGTAAAGCTTATTACACTGTAAATGATTATATAAATGATAAATCCCCATGGTCTGATGTCGCTCTGCTCAACGACACACAAAACATCCTGTAGTATATTATGTAGTCATAAATGTAACATAGATCTAAGTACTCAGATTGCCCTCCATTAGGGGTTTCTTGCTGTTCTTCCCCATGGAGGGTCGGATAGGGTTTGAACAGGCGTCAAACTTAGCGATAAGGACGCGTGACCTTATGTTTTGAATATTATCGATGTTTCCAAGCCATTTCTTTATGAATTGTATGGAAATAAGGTTTTAGACTTTGACACGCGCCTGCATTTACCTGATGGCCAAACACATGTCTGATGGTGACGGGATAATGCGAGACCACTATCCTGTAGTCGCCGTCTCCGTCGGACCGCTTCGGGTAGTCGTGAGTGATACCGTTGACCTTGTAGAAGGACACATTGCGATGGGTGATCACGGACGGCTGGTCGAATATCTTGGCGAATTCCGCCACTTTGTCCCTCTTTATCGGCTCATTTTCGCCTCCTACGTCGTTGTCGCCTGGGAGCCACACTTGCTGGAACAAAAGTGATATCATATCAGCGGGTAAAAGTCCACTGCTGAACATAGGCCTCCCCCAAAGATTTCCATTTTGAACGGTCTTGAGCCACCTGCATCCACCGACAGTTAGACAACGTGACAGTTAGCTTCGTATTTGATTAACGTGGCTCTACTATCTATTCGAGTCACTGGTTCTCTCGGTGTGGTGAAAGGATTTTAAGTGCGCCTCAAAGAGGTTCCATTCGTCCACTTGACACATGTCTTCGAATTCATAGTTCTAGGACATGTCATGGTCAGTACCACTAGACCACCACGCTCTCCAACGTGGTCTTAATCCGGACGTCGCTGGTTCAAATCCCGACATGCACCAATGAGCTTTTCGCTTGATAGATATATTTGCACAATACCACGTTCTCAAAACAGTGAAGGAAAAAATCGTGAGGAAATAACCAATCGGATCAGGCTTCCACAGTAGAGTAAATCTCATTCACGCTCGCTTATCGAGAGTAGAGCCTGTCATAGTCACGGGAATATAAGATATTGGTACAATATCAGTGGAGTGCACATTATGACCTGCAGAAAGATATGAAATGTTCCTAATAACTACTAAAAACTACCACATACATTGTTTTGTTTTCTATGAACAACTACTAGTTGTGTGCTTAAGTATCTTTGAAATATTTAATGGGAACTAGTGGTAAAAATAAGTTACAGAATAAGCCAGATGGCCTATAAACAATAATAATATTTAACTGATTTTTACCACAACAGGGTAGTCCACTTGGAATATGTTGAACAGTCTCTTAGCGTAGTTATGGAAGTGTGGCATAGAGGCTACGGACCCCTCGTCCATGAGGTCCCCCATGTACACCAGCACGTCCGGCTTGAAGTCACCCACCGCTACATGGAACGTGGACCTCAGGTACCTGAAAATTATTGTGTGAACTAATAGTCCATGTTATGTTTGTACAGATAAATCATTATACGTTGGTTCATCATTTAACTATTATTTATGTAAATTAATTATTATTTGTTTTACCATTATTTGTTTTGCAGACGAAGTCAAGGGCAACAGCTAGTTGTGAATATAAATTAACCTCATCGAAAACATTAATCAGTCCACTTTGGAACAGGTAACACGGAAATACAGAGGATTATCCTACTTTACTATTATAAAGTACTTAATGTTCATTATTTTGAATCACTTAACAATTTCTCAGATTTTAAGGTTACCACCGTTACCTCTTAACATTTATCTCAAATATTGTTATCAAAAAATATCTTTATCACACATGATGAGATAAGGGTACAACAATATATACACATTTAGACTTACTACTAGGACTAATGAAACCACAATAATTACTGAAATATAAATGTAATTATTTTGAGACTACGTAAGAAGTTAAATATGTAATCAGTGTTATCACAAAACACTGCCTTACTTTAGACATTTTTTTAATATACTGTCCTAAGTGTTTTGTAATATGAGACAGAGATACATTCATAACAGTGTCTATAGTTGAAAATAGTTTTTAAGCGAGCATATGACAGAACAAACATATAGTGAAGCAAATGTTAAGTAGTACCTCGATTGGAGTCTTCAGGTCCAAACTTTATCAACATTACCTATCCATGCAAGACAAGGAATAAATTGAGCAGTATTTTATGGTATTACTATGGTTTATGTATATTTATTATATATGTATATGTGTGTATACTATATATATATGTATGTATAATAAGTTTAATTATGTAGTAGTATGTATGTGTATAAATAACTTAAATCAAATGCACTACCACATCCACTCCACACTACACAAAGGTTAGCTGTAAGAAAATGCTATTTAGCATTAAGTTCGCCCATGTACTTGTTTTACCTTGTGCAATAAAGCATTTTCTATTCTATTCTATTCTAGTACCTACACCCATGTCTAAAACTTGTACCGTTGTACCGTACCTACCGTTACTATACTGTTGTAAGAGCAGTAGAACTCTCACCAAGTTCACCCGGGGAAGTACTGCCACCATGTTCACGTTACTGTGTTCCGGTTTGAAAGGTGTGGTTGCCGGTGAAATTACAGGCACGTGAGACATCCCACCTACACGTCTCAGAGTTACGGGTGCATATGATGCGACTTGGGTCTTGTTGTACCTAGTAGGGGAGGACCCAAGTCGCATCGGTTGTTATGGGCCGAGGTTACCACTTAACACCAGGTGGGCCGTCGCGTCGGATCGTTCTTTAACTGTATCACATAAAAAAAGCCCTAACATAGAGAAGTATGTTATCATTCTGATGTTTATTAATAGGTGATCATGTAGGAGTCTTACCGATCACTATCCCAGCTGTAGAGATAGTTCAAAGGAGGTGGTTCAGCCAACTCTCCCTGTATTTGGGGATCAGCAATAAACAATATCTTTGTGCATGTTTCTTCATTCTGGCACCTAAGTGTTGGCCAGAACACCGGCTGGACGAGATAAACAAACCATTCGCAGTAAAGTGCAGCGCCTAGGTAAGCCGCAATAAAATATTTAACAGCTGCGCTGAAATTATAACAAATTACGTGTTCAAAATAGTGGTTAATAAGTACCAAGCTGGTGTTCAGATCGTTTAAAATATAAATTACCTTCTTCTTATATACATTTGGCATAGGCTTTATTCCCAATAAACTGTAAAACTATTAATTTATTTCGCAAAAGCGTAGTATCTATTTAAGTTAGTACCAACTACCAACAGCTGCAAGAGCAACAGCAAAACAAAATCCAAAGTAGGTACCTACTGGAAATAAAGACATACTGACGTACGTTCCTTTGCACGGTCACTATAATAACAATGATTAACTAACTGCTTTTTTTATGAAGGGTCTGCGTAGAATGAAACTCTAAAATGAAGTTTGACAACAGTATTGACCCACAGATTTAAAATAAATGTGTTTTAAAAACGATATTAATATAAAGTTAACACATTAAAATAAAAAATCTTTCATAAAATTATATTACTCTAAGTACGTAAAAAATGCTCATTAAAAAAATATATAATCATTATTAGATGAGTAAATAGTAAATGAAGTTATTTCATATTTGAATTTAAATCAATCAACCTTTAGGGATAATCGAACGCATCCGTCGTTCGGCGATTTGACAGGTCAGCTTTGAGCTACATTTTTAGCTTTTCGTGTAGATAATTTTGGTTTTATTTTGTAATTTCCTTTGATTTATGCGCACTAAATAACATGTATGTAGTCGTAACAGTAGAGTGAGTTCTTCAATAGATCGTATGCAAGTGCACTTACAGTGTTATATAAACTTTAAAAGCCTAATCGTGTCGGCGAATCCGATGCATATAACTATAGCACGTCAGTGAACGAATGGTAGCTCCAAGATAATGGATGTTGATGCTCCTAACTTATTGAAGAGGTCCAGCAGCGCACCTTTGATCAATGAGGTGTCGTGCACGTCGCTGACATCGCCCACGACGAGCGCCGCTCCCAGGTACCGTGCGATGTTTGGGTGCGCCTCCTACGGTCTCTGATAATGCTCGTTGCTAAGCTGCCTATTTTTGACAGCTGGTGAGGTCGTCTGTGGGTGCTGTGCCCGTATTTAGTGCTGTTTCTGTGCCGCCAAATGATATGACATGCTTTTTGCAACATGATGATGTTATGGGAAGATGCATGCTGTTCATTGTCAGTGTTATGTTTCATATTTGGTCATTTGTAGTATTAAAGTGCAAATTATCTGTGAGTTTAACCAGATACCTGTTTTTAAGAGTTATTTTATTTAGCTTTTAAATTATATATTTACCATCAGATCAAATTACGTTTCAGTTCAAAGTCAAGGCCGATATGATTTGAGTTTCAAATAACTTTATGAGGGTTTACTTGAATCAAGTGCCAACTCATAGTATCATTGTGATACTAAGAAAACATGGAATTATAGATTGTTTGGTGTGGTATCAGCACTTATGCATATTTTGAATATGATATATTTTGTGTTGATAAATACCTGAAGTGCCCCAGATAAAATGAAACTGCTGTCAAAGATATTTTACATATTCTCATTTTATCATTACATACCTATTAAAATATATTTTTAAATGTCCTGCATTAAGACACAAATTTGCTCGGCTACTGGATGAGGATAGTCATCATTGCGATTAAAAAATATATAGTTTACAACATTAAGACATGTGTCTGTAATGTATAAATAAGTACTCGAATGAAATAATTGTTGGTTGTTTTGCACAGTGCCATTTAGACCCAAAATAAGTAAAGCTACAAATTTGAACCAGATAAATGATATAATGCTTTTGTTATTTTTATTTTAATCCGAAATCTTTTGTTTATTACATAGTACTTATTTGTCCTGGGTGGGAATCAAACCCATAAGATACACATATAATACTACCAACTGAAATGCGAGGCCAGTTGATATTATGTGTAATATGTTTTATGATACATTTTAATATAATATTTCATACATGTCTTACCATACCATAGTAAGATTGTTAAATTCACTTCAGCATTTTTTTTTTTCAACTTTAAACAACATACACCACATTGATGTATTAAATAAAATTATGCATTTCTCCAAAGATAGATTTATAGATTGGGGTTTTTGACAAAAGGATTCAGCCCTAAGCTATATATTTCAGATTTACTAAAATATGAAGTAGTACATATGTATGAAGGAAGGCAAACATGGGTGACATGTTAATTATCAACATTCAACTTATGATGACAAAATGCTTGATATTGTTGTATCAATACACTGCAGCATGAGTCCAGTTATATTATTGTATTTCTGAACTTGATATGTTTGTTTAATTAATTGGTTACTGCTTATTACTATACTAACCTGGAGCTTTGACATAACTATATGAGAGCCAGAATAATGTTGTCCATGCTGGGTGTTGTAGGAAGAACCATACTCCAGAACTATTTATGGTTATACTGTAATATATATATACTGAAATTTGTATTAGTGTGTTGACCTAGTGAAATAGACCGTGTTTCAATCCAGAAGCTGAAGCAGAAATCCTGTCAATGTCTGGAGCAGGATTGAGCTTTTCCATTTCACAAATAGTTATACACAGTACATGTTCTCAAAACAGTGAAGGAAAACATTGTGAGGAAACCTACATATCCTAGAAATAAAAATTAGTCAAAAGACATAAGTCAAGTGCATGAAAGGACCCTCTAAGAGGCACACTCTAATCGTTTCGCCACCCTGGTTTTGAGAGGGCAAATAGTAGTGATTACTAGTTGGATAGACAAGAAACAGCCTGAAGTGTCTGTAGAATATGAACTCTCAATACTATTTTCAGTTCTGGGGATCAGTCTAATTAGAAGTCAGTTGTCAGTGTATCATTTTGTCTTGTATCATGCAAGTGACAGAAGGGCAGTCGGCAGTTACCATCTGTACTATATTTTACCTATCTACACCCATTTTGCTTGCATTTGAATTGATTCAATCTTTTTACAGACGACTTCAGGGAGTGTTCAGGTAAAAAGCAGGCAGCCCGTGCCAATCTACCAGTGCTACCGACTCAGCGTATATAGAGGCTGATTCAGTGTGCAGTACGGCGTCTCAGTACAGACAGTCTGTGCCGACTGCCTTCACAGATAGTATCTGACAATACACTGATAGTGCATTGGCCTGGGCTGCCTGCTTTTACCTGTGAGTCCACAAGATGTCGTTTTTACCCTCATATTGTTATATGTTTGTCGCAGGAATTCATTCTTCAGCATGTTCTCGAATAATCCGTCGCGCACGCGGCGATACAGCGGCAGCTTCAGTCCCCTCACACCGCCGGGAAACATTACAGTGAGTTGGCCAGCTGTTTCAACAATGCGCTGTGACTTTGAGTTACTTGCATGCTCAGTTTCATTTGCGCAGCGATCGTCCACTGCGAAATTTGACACGCAAAACATGTTGTGTGGGGTCAGGCAGGATGCATGTGAGAGTTATTTTAAAAAAGGTTCAACCTTGTACAGTCGTTAACCAATTGAAAGCTGCAGCCATGTTTGTTTATTGACAATATGGTTGAATGCGTTAGTGCATTATTCACAAATCAGCACTTGAATTTGTACTTGTGTAAATTATTATCAATTTGTTGCAATTTACTAAGAAAATGAAGAGAGCTAATAAGAGAGTAATCTACCTAAGAAAGTTTTTGACAAAACTACGTCATAGTTCAGTCATTTTGTGCAAAATATTTACAAGTTATATACAAAAACCTTCCTCGTTTATCGCTCTTTCTATTAGTGAAAATCTTATCAAAATCCGTTGCGTGGTTTAGAAGACGTAACTAAGCGGAAAAACAGGGGCGACTATAGCGACTTTGTTTTATAGTCAGTGATTGTCGTGTGCATGAAACTCATCAGTCATACCTACAATAGTTATTATTACAGAAAATGTCACAGTCCCATTCTGCACGTGGAGGTAAAAATATGTACATAAATTTTTGCCGTTAGCGCTGCTCCGTGGAAATTCCGCTGATTTATGTGAAACTTAATACATGCATGTATGGGACAAAAAATAGGGGTCATAAGATCAATTTGATTCTACATTAACAGTGTTAGAAACGTTTTAGATAAACGTTGAAAACATTAGTGAAAACCTAGGAGGGGTCAAGAAGTCATACTTTTTGTGAAAGATTATGAATGAATGAATATATTTATTTGCTAGAATACAGGTCACATTTGTTGTTTAAAAAGTATTTTCAGTCGCATTGTATTCGGTTGCAAGGCCGTGCAAAATTTAAGGTAAACATTATTTTTAAACTATGTGCGCTGACAACGTTCACCAAAGGTTGAAGTAAAACATCTTGAGGCAACCAACATTTGCTAGAACCAAAAACGCGAACGCCACGTGCACGCAAGGAGCCTCATTGAGGCGCACTTTCATATTTACACCACACTGGTTCGAAAGAGCCAGTGACGCGAGCAGTAGTAGTAGTAACTGCTTCATTTCAACGAACTTATCTATACAAATAAATAAAATTGGAGTGTCTGTTTGTAATAATAAAATAACCGCTTTTTACTAATTGTATATGAATGTATACACGGTATATGTATACACATATACCGAAACAATTTTTTTAAATTTTTGTCTGTCTCTCTGTTTGTTCCGGCTAATCTCTGAAATGGCTGGACCGATTTTGACGGGAATTTCACTGGCAGATAGCTGATGTAACAAGGAGTAACTTAGGCTACTTTTCCGAGGAGTAAAATAGGGGTGCGTGATAAAACCGAATTCCACGCGGACGAAGTCGCGAGCAACAGCTAGTTCCTTCAATATATTGAATTGTCCCGCTTGTATTTCCAGAACTCGTGGGGTCCTCGGATGGCGCCGCGCGTGAACCAGCTGCGGCTGGAGGAGTGCGCCGACGTGACCAACACGAGGGAGGTGGCTCACGAGAGGGAGGTGCACTCCGCCATGCAGATGGGGCAGTCCTGCGAGGACCTCACGCTGCTGGGCGGCCCCGCCAATTCACCCACTAGGATACCCAGGTGAGCACTGCACTCACTGCAGTACTCAGTTCACACTTATTTACTCAGGTAACGCCCGTTACCTGTATCGTCCAGATACGAGAAATTTTGCCACTCACTAGGTGACATTGACACCCCCGTAAACAATTAGTAAACAAAATATAACACGCTGAAATGGATACCTTGAACTTAACACTTCAGTACTCAGGGTATCTTACTGCGTCCTATATGACCAGCTTCTTGTTAGGACGGTCTAGATACTCTGATGAGGAAGATGCTGGTGGTAGTAGCTGCACTCTCCATCGTCATGCCATAAGTGATAGCCACGCTACCACTTACAAAAAAAATACAATATATGTAATTGAATAAGTTTCACAGATAAAGATAATGACTATTTGACTAATTATTTATTGATTTAAACGACACAGATGATAGTAACTTAATAATATCTTCTTAGAATCTTTTAATTAGCCTTAAGCCTTCAATTTATTAACCTATTCATTAAGCTAGCTGTAAAATTTCCTAAAATTGTAAATATAAAATAAATAAATAAAATAAAATAATTTTAACAAATGTCATGGAGGTGTAATTATGGTTGCTCAAACAGATATTCTAGAGTTATTCAACAAAATCGTTCTCGTTTCCAGATTTTCACCAGTGGTATCACCGTCACCGACCAGAAAGTACACAACGCGGCGGAGTCTGTCGCCCATAGCGATACGCGCATCCAGCTTCAGTCCGGTGAGCAGACCCACCTTCCTGGGAGGCAAGCGGCGGGGAGACGAGGCGGACTCCCCGCTCTCCAAACGGATGTGCACCTCGGACAGGCTGACCCCTTCCACCCCCGGCACCCCCGACTCCGATTCCCTGGAGTGCACCTTCCGCCCGGTCTCCCCCCGTGCGCACCCCATGGACTCCCCCCCTGAGCCCCGCGAGAACCACAAGTCCCCCAACCCCAGCTAATATTACATTCGGACGGATTTTGATTTGTAATTTTATGTAAGATTTAGGTCATGTGTGCGGGACTTTTGTTTTGGAAGGATTGCTCATTTGTGAGAACAACTTTGGCTATCTTAGGTTTCTGTGAAGTTGTCTAGTTGCGGCAGCTGCACTCTGATACTCAACTAGTTGTTAGTGTTGGTAGCTGCACTCTGATACTCAACTAGTTGTTAGTGTTGGTAGCTGCACTCTGATACTCAACTAGTTGTTAGTGGGGCAAGTGCACTCTGATACTCAACTAGTTGTTAGTGTTGGTAGCTGCACTCTGATACTCAACTAGTTGTTAGTGTTGGTAGCTGCACTCTGATACTCAACTAGTTGTTAGTGGGGCAAGTGCACTCTGATACTCAACTAGTTGTTAGTGTTGGTAGCTGCACTCTGATACTCAACTAGTTGTTAGTGGGGCAAGTGCACTCTGATACTCAACTAGTTGTTAGTGTTGGTAGCTGCACTCTGATACTCAACTAGTTGTTAGTGGGGCAAGTGCACTCTGATACTCAACTAGTTGTTAGTGTTGGTAGCTGCACTCTGATACTCAACTAGTTGTTAGTGGGGCAAGTGCACTCTGATACTCAACTAGTTGTTAGTGTTGGTAGCTGCACTCTGATACTCAACTAGTTGTTAGTGGGGCAAGTGCACTCTGATACTCAACTAGTTGTTAGTACTCTTACCTGATAACAGTGAAATGTGAATCCTTTCCGGGCTTCGGTTCCCGAGACGCGTGTGCTATCTACCTACCTACTGTTGTGTGCATGCAGATAACGCACGGTATTTTATTCGGCTTTTTGAATTCAAAGTCTCGTAATTACGCTTAAAATTACAACTCAAAGTTCCTGTATATCGGTTCTTAGCTATAATTACTGAGGTTTGTAGATACCTCTCGTTACTATAACATATAGGGTGTATTGTTTTTGTTCCTATTTATATCGTAAAATGTATGTTTACTTTAGTAATTTACTATCGCAGTACACAAGTTGGTAATGTTAACAGTATCTCGAATTACAATGTTCGATTGCAATATCTTGTGATAAATATTTGAACAATATCTCGATGTTGAATGTTTAGGAACGAATGCGATGCCGCCGCCCTGTCGACAGCCAAAGTATCCAAAATTGTATATATAGGCGCGTTTTATATATTATGTATTGAACGCGGAGTATTGTACATATTATTGTAATTAGATTTATGAAGTAGCCATAATTTTATTGCGTGTTTTTAAAAAATGTTGTATGTATGTATTTTGTGTGTGATTTTGTATATTTTATGGCTGCATTAAGGCCTTTCTATATTTTATATTATTATTTTGCAATTTTTTTTGTGCCTTTTTACGGCCGATATCGGGCTTATTATATTTGAAATATGTTTTCAGTTTTATTCAGTTGAGTTTTGTCGTATTGCTATTGTTTTTTTCATCTGTTAAGTGAATTCTTAATTATGTTTACGTGTATTTTATTTGGTTATATGCTGACTCTTAGTGTTTTGAAATGAATGAAAATATAAAATAATAAAATATTTTTATCTGCTACGAAAAATGATAAAACGCACTAATATTGCAAAATATATACAAAACGGATTCAACCTATATTTGATCGCTTTTTATATTCAATATTTTAATCGAAATAGAAGGAATTTAGCGAGTTGGATGTCCTAGATATCATATTGTAACGTAATTAGAATATTTAACGGCACACAACAATTACAGTTTATAGAGGTATTTTATTTTTATTTTTTATGTACCCTATGTATATATATGTAAGAATGGATTTATGTATGTATGTTTTAATGCGAATGATTATCCGCCGAATTAGAAATAAGTTACCTACGAAAGTAAATAAGGTTATTGCAATATTTTTTACCTGAACCTCGCCAAGTCGTCGGTCGCCTTTGAATCAAATAAATGCTTCCATGTTTGATACCCATTTGATTACATACATTTCATGTTTTACTGAAATACGCTACCTGTGTATAAATTAAATTTAACAGTAAATGTTGCGCATATAATATATATATTATATATACAGGGTTACAGGAAAAGTCGTGCTAGATCCGTTAAGGGCGTGGAGTACCCATCATTTCTGACTTATTTCACTATGAAACACCCTACCCTAAACTTAACCCTTTTCGAGATATTCGACTTTTAATTTTTTATTGAATAATGCCGATTTTTAGGCTACGAAATTTATTTTTGTTTATTTTGTGTATCTTATTATTATTATTATTGCATTTTTACATGTGTAATAAGATGCTTTAGGACATCAATCATTAAAATAGTGCATAAGTTAATTGAATAGACCGTAGTAGACAAGTGAAAGTAAAAAAATAAAAAATATATTAGCAAGCTTATTTTTCTCTAAGGGATATCTAAAAAAAATATTATGACACTTGTTCGGCAGATATTTTTTAAAATATCTACGTTTCATCAGCTATCTAACGAGGTATAATAATCTAGGGTTTTATTCAAATGCATTGGAAAAAAATTAGTTTCATAGGCGACAGTGGAGAAGAAAATTTATACTTAGCCCTAAAAAGTAAAATAAAACATTAGGTATGCATGAAATGTCATTTATTAAAGGTTTTCACACAACTTTTTCTTATTCTACAGTTCATATTCAACATGGCCGCCTCTATTTCTGAAACATTGTCGCATCCTTCTACGGAGACCAGTCTTCACTACTCCAGTGGTCAACGTGGTCCTCATTTTATTTGCTGCATCCACAATCCTTTCTCTTAAGTCTTCCACAGACAAAACTGGATTCGGCTCGCTGTACACAAGACTTTTCATGCACCCCATTCATACATGAAAATCCATGGGAGTTAGGTCCGGACTTCTTGCTGGCCATGGCAACGGCCCACCTCGTCCTATCCATTTGTTTGGATAATTTGTGTCCAGCCAGTCTCTGACACTTCTCCTGAAATGGGCAGGGCAGCCATCGTGTTGGAACCACATGTCCCTGATCAGGTTGAGTGGCAGATCATCCAGCAAATCACTCAAGTCTGCTCTCAGGAAATTTTCGTAGCTTTCCCCATTTAGATTATCCGGGAGAAAGTAAGGTCCAATCAAATGATTAGAGATAATGCCCATCCACACATTCACGCTGAATCTTCGTTGGGACCCTTTCACTCTTTTCTTATTGGGATTCCTTAGTTCTTTTGGGGCCCAGTAATGGACGTTGTGATAGTTGGTTATGCCATCTTTATCAAATTTGGACTCATCCGTCCACAAGATATTTCTTAGAAAATCTGGGTCTTTCTCTACTTTTTTCCACGAAATGTAATACAAACCCTAGATTGTTAGACCTCGTTAGATAGCTGATGAAACGTAGATATTTTAAAAAATATCTGCCGAACAAGTGTCATAATATTTTTTTTAGATATCCCTTAGAGAAAAATAAGCTTGCTAATATATTTTTTATTTTTTTACTTTCACTTGTCTACTACGGTCTATTCAATTAACTTATGCACTATTTTAATGATTGATGTCCTAAAGCATCTTATTACACATGTAAAAATGCAATAATAATAATAATAAGATACACAAAATAAACAAAAATAAATTTCGTAGCCTAAAAATCGGCATTATTCAATAAAAAATTAAAAGTCGAATATCTCGAAAAGGGTTAAGTTTAGGGTAGGGTGTTTCATAGTGAAATAAGTCAGAAATGATGGGTACTCCACGCCCTTAACGGATCTAGCACGACTTTTCCTGTAACCCTGTATATATCTAAAATGACCCATTTTTGATAACTTCCTGTTATCAGAGTAATTTTAATAAAATCGTATAATTACCTCATGAAAATGTATCTACTAGTATTGCATTTATATGTATTTTGTGCTGTATGCATCGTTCTATGTAGGTATAGTTATATTGGTGCGAAACTGCTTCAGAAACCACGAATGTGCAACCTCCAAATTTATTATTGGCTACCGTAGATCACTGTAATGTGTAATTACATGCGCTCCTACCCGCACCACTCGAGTTTTGATACAAATGACAATGTTCCCGTTTCAACTGTTCTATTAGTCTCGTTGCAACTGGTATCACAAATGATACCATGTCATTTTAATAAACAATTTCGTCTCTGTCGAGTCCAGTTTGCATCGGAAACATGTCTTTTGGTCAGATAGGAACGTAGCTCAGTTGTATAGAAGCCGTTTCGCCAGTGATTTCATAACGTAGCGTGTTTATCCTATCAACATGTATTGGTATGTTTTGTAATTTTTATAACATGTAACATATAGTCAGCGAGTAGTGTTTCGTGACTACTGGAAAGCAACCGTTTTGAATTGTGATTAAATCACAACACGAATGAAACGTCGTTTTATTTGTACTAGATATAAGACCTTAAACTGTTGAAAATTTGGGGAAAACGTTCACAGAAAAAAAAATGGATTTCATTATTTTCTTTGAAAACTGTCTCCAAATTTTGAACCGTAGCCGGCATAGGCTGAAATTTGGTACTCATGCATAAACGACAATGCAATATTATGGTGCACTTGGACCCGATCCCGCTACCTGCAGAGTGCAGACCACCCAACTTCTCAGCGGCTTACATCAGCGATAACGAGTTAAGATTTGTCTTAACAACTACTAGCACTCACCTGCTCTAGTAACAGGAGATGTTACTTGGTCATACAAAACACAAAGATACCAAACCAAAATCACTTTTATTTACAAGTTCGAGTTTTACATGAATCAAAATTATGAAGAAAAAAAATAAAAACAGTTTTCGAAGAGTAATTAATCTAAACCTTACCATTAATTGAACAACATTAATCATAATATTCCAATATTTTGTACTCTAAAATGTGATAAATTACAAATGTTGGGAATAATCTCGCAATAATTACTATGTAAATTAATTAAAATTATATTAAAACATTACAAAATCCATTTATAATAATTACATTTAAAAGGGTTATAGCAAATGTTGCCACAGTTGATAAATGTATACAAACGTCACGTTCCGGTGTTCGCTCGTCAGTCGCTCGCCGGTGCACTCAGCGACAAAAGTATCCAATCACTTGATAACTACTATATTGAGAGTTATACAGGGGACGGTCACTTTTATCACTGACTGCACCGTAACAGTTGAAGCGACTATTACAACGAACGCAAGTATCCAATTATTAATCGCAATAATAGACATATCAATTAAAAATGATTAAGCGTCATGTTGGATTAATTAAATCCCGTAACTAAATATAAAAATAATGCTAACTTCAAATCTAATGTAAACCTGCCGCGACGAGGTTGATACATGTTATTTTATAATATAAAAATAAGCAGCACATATAACATTTACGTAATATTTTTGAGTTACAAATTTAAATGTATACAGTATAACTATAAATGCAGTTTTTCGTGAATTTAAAAATGATAAAATTTACAATAATCATAACAAAATTACAATAATCCCCCGTTACACACTAACGCGGCACTCGTCTCGCCGGCCTGCATCACACTGCTTCATAATGCACACGGAATGTTCTTAAATCTATTAGAGCCACCATCGAGTCTATTTCAGTGTTCGTGTAACATGCAACGGACAGACAGTCACATTTGGCACCATATATATATATATATTTATGAAGCAACAGTAGCGCTCGCCCCCTACACTGTGTGCGTTGCGTTGCGTAGCCACGACACCGCAACAAGCGATGTGTCAATGTGTCATTTGGATATTGATTTTTGGTACAAATTTTATGGAGGTTGAAATATTGCGATTTTGGTTCATTACTGTTCTACTAGCAAATGTCAACTACACAAGTCACAAGAATACGTCATCTCGATGGAACGCTGTCCTGAAGTCTTTTCAAATATTGCCATATAACATGGCACAATATAAAAATATCTGAGATACCAAAAAAAACTTTTGATTAAAAAAAGTTCAGTCTTCCAAAATTAGTAATTTCGCCTAAAAACTTTAAACGGTGTACTAATAAAAAAAATAAAAATTGGAAACTAATACATACTTAACATTGTCCTAGGCCTATTTAAATTAACTATGAGTGTCTAAGTCTAGGGTTCATATTCGATATACATACAAACCAATGTATACATATTTTGAATAAAAAATTCTTATCAGGCAATGTAGATATTTTGCTATAGTATTGCAAAACAAACAATTTATTAATAAACGTACAATACAAGTCAGCTGTGTCACTTTACAAAAAAGATCTTGCACTTCAAAACCAATTTATGTACGCAAATTGAGAACTTCTTCATTAAAAAAGTTACAAATTTACTATAGAATTGGATGATAAAAATAATGATAATAGTTGCGTAGTCAAATAATTTGATGCGATGATCGATCATGTAGTAATTTTCGTTTAAAATGGAGATATATCAAGTATGGAAAGGTTAAAAGCGCAAACACAACCCGGAATAATTATTACAAGGCTTCTTAACACTGGATTTGTCGTTTCCAACTGTGCTACACACAGGAAACAAAAGCGCGCACAAACCATACTGTTTTTAAGTTATGTTGAAAGCAAATTGTCACAAATTAATTTATCACAAAACGCAGCAAAATTGTTGATCACTTTTGGACACAAAGACGAGTTAGACTCTAACGCATTTACACAGTTTAACTTAATAATGAATAATCCAAATTAATATAATACTTAGCGCTGGTGTTATTTATACATAAAACAACAATAAATATAACAAATACGCCTATTCCATTGATATAAAACAAAAACCGCAAAAAAGCACCATTTCCTTCAGCCTGTATGCAAAAGAAAGGGATGGGTACAGTTCAGTTTTCGCTTTGTTTTGAACTAATATAATGTTTAGAGCGGAGGTGATCTCGTGTGTGTGTACGTACAGCAGTCACCTGCAGCTCGACCGCTGAGTACCCGGGGTCGCTCAGAGCCCCGGGCGGCGGGCGGCGAGGACCCCTCAACTGCTGAGCGTGGAGTCGTCCAGGAGCGGCACTTTGGCCACTTCGAAGAATATCGCGTGGTTATACTTGTTGCGCACCGTGCTGATTGCGGATTTGGGTTTCTTGTGCAACACCGCGTTCTGCGCTAGCGCTATTGGCATTATCTGATCTAGGGAATAACCTGCAATGTAAACACAACAGTTGTATGTGTAAGCTGAAATAGTAATTACTAAAAATCTGATGGGGTTGTGTTGGGCCACACAGCCGTTGGTTTAATGTGAAACATCTGTGCCTTACTGAATAGAAAGGGTTAAATAGGTTTCGATCATCCTACACATAATGTAATGAAGTTACAGAACGAACAAACAGCCCGCCTGTTGTTACGTGGTTTGCCATACAACTTGGGTTCTCCTCTCTTCCTTGTAGAAACAACAAATCAGTAACAAAACAAGCTTTGGCAGAAAACAGTAAGTTAGTCCCATGTGTTCCATGGGATGGGTTCAATGGACAATGAAGAGCGTGGTGGTTAGTGGTACTGACCCCGAGGTCATTGGAGGATCATCTGGAGGTCGTCGGTTCAAATCCTGAAGTGCACCTATAAGTTTTTCGATTGAAAGATTTATGTGCGCTATACCACGTTGTCAAAACGGTAAAGGAAAACATCGTGAGGAAACCGACATGTCCTAGAACTAAAAAAAATGAGGAAATGTCAAGTGCACGAAAGGAGCCTCTTTGAGGCGCACTTGAAGAAATCTTTTCACCAGAAGAGGGCGGTTAGTGTGTGGGCCTGGGCGGGTAGGCGGTACCTGTGTAGTAGTGCAGCGTGGGCGTCCACGAGCCGAGCGCCTTCATGCGCAGCGCGAGGTAGAGCGCGGCGGCGGCCATCTTGCTGTCCGAGTGCTGCAGCAGCGGGTACTCCAGCAGGCACTGCTCCAGCACGAAGCGCGCCAGCGTCAGCGTCGGCATCGACACGCGACCGCACTGACAACGTTACGCAAACACAACACATACACTCTACTATAGTATACTCTATTTAGTATACATTAGTATACATAGATACACTAATAATATTTAATTATATACTGATTGTAATATAAACGAAAGAGTACATAGATTGCAGATTTTGAGAAGATGCCCGTGATTAAAAGATGTCGCTGTTACATAATATACAAAACATGTGGTTTTTTTGTTAGTTTATTAACTACTAGCTGCGCCCCACGGTGAATATGTCATCCCAAGGAAACACTGCACTTTTCCGGGATCAGCCTGTGTGTTAATCCAGGATATGAGCTTTTTTTCTTTGTTTCTTATCTTCATCTGAATCCATTCAGCCGTTTTTGCGTGAATGAATAACAAACATCCATATATCTTCACAAACTTTCACGTTTATAATATTAGTAGAATACGAAAAAAAAGTTTATTTGGTACTGTCTTAAGATTTGATACAGAGATACAGATTTGTGAAATGATGATAATGGCATTATTTAACATTTTAACTGTTCAAGTGTTCAACCTAATCTATAATAATATATAAAAAGAAGGCGGATGGTCTAATATCATTTCACAAGGATATACAACTCTGTTGGTTTACGCCAGTAAAGCTCCCAGTCGGCTTGTTTTTTCCAACATCTTGAACAATTATCGTCATATTTCAACAAATAAATAAAAACAATATTAAACTTTGCGTACAAACCTTCCTCTTGAATCACTATCTATTGCTGAAAACTACATTAAAATCCGTTGCGTAGTTTAAAGATCTAAGCTTACAGACAGCGGGAGCGACTTTATTTCACAATATATATAGATATCTATGACAAGTGAATATGATATGTTATTATGTGATACGGGTGGCGGAACGAGTTGACGGCCCACCTGATGTTAAGTGGTAACCGCCACCCATAGACAACAACAATACGACTTAAGTCCTCTCCACCAAAGTACGAGATGACCTATCATTATAGACATTGCGTTATATCATTATATATGTTTATTTATATTAGTGTGCACTCACTCTCGCATAGCGCCGCAGGAAGCGATATGAGAGCGGCACACCGAGATCAAAGTCCACCACGCGCAGGATGTTCATCTCCATCTTGAGAAGCTGCGACAGCGAGTACGCGCCGTCGCAGATGTACAGGAAATCGTCCACCAGCGGGGGGATGCGCTCCTGACAATCACAATAACATTCATTCATTATCTTTTTCTATGAGATTTTGATGCCACCAAATTAATTAAAAGCAAACATAATATGTGTAATAAATAACATGCTGATACTATGAGGGTATATGTCAATAACACTCAACATATTTTTTAATGTCATTTAGGTGATAGAACGAGAAAAACTGTAACGTGTACTTTGGAGTTCTTGAAACGGCAGCAATAGGAGAGGATCCAAATCTCATCGGTTAAGACCCCAGGTGGGTCATCTGCCGGGGAACTGTATAAAAAAAAAATGTACTCACATCAAATTTGGATGCGATGAAGAGGGCGGACGCTCCCAGTAGCTGGAGCTCCTCTTTAGTGAGGTGTTGTTCTATGGGTTGGCGGCGCGTGGAGCGAGTCAGGAAAAGGTCGACCAGCTTCACGGCCAGGTAGAGGGTCTCGTGGTTGAGCTCGAAACTCTCCTGTACCTCCACCATCCAGTCGACGAGCAGCGCGCGCATCCACTGCGTGATGCCCTTCATCCGACTCAGGTACTCGTCGATGGGGAACAAGCGCTGGAACGTTCACACATCATTCAGGTGCGGTCAAATGATTACAGTGTGGTTCAAAGAGGCTCCTGTTTTTGGCTGAAAACCAACGCTGTAAAATTACTCGGCATATAAGCCAACCCCTTTTTCGGCACTGGAGGCACAGGTACATAATGTTAATTTTTATTGTTATTTTATTTTTTATTATTACAAAATCCACAGCTCTTAATTTAACACAATAAAATCTTAATTAACTTATCGTATGGCCAATAAAGGATATACATTTTATATAATTTGAATATAGTTCATTGCTCTTTTGTGTATTTGTGTCTTGTGTGCTGAATAAATGTCTATCTATCTATTGTTGTCGTCTATGGGCGGCGGTTACCACTCACATCAGGTAGGCCCTCAGCTCATACTATCCCCAACATTATATAAAAAAAAGTCTGCAACTACTGAGCTAATATTACATTTACAACACTATCATGAAGAACAAAATGTATGGGTGTGATACAACTCTACTTTGTCCAACAATAACAATCTGTCTGTTATTTTAAGGTAGTCTGGAAGAGATCGTCTACCACGATAAGACCGCCTTTTGGATCCACTGCAAATGTACTCTTAGTATTAAGTACCAATAGTAGTTTCCAATAAAGATATATTATTATTATTATTCAATACTTATCAAGGGCATACAGATTTCTTTCAATCATTTTTATACAGATACCTACCTCACGTCCCTTCAAATAGTTGAATATGTCCATAGCATAGTGAGACACTTGGAATGGATCATTCCAGTTCTCGAGGTCAAAGTCAGTGATGCCCGGAGGCACCTTGTGTGGGGTTTCAGTCTCTTCATCCAGCGAACGGTTGGCTGTATCATCTAGGTTCACACTGTCTAGCTTTTCACTGATTGTCTTGTACTCTTCCTTAGTTAAATCTGCCGGGCTGCTGTGGATTGCATTGTTAGTATTTATGTGGAAATATCAATAAATATTGGTAGACATTTCACACATTGCCATCTAGCCCCAAACTAAGCACAACTTAGACTACGGGAAGTAGATAAGTTTTTACACCAATACAAGGAACCAACATCTATGTTCTATCATATATGTTCGTCACACAAATGGTTTTCCATGGTGGTAATCGAACTCACAACCCACAGTGCAGAAGGCAGTTACTTTCACCTAAGTTATAGGACCAGTACAGATTTTTTGTCACTACTAACAGGGTTGCATAATAATATGATGATAATCGACTATGTAACCGATGGTTCCGCCACGGAAAGTCTAGACCGGGATGGGGTTTGCTCTCATATGTTGCTTCCTCACGATGCATAATCGGTCAACAGATATGCGCCCGGCGCACCTTGGTACGTGTAGACTCGGTAATGCATTCTACTGGCCAGCTCCATCACAATGTTTCAATGTACGATGTTTCATTTACCGGAAGCTCGAGCTCAATGTAGGATTCGAACCCACGACCAGATCGTAAGTCGGCGTCACCTTAACTGAGCTGTAATAAGTATTTACCAATTCCTGTGAGTGTATGACATTCATCAGTGTAGCGCGCGAGCCGCGTATAAAATCAACAAGCCTTATTACAGTTACAGAGAGCAACTGAGCCAATCAAGTGTATCAACTTCAACTTGCTCCTATTACATGAATTGTGACAAGCCTCATTAAAATTGGCTGCCAATGAATCTCAGTCATATTGTGATATTGTCTCCAATTACCAGTGTTTGCCTCGGCAAGACTTCGAGTTGCTGTGTTCCGGTTTGAAAGGTGCAGTCGGTAAAATTACAGGCACACGAGACACTCCACCTTCACGTCTCAGAGTCGGTGTTGTTGTAAGAGGCCCCATGACATACAAATATATTTATTTAACACACACATTGTAAAATTAAACCAACAGAATTGACATAAGAGGTAAAACAGAAGAGAGTAGTCTGATTCACTATTGCTAATTTCATATGAAAGCCATGGGAAAAAGATTTGATTAAATATATGGATGAAGAAAATTGTAAGCACAAGGTAAATAGAATAATTAGTGAAATATTTTGGTGGTTCAAAATACTGCAGGATTTCATACAAAAATAAATAAATAACACAAAATATTGTTGGACATTTAACACAGCACCATCTAGCCCCAGTTAAGATAAGCATAGCTTGTATCATGGGAACCAGACAACAGATAGAATAGTCATGTTTTTGTAAATACATACATTTAACACATATTAACATCCAGACACCGAACAAACATCTATGTTCCTCACCTAAATGTTTGTCCTGGCTGGGAATCAAAGCCACAACCTTCAGAGCAGAAGGCAGTTACTACAGACTATGATGCACTATGACAACCTATGATTAGTAAAGGTGTCGTACACTTATATAATAAAATGTGTTTTAGTAGGAAATGATGAAGCACTTACGCTGTTGTTTCCAGAGCAGTCATGTATAAGGAAGGTTCCCCCGACATATCACTCCTGGCAGATTTGGCAGAGTTGCTGGTCTGGTTTTGGCTCTGATCTTTGGCCTTCTTCTCCATATTTTTGAGGATGCCATTCTGTGCCCGGGTGGCCACAGGCTTTGGCAGGTCTTTGGTGAAATGCTTCTGTACTGATTCAAGTGCATTTGTAGCAACTCGCTGGAGAGTTTTGGCCTTAGAGGTCTTGGTATTCACTGCTGTGGTATGAGGTTTGATGCTCTGGAACAAAAACACGGTTTAACAACAGAAACCTACTAAAATAACTATTTTGTAATCTGTGGTAAAAGGTGTGGGTTCCACAGGGAGTAATTTATTTAAATGTTTATTTTTATGTTAGTACTTATTGCGTAAATGGTAGTTTCCCAATAAAAAAAAACAATATTGAGGAACTAAGTGGATGTCTAAGTTCTCTTAAACATGGATAGAAAACTTGAACCTGAATATGTTATTGAATAGTTAGCAATTCTTGTGTATTTAAAAGAATTACCCAAGTATTTTAACTTCAGTCCAAATAAATCAAATTCAGAAAATGGTTTTGAAGAAGAAAGAAGAAGGAAAGAAAAAGAAGAGCTACAATTAATTAGCAATATGAAATTAATTATTACAAAATAAACTGTGAGGTAAAATGACTTATGGGTCAGTTAAGTGGCACATCTGTAGTGTTTGGATGTAAAGATTAAGGCTAACATTATTCCCTCTAGTTAAGAATCCATGGAAGGGGACTTCGAAATTGTTTCAAATCCCATTATTCCAACACAACACATTATGATGGATTATGAATCTGCATGATAGCAACCTTTCATTTAGTTACTTAGCAAGTTGCTAAAACTGACTTAATATTGATATGATAATACACCCAATATGGTAATAAAGTCTCGCATCAATCATGGAAATGCAGGATTCATAATGAAAAAAAAAGCATTATCTGTGATAGTCAATACATCATTAAGTTAAACAAGCATCCACTTATCTAAAGTTTAGGTTTAGGTGCCGGCAAACTACTTGAAAAATTACATTCGCATGAACGTCCCCCCACTTCTCCAACTCACGATCAAGTTTATTGCCAGCAATAGATACTATATTCATCAAATTTGAAATGCATGAGTTTTTTGATAAAAAATGGTATGTATATTCAAAGTCAAAAACTTTATTTCCATAGAATTCATAAAAATGGAAAACGTCAATAATATTCAAAATATCACACAGGTCACGCATACTTATCGCTAAGTTTGATGCCTGGTCAAACCCTATCTGCCCCTCCACGGCGAATAACAGCCAAGATACCCCCTAATGGAGGGCTTCCTTTTTTTTTCGCAAGCACTATTAATGTTATGTTATAAATTTAAATTTTTGTGCTACAGTGTTGTGTTATTGTATATTAATTAGCTACAAATAAAGATTATTTCTTTCTTTCTTTCTTTATTACATGAAATTAAAGCAAATATATTTTAAGGCCAATGAGTATCCAATCAGTGTTTATTTACCACCTACTTAACTCAGCACTCAGAAACATCTGCATACTTTAATTCACCGAGAACGGATCACTATAAGATAGCAATGATAACCAATTATCTTGGCATATTTAGGTCAGTAGGCTAAACATACAAATTGCTTCAAACTTTAGCATTAACACCAATTTAGAAAAAATATTAAGATCAATAGTAAGTACAAGTTAACTAATTTTTATTTACACTGATTATTCTTAACTGTTCTAATCAGTGGTTAGGTGTCTGGAAGAATATTAACATCTTACTAAATATGTCAAAAATTATGCCAGGCCAGGCCAATCATGTGATTTTATTATATTAGCAGTCAATTTTGGAAGAAAACTGGATGCAACAAGTTACACCTTATAAAAACATAATCGAAAATCATGGTTATGTCCAATCCCAAAAAAGCATGTAAATGTTAATTTTACTGTAAGTTAAGCTCAGGAAGAGCTCTGGAGGTACCCTCTAGATAAAATGTGCAAGTAACCTTGACTGTGGGGAGCATTTTAGTCTCCACGGTGACCTTCTTCAGCACCATGACTTTATCCTTGTCCTGTGGGGCGCTGGATTTATTGAAGGCGTTGGTGATGTCCCCAAACGCCGCCCTCTTCGCCGTCACATCTTTCAAGGGACTGGCCGCCTTTCTTTTGTTTGGGATTTTTAAATTGTCCTTGTGACTCTTGAGAGAAGCCAACTGCTTACTCCTTGTCGTAATTCCATGGCCGAGGAAACCATTCATGTTTTCATTGACGCCGATTGGCTTGGATGCCAACCTTGTTGGCGCCATTATTAATCTACTGAAACAAACGTTGCGATCACGTGCACTGTTTAAATATATTATAATATTTTACCACGTTAATCAAGATTTATTACGCGAAATCACAGTAAGGAATAGAAAAATTAATGTAAACAACAGATTCAAAACCGTCAGATCTAACGATCAAAAATGGAGGCAAACAAGTGAGCATCGCGAAAAGTTTTACACGATATTGATACTTACTTTTAGTAAACGGCGGCGGCCGTTTTTTTGTCTTATTTTATTCACTTCACTTCAAATGCTATACCAAAGCCAATGGCAGTAAAAAATAAAATATTTCTTAAAATTGATAATTTTCACGAGACACCGGACACATGAACGTCTTCTAAAAACCGTTGACTGCTTTTTTGAATGGCTATTGGCTGCCAAAAGGGCCAATGATAATGCAGAATACAATTTAGTTCAATTTACGTTCCATTTGTAAAACAAAAGTATGAGATAGATATTTTTTTAGATTATTTTATAGATCGTGAAATGTATCCTACTACATTAATAAATTATATATCACAAATATCTTACTAAGTGTTAAAGTTTAACTAAATTGAATTTTCTTGAGTTGATGTTACAAAATTAGTTTAACATACGGCACGTATCGTTTATGTTAGTCTCTGTTGCGTGTATTGGAACTGAAAAGCACAACTTGCGTTCCACGTTTCAAAATCAACCATATTTGTATTTAAAGTCAGTAATAAAAATGAACAAAAGTATTTACTTGAGGAAGAGAAGGTTTCCGATTGAATAATTTTCAACCTTAAGCCGTTTATCAAAACTTCATCACTTGTCTAGTAAAGAAAATGCCGCTTGGTTCTTCGATATTTTTATGCCACAGTCATGCTACAATTCTTCGAGCCATTTGCTGTTGTTTACTACAGATTTGAAACATTACTGCCAATGTCAGAGTCAAAATCGACAAGATGTCAAAATCTTGACTGTATAATATAGCTAGTCCTTTATTCTGTATGTATTTTGTTTATATCCTGTATTTAAAGTAACCATGCAGTGACTAGTGGACTAGACGTCCACACGTAACATGTGTCCACTGTTTTTTTTGCAATGGGCTAGCATTTGAAGTTTGAACCGCAATCATTGCGGTCAAATGTGGTGAATCGTGGCGCAATCTCACCTGATGTTCTGTTCGTAATCAAGGCATGCGACTACGAACAAAGATTGTTACATGTTTTTGATCACGATACATAATTTATATTATTATAATTTTTGTAGTAATTTACTTTCTAATACATATACCTAATTACCATACAGTTTATTATTCCCCTAATGAATATATAGTGGTTGCCGAAACATTTGCTTTGCAATGGCGTTCTTAAATGAGCAATTATGTATATTTTTGAGGTAATTAATATATTAATAAATAAAACCTCTAAAACCTCACAACGGTTATCACGCCTTTCGATATACCATTCTGTACCAGTGTCGTCCTTGCCACTAGTATCTTCACATTAAAAAAATATACCAATGAAATAAATACGTACATACAGAATAAGGGGCCAGCTGACAGCAAAATTTTCTTCCCCTTCTGGAGTCAATTTAGATTTATGAGATTTTGTTTGAAATATTTTCATATTCGTAGATTTGGAATTATAACGAAAACAGTTTTCGGTTAACTTATCGACAGATATTACTTTGAATCGACGCGTCTAACGAAGTCGATTGAACAACAGTGAGTGCGAAACAAGTGTATCAGCTACAAAATAAATATTCGCTACTTATATCATCTTCTCTAGCTCTGTGTTATCTTCGAGCTATGTTGGGTGGTGTAAAACTTACTGTGGCCCTTGCCCGCGAACAGACTTGTTTCGCCTACATCAATTCGAAGTATTGTACCAATTCACAAGAGGTAAGTTAACAAATAATTCCACTTTATTTATTGTTTGTCATTGCGGTTTATAGTAATACATATAGTGATCGGTTGGTACTCGATATTCGTCTCTAATGGGTGCTTGGGATTAAAGAATTCACATAATTACACTAGCTGTTGCCCGCGACTTCATCCGCATGGAATTCGGTTTTATCACGCACCCCTTTTTTACCCCTCGGAAAAGTAGCCTAAGTTACTCCTTGTTACATCAGCTATCTGCGAGTGAAAGTTCCGTCAATATCAGTCCAGCCATTTCTGGGATTAGCTGGAACAGACAGACAGACAAAAATTGTAAAAAATGTTGTTTGTGTATATGTACCGTGTATACATCCATATGCACTTAGTAAAAAGCAGTTATTTTAATATTACAAACAGTCTCTCCAATTTTATTTATTTGTATAGATAAGTATTATATGACATGGTGCTATCTATATATGCTATATATATCTCTAGATACATCTCTTGCTTCACTCACTCATATCAAATCCCCATATAGGTTACGAGTATTATGGTTCCTTTTGAGTGTGTAGACGGGTATGGTGAGATGGTTTTACCATGTAGAGAGGATGAAAGTAGATTGAAAAAGATTCTAATGGGGCAATCAAAAAGGGTTGACTAGTGAACACACTTAGACCAAATTGGCAAAGTACTTTTAAAAAGTAGGAATTTTCTATGTTTTTGGTATAGGTCTACGCTCTGTTTTAAATTACTAGTCATACTAGCATATATAGTAGTACTATATATAGTTCACTTCTAACTTAATTGATGCAAAAAAAAATTGCTGGTGTCTACATGTCTACCAGTATTTACTTGATATTAAATTGATTTATTTAAGAAATTAAATTAAAACCTTATTATTTCAAGTCTCAATGCATTCAAGTACAAGTGGGGGAGACCCATGTGTACCTATGGGCTGTGTTCAGCTCCGGTGTGGCCGAGGGATCCATACTCATCAACCCCATGCATTGCCGCCTCCTCGGCATGGCACTAGGGCTGAATGTGTATGTCTCCACATGCAACAACATCAGGCCTTTAGATACCCTGTTTATTGAAGCCGATGGGAATGAGGACCAGGTTATATTGGTAAGTTTATTTTATATCATCTATATTTATGGTTTACCGTATATATATATATGGATTGATCTAATTCATAAATAGTCTCTTCTTCATAGTAGCTAAAGCAAAAGGTCCCAGGTTTCATCCTTGCCCTGTCATATTTTTTATGTGTATCTTAGCGGGTTTAAATGGTTAAACATTTAAAAAAGCCTTTGTTGTACTAAGTAAGAATGCTGCATGTAATAGGATATGAAATAATAGTATCCAGGGACCTAAAATTTAATAAGTAAAATTTTTCAAAAAAAAGAATCCATTCTAACTTTTGTAATTATATTAATGTTACAGGAACACAACCAAATCCCTTTGCAAAGTATCTTCCTGAGCCAAGTCAGGCTGGTGGTGGCCAAACAAAAAGCAATAGTTTGGATATCTCCATCGGTCCCCATAGTCTTCACCCCTCATCAGACGGGAATTCTAGTCAACCACAGCAATGTAATGGTCAAAATGAACATCCTGGATACTCAGTCCATCACACCACAAACAAGCCCACAAAAGGAGGAGCAAAAGAGGGACCGGAACAATGCAACAAAAGGTTTACTACGTCCATACTTTGGTCTACCAAAAAGATTAGCACTGAGAGCACTTCCCATCGAAAGTGACGGTAAGAAATACCTTATTCATCCATACACGGTGTTCATGCATGAAGACTTAGTGGATAAAGCTTTCAAAAGCTCCACTCTGATAGTGGCTTTGATGAGAAGCCTACCATCAATGACCGTGAAAACTAACGACGACGAAGAGGACTCCGTTTGGCGCACAGAACTATGCGTAGAAGTGGTACCGGTCAGCAGTATTGTATTCAGAAGTCTCTGTCGAGAAGTATACAGCGAACACATACCAACAGTAATCATTCCCAAGTCATTGAACCGAATCATAAACGTTGACAATGGAACAATGATTATGCTTACATTCTTTGACAGCAAAAGTCTCAGACAGCCGGACCATATAGACATCACTACATACACAAGTCAAGGTAACCGTGACTCGGAGTCGACACTGGTAGATAGATTCAAAAGCACTGTCATACAAAACACATACTCCGGTAAAGTGTTTTTAATCAATCACGACATGGTTAAAGAGAACAAACAGTTGACCAGTGGGTTTATCAGGTTCAGGCTGTCTCCTGCCGGTTTGATGTACACTACCCTGACACAGGAGACCTTCCGACACTGCTCTATATCGGCTATGTGTCTGGACGAGTCAGAGGTGAAGATTCACAAGCCCCTTGTCCCGTTGGACTACGACTACAAAAGCTACTGCAGGTCCATTAAACCTCTGGAGTTGCTCCTGGAAAGAGTAATCTCGCATATATATTTTGACATACACAGAGATGCTAAATTCAAGAAGTGCTCCGATCTGAAGAGCAGCGTTCTGATTACTGGTGAGTTGGTTTTATTATGATCCGTGAAGTTTCCCTTCAACAAGGGCCTTTCCATATGGTACTATGTATATTGAAATGTTATGATAACTATGTAAATTATTGGGTACTTTCTCCAAACTGCATGTTTTGTGGAGTTAGCAAAAAGCATTATTGAATTTCTTCAGCTGTTCTACATTGTTTGTAAACGCAATATTCATTGGGTTAGTTAAGAATCTTTTAAGCATATTATATTGAAATGCCCACCTTTCAAAGCAGAACACAGTAATGCGAATGCATCACAGCTTGGCGGCAGAAATGGTGGGAGTACTTTCCCGGATGAACTTGGCATAAGCTCTATTGCTACTCAATTCTTGATGTGTTATTTCTTTTCAGGACTAAGCGGCACTGGTAAATCCACTCTCTGCTCCCTCGTTGAGAAAGAAATATCCGTATACTGCTACATTCTCCACTGCCGGCCGTTAAAAGGTCGCAAGGACGTATCGCTCGTGATCATGAAAGCTCTGAGCGTGTGCTCGGACCGGAAGCCGGCTGTGCTGATTTTGGACGACTTCGATGCCTTGGTGCCGCCCAACATGGAGGGGTTATCGCCTCAGGATATCGCTGCCTATAATGGGTAACTATACTAAGACTGACTCTCTCTTCCCTTTTGTATTACCCTCTCTCTCCCCTCTTTCCCTCTCTCCTTCCCCCCTTCTCTCCCTACCAATCCCACTATAGGTAGAGACCCCCCACTCCCGTCGCTCCTTCCGTCCGTCTCCAACACTCTCACCCTCCCTAAGATGTGTGTTGGTTGCAGGGTCGCGCTGAGCATCCGACACGCGCTGCAGCAGGCGCCGGCGGTGTCGGTGGTGCTGACGGCGCGGAGCCTCACGGACCTGCACCCCACCTTCCGGCTGCTCACCGGGCGGCCTCTCTTCACGGCGCACTTCACTATGCCACACTTAGGACAGGTACTTTGACCTGCGGTGATCTTGATGATGTGATGCACCATGATATTGTCATAAGTGAAAGAAAAAATATTGGTGCATTACACACTACCAGACAACTGATAGAATATGTATGTGCTTGTTTTTTGTGAATACGTATTAACACAGGACAAGCATCTATTCATCACATAAATTTTTGTCCTGGGTGGGAACACAACCCACGACCTGAACCGAACTACTGCCAACTGAACTGTGGGATCAAAAGAGTCTGAAACATTGTCGGTGCGATACACCTACTAGCGGTAAATGATAATTCAAATTTAGCTTTTAATAGTATAATAGTGTCAAAAGTTTCACAATGATATGTGTTGCCGTGACCAGGATGAGAGGGTTTCTCTATTCGAGCACCTCGTGAGCGACGGGATCCGGGAGCAGTTCCAAGTGGAAACTGATGACGTCACCAGGCTCGCGATGGACACCGCCGGGTGCACCATCCGCGACATCACCGACTACTACAATCAGAAGATATTCCACGCTATCAAAAAGAAAAGTAAGTTTTATTATTCCAATAAGTAGACATACTAAATTCCATAACCACGGTGTTTAACCAATCGTCTCGGGGTGATGGACGCAACGCAATGCGACTTAGGTCATCTCACACTTTGGTGGAAAGGACTTGAGTCGTATTGTTGTTGTCTATGGGCGGTGGTCACTTAACATCAGGTGGGCCGTCAGCGCGGGATGGCTTATGTAGGAGATAATTATAACTGGAATGACAACCGCATCAGACGCTCACAAGGAAGAATAATTAATTCATCCAACGCCCTGTGTTAACGACCAATTGTACCTAAGCACCAGACAAGTCCCGAAGTTAGAAGAGAAGTTGTGAAGATGTTTTGATGTGCAATAAAAAAAGTTTATCTATCAATTTATCTAGAAAAGGGAGGGAATAATGATGTAATAGTGATTGTGATGTGTGCAGATGCGAACCCCAACGGGCCCAAACCCCGGATCGTGGAAGACGTGACCACGGACGAGGAGAAGGCGAAGGCGTTCGACATCTGGGGCCCGCTCGGCGGGATGCACCGCATCAAGGCCAAACTGGACGAATGCATCTTTTGGCCCATTCTGGTACTTAAATTCAACTTGATTTCACAATTTCCACTTATTAGAAAGTTGATTTCAATGATCATTTTTGAAGACCACACAGGCCCGTTTGCTCGTTTTTTTGTGCATTCTATTTGTTTCCAACAGTACCCGGCGCTGTTCCCGTCGCAGGGCTGCGGCATCCTGCTGTACGGGCCGCCGGGCACGGGCAAGTCGCTTATCGGTTCGTGTCTCGCGCGCTTGTCCAGCATGAACATGATCACCGTCAAGGGGCCCGAGCTGCTCTCCAAGTACATCGGACAGAGCGAGGCCGCCGTCAGGGAAGTGTTTGACAAGTAAGTTGATCAGTTCATATCTCGCTTGAGGCTGTTCTTACGCCAGATGGTATCAAAGGTGTCGGTGCGCACCTGAGTAAACAAAGCTGTGACAGCTCTCTGACCGATAAAGCTTCTTTCAAGATTCAAGATATTTGAGTCCCCAAGTTAACAGAAGGAGCGCTTATTACTCAATCGCCTTTTCAAGCTAGGTAAATTTGTGACAGCAATACATATACATTGCTTCGGTCTGTTCAATAAGGCAAATCTCCCTTATGATTATCCGAGCGTTTGTAACATTTAGACCTGGAACGGCACTGACTGCTGGTATGCCCTAAACCGGCATTGTGGATTTTTGGCACATTTAGAGAATATATTTTCTCGAAAATCAGCCTTGACCAGAATATTAAATATTATGAATTATTTTTGGGACGCTGGGATTCCTAGAAAAACGTCCCAAATAAGCTGCGTACTTGCAATCTGTCAGTGAACCCTTAAAAATATAATATTGGTGGAAAAATCACACAGCGCCATCTAGCCCCAAACTATGTAACTAACTAATTACCTTGAATGTGTTTTGTTCGCAGAGCCGACATGAAGCGTCCGTGCATTCTGTTCTTCGACGAGTTTGACAGTCTAGCTCCCAAGTAAGTATTCCTGTTTAGAGGTGCAAATCTAAATCAAATCAAATCACTTTATTGGCATAAAACACACAGTATAATGTAAGGATTTTATATGGATGTAGTTAGGTACACAGATCTCATGTTTTTTCTCATTAGAGCTTGCAAATATTTCATTTGACTGGCCTCATAGCTCAGTTGGTAGTAACCCTGCGCTTCTTCGCTGTAGGTCGTGGGTTTGATCTCCACCCAGGACAAACATTTATGTGACATTTGTAACATTGATGTTTGTTCTGTGTCTGGGTGTTAATATGTATGTATTTACAAAAGAAAAGTATATAAATATTATATCAGTTGTCTGGTTCCCATGATACAAGCTATGCTTAGCTTACTTTGGGGCTAGATAGCGCTGTGTGAAATGTCCACCAATATTTATTTATTATTATTTTCCTTAAATAATATTTGCAATATTTCAGTTTCTGTTTTTATATTATATATTATATTCAATTATTCATGCCAGTGATTTCAGCGTATATTCAATATTACTTGCTCAGCTTTTTAAATATAACAGACTATTCACACACACAACGAAGCGTTTTGCTTCCACTTTAAATATAATGATATATGATATAATGCGGACAGCCCAAGAGTGGAATTCCTTGCCTGCATCTGTATTCCCTGAGAACTATAATCTGGAAATTTTATCAAAACCGGTACAGAAGGTTGGCTTTTAAATCAAAATAACTGGAAAAATATGTCATCATTCATTCTCATTGGCCGTGAAGTCGGCATTATCGTTTTACTACGCAAAGTAATTAGCACTGGACTTCAGTCCTCCAAACTGCCATTTCTATAACTAGTTATTTCGTATTTGAAATGAATATTCTTCGATTAAAAATCGATTTTACCCTTAACTAGGGTTGAGGCCGGGAAAGCTACGAAGTTAACTTTTTGTGGAGGTATAATTTCCATGTGATTGACGGAACGAGCTGATGTCTCATCTAATGATTTTAAGTGGTATTGTCTGCCTGTAACAATAGCAGTATAATTTCACGAGCAAGGTTCGCGTACCGTTAGAAGTAACAAAAACTAACCTAGGGGTCCCATGTTCGACCCAAGTGCCACCTGCGACACGTATGACAGTGTTTTATTCATTTGTGTGCTATTCATCATATGCCCATAGGGCTTCCAAAAATAGTGATGTAAGAATTCGACCACCGACGGCTGGATCCGGCCGCGCCTCTTCTTGCTTCTCTAATCCGACGAAGCTATCACTCGACGAATGCTTTACGTGATGTCGTGCGTTTTCATCAGCGCGATCCAGACACTGCACAGATCTGCCATCTAGATTTAAAGCTTGATAGGTTTTCACTCCCCCTCCTCCCTCCTCCCTCCTCCCTCCTCCCTCCTCCCTCCTCCCTCTCTCCCACTAGGGATGAGTAACTCGCGGAAAGCCGGACTTTCAACAAGTTGAACACTTCGCGCCTTGACCGCCGACGTAAGCGACAATTTTACCCAAATAGCATATTTTGTTACGAGTGATATTTTAAAATAAAAAATTGCGTGCTATCGATAAAATTTGCATTCACTATATATTCAAAATAACGTGATTTTGGTGGGAAATCACGACAACACTTTGTCCTTGATAGTTAAAATATCACTCGACAAAAAATGCTATTTGGATAAAATTGTCGCTTACGATAAGTCGGCGGTCAAGGCTCGATTTCTAACGACATACAGAGATCATGTCTTATGATGATATCGACACCCACTTGCGACACGCATCTCATAAACTGGAATTTCTGAGAGATACTAATATTAGAAATAAATAAATATAACACACAGTTCTTTTTATTTTTTATAAATGTGCAACTTAAAAACATGTCTCTGAAACAGTTAGGCAAAATTTCCTGTTATGATTGATATACCATTCTCTTCTTTTACGCTCTAAGAATTAAAATGCTTATTCGCTAGAAGCCTTTTTCTAGAAGACCAAAATACTCAAATTACATTGACACTTTCCAGTATGACAAGAGATGTTAGATATTTTTACTGAAAATGTCGACACTGCGTCCGGCTAAAACCATCCGTTGGAAGCCCTAGCCTTAGCTGTAACACATATTTGAAGCGATGCTATTGGTCAGATTTTACGACGGGTGGAAACAATAATTTGTAGCAGACAGACCGCGTAGCGCATGACAAACTATTTCATACCTTGGAAAAGCTGAAAAATTACATTTTACTTACAACAAAGGACGTGATTAACGGATTTTGACATCGCTATTAAAATGAAAAGGTATATTGTGGACGAGCGGTACATTAATTACCTCTCGTGGGGTGTAAGAAAGAAGAAAGAAAGAAAGAAAATAATTTATTTTCTCAAACTGTACACAACACCGATTACATACATAAATAACTAGGAGAAATTAAACTTAAAATGAAATACCTACGCGGATCGCTGCCGCGTACATTGCTTGTGAAAAAAGCTCCGCGCTCAGCATGTGCTGAGAACACAAGATCCCCAGCGCTGATTTTCAGCACAGACATGTTTAAAATCGACGTCTGATGCCGATGCGGTATCGTATATAGTCTGTGTATTGATATCGGAGTTTATGAAATGGTTTTTTTGATACAGCGCATTCATACAGACAGACATGCCGGTATAGCATGTCGCATTGTACGAAAGTTGAAGAGTTGATATGAGCTATTGTTACTGAGCTTGATGCATTGTGACATATATATCGAAATGGTTGCTGATAATAAGCATTTTTAAACGGACACGCTGACTAATCGAGCGGTGTTCGGTTTTTGTGCATGCTTGCTGAAGTGGGGTTGGAAGGGGGAATGAAGGGGGAAGTGTGAATATGCTTGCTAGTAATAAGAATGCTTGTTAAAGGTCAAGTGCTTATTGCGTTCACGGCAGTGTATGTCTGTGAAATCACGTCAAAATATCTCGCTAATTTATCTAATTTCTTATCAAAATGTAGCTTTTTTGCTGGAGGTACAAATGCTTTTGTATAATTTTGTACAGTTCTGTGCTGATAGCCATTTGGTTTTCTGTGTTCACACTAGCTGAGTGCCTGTTAGTAAAAATTACACGTGTGTTGTATGCTCAGAGCAATCAGTTAGAGCATAATTATTTAGGAACATGATTAAAACGAGCATACTTATTAAGCTAATGTTAAATAATAATGTTTTATTATTCAGACAAATTAATCCATAATAAATTAGTGACAGCTTATAAATATGTTAATAATTAAATAATAATAGGTACACTTGACAATCAAAAGAGATCGAGAGAGAGTTGAAGAGAGCGTCATTGTCATGTTTGTTCAGACGTTTGTCTTTACAGGTAAAGACTCTTTACCTGTAACACTAACATCTATACAAATAAATAAAATTTGACTGTCTGTTTGTAATATTAAAATAACCGCTTTTTATTAAGTGCATATGGATGTATACGCGATACATAATACCAAAACAATTTTTTTTACAATTTTTGTCCGTCTGTCTGTCTGTGTGTTTGTTCCGGCTAATCTCCGAAATGGCTGGACCAATTTTAACGGGACTTTCACTGGCAGATAGCTGATGTAACAAGGATAAACTTAGGCTACTTTTCCGAGGGGTAAAATAGGGGTGCGTGATAAAACCGAATTCCACGCGGACGAAGTCGCGGGCAACAGCGAGTGTGACATTATCCTAATGCAGTGATAACGTACATTGTACAGACGTGGGCACGACTCGACGGGTGTCACGGACCGGGTTGTGAACCAGCTACTGGCGCGGCTGGACGGCGCGGAGGGCGGCGCGCGCGGCCCCGTGGTAGCCGCCACCTCCCGCCCCGACCTCATCGACCCCGCGCTGCTGCGGGCTGGCAGATTGCAGACGCACATCTACTGCGCGCTACCTGATGTTGTAAGTCGACCAGTGGAGATATGACAACCTGACTAAACTTTGCATAAAATCAAGCCGTTTCCTCCCAAAGGATAGGCATTACAGACACTAGCAGGAAAGTTTCTTTCAATGATCAGTGTAAGGATTTGATTGGATTAGGAAGCTTAATAAAACAAAAGTTATATCACCCCAGTATTTCCATAGGCATGAAAGCATTGCTATCTTGAGCAAGAAAGTATTTTTATCTAGGGCAAGAAAGTATTTTTATCTAGGGTAAGAAAGTATTGTTACCTTGGGCAAGAAAGCATTGTTATCTTGGGCAACAGAGTATTGTTACCTTGGGCAAGAAAGCATTGTTATCTTGGGCAAGAAAGTGTGTACGATGTAGCCTCTTTTTTTGATGAAATCCATGGATGTGAAATGAAAAAATGAAAAACATAGTACATAAGCTATGCTTAGTTTGGGGCTAGATGGCGCTGTATGAATTGTACACCAATATTATTATTATTAATTATTTAAAATTACTTATGTACAATAATAATTAATGTATGTTACAGGAAGGTCGCTATGAAGTCCTGCGCACGTTGTCTCAGGATTTCCACGTCGGCGCAGACGTGAGCCTCGAGTCTGTAGCGGAAGCGACCGCGGGCTTCTCGCCGGCCGATCTCAAATCCTTGCTAGTCACCGCTCAGCTGTCGAGGCTCGACTCACAACTGGGCACCATCAGTGTGGTAAAACATATTAACGCGAACCTACGACCACTATGGAGAGTTACAAATGACAACCACATGTGACATTACACTTTCACGTCTCAGAGTTACGGGCGCGTACGTCTTGTGCACCTAGGTAGGGTAGGACCCAAGACAGATGGCTTGTTATGGGCGGAAGTTACCATTTAACACCAGGTGGGTATCAGCTAGTTCTGAAACATTGCCACAAAAAAAAAAAAAAACACATTAAATCTATAAATGCCTCTACAATTACTAATCTTATAATATTTGCTCTTTTGAACCAGTTTGGCAAAATTATTAAATGAGCCTCAAAGAGGTTCATTTCGTGCACTTGACACGTGTACGAATTTTTGGTTGTAAGAAATTTTGTTTTCGACACGATGTTTTGTCTGGCCGGTTTGAGAACGCGATATTGCGCACAAATGTTACAAGGTTCTCATTGGTTTACGTCAGGATTTGAACCGGTGACCTTCAGATTGAAGCTCCGTGTCAGTACCACTGCATGTTCAAAAAATGGCACTGAAATGCCTTGAAAAGTTATTTATTTTCAGTATAATATCTAAATAATTATCGCATGCAAACCCTTAATTTTAGTTTTAAGTGATGGTCATAAAAGTTCAGAAAAAATAATGAAACTGAAATATTTTCAAAACGGTGTCGAGAAACATCGTGAGGAAATTCCTGGAATTATAATTCCAAGACACGTGTCAAGTGTACGGGCGGACCTAGTTTGGGATTTAATCCGTACATCCACATACCCGCATATTTTTTGTATTTTTTTTTACTTTTACCATTTTTTGTAGTTTTTTTTTTGTTGTAGTCTTATTATATTATTTTTTCTGTATAACTTTCGTTTGTAACGGTGTCTTGTGCTGAATAAATGTTTTTTCTTTCTTTCTTTCTTACACTACACTGACGAGTTGGCCAGTAACACGAATAATAGTACTAATTTTTAGTACTCCTTGTAGACGGAAGACGGTGACCAGTCACCGAGTCTGGAGTCAGTGGTGATCACCGCGGAAGACATCGCCAGCTCCGTACGCGAGACGAAACCGTCGCTCAGCAACGAACAAAGGGACTTCTACGATTCTGTGTAACATATTTACTACCTTTATTACTAAGTTCTCTAGTGAAGGAAAACATCGTGAGGAAACCTTATATTCGAAGACATGTGTGTTATGTAAGAAAGGAGCCTCTTTGAGGTGCGTTTAATACTTTCACCACACTGGTTTGATAGGTCCAGCCAATCATTACATATTCTGTAATTCTACTGTTATATTGCACTTCTACAGACGTGAGGTTACATTAAATTACAGAACGAGCCCACCTGGTTTAAGGCGGTAATCTCTGCGCTTATTAAGAATTGAGAATTGACTCGTGCCTGTAATTTCACCGGCAACCACACCTTCAAATAGACATAATATTAGTCAAGTTCAAAATTACAAGGTCACGTGGTTTGCAGTTACGCAAATGTATTCCTGCTTGGCGGCAGAAACGGGTATGGTGATAGGACTTCCCCGGGAGGAACTTGGCACAAGTGTTGACGGCTTTTTTTTATGTGATACAGTTACGGAACGAGCAACAGCCTTGGTGTTAAGTGATAACCTCTGCCCATAACAACCGATGCGACTTGGATCCATCCAAACTAGGTACGACAAGACCCAAGTCACATCGCATGCGCCCGTGACTTTGAGACGTGTAGGTGGAATATCTCTTGTGCCTGTAATTTCACCGGCAACCACACCTTTCAAGCCGGAACACAGTAACGCGAACGTTACTGCTTGGCGGCAGAAATAGGCATGGTGGCAGACTGCTAACCGGCTGAGCTAACTATTATTTAATTAGTTTATAATGTTTTCAGGTATCGCAGATTCCGCGGGGAGCCGACGCAGGAAGACAACGCGGCCCGCCATTACCAACAGATGCAGCGCATGCGCGTCACGCTCGCCTGACTTACTTACTCTGCCATCTGCGCTGCAGGGCGTGGGTTCGATTACCACCCGGGACAAACATTTTGTGGCGTGTATACATGTTTGTACTGTGTCTGGGTGTTAATATGTATTTACAAGTGTATAAGTATTTATATCAGTCATCTGGTTCCTATGGTGCAATCTATGTTTAATTTAGGGCTAGAGGGCGCTGTGTGAAAATGTTTTCGAGCAGGAGGCCCACCTGGTGTTAAGTGGTATCCTCTTAAGCAATACGAAAGTCCTCCCCTACGTAAGACGAGCACCCGAGTCGCATCTTACGCGCCCGTAACCCTGAGTTGTGAGGGTGGAATGTCTCAAGTGCATGTAATTTCACCGGCACCCAGACAAATGTCCACCAATATTTATATATATCCTCGCTTCTGGAGCGGGGCGGGGAAGCGACGTCCCAGACGGTTGTCATTTAGATGGGTGGCTAATTGACAGTTTCTACAAAAACCAGACATTCGTACCGCTGCTTTGTGATAGTGTTGTGATAAGTTACTGTGGAATGGTTCCAATTATTATATAACGATAAAGGACTTAAACCCTTGTCTGATTCATGTCTTTGGCTTTTGCTTAGTTATGTGGTGTTATTTATTTTGTAAGTCGATAGTTTTAGTAGTTATCACAAATGTATATGTTTAAAGATAAACGTTAAAATAACGCACAGAAAAATATTCCAAAGTTTTTTTATACTTTTCTAGAACAATTTATAATCTAATTGTACGAATATTTTAAGCTATTGTTAAGTTTAAAGTTTTGGAGAAAAAAAAGCTTGTTAAGTCTTTTTTTATTTTGACTGTGTGATAAATAAATAGTCGATAAAAAATCTATCTACATTTCCTATTTACTAATTTATGAGTAATAACTTACAATAAACTTAACTACAGTCGATTTTGACAGATCTACAAGAAAGTGATTGGTATGTCTTTTATTCCGAACCAAAATAGAACCAGAGATGCCTTTAGCTCAGTTTCAGCTCAGAGTAATTAATATATACTGTATTATTCATTTTGAATATATATCGAGCTTAGTATGGATAGAAATGTATATTATACAATTGCTGTATATATTGAGTGGGTAACCAGTAACAGTAACCCTGCCTTCTGCGCTGTAGTTCGTGGGTTCGATTCCCGCTAGGACAAACATTATGTGATGAACATTGATGTTTTTTTCTGTCTGGGTGTTGATGATATGTATGTATTTACAAAAAAGTTTATAAGGATTATATCAGTTGTCTGGTTTCCATGATACAAGCTATGCTTAGCGTACTTGGGGCTAGATGGCGCTGTGTGAAATGTCCACCAATATTTGTATTTATTTATATATAATTGGTGAAAATAAAGGGTAGGTGGGGATTTTATATAATCATTTGGAGGGTTTTTTTTTATCGCTGAAAGGAAATATTTGATAAACTTTATCTTGCTACTGAAAATGTGAATCATTTGAGTATTGTTGAGTCGTTGACCATTTAAGTTATGAAATAGGTAATTTATGTGTTGTGATCAATAAAAGTTTTTACTACAATTAATCCGCTATTTCTTTAGATATTCCGTTTAAGTTACACTACTAATAGTCGAGTCACTGGTTCTCTCGCACCGGTGTCGTGAAAGGATTTGAGTGCGCCTCAAAGAGGTTCCTTTCGTGCACTTGACAACGAAACAAAATTCCGAAGACAGAAGAAGAGAAGATGTGTCTTCGAATTTTTGTTTCTAGGAAATGTCGGTTTCCTCACGTTTTCCTTCGCAGTTTTGAGAACGTGGCTATGCGCATATAAATTATTCAAGTGAAATAACTCATTGGTGCCCGTCGGGATTTGAGTTTGGGAGTTGAACAAACACCTGTGTTCGTCACACAAATGTTTGTCCTGGGAATCGAACCCACGACCTACACCGCAGACGGCAGGTTACTACCGAGTTATAAAGCCAGTTTGAAAGCGTGGCTATTAATAAGATGGTATCGATATTCAATCTCCGCTCTGGTGCAATCACCGCTTGACGGGATTAAGATAAAAGTTACCCCATCAGCGTTAATTAGAGCAAGTTTCCAGTTGAGTTGAGTCGCGGCTGCTGTAATCTCTGATGTAAGCGCGGTGAAGTTATGACTAAGTGCTGTATATTGAGTTTACATTGCTCCTTAGTACGGTACTCGTTGCATAGGCACCTACACAGATGTGGGAACGTCCCGACAAATCACAGGGACAGAAAAATACATTTTCCTTCGTTAGCGTTGAACAGGGATGAAAATATTCAGTCCTTATAACACATACAATTGCAAACTACCTTACGAATCTTTGTACTATGCACGTAGGCGGAAAACCTTCGTCGACATAACACAGTACTCACTTTGTAAGTGCGTAGTCGGTATCCTTAAGTTGTGTTATCACGCTGAAGGTTTGTCTGTTTGTCTCTGTCTATGTCCCGGTAAGTCACAGGGACAGAAAAATACACGTTTGCTTCGTTAGCGTTATACAGGGATGAAAGTATTCACTCCATAACACAACAATTGCAAACTCTACCCTACGAATCTTTGAAATAATGCGGGTAGGCGGAAAAAAATCGTCGTCATAACACAGTACTAATTTTGTAAGTGCGTAGTCGGTATTTTAAAGTTGGTATCCCTAAGTAATGTTATCACGCTGAACGCTAAGTGAAACAGCCACTAAATACCCGTTATGCTACTTACCAATTACCAAAACTTTACAACATGGCGTGGTGTTGCACGGAGCTAGGAGAGCAAAGTATCTAGATAAGACATACTATTTTGATTTTCTAAAAACTGGGTTTCAACAAACAAATAAATCAATAAAAAATTATATATGTATATATTTATGTGAACATTTCACACAGCGCCCTCTAGCTCCAAACTAAGCATAGCTTTTAAGTTTTATGAATAATAGTTAACTGATAGAACACATATATATTTTTTGTTCTTAATACATACATATAAATACATATGAATATCCAGATACAGAACAAAAGCGGCACACAAATGTTTATCCTGGATGGGAATCGAACCCACGACCTACAGCGCAGAAGGCAGGACTACCAACTGAACTATGAAGCCAGTATTCAGTGTGGGTTGTTGCGATATATACAGGCTGTTCTAGTTTCATAAATCTTTGTATCGCGAATTTCACCGCTCACGGTTTGCGTGCGCGCGAATCACCACTCAATCTGAATTATTGTACAACTTACGAACTAATCTTAATCAAATGCGCGCAAGTTTTTCAATAAACCACGTTTATCTGCCGAGTAATAAATACGCGGATAATTATGTACAAGATGCTGGTTTTCGCTGAGATAATGTTAAGTTTAATTATTAAGAAAAGTTAATATTTTAGTATTAAGTTGTTTCAATGTGACTTAATTATATTAAAATACGATACAATACCTGCGTTCTAGTGGGTTCATCTAACTAATGATGCAGATGTTATTATAGAGCGCGGAGACGAGGCCCAGAGCTACAGACCCCAAGTTTCAATCTGGAGGTCACTGGTTCAAATCCTGACAGGACCTACTACAAACGTTCCCATCGCCAGCGTGTTCTCAACAAGCGAGAGTGTTTGGATTGTGGTCTGCCACGAGAATCCAGTCTGTGTAGGTAAACGCCACTTTTTGAGAATTTCCGCTCTGGATTCAAACTCTCTCAAACTCAAACTTATTGACTTTTTCAAGCTTTTATAAATTCTGCGTAAATATCTTTTTGACTTTGAATCTTTTCATCATAATGAAAATGTATTTGAAGAATCAAGAGACTGAATTTTCCTGTACCACGTTTTTATGTGATACAGTTACGGAACGAGCCGAACGCCCACCTGGTGTTAAGTAGAAACCTCTGCCCATAACAACTGATGCGGCTTGGGTCGTCCCAGACTAGGTACGACAAGACCCAAGCGCCCGTAACTCTGAGACGTGTAGATGGAATGTCTCATGTACCTGTAACCACCGGCAACCACACCTTTCAAACCGGAACACTGTAACGTGAATGCGTCACTGCTTGACGGCAGAAATGGGCACGGTGGCAGAACTTCCCCGGAGGAATTTGGCTTGAGTTCTACTTGATTTATCTACCAGCTAGTCAGCTTATAGGCAGAGTACGACATACATCCTCAATAATATGTGTCGCCAGATCAAAATGTAAGTCAGCGCGCGTCAATCAACTCTCTTCAAACCCCCGATAATAAAAAAATAAAGGGCCTTTGTGCTGGTAAAATGTAATAAAGGCAAAGTGTATGCCGAGGTGGAATTAAGGCGCTTGTGTCCGGAGTTCGCAAGAAAGCGTTTTTATTCGGCTTAAAGTAATTATTGTGTTTTTGTGAAAGAGTTTGTTAGTCGACCATTCAGAGGCAAGCGGACTCTATACAGGGCCGGAGTGTGGCACTACACTCAGCCTTCTTACACTTTTGTTTCCTACCTATAACATGGTTCAATATTTTAAAAGATAGCAACCCTAGGCATTGTCTAGTATTTAAATGTATGTAATTTATTATTTACAACGATTTACGAGGAACACTACTTCCGTTTGAAGTGGCTGAAATCGGAATTATTTATTACTAAATATATATATAACCCCGAGGGAAAAGTCTTTGTATCCGATTGGAATCATCTATTTATGTTGCGAACAGAAGTACATTAAAATATGAATCCGGTAAACTGTTTACACCCTATTTATTGTAACGCGTATCAAAAAGTACAGTAACTGTGATAGGGTTTGAACTGGCGTCAATCAATCTTAGCGATAAGTACGCGTGACCTTTTGTATTGAATATCAGTTTCCAAGCTATTTCTTTATGACTTCTATGGAAATAAAGTATTTGACTTTGACCTTACCGTGAAAATCAAATATCTGTTGTGCTCGGGGTGATGGACACAACGCAATGCGACTTGAGTCATCTCGTACTTTTGGTGGAGAGGAATTGAGTCGTATTGTTGTTGTTTATGGGCGGTGGTTACCACTTAACATCAGGTGGGCCGTCAGCTCGTCCAGTCACTTAAATTACATAAAAAAACAAAATGGAAGCTGCAATCCTTACAACTCAGTTGGTAATCCGCTACGCCATCAATGTTATCGTGCCCTTCACACATCGACTGATCCAAGTAGTAGCCTTATTAAGTAGTACTTATATATTTCTGCCTGTTAGATAATCCATATTGTACGTATGGGGGTATAAATATATAATATGGGATTCTTATTACACAGATTAAAAATATGTTTTAAAAATACAGATAAAAAATATGTTTTAGTCCACGTTTTACGTAGTTACGTAGCTAACTTGATCCGCCTCTGTACATCGCGCGGAATATTCTTGTTTTTCCCAAGTTTTCTCAGCTTTTCTTCGGGTTTCTTTCGCCTTAATTAGCCCATTCAGCCCCGCCTCACCCTAATGATCTTGTTTATTGAAAGCACTTTTATATTTCATTTTCCACTTGGCAGAACATTTAACGGGACTTACGAGCGCGTTTGTGATATTTCTCTTATGCTTAGCTAGTTATGTGTAAAATATTATCAAGTCCTGTCTGAAAAGACGAATATGTAAATTTTATAAATAAAATTTATAAAAGTATCCAGTAGTTTGATAAGTTTGATTCAGTGCCGATGGCCACAAAACAGTGTTGTATCAAACTGTAACCGCGTAGCAAGCACGAAGCTATCTCCACGTGAGCCAGACGTGACCGTAAAAGAAAAAGAGGGCGAAGTCTTCGGAAGCGTCGCTGATAAGCCGCCCGTAATGGCGCCCGACGATAACAGTTCCCGCCTTATTCTCCCGCCAAAACAGCCCGCCATTGTTGCCGCAGAATCGCAACACAATGACAACAAAGAGGTCGCACTCACACTGCGCGGACCAATAAACTTTTTGTTGCTTTTTCATTGTACCTACTATTTATGGAGGCTTCACTGCTTTTATGATGTTTTAATGGCCGAATCAATTTCAGTCGCGAACACATTTCATTAGAAGGTAAAGGACGGATTAAAAAGAAACAACGGTTTGTTCCAAGGAACCCTGAGTCTATCATCACATCGCAAAGGAAAATTACAACATAATGAACCGTTATTAGATTAATAATAAATCCCTCATACACGTTCGAGTGAGCTCAATTTGTGAGTTTAATAAAATTTTAATTGACGTGTATTAAGTTTCTCAAGTAAATTTGAAACGTGGCTGCCGCCCGCTTCCCTTGCCTCAAGAACATTAGCGAAGGGGGTGTGGGGGGAGCGCGACAAATTTTTGTTTTTCACTCTCATCCGAGACAGAAGCTCAGCGAGCCACCGGGCTAGAGAGAGACAACGGCAGGTGCACACATTGCCTTTGTTAAAGTGCAAAAATAATAGAGAGAACGGTCGTTTATCTCTTTTTATGGCGGGCGCTATCTCTCCACCGACGCTATTATGGGAGACAATTTTGGCGCGAAAGAAAACTGCTTATTACTGCTCATTCGAGAAGGAAAATTTCTTAATAAAAACTGAATGGGTAAAGAACGAGTTTCATTGGAGTTCCGGCTTATTGTATCTCATAATCATTCGATTTCAGTTTGGAATCGTAATTTTGTGCGGCGAAGTGGTTTCGAATAAGTATTTTTAGCTTTTGGTAACGGTGTAACTCTGAGACGTGAAGGTGGTACGTCTCATGTGCCTGTAATTTCACCGGAACACAGTAACGCGAATGCATTTGTGCTTGGCGGCAGAAATTAGTATAGTGGCAGGACTTCCCTGGACGAACTTGGCATAAGTAAATTCGCCTGTCGAAATATTAAAAGTGAAATAAGTGATATTTTGTACCAGATGAAAATGTAATTGTGTTTCACAAACGTAGCAGGTTCCGTTCCCCGTCAGAATCTGCTTTCATTGTGGTTAATTCACGTTTCCTATTATCAGTGAATTAGATCTGCTGCAAATGGATTAACGCTAAGTATTTATTTATCGTCGTTTAATCCCAGTTTGGTGTTACGCAAACAGCCGGAGAAATTATACGTCTCATGAAACGTAGGGCTGCCACCTGCCACGTGATATAGTGCGAACGGATTAAACAATATATAATAATGAATATATTTGTATGGGCATCGTGCAAGCACATCTTCTTACATATAATTTTTATGTTACCGCAATATATGATATATAAGAATCTAAAAAACCTTCTTTACTAATCTAACCCAACCGCGTCTTTTATACACTTTTCCGACTGTAAGTGATCTGTTTCAAGGTATACTTTATTACCTACTAGACATTATTTCAAGCAATGTATAATGATATTTCAGACATAGCCTGAACGTTTTAGGCATTCTAAAGAACACAAAATGGCGGTAACATATACATTTGAATTGATTGCGAATAATGCTACGGTACAAGGCAGACGCCTCTTTTACTTCCCCCTACACATAAATACACGTCGCGATTGGAAATAATTTAGTTTCTGGACACAATTGAGTATTTTCCTTTTCCAGCAGCGATAAAATATTATAAAAAATTAAAAATAGATTAGCGATTGATTAGCTAAATAGCCTTACTTAATAACGTTTTGAGCAATTGATTACCTAATCAGTGTTTTGTAATTCTGTTTGAAAGATAATTGACATATAATAAATTAGCTAATTAATTATTAACTTAAGACCACACGATTAATTCTAAGTTGTGGTAACCCTACTTTAGTCAAAGAAACTCCACAATACAACGTGATCTTGTGAAGGGGAATTAAGGTGCCTTCAGTTGTTGACTATTTTTCACTTGATTTCATTGCAAATGAGGTGATAATTGTTGCTTTTAAGTATAAACTCACCCTCGGCTCCTAGAGGGGTTTACCCCCGAAAAAGATTCTAATAGACCAGAGACAATTTTATTTTCATCGAATTCATAAGGAGGTTAGAATCCATTATCAAATTAAAAATGTAATGGTCACGTATGCAATTTAATTGCTAGTTTTTATTGCTTTGTTGCTATTTATTGCTAGTTCCGACTTTTAAATTAATTGAATTAACATTGATCTCTCCTATGATGTAGGTATCTACTGATTTACAAACAGATATAATAGAGGTAGATGTAAATTATTAGCAATGATCAAGTCCTCCGATTTATTTCCGGAATTAAATAACTTTCATCGGTCGATATTTTATTAAGATAAAAAATAAAAATGCATTGCAAATAGTTTATTTGGAATAAGAATATATTTATGATACAATGATACATAAAACAATAAGGAATGATGACTACTGCAAAGGTTAGATTTAACTGTGTAGCAGAGTCAATTAGTTATCTCTATTAATACGACTAGATATGAACACAGCGATTTTTAGCGTACGCAGCATTTTCCTTTTTTTAAGTATAGGTTTGTGATTCGAGTACGATTTTTAACGATTCTTATAAATTCACGTCTCCGTAGTAATATAACTATTTCTTGTACGAATTTTAAGATTACAATTTCAAATTGAATTATGTGACTTTTTATGAAATTCAGTACAGTAAGCGCCTAGATACTCGTAATTAATGGGTTTATCATAATGACTTAAGGTTTGCACAATTGCAAAATATTGAGCAGGTGTTAAAAAAAATTTCAATTATTAAGTTACAAATAAAATAAAACATATTTTATTAAGTTACAAATAAAATAAAATATATTTTATTAAGTTACAAATAAAATAAAACATATTTTATTAAGTTACAGCTATAATTTAACTACATGCTAGTAATGTGCCAATGTGAATAATAAATTTTTCAAGTGAACTAGTACCTAATTGGTAACAAATTACTTAATCCCCTTAGTAATTTGTGTCACTCGGTTGTTGATTCAAATGCTATTAATGCACGTTTGGATCGTTCAAAACCATTACAAAATGGTTATTACGCCGACATTTGTTATCATAATCAACCTCTTATTACATTAATATTCAGACTTTCTTCAAAGTATGTTTGGAAAAATGGTGCCCCAATGTTATGTGCATTTACTTATATTATTATTCAGAAAGTGTCTCGGTGTTTCCACAGCCCTCACAGCTCAGCTGGTAGCGACTCTGTCTTCTGCGCTGTAGGTCGTGGGTTCCATTCCCACAAAGGACAAACATTTGTGTGACGAACGTATTTTATATATTTATATTTTCAAAAATGAAGTTTGAATATTCTATCAGTTGTCTGGTACTGTCTTAGCTATGCTTAGTTGGGTGCTAGATGGCTGTGGGTGAAATGGTGGCCCTAAACATGGCCCTATGCAAAACGATAAATAATGCCAGAAGTTTCTATATCAGCTTTCTATATTCACATCTTATAGAGTCTCACACATGGAAATCAGCGGGGCGGATACTGTTAGGGAAAAATATAAATATTCCGTCCACATAAAATTACAAACAGATTGCAAAGTCTCACTAACTATAAAGATTGTTCCCCTGCCTAACTGAAAGTACAAGTATTTATATCACCTGAATACCACCTGAAGCGGTCTATCCCTGAATATATTTTATTTTGTGCAAATTAGATTGTCTCGTGACGGAAACCAAATGCTCATCCGCCGTGAACTATTGAAAACAAATTGAAAATTCAAAATGGAAACGCTGATTCTGAAACTAGAATGAACCTCTATTGCAGCATTTTCACTTATTCAATTTTTACACTGATGAGTTATTTCAATCCAGACCTAATAGTATTTGATAGCTATTTCAAATACCACACACATCAGAAACAAAAATTTGTAAATCTCGACAAAATTTAAAAACTTGGCCTGACTTAATGGGGAATTTTCCGGGCGTTTAAATAAAATTACCAGCGACACTGGACAATTGTTGCGATTATTTTATGAGGTGAAATTATGAACGAGCAGATGACCCACTGATGATAAGTAGTAAACTCTGTCCATAGCAAGCAACATGACTTGGGTTCTCCCACGAAGATAAGACCCAAGTCACATCGTAAGCGCCTTTAACTCTTAATTATGAAGGTGGTATTTCTCATGTGCCTGTAATTTCACCGGAAACCACATCTTTCAAACCGGAACACAGTAAATCTAACGCATTACTGCTTGGCGGCAGAAATGTGTACCAGACGAACTGGTCTTCTACTTCTTATCGCGTCACTGTTTCAACCCTCAAACGATATTGGCGTAAAATTTTGCTACTTCAATAGCATTATTTTTTGCTTTATACAGATCGTCCAGTGCGGGTGGTCAGACACAGGGGACAGACAAGCAACTGAGATATAGACTGAATTGGAGCTCCGGAGTTGCAGTTAAGTTACTTCTACTAAAATGATACGAAGATTATCAGCTATCATTTGTTACTGAATATTTTCTCGTAGACATCAATCCATTTAACTAATTTCCATCCTGTCGAGCACAGAGGGCGCGTTGGAGACGGGCGATCGAAACGTAAATGAAATTTATAAGAATACCTAACCGCGCCACGTTTATACGCAAAGTAATGAGGTCGGGTGATGGCTGCCAGAGAATTCGCCTTTATCACACAAATTGTGTTTCTGTTACCAACGTGATATATATTTGAATTTTTATTTAACTAAGACGAATTTTATTCGGCTCTTTATAGAAAATCTTCAATGCAGATTTTTTTATTATCGTTAAATTGTCAAGTCTGTTTTTGTCGCCAAGTTCTAGTCGGTCCGGTCTAGTTAACGTTGATCGTTCTTTATACAAAATAAATGATGTCATAATATTTTAATTAATTATCCCTAGTTATTCTAATAAATAGAAGAAATAATTAATTGAAGCACACCAACGTGTCTTTTGAATTTTATTATTAAATTTATATGTGTAACTCTTAATTACCTGTAAAAGTTTTTTTTTTAAATTTATGTTTAATGAAAGGCTCATGATATTTAAAATATTCTCCCGCGAACCACATGTATGAATTCATTGAAATAACGAATAACGTCAAGTGATTATTTTGAGTTTTTAGCTTTTTGAATGTTCCTAGTGCATAGAACAATGACCTTCTCGCGACACGTGAACGGACAAACAATCTACGACGGTAGCCTAGGCTGGATAAGTAAATTTCATAGTTTCTTCAAATGTGGGCTCAAAGTAATGGCAGCGATGTTTTCTTTAATCCTTCCAAACTTAGGTACTATTTTAATTCAGGTACCTTTGATTTATTCAGAATCTAATATATCTAGTATAATTTATTTGTGAACCCAACTAATGACTAACGTTGTCGCCCCAGACAGCTAAATTACTAAGAGACAGGACACAAATTTAGCCAAACCAAGCGCCCCAGTCTCAGCCTCGAAGCGAAATTAAATGACGTTGCAGCTGCAAAGAAAATGCAATCACCGCCGGTATATCCGATGCAAATATGAATTTCCGAGTCACTGTGCCCCGCTATTCCTTACGCTAATAAAACGTGCACCAAACGGAGATGCTGTTTCGCCCGCTGATGAACGCCAAATGACGTTATGAGAGCGCACGCCGCCATTTAACGCCTATTTGGTTCCAATTTCAAATCTTCAACGCGCTCCCCTGCGGTTCCGGACATAGAACGAACCATAAATAGAGTTTTGTTTTTTTAGTGCAAATAATTGTTTGGCCAGTTCCATTAATGTAACCATCGTTTTCCGCAAAAAGGTTTGATTAAAATGTTTCAATTTCAGACTATTTCTGGCTTAATTTTCACGTAAGAGTATCAACCAAATGAAATTTGGACAGACTTTGGTCGGTGAAAGCAAAACAAATAGAGACACGAAAATGTTTCGCTTTGGGCTGGAAAAGAAAATGGAAGAAATCAATATGCTCGAAACAGAGGACTAAGCCGCGGGCATACCAGCCGGTTATCTGAAATTGTGTTATTTTTATTTTATATCGCATTCGCGTAGCGATGTTAGTTGAATGTGTAACAATTTAAACTCATTCTACATTTTAGTCTTCGTACTACGGGAGCGAGGTTAAATTGGTTTGTAGGCCGTAATACTTGTATTTCTTTTTGTAATGTAATACAGTTACAGAACAAGCTGACGGCCCACCTAGTGTTAAGTGGTAACCTCGGCCCATAACAACCGATCCGACTTGGGTCCTTCCCTACTAGGTACGACAAGACCCAAGTCGTATGCGCACGTAACTCTGAGACGTGTAGGTGGAACGTCTCATGTGCCTGTAATTTCACCGGCAACCACACCTTTCAAACCGGAACACAGTAACGCGAATGCGTTATTGCTTGGCGGCAGAAATGGGCATGGTGGCAGTACTTCTAACTTGGCGAGAGTTCTACTGCTCTTAAATGTTTTTATTGTAATGCGTCAGTTTCCTCCAGAGAAGTACTGCCACCCCACCTAATTCTGTAGACAAGCAGTAACTCATACGCATTATTATTCAGTAATTAGTGTTTGGCTTGAAATTGCAGGCACGTGAGACATTCTACGTTCAGGTCTCAAAGTTAAGAGACGCGACGCTGTATTCCCCATAGCTAAGTAGGGGAGGACCCGAAATCATCTTGTCTATGTGCTGAGGATAACGCTTAACATCAAGTGAGCCATCTTGCTCGTTCCGTAATTGATAATAATAATAATTTCTTCTTATGCTTATTAAAGGTAAGCACTAATTAGGCTGACAGAAATCTTTTTTTATTGGCGCCCAACGTGGGACTCGTTACTCGTTGCGTGCCTAATACAAAACACTGCATATTTCTTTTTAACGTCAAATCATATTACAATCTAGGACAGCTCTAAGACGAGTTCTTTTTATTCAGAGACGCGATCACTCGGCGTTCGTATCCCGATACATGAATATCCGTTCTGCCATTTTGGCGCGTTGGCGGCCGGAAACCCAAGGATATAAAGTTCCGCGCGCCTTTCTGCCCGCCATGACACTTTTCAATATTTCACTCTTATTTAGTGCTATTATTTATGTCGGGCATTCTTCTCCGGGGAAACAGATCTATGTGACTATTCGGTTATCACTCTCCCTTTTGTTTTCGTGAATATTAGAATGTCACCTATTGTTTGGTTTTATATTTTTGTATATATGAGGGCCATTGGTTTCAAGAATGATTTTATATGTTCATACTACTTACTATAGCGTAGTGTATACCTCATTTTATCGTTTCGTTATTTATTTTTCTGTTTTTAACGAAATGTTTATATAAGCGCGTAGCGATATTTTTCCAGAAAACTTGTTATATAATTATTATGTTTTTTTTTATTGAGGGATTAATGAGTTTATTAAAAAAAAACTAGCGCTTTATTTTACTACCCATAAAATTGTTGTACCGGGGGCTTTAAATTTATTCGATTCTAAAGGAGTGAACGCCAGATTTAAGTACCCTTAACTACCTCACTGGTTTGACACAGAGGTACCGCGCTGGGTGCCAATTGCCAAATAACCATAAAACACCCTTTTTTATGTGATACAGTTAAGGAGCGAGCCGACGGCCGATGATAACCGATGTGACTTGGGTCCTCCCCTACAAGGTACGACAAGACCCAAGTCGCATCGTATGCACCCGTAACTCTGAGACGTGTAGGTGGAACGTCTCATATGCCTGTAACTTCACCGGCAACCACACCTTTCAAACCGGAAGACAGCGTTAAATGCGTTACTGCTTGGCGGCAGAAATGGGCATGGGCAATATAACTCATAAGTGACAGATCACAAGAAAATATCCGCAAGAGACACTTCAATTTGTTATCTTATTATTTAGATAAGTATTCGTAAGCTTGTCATTCACAAACATAATCGCTAAAGCTTCAAAAGCTAAGCGTCCCCCACACTAGGTTTTCCGTTTTTTATTCATTCAGATCGTTCTTTTCACGTTCACTCCGGCGTGGCTCGGTCACTTTGTGGGACGCTGTTGTTGTGTTTCTATCGGTTTATGATTCATGTGTACTGGATGAGCTTCATGTGAACTGTTATATTTACCTACTAGCTGCGCCCCGCGGTGTTACCCGCGGTGAAGTTATCCCACGGGAACATTGCACTTTTCCGGAATTAAAGTAGCCCATGTCTTAATCCAGGATATAAGCTATATTGATATCAAATTTCATCCAAATCCATTCAGCCGTTTGAGCGTGAAAGAGTACCAAACATCCATACAAACTTTTACGTTTTATAATATTAGCAGGATGTGTCGTGGACTAAGAGACTCCAGGGCACTATTTATAATGCCCGGTCAATATGAATAGTGACAAGTCAAATGGGGCTACCTAATTAATACTTAGTTGAACTTCATTGCCCATTTCATGGCCGATCTCTTAATCTGTAATGTGTATTTTGAAAATTACTGGTGTATACAGATCTAAATCAGTTATGTTAGGTTTGAACAGCGTTCATGCACAGATAATAGAGTGGAAATTGCCGAAATCAAAGAGAATTATCATATAAAAAATGGCTGCAATTCAAATATTTAGTTCATAAAAATATCAATGGCTTAAAACTTCGTCCCAGTTAATGGTAGACGTATGGTGTTGGCTTTTGTCACAAATTTACCCTAAATTAAATTACTTCGATAGTTTTTATCATAATTATTGCCTATATGATGCATGAACAATGTTTAAATGAATAAATACATAACGCCACTAGACTTGATTCACAGCTCAGTTGGTAGTGACTCAGCCTTCTGCGCTGTAGGCCGCGGGTTCGATTCACCCAGGACAAACATTTGTGTAGGGAACATAGATGTATTTTCCGTATTTATATATTTTTTACAAAAAGAGTACCTATAAGTATTGTATCAGTTGTATGGTTTCAACAGTACAAGCTATGCTTACTTATGGCTAAATGACACCGTGGGTCATCACCCACAAATTATTAATTATTGTTTCGTTCCAATATAAGAAAAAAGATTTATGCTAAAATTTTAAAAGTTTGTTAATTTATTCAATAGAGAATTTTTATTCGCAACCTTGAAAAGTCTGCTTGACATTTCCATTAATAAAATTGGATAGATCTTATCCTGACGCTTAATAATGACGACTGACGAGCTATAACTTGACCCATATTACCCGCACTCCATTCCATTACAAACTAACTCATGGACAGAAAGCCGATACGCAAACGGACTCCCGAGACTGTTATACTTTTATCCGATTAGGGCTCCGTGTGTGTGTATGCTTATGAGTCCTTTGTGCGGAGCGCCTTCGCGCGAAAGGCTTACACCGAGATTGAAGGACGTTTCCTCGGCGTGGAACTGAAAATCTCTGAGATTTTTGTTGCGAACGTTCTTAGATATACCTCGTATCTATCGAGCATATGAGAGCGTGTTGTGGCCATATGAGTGTCAATCCGCTGGTCGTAGGTTCAAAACGTGCGTCATTTTTGTGTGATAAAGTTACTTAACTGTCTGACGGCCCACCTGGTGTTAAGTGGTAATCTCGGCCCATAACAACCGATGCGACTTGGGCCCTCCCCTGCTAGGTATGACATGACCTAAGTCTCATCGTATGCGCCCGTAACTCTGAGACGTGTAGGTGGAATGTCTCACGTGACTGTAATGCAACATGCAACTTCACCTTTCAAACTGGAACACAGTAACGCGAATGTATTAGGTACTGCTTGGTAGCGGAAATGGGCATGGTGGCAGTACTTCCCCGGACGAACTTGGCGTGAATTCTACTGCTCTTAAAAGAGGTATGTCTATGTCTATGTCTAGGTAAATAAATACGCCGTGGAGTAGCTTGGTAAAGTGATGTGCGCAATACCACTTTCTCAAAACGGTGAAGGGAAGCATCGTGAAGAAACCGACATGTCCTAGAACTAAAAATTGGAAGACATGTGTCAAGTGCTCGAAAGGAGCCTCTTTGAGGCGCACTTAAAATCCTTTCACCACACTGGTTCGAGAGTACCAGCGACTCGAATAGAATAGACGGAGGATTCGACTTAGATCCTTTCGTGCAGTTGACGCGTGTTCGAATAAAATTAAAATTAAAATAATGAAGACCCCAGCAGCAGCAGCCATTGTTACAAGGATCGTGCTTGCGAAAAAAAAGGAAGCCTTTCTATAGGGGTTTCTTGTCTGTTCTTCCATGGAGGGTCGGATAGGGTTCAAACAGGCGTCAAACTTAGCGATAAGTACACGTGACCTTATGTTTTGACTATTATTGACGTTTCCAAGCCTTTACTGTCAATTCTATGGAAATAAAGTTTTTCACTTTGACTTGACAAAACTTGTCCATCTAACAGAAGCTAATTAAAACAACCAAAGAAAAACAAAGCGCCGTGTCCAGTAAGTGAATGCACGCCCACAATTCGCAATAAAGGCGCGTCTATCGAATTACCCGCGCCATTATGCGAAGAATCCTCACAAACGAACCATTGTTCACAACACTGGCTGGGTGCCATTGTCTGGTGTTATCGCGTCACCTCGGTTTTTGCTGCGCTCTTCCGTCGCGTACTGATCGCAATACAGATGGGACGCTATTTAATAAACAAATGTGTTACTTGTGTAATTCTATTTGTTTTACTTATTTATGTATTTATTACACTTCATTTTGCTTACAGTACACACCAAAGCGCCCATATGCTACAACTTGAGCAACATTTATCAGATTTTCGGAGTTTTTTCGTCGTTGATGTGATAATGGAGATACGTGTAAGAAAAATTCAACTTATAACGACAATAATAACAGCAAGATTAATTTTTGGAACGAAGTTCCTTATCGCGCGTTGTGAAAGGGGGCTAGACGGAAAAAATTCTTACGAAAAGTTGTCACGACACTTTTTGTTGATGTTGTTTTGTTTTTGTTTGTTGATTTAAGAATTCCTTCACTAATTAATCGAAAGGAACTTCGTTCCATCCGGGTGTCCCTTGACACCTATCAAGTTTTTTTGTTCATATACTCGAGTAACTTGACAACCTCTGTTGTTATATTATTTGTTCTTTTAATTTGTTTGATTTAGACACATATTTTCACGTAACATATAGTAATGATTCATGTTGTTACGACTCGCATTCGGCAGACTTATTATTTTAATATTTATGTTTTTTGGCTATAAAGCGAATTCTGTAAGTCTTTTAAGAAATAAATTATTAAACTGTTAACCGTAACATGTGAACAAAATGTTACAACAACCAATGTTTGTCGTTTACAAATTTAATTTGCTAATTATTTGAAAGAGAACTGGTAAAGAATTGAATATTATGTATGACATTTATAACTACTACAACTCTTACGAGCAATTTTGAGAATCAACAAGAAATATAACTTATTGCTGTTATTGCGACGTAGTGGCAATTAACGATTGGATTTTTTTAATTTTTACTTTTTCATTTTTTTATTATTTAGTAATTTGTTGTTATAACATCTTCATGTCTTCAGAAGCTAACGTTCCCACCAGTTGGCAAAAACGAGTCCTCTCAGATGCTCCACAATTTGAGGCAACCTCCAACATTTTACAGTATATAACGATAACCATTCACAGCCGTCATTGAGTGTCGACCTCTCGCCCTTACAAAACCTTATCGCGATATTTGTTCAGTTTTTATTTTCTTCGATACTCACATAAACAAACAATTGCAAAACGTCCCACAAAAATACACTTAAAACTCGTCAATATACGGTTGAAAATTGTGTGATTCTGATACAAAGGGTAGAGGGTATTGTTGGCTTCTATGGTACAGTCGGAGCGGAAATAAGCTTCTTTGTGTGACACTATCGTATCAACCGCTTCCTCTCCACAGATTACTGTAGACGTAACACCAAATAAAACTTATCTTTGGCCGTCTTCAAGGGGCTTACGTATTAAAACATTGTAGCTTTTGTATTCAATGTTTATTATAAAGGATAACATTCCATTTCGATGTGTTACTTGATACTAAGTTTAAATAGAAAGTCGCATTTATTTGCAACAACTTATTACAGTTCAAGGCTAGACGAAAACATTAATAAATATAAGAAATAATAAATAAAGTTAGTACCCAAATTCATAATTAAAAGTACTTACACAATAAAATTTGCTAGTTACTCAACCCCCTGTGCCCCTACAAATAAAAACGGCAAAATTTTTGTCGTTACGTTTTCATCGACGAATAGAAGGATATGTATTGTTGCATTTTTCGACAGCCAAATCACACACATTTAAGAATCTGTAGAAATTTGCTAAATCGACTACCAAACCGATCACCAAAGAAGGGATTGCCCTTTTTAAGAAACATAGTATAAGGTATGAGGTATGGAATTTGAATTATTTATTGGTTAATAATTTAATGTATCTACTGTTAGTAACGTGCTCTATGTAGACAAATAAATATATTTTCTTTCTTAGTTGAGATATTTGTGAGAATGAGCTCGATATTCACTATGTTGTCTCGAGCTAGTGAAACCAGTTATTGGTCAGCGTACCGTTTTGGGGTAAACACGCGTGATTTTTATGTATACTTACGAATTTCAATTTTGGTGTATGGTGTATAGGTACTACAAGATTGTCTATTGTCGTACCCATAAGAATAAAATTAGGTTAAATATTCGCAACTCCAAGATAAGTACGGTCCAGCAACAACAGAATCAAACGAAAAGTTATCTCCATCGAATCAGAATCGACAAAAACTTGACAAAAATAAGTTGATTCTGTGACAAAGGGCGGGGTGTCATGGCGGGCGGGTCTATAATGGCAATTTTTCGTATACACCGAGTGAATGCGATGAATGCTGGATGTCGCGTAAACGGAGTGCGACGTGCAAATTTGGGGCCTTTGTGTCGCGCGGGGCGGCGCGGGGCGGAGCGGGGCAGCGCGTGACCCGCATTCAGAGCGGACGGGCTACGGAACGGGATAGCCCCGCTGTCGCTATCACTGACCGGCTCATACATGTCTCACATGAAATCTATTTTATTTCTTAGCTACAACATGGAAAAAGATATCTCTTATTATTTTTACTTTTTTTATCAATGCTCGCTTTCTAAATTCAAACTTGAGGGAGCGCATTTCTCGAATATTTTTTGTGGACATTTCACACAGCGCCGTCTAGCCTTAAAGAATGGCTCATGTCACGGGAACCTGACAACAGAATATTGTACATATTTAGATATTTTTTTGTTTGGAAATACATTGTACTCAGCACAGAAAGAACATCTATGTTTTTCACACAAATATTTATCCTGGGTGGGAATCGAATCAAATACGTACAGGGAAAAAGAGACTACTACCAACTTGGTAGTAGTCTCTACCTTTTGCCTGGCGATTATACCATACTTGGCTATAGTATCAGTACTTTTTCGTTCCAATTCTTGTGCACATACATTTAGTTCTACTACCTGTCAATGCACACCCTTTTAGTGAACATGAAAGCAACTGTATTCCTATCGGCCATCTGTACACGGGATGGCTCCCCGCTTTCAATCACAGCGATTTCTGTAGTCACAGCGTCACATTATTTGTTTGTGACCCGCGGCCCCTCGTCCCGGAGACCAGCGCCCGGCGCCCCGAGCGGAGATGCGCCCGGAATCAGAATCGAAGGGATCCAGTTCGACTCCCGACTGTAGCGGGGCAATGTTATAACTGACATGAACTTAAACTGGAACTGTGAACTTACAACAACAATAATTATCATTTAGAATTCAAGCGTTTTTTTTTGATGGTCAATTCACACAGCGCTATCTAGCCCCAAACTAAGCATAGGTTGTACTATGGGAACGAGACAACTGATAGAATACATATATACTTTTTGTATATACATATAACACATATTAACACTCAGATACAGAACAAACATCTATATCCGTCACAAGAATGCTTGTCCTGGGTAGGAATCGAACCCGGGACCTTCAGCACAGAAGGCAGTCTTACTACCAACTGAGCGTTACTTTTATGTTACTGTATTTTTATGTCATAATTACGGAACGATCAGATGGCTACCTGGTATAAAAAGCATAACTAACAAGCAATACGACTTGACTCTTCCTCTACTTAGGTACGATAATACCTAAGTCGCATCGTATGCGCCCCTAACTCTGACCAATCGGCAACCACACCCTTGAACCCGTAAAAAAGCAACACGAATTACTGCTTGGTGGCAGAAATGGGTGTGATGGCAACACTACCCCGGGCGAACATGGAAAAAGTAAAAAAAAAAACAATCAATATTGGTTGACATTTCACTCATTTTACAGTTATAATGTATGTTATTGTCGCTTCTTTAGTTTGTTATTAATGGTGGCATATTAAACCTGCTTTATTATAAACAATGTTTAGCATAACCGTGAACTAAAGTACTTTAGAAATGTCAATGTCATCGTGTGTGAGTTATGGTGGTGCAGATAACGTGGCTGTGCTGTACTTTTGTACCGAAATGGATCAGTTATAAGGAAACGACGTTATACTCATTGCTTTCTACGATTGTTGCTATATTATGCAGAGCGGGTCAAAATAATGATCACACAGAATTTCGGAGAATGAAGTTATGATTTGTTATTCGATCAAAAATTTAATGAATGAAAATTCTTTTTGTACACCATTACACAAGAATACGATGTTAAATTACTTAAATATGCTATACCGGGTGGTCTTACCGCTAAGAATTGATCTCATCTAGGCAACCTTTGGATGTCTGTGTCTGATAAAAGAAGATTGTGTTTTTATAGTTTCCTCTTTAGTCTTGATAATAAAAATATATAATGACTATTCCATAAACCCTAGCTGTGATTCATTTAATCAGAGAAATAGTCTTTACAATTTGATCTTGAACTGAATTGCCAACTGTTCAAGCAAAACTTCGAATATTCATAACATCTCCAAAAGCGGTAGTTTCAGCCGTAACCTCAAACAAAGAGGTCAATAGAACCTCCATTACCTATTGAATACCGTAATCTGGCGTGACAAGCTGGTATATCGAGGGTATCGGGTAATTCCTACGGCAATTCAGCTGAACGGTGGTGTGTCGGGTCGGGTCGGCGCAATTACTGCGATCACGGCCCGCCACCGGTGGGCCTTATTGTCGGGTGCTCCTTGTCATGTAACCAACCTCAATACTGATACTATGACAATGTTAGAACTTGCACGAAACTGTATTAGAGACAGAATATAATATTTTCTAACCGTTGCAGCTAAAATATTAGTTTAAATTAAGATTGTTCAAGCCATATGCATGTATCAAGCCTTTGTACATGTATTACATATCACTTTTTTTGTATTATATTTTCTGTGTACAATAAAGGATACAAAATAAATAATATGAGTCAATATTTCTAAAAGACTTAAAAGTTGTTTTAAAATTTCAGGTAACGAAACAGAAAAAATATACAGTTAGTTTATTTAGTTTACTGAACGAGCAGATGGCCCATCTGATATTAAGTGGTAACCTCTGCCCAAAACGAACTTGGTCCACCTACTTAGGTATAGGAATACCCAAATTGAATTTTGTTGTGCCTCTAACACTGAAAAGTGAAGATGGTTATTTATCAACCACACTTTTTATATTGGAACAATGTAATACATACATTATATGCTACTGCTTGGCGGCAGAAACGTATGGTGGCATGCATTCCCGGACGAACTTGGCACAAATATCGGAGCCTGAATGTAATGGTTCTGGATTCGGGCATCCACCCGACGCTCCCCATTCTCGATAAAGATTCATAAACAGCCACGTTAATGATGACTTAATTTTGTCGTATAATTTGCAATCAACCTTCCTCGTACCTTGGGCTTTCTCCCTCTTTTTTCTCAGTTTTTTAATTAACTAGCTGAACCTGCTTCTTCGTCTGCTTGGAATTCTTGTGTTCATATCATCTTGTCTTTTTTCGGATTATTATTAACTACCCTGCTGTATTGGGAAATACCTGTTAAAATAGGTGTTTTGATTTGAGAAACAAGTAAATACTTTATCATAATAGTTTGTGTAATTAACGTTAACAAATAGATATAGATACGAGGACTTCGCGGAATTTGTTACGGACCGTTTTTACAACTTTTCTATAGAAAGTTAAAACTATTTTCTTACTGTTTTCGTGAGAAACTCCTTCACTCGGCCATTTTTCGTCAACATACGTTGCAAAACTGAAATTCACTAAAAGCTTTTTTATTTTGGCGGGATTAAGCATATGTCCATCTTGAATGCCCATTGGCATATTGGTGTAATCATTTTTGAAATTGGATGTAGATTTAGTTTAGCAGCTTTCCTCCTACCTACAAATATCACCACTATAATTATTTGAGTAGAAAAACTGCTCCGTTAAATTTTTCATCTCGTAGCTTAATCAGTTTTTAACTAACATCTCGTTTTAACATCAAGCTGAGGGAAATTAAGTTTTCCGTGATTAAAATTACAAGGGCATTTAAGTAGAAGTGGAATAATGGATTCTCGGCCACATAGTCGCATTTTGTGATATGTAGGCAAAATAAATACTTTACAAAATAGAGAATAAAATTACTGATTGCTCCTAGAGGTTTGTAGTAAGTAGGTATCTAGAATTACGGGTGTGTGTTGAGTAATTTCCAAAATTTGTATGATGTTTTCAATTTTTTTTCGAATGCAAGACAAAATATATTATTTGAATCACCAATCAGTGTATTCTTGAAGACTCTTGGTGAAATTACCAGCATACCTTTGTTAAATTACATATTGAGATTATACATATATCATCCAAAGTGTCCAAACGTCAGTTTGTCATAGTAAATTCACGTATTCATAAGAAATTAATAAAGCCACCTACGATCATAGCAAGAACAATATCAGATATAGGATCGGATCGGATGGAGATATATTATTGGTTGGCCTGACAGCTCAGTTGGTAGTAACCCTGCCTTCTGCGGTCGTGGGTTCGATTCCCACAACGACAAACATTTGTCTGACAAATATATATTTGTTCCGTGTCTGGGTGTCGATATGTATTATAAGTATGTATTTACAAAAAAAGTATGTAGGTAAGTATTATATCAGTTATCTGCTTAGCTTACTTTAAGGCTAGATGGCGCTGTGTTAAATGTCTACGAATATTTATTATTATTATTAATATTTATTTATTGGGATAAGGTATAAAAAAACAAGGATATTTTATTATTTACCGACTAAGAACACCGTATAGATACATAAATATAACTCACTCAGATATCATCAAATTTACAAGATAAGGAGGCAAACCATCATTCTCAGATAAAAAACGCCATTATCCGTTACAATCGGGGGTTACCGTCGATTTACGGCCTCGTTAATACGAGTCGATCCTCGCCACCTCCACAATTAGTAGCTAAAGGGTGTTTGTTTATAGGGGGTAGGCATTAGCGCCCACACGTTTGCAGTTCGGGGGATAATTTCTATGAATGAATTTTACTTTACATAACTTCGAGGAAAATGGTTTAATGAAGAAAGGTATTTGCTATTAACATGCCTTCTACAATTATGGGGAAATTTTGCATCGTGCAAAATTTAAAAAAGTTGTTGACTGAATTTGGACCACATTCTAGGCACACACCACGTACTTAAATTACTTCGTGAATCAAAATTGGCTTAAACGAACACTTTGTAATGCACATTATTTGTTTAGGAGGCTACTAAGGCTAATATTCATTTAAAAATATATCTGCTCATTACTTCCAGGACCCAGGATTTCCTACTTCAGGCTTTGTGTAATTATTACCTTTTATTAGATACTAACTCACTTTGTTAATCTTAGTGCGAAGTCATTGAATAAGGATTTCTTTATTATTTATTTATTTATTATGAGGAAGAGCTTAATACGCGTTCCAGGAATAAACCCATTACAATACGGTGAGACATGGCCACCCCACGCGAGGGTCACGCGGGGTCCCGCCTCGTCTCAATCGCTAAACGGGAGCGATCTCATACATAAACTGTGATTATTGTCTTTTTATTACCGATCTATTTATTAGGTGTGAATAAAACTCGATAAGAGATTATTACGTTCTTGCAATTATTCTCGAATTTCAGCTGCGTACATGCAAAGTTTAAAGGAAAATCAGTTTTGAATCATACCATATTGTGTGTGTGTATGTGTGCGATTAACACAATAAAAAAATGAATAAGTGGATATACAAGGAATCCATTAAAGAGTAGAAATATATATATAGAGTAATCTATACTTTGACATTTATCAATATAGGTAAGTTCCCCGATTTTTCAGACGCCCGAACCGATTTGGAAAATTCTTCTTTTGTTTGAAAGGAAAATACTTACCAGATGGTTCCACAGAAATTCATTAAAATCGGTTTCCTAGTATTAAAATCAAAATAACTGGAAAAGACATCACGACGAGCAATACAACATAGATCCTCCCCTACTTAGATACAAGAAAACCCAAGTCCCAATGCATCGTATGCGTCTGTACTTCTGAGACGCAAAGGTGGAATAGCTCATGTGCCTGTACTTAAGCTCCTCAAATGGCATCAATACCTATTGCCTCTTTGACGGTTACATTACAACCCTTTTTGGAGTCTAGGTCCACGAGGACCTGAAGTATGCCAATATTTGAAAAGGTTTCCAAAAAAAACTGATAGAATAAACATTTGATCTGTAGACTGCTGCTTATTTCAGGCAGATGATTAGTTTATAAACTGACGTAAAGTCGTCAGCCTTAAGAACTCTGCCTGTGGACGGCGACCTTTATTAAGTAAGTAAAATAAATAATGGTGGACATTTCACACAGCACCATCTAGCCCCAAAGTAAGCTAAGCATAGCTTGTATCATGGGAACCAGACAACTGATATAATACTTATATACTTTTCTTTTTTAAATACATACATATAATACATATTAACACACAGACACAGAACAAACATCAATGTTACAAATGCCACATAAATGTTTTTCCTGAGTGGGGATCGAACCCACGACCTACAGCGCAGAAGGTAGGGTTACTAACCTATTAAACTCACGATGTTAATATTTTGCTCGTACCAAACATATAACACAAAAAGGTTATCTGAAACATATTATATCAACAAGAACGTTTATTTAACTTCACTATTTATTTTAAATACTGTTCTGACTTTGAAAGATACAAGAACTCCACCTCACTTGTCCATACTGATATTGTCCATCCAAAGGTTGTTTGGAAGAGATCTCTCTTAGCGATAAGGCTGCCCATACCATTTACTCGTTAAATGTGACTGCTTCTTTGTTTTGGTTTTTATAATGGTGTACATAAAGATATATCTGTCATATTTATGTTGCGGCTACAGTAGTTGTCTATGTAGGCGGTGAGACCGTCTCCAACAAGTCCAATTCTGTCTCAAACGAGTCAATTTGATCAGAAAGTCGACATCTGCCCCCTCGGCTCGAGTGTTTATTCGGTGATAATCGAGTGTTTCGGATTAAAATCCACACCCCTCTGTTTTTAAAGAGTACCCGCCTCAGTGGGCCTTCGAGTACGGACACATGTCGTCATCCATTCTCAGTTAATCTCCGTTATGAATAGGCAATAAGTTTTAAATCTGGCGAGCGTTCAGTCGAACCAATAACATTTTTGTGATGTCTTTTTATATTTAATCGTATCTACGAGTGACTGGAGTGAAAACGGCTCGATTATTGAGTTAACATGAAAAACTTTTAGTACTATGGTTTGCTTACATAGCTTTGGTTGAAACAAACTGAAACAGACTGAAGAATGTTTCAACCAATAAATAATATATATTATAATAATAATTTTTTTTTGATTATATATTTATATTTGAAATTGACTTTAAACTTTAAGACTTTAGATTTTAGACATTATGGTTATATATTTATATTTGAAATTGACTTTAAACTTTAAGACTTTAGATTTTAGACATTATGGTTGAAACAAACTATGTATTCAAATCTCATTGCAGTTTTTAGAAATCGAATAGTAGGTAAATCAAAAGATTAACAGTAAATACCAAAGGGCGGTTGGCTACTCTTGATATTTATTTCTTTCTTACAAGAAATAAAAAGATTTAATTTTAATTTGGGTGTTAATATATATGTATTTACAAATAAAAGTGTATATGTATTCTATCAGTTGTCTGGTTCCCATAGTACAAGCTATGCTTAGTTTGGGGCTAGATGGCGTTGTGTCAATTGTCCACCAATATTATTATTATTCAAATTTGGATTAACTCTAAGTCAAATAGTGCACATATATGAGAACTCTGGTAGCAAAATGTTAAAAAGACATGACGTAATGAGTTTTGACATTCCAAAACATTATTTTGTTTTATGTCATTATTCATTTTAATATATTTTGAACTAAATTTCAAGGTTGAATGAAAATATAACAACAGGTGAGTCACATTTTTATTTCAATAAAAAATATAAAACTTAATGTTTACAACAAAACTCAAAAAAATACGTAAGTAATTACAACAACCAACATAAATGCGTATCAACAACAAATTCGTACATTATTTTACGTACAAGCTAATTATTATAATCCTAATTTAATTAAAATATAACAAAATTCAATATCGGTGGAACAATCTAAATTAGCAAGAACGAAGTAGTAACAAATATTAAACACTTAAAAACAATTTAGGTTCCTATTAATTAAAAACCATTTAACTCTGTAGAAAAGACAGAATTCAATTTTTTTTTAATATTTCTAGCCCCTTGTATGTCCAATACGCGAAATTATCTAGTCCTATAATAATAGTTGTCATAATAAATGCTCCCCATAATAATATTAAATTGTAAGAAGTAAACATAAACATACCTATCGTTGAGCTGCAGGATTTATTATTATTTGAATTATTTATGTTTAACTGATATGAATAACATTAATAGATTATTAGTGTGAGGCTCAACCGAGCATATTTCGAATAGTCAGCAGCGTACTTATGCTACATTCAATTTCATAGCAAAGTCAAGTTTGTGCCTCGTGAAGAACAAATTTCAGTTTACAAATTACAAAACTCATAAAATTACGCGTTTGGCCAATCACCCTTTAGGGAAACAATACCCATTGTTTGCTAAGTTCGATTAATACATGTGTTAAAATTAATTTATGCATCCGTAAATCTGAAAAGGGCATAGCCTGTCTGCGGTCAGTAGCACAGTTGCTGGTTCAAATAGTATTTTAACTGAAGACACTATCTCCTGACTTTGTTTGGTTAACATACTCAAAATAGTTCTAAACAAATCAATATATACATTACAAAATAACAAAATTACAGAAATAAATGTCATAAAGCAAAAACATATAATAATGTTATTAAACAAAAGTTTCAAATATTTACATTAACTTGTACATGTCTACTTAGATAACTAAATATATACAGATGTGTAACATTATCGACTATCTCATTTTATGATTATGTTGAAGATTTATGTAACTACTTTCACATTATTTGACAATATTTATAATATTCGAATGATAATATTACGACTCGAACACACTGCTCAAAATGTAGGAATGAGCTCGAGCCCTAAGATTATAAGGAAGTGCAGTTTATTTCAAAATTGAAATTGAAATTGCTTATTTAAATAACTAGAGAACCTCATTCATATATGTTACAGAACACGTGTTTTGTCTTTGAGGCAATTTGGATCTCAATCGATAAAGACAAGACAATATGTTTTGCCCCTTGAAACCATCTATCTACAAGTGTTAGTACTATGATATGTGACTTATTCATAAGAGGTGAACCTCTACTTAATATAAATTGCACAGTGATTGCACAAAATAACTTTATTCATCGGAACAAAACTGTACCAATTCAAAGACTCATTCCTGAGTCGATACAGTTTCAATGCAATGAAATTGTAATTAATTGAATAACATCATGATATCATTTTATCTTTATACAAAATATTTAAAGATGTGAATGTCTTTTCAATAACTACAACACAGCACTTTTTTAACCCATAGTCGAACTCAGTCTTTGAAATTTCGACTTGTCATATTCGTCTAATAATATCCCTTCACAATCAATTCCTATTGCACATCAACTTATTGGTACTTCCATTACGCATCCAAGATTTAGATACGCACTGTCCAGGTGTTAGGTATAGCCAGGACATAGTAACGTCTCAAACTGTCTCACACTTGCCTCAGTCTTACACGCTCTGATGATGCCTCACTCCTGCACGAAGGAAGGGAATAGGATCTAATGCGAATGGCCCTCATATAATCTTTTGCAGCTCTTCGTAGATCTTCATGAGCCCACTTTATCACCATGAGACTTGGAACGCAAACTTGAATACTTTGTGCATTACCGTGCGAGCTAATCACCATATGTTTGTCTCAGTCTTACACACTGTCAGGTGTATTGCACTCCCGCTCGATCTCCTGCACCGAGGTGGAGGGGCGCTCCCAGTGCGGCGGCCAGGCCCGCGCCGGGAGCGCGAGCGGCCTTCATATGACGTGCTGCGGAGGTTCTTCGTCGCTCTTCATGAGCACGTACGCTACTGGACGCTTCACGTCAGCCGGGGGGGAGGGGGTGCGGCGCGGGGGGCAGCCGCAGGGGGACAGAGCGCTGCTGTAGAGGGCGCTGCTGTAGAGCGCTCCACCGTAGAGGGCCTTGGGAAGAAGGGCTTTTTTTACCAACAAGGTTTGTAATTATATACAGGATTGCGATTCTAAGCAATAAGTGGAGGCACACCATCAGGAGGTGATCGCCAGATGGGCCTTTGCCCTACCAAGCTCTAGTAACATCACAATTGTTTTCTTTACAGGAATCAATCAGATTGTAAGATCCGATCTCAAGGCCTGCATTACAAGCCGACATCACTATCTGTCTATTCGAGTCACTGGTTCTCTCGAACCAGTGTGGTGAAAGGATTTTTAGAGCGCCTCAATGAGGCTCCTTTCGTGCACTTTACACATGTCTTCGAATCTTTTAGTTCTAGGACATGTCAGTTTCCTCACGATATTTTCCTTCACCGTTTTGAGAACGAGGTATTGCATTGCGCACATAAATATTTCAAACGAAAAACTCGTAGGTGCACGTCCGGATTTGAACCGGCAGCCACCGGATTGAAAGTCTGAGTCAGTACCACTAGACCACCATGCTCTCTATCAACATCACTGCTAACTAAGCTTCAAAAAGTGTCATGAATATTTAATTATTACCCCATTAATAAGTTATATAAATAATTCACATGGTGTTAGACGTTTCGGAGAGCATGCGAAAAATAGTTTAATTAAATTATATGTGTCCCTTATTGAGGGTAGATCCTCGGATAGGTTTGTGTGGGTTGACGCAATAAAGTCAGTTGTTTCGTACATCTTGAACTGTGTTACTGGAGCGTTACCTAATACTACAAACATTGTTAATGTGATGTACCTGCATATAATTTACCTGCAGATGTGCCAACTCAGCGGCCAGCTTGCCATCATCGCTGGGGATCTTCGCGAACGGGTAGAACGGGTACGGTAGAGGCGGGAACAACGCTCTGCCCAGCTCCGGCTTGTCCAGCATGTGGTGCATGGGCAGGGGCATCGGGTGCGGCACGGAGGGCGTCACCAGCCGGGGCATGGGTGCCATGAGGCTGCCGATACCGAAACCGAATTTGGGCTCCTTTTTGACGAGCGCTTTGGGTTTCCTCCGCGGTCGGTACTTGTAGTCTGGGTGTTCTTTCATGTGAAGTGCCCTGCGATGAGATTTGGAATCAGTTATCTCAGTATTAGAGCAGTTTTTTTTATAGATCAGCTTGATAGAGATGTTGGACAATCTGCAGAGAGGTCGAGTCCAAATAGTGCACAAGACATAATATATGCAGTTTCCGAAAATATTTATACACTGAGATACATACAATAAGAATGGCATTAAAGTTTATAGTTACTAAGAAATATCTGATATGCTATTTCAACACGTTTTTATAAACTCGTCTGTTTTCTTCCACAATGGTCATTTTAAAAAGAGATGATTACAGTTATTCAAAATAACTTACGGTATTTTTATAAAAGTAAGTTACGGAACAGGTCAGATGGCCCACCGGATGCAGTATTTTCTGCTCAAAATAAAATAATTCGTCTTTGGGTCCTCCTTTACTTAGGTATGTGAAACATCGTCACAATTTAATGCATGCAGAACTTGAAGACATGAAAGTGGAATGTCTCACGTGCCTGTAATTTCACAACGACCACATTCAAACCTCTTTGGTGGCAGAAATAGATAGTGGCAGTACTTTGCCCGACTAAAGTGCAAGTACTACTTACTTCTACAATTACGGGAATACGGGAAAACCTCAAAACAATTCTAAGAAATGAAAACCTATCAGAATTTTCTTTTCAAAGTTGACAATTTATGTTAAACGAGAGTTCGTAGATGATTTCCCATAGAAAATTATGCAAATAATCAATTATGATTAAATTCAAAAACAATACTATGAATATAGCAACAAAACGATCAATGAAACGCGACAGTCCGATATAACATTATTATTTATGCAATAAAGCGTGCAATTGTCGAGTACGGCCGCCCTTAAAACAACAATGTCGACTCAACAATGTGCGGATTATTGCATTGTGTTGGTCACAATCGGGTATCATTTGTCCCGTCACTAAACCCAGAATGTGTAGCACTAATCTCAACCTACTGTTGTTACAATAAGATTGAATTTCGTTTGGGTTTTCTGGTTGTTATGTCGTATGCACTGCTGCGCCAGCGTTCGACACTGCGTCCGATTATGCGCGCTTTGTGAGGGAATCGCGCGATTGTCAGCGAGACTACTGTAATTATTCGAGTGGACGCGGAACTGGGGTTTTGGATCACTGTTTGTTGCGAAGCTGCGATAGAATATCTGTTTTTAAACCAAGTTCCAAACGATAGGTTACTTTTTTTCAATAAACTACTTTACTTGAAAATGGTCCCGCAATGGATTCTTATCTAAACTTGGTTCCTTCTGAATTGTGGTTTGATTCTCGACTTGTAGCCATCTAGCCCCAAACTATTCTCCCATTAAACCTGATACACAACAATTGCTGCTTAACAAAGTTTAATGGTATTTAGCCATATTTTTTTTATGATGCAGTTACGGAACGAGCCGACGCGACGGCCTAACTGGTGTTAAGTGGCAACCTCGGCCCATAACAACCGATCCGACTTGGGTCCTCCCCTACTAGGTGCGACAAGACACAAGTCACATCGTATGCACCCAAACTCTGAGACGGTAGGTGGAATGTCTCATGTGCTTGTAATTTCACCAGAAACCACACCTTTCAGAAACACAGTAACGCGAATGGGCACGGTGGCAGTACTTCCCCGGACGAACTTGTCGTGAGTTTTGCTCTTCTATCTATGATGTAATCTCTGATCCAAATTTTCTCTTACAAATGTAGGACTAAGTCTCAAATACAATAACAAAGTTCATCGACCTTCCCTATTACTCTACCATCAAAATAAATAAGATAACGAAAGGAAAACACAATATCGAACCGAGAAAAAACTGTATCTCCCCGATAAGTTTTTTGGTGTGATATTTTTCTTGGCTTGGCTAATCGAATTCGGTAAATAGTGATATCATTCGATATGAAGACAGTGTTTGGTTATTGAGCGACACACTACACCGTCGTATACTTCAAGAGTAGCTGTTCTGAGCAAACACGAGGCAGGATATTGAATTTGGTTATTAACAATTACACTTTAGGTCCAATAGCTTCACGGGGAATAGCTTCCAGACCGTTTGGCTCAAATTTTCTTTTTAAATAACTTTTTATTTACTAATACATAAAACCTTGCATTATAATGATAACGCTGGGTTTTCAAAACGTTTAGCAAGTTAAACAGAGAATATTTGGCAAACATTTTCAACTTTAGAAGTCAAGAATAAACTTAGCACTCATGTGTAGTATTCGCAACGCTAAGAGTCGCTACGAGTAATCTAATTTATATCTAAAAGTCTATATTTTTTTAATGTCGTTTAGGTGATAGAACGAGCTGACGGCCCACCTGACGTTAAGTGGTAATCGCCGCCCATAGACAACAGCAATACGACTCAAGTTCTCTTCACCAAAGTACGAGATGACATAAGTCGCATTGCGTTGCGTCCATCACACCGAGGTGGGGATGTTACGTCTCATGCGCCTGCATTTTTGTCGGATAAATCAATAAAATAATATATCTGCATTTTCAAAATAAACCTTGTTTATTTCGCTGATCCACCACGGAACCAATAAAACATAAACAGCGAAATTAAGAACGGAAAGAAAAATTACCGTCAGTCTCGCTGACTGGTCTCGCTGCTCAGTTGGTTAGTAACTCTGCCTTCTGAGTTGTAGGTCGTGGGCTCGATTCCCACCCAAGACAAACATTTGTGTGACAAGCATTGAAGTTTATTCTGTGTGGGTGTTAATATGTGTATGTAGATATGTATTTACAAAAAGTATATATGTTTTCTATCAGTTGTGTGGTTCCCATAGTACAAGCTATGCTTAGTTTGGGGCTAGATGGCGATGTGTGAAATGTCCACAAATGTTTATTTATTTATTATTTATTAGTCTTTTTTTGTAGCAGGTAAAGCTTAAACAAAAAGAAATACAGATATATGTATATACATTTAATATAACACAATACGATTTGGGGCTGACCGTTATCCCCAGCTAAGCAAACGGCAATACATTTTATCGAGTAATCAAATAAGACGATAAAAAAATATCAAATCCAAACAGAGGAGCGCCATTTGACCATTGTTGACCGATAACGCGAAGGAATAAATAAAGAACGAAGACAACGATAGCGACATATAATTTGAATGGAAACCTTTTGGTGGTTTCTTTATTTTGATTCAATATTCAACCGACATCATACTGAATGCGTTGCCAACCAGATTTGACTTTTTTTTTTTTTATTAGGTGCAGTTACGGAACGAGCCGACGGCCCACCTGGTGTTAAGTGGTAACCTCGGCCCATAACAACCGATGTGACTTGGGTCCCTTACTAGGTAACACAAGACCCAAGTCGCACCGTATGCGCCCGTAACTGTGAGACGTGTAGGTGGAATGTCTCATATGCCTGTAATTTCACCGGCAACGACTTTAAGTATTTGCAACCATTGTGCAAATGATTAATTTTAAATACGATTTACGAAAATTGGTTTGATATGAATTTTTTTTTCAATTACACTCGTTATGTTTGTGTGACTCAAATTTATTGTACCTAGTAAAAGTTGCAAGTTCGATATCAGCATTACTTATTAATTGGAAGATCTCGAAGATTAACCGCAATTTTTTTTTTATTACGGTGTCAAAATCAATACTATATTATGAATACAAAAATTATGTGTCTATGCAAGAACATAATAATTCAGTCTCCTAATCAAGGTGCGACTTAAACAATAAGCATAAAAAAAATACAATAAACAACACAGATAACTCTCAAGAAAAGCGGCGTGTTCAACATTCAAATAATATTGTGACAGGGTATGACTCGCAGTGATACCAGAGATAAACAGAATAGCAGCACTACTATGGAACACACTGTAGTTAGTTATTTTACCTTAATAATAATAATATTGGTGGATAATTCACAAAGCGCCATCTAGCCCCAAACTAAGCATAGCTTGTACTATGGGAACCAGACAACTGATAGATGTTATATATATATATATATATACTTTTTTGTAAATACATACAAATAATACATATTAACACCCAGACAGAACAAACATCTATATTCGTCGAAGATTATGATTAGTACCAAATTAATGTACAAAATGATTGTATGATTGTAACTTATTTTATTTTTATTCTGTTTATTAAGAAACTAGCTACAAATTTAAAATAAAAAACTAATTATAAGTATTACAGCCAATTAAAGGTATCTCTAGTGATCTACAATCACTAAATAGTATTAAACGGACGCTATCTGCGTCTGTCTGTTCTCCGCTTACTTCTAAACGCACGCAACGGATTTTGTAACGGTTTTCACAAATAGAAACAACCTCCTCGTTTATCGCTCATATACGAGGAAGGTATATTTATATAATTTGTAAATTAATTGTCCCCGTGTGAACCCGGGCGTCAGTATGAGCATAAAGCTTTAACTTTTACACTGTACTCTTTAACACTACACAACTTATAAGTATACTGACAGGCCTCACAGCTCAGTTTTCCAAGATATAATAATAATAGCGGTGGACATTTCACACTGCTCCATCTAGCCCCAAAGTACGCTAATTATAGCTTGTATTATGGGAACCAGACAACTGGTATAATACTTATATGTTTTTTAAGTAAACATATGTACACCCAGACACAGAACAAACATCTATGTTCACCACACAAATGTTTGTCCTGGGTAGGAATCGAATCCAGGACCTACAACGCAGAAGGCAGGTTTACTACCAGAGCTATAAGGCCAGTCAAAAATTAATAAAGTAATTGTTCTCGTCTCTCGTCCTTCTCTGTGATCAGATGAGACAAAAAGCTAATTCCCAGAACAAACCCTCAATGTACTCGTCCGCGTCCACACAATGGGATAATTAGATATAACAAATACGAAGCGACATGGAGTGTGTGCGTTCAGTGTAAATCCAACCCTTCAAAATTAATTCTTAGTTACTCACTGCTCTGTATCAATATAGAGCTGTAATACCACTCAAACAGTAATATCTCATAATAAATGTGAAACTGGGTCTCTGTGTTTGTCTGCGTGTGTCCTTTTCGGCCTAAAATGCCTAACTGATATTGATTACTATTTGTACATGTCACCCGAGGATGAACATAGGGTATATTTATCTACCACGAGAGCGAAGCCGCGTGTAGAACTTCGCACTCACTATTTATTTTATATCCGTATCCCAATAAAAAAAGTCTATTTTGTGAACTGTTTGCGAACTAATTAAGGTATTTCATCGAAAATTGGAAATATCAATATTATTTTATAACAAATGTGATTTTCATTTTAATTGGTACAATAACCTTCATAACTACAAATCGTAATTAATTATAACAATTTAAATGGCCGAATATGTCGTTATATCACTGGAAATTCAATATTAAGTAACTTATTTTTGTCGGAAATGTAAAACTGCAACGCTTCCTAGGCAGTAGCCACCACTTAGCTACGGAGCCGCGAAAATTTCCCTTTTTCCTTAGAATATTAACTTCATTGGAAGATTATAAAAGAGAAAGGAATAAACAGTGATCACACTCAATTACCGACTCATAAAGAAATATCTGAATATTAAATATTCTTACAAGGAATGAAGAAAGGAGATTCCAAGCCTATGAAGCGATATTAAACGGGATGGCAAAAATATAATATGGAAAATTTTCAATTAATATATATAAATATATAATCAATAATCAATTAAATCTTATTATTATCTAATCATATAGCAAAATCTCATAATCTTAAATTTCTCTCAAATATTTAAAATTACCAGAACCAAATGGGCGTATTAACAGCTCTATATAGTGCTGATCTTTGTATGAGTTAGACTGGAGGCATAAGCTTATTTTTATAGCCCTGGCGACCCCCGATAGCGCGGAGCCGCCAACAATGCAAGATATTACGACACCCGCCAGATAATTGTCTGGCCGACGCTACAATGCCAGATTAAATTGATTTGTAGAGATTTGTGATCTGTGATGCCTCTGTGTTGCGACACATCATCTATTGTTTATCTGTACATGTTCCAACTCAAACCAGTAGTATGTTTATGCAGAATGAAACTATAGTTCTTCCGGGACAACTTAACTACTATTTCATCTTCATTTTTTGACTGGTCACACAGCTCAGTTGGTAGTAGCTGCCTTCTGCGCTGCAGGTCGTGGGTTCGATTCCCACCCAGAACAAATGTGTCTGTCTGTGTCTGGGTGTTAATATGTATTATATTTATATTTTTACAAAAAAAACTAAGTATTATATCAGTAGTCTGGTACCCGTGATAGAAGCTACGCTTGGCTTACTTTGGGCTAGATGTGATTGCCGGGGATGGAACCCTTAATCCTTCGCTTCAGTACGGTCGCGACTATTAATTATATTGGCAGTTGGTAAATTGAATTGATTTGTAGTTGTAGCCAATGATTGTGTATTTGAACCTTTGGCGAAGCTCTCAGGATGTATATGGTAGTCCGGTTGTTATAACTAAAAAATGCATACCCACTCATACCCCTAGACTAGGATTCCCTGTGGTAGTGAAAGTACATACATACAACACAAACATCCAAGAACCGTGAGCCACATGATCCCGATACTAGCCAAATCGTTTCGCTCGATAACATATGATATGAAACCGTTTTTTTAGGTTATTAATAAATTTATATTGTGAGTTTTCTAACATGACTCAATATTAATGTACCTATAAGAACATCTTCGCCGGAATTTCACTGAAAAATCAACTAAAATGCATCAGTGGATATGGCATGAAAGACTAACAAAAAGACATACATTGGTCCAAACAAAAAAACACTTTCCCATTTATAATATTAGTGTTGATTGTTCTAACAAAACCTCTCAATTAATAAATGATAACATATTCAAACATCCGGCGCCTCGTCTGTTTACAAAACTATCACATCACTGGGTCTCGCACGCCACCCGAGAAAACCATCCAACCGAGAAACACATTTTTTTTGTTTTAGTGATAAGACTTGTATAAAAAATATAAGTTGACAGGTGCAATGTTGCGTCGCTTTGTGGTATGTTTGCTAAAGATTTTAATTTAAAAAAGAATAAAGTAAGTTTTTAATCAAACAGTGCTCTTGAGTTGGTTGTTTGGTGAAGATTACGAGTGAGACTGTGGGAGGTGAGGATTATCTTGATTAAATACGAGAAACAATAAAAAACGCTCTGAACAAAACAAACATTGTGTTACTTGTATGTTTCCATTACAGGGAAATCGACATATTCTCGACATTCGAGACTGAATGGGCTTCAGTCTACTACAGTGTCAATCTGGACTGGTAGATGTGTGAAGGTCGACATTTTGGCTCTAAGACAATGCTGGATTCCTCACTATATTTTCCTTTTCACTATATATTCTCTTAGGAAAGTGGCATTACACACAATTGAATATTTAATGATAAACTCATTGCTTTAATTTCATTCGAAAGGAACTTCTGGAGGCTTACTTTAATCCTTTCACCACACAAGTACGAGAAAGTAGTAACACGATTATTAGTAGTAGTATTCATTGATGCACCTGGATTTTAATCGATGACCTTCAGATTGAAAGGCAGGGTTCGTGTCTGTAGACTACTGGGTCCATAGAGAAAAATCGACATAACATGGCATAGACAAATAGGCAAAAAACATATTTTTTTTTATTTTTTTATTTATTTGCTTAATTTATTGTTTCCAGATTGTAAGTTAGGCACTGAGTTGAATACTGCGTTTATCAGTCTTTATATTTTTATTAGGTATAGGTACGACATAATATTAAAATTAATATAAATCAATTCCATTCTAGTGAATTCTGTTAAATTTTGGATTATGTTGATGACTCTTATGTTCCCAAAACTGAACAAAATGAATGAGCATGCTCATTCATTTTGTTCAGTAGACATCGGTACAATCATAATTTCTAATTCTTGACATCCAAGCAAGAAGTATTGTCATGAGATAACTAAACAGTCCCCAATGGGACATGAAATTGATGGCAGAAGTTGTCCAGTAAAATATGACTAAAAATGTCCTGATAACATATAACGTATTTTTTTATTATTTATTTATTAGTAAAATACAAAGCTCATAATAAAATACATGGTTGTATTATAGAAAGCCAATTATGTATTTACATTACATTTAGTTAAACGACGATAGTTCTCTTTAGTGGAGCTCCCTTAGCTTAAAACACTGTAACACTGCTTGTAATATTCAAGGATTTTATAGAGATAAAAATATTGTTACAAAATAAGAGTATCATATTTCATACGAGATTTCTTTTATACGTTGCCCATGTTTATTATTCTTGTTTTTGATATATTAAATACTCTAAGGATGTCGTCATGATTTGGGGGATATTTTACGTATTTTTAATACAATCACTGAGATTTATTCACAATTTAAATTATACATAATAGCAAACAAGTTAGGTACGTTGCTTTATTAATATTCGTATGGTTTTGTTATAAAACATTTTGCTTTTTATAATACTTTTATATTGATCTTTTTTAATATTTTATACTGTTCGGTTAAATGATTTGATTATTTGTGAATTATTATCTAACAACAGATAATAAAACAATCGCTCTAAAACAGTTTTTTTGCATAATGTTATGTATTTCTACAGATTCCTGTGAAGTGTAAGTAATTCTCATTTTTGCCTAAATATTTTTAACATCGTAATGAAAGATTATCGATTACTCTTAAATTTATTTAACGAACTCAATTTCACACCTGCACGTATTTTACTGTATTTTTTGCCATGTCAACCACCATATTTTTTTAGTTACTTGGTTATTTTTTTTCTGTTAAAATATTTAATCATAGGTAGTGGGTACTTACCTCAACCTCTTAGCTTCGTCTATGAACGGCCGCTTCTCCATCTCGGTGAGCAGCTTCCACTCGGCGCCCAGCCTCTTGGATATCTCCGAGTTGTGCATCTTGGGGTTATCCTGCGCCATCTTCCGCCTCTGACCTCGCGACCACACCATGAACGCATTCATCGGACGCTTGATGTGTTCATTCGGTTGTTTTCCTAACGACATGATTAGATTTTGCCAAAATTCAATTTTTATTTAATTTAAATCACTTTCCTCTATTTTCATTATTTCGACGAAACGATTCTTAAACGACAGACGATGAAATGACAACAATTTTATTGGAGTGTATCTCCGATTAAGGGTTTTCCGCGCGCGCCGTGAAAAGCTCCCCGAAAGCTCAATGCGGTGCTTTTCTTGCTAGTGTCATGTTCAGGCGAGACCTCTGGCATCCCCCCCGCTCGCTCCCCCCCTCCGGGGTGGTCGACCAATGGGGTGGCGTCGTGGGCGGCCGCTGTGCAGCGATTGGCCGAGATATAGTACGTCTCGCGCGCTCGCAACAGGTAGCCGGCGACTCTTGTTTGCATGTTTATTAGGACGATTAAATTTCTTTTTAAACCGCAATCTCGGCGAGGGAAAAGAGTTCGTTCGTCCGTAATCTGGATTCGTTGGAAGCACGGAGGACGTGAAAATTACTTTGCGACTGCGTTTTGAGTACACTGAGTATGTTGGAGTGTTTATTCGACGAGTAAATTCGAAAGCAAATAATTGAAAGTGTTTATTACTACTAACTTGAGTTAGCTGTGAAGCAGTATTTTTTTTTACTACATGATAGTTTATGATATGATAATAGCATGTAGATAGTAAAAATAATGTTGATATACTCTTTCTTAAGGATTTGCAAAGTTTAATGTAAAGAAATGTATATAATTGGCATGACGGAATTAGAAAAATGACAATTGTATGATATTTCTTATACACTGCTTTATCAGCCTACTGATACTTAATCTCCTATTTCCCATACAGGAGTACCAGATTATAAAATACACTTTACACTTTAGCTATCATAAAGTGTACTCATAAAGGATACGAGTGTAATTGTTTTAAATTATAATTTGTAAAAAATACCAGTAAATCTCGATACGGAACACGCCAGCGTCCGCCGTGTCAGGCAAAATGCAGTTATGTAGCGGCCGCGTGAACCATAACCCCTGTACACAGTGTAAACGAAAATCAATTATTATTTTATTTTGAATCCTTGTTTTCTTAAAAAATATAGTGTGAATACCACATATTCCTTTCACTGTAGAGTTGCCATTATCATTGATTTAAAATAGTAATTCCAAAAATCCTATACTTTTTTGGCCAATACAAGAGATATGAATAAGTGATTTGCTGAACGTAACTTGATTTAATTTGAAGTAACAAAAGAATTAGAAATCAAATTAATTAGAATTATATTGTCAGAATAAAAAATCTGACACGCAATTAATTTCAATAAATAAACTAGCGCAAAAGTAATCCGGAATAACCAAATGTTTTCAATACTGTGATATCATGAATCTTCGTGCAAAACGGCTTCCACATGAGCCGTAGCCATCACTCGCATGCAGAAACGCGTATTTGCATGAGACAGCCGCTCGCAAACAATTCATGAATGCCCACTAATGGACACCTATTCATAATTATACTTGGGGATCTGCTTCCGTGTGGGCGGGCCCTTATTTGTCTATTCAGCGACTTGTTTCTGCGGTTAACTTGATGGAACCAAAGCCAAGTACTAATTCCACATAATTATCATTGTTTGTTCCTATTATGTCAAATAACTTATCTCTGTGACATTTATAACAAACAATATTGATGAACGATATTTGAATTGTTAAGTAATGTTTGACTTTACTTATTGTTCATTTTTGACAGGCCTCACAGCTCAGTTGGTAGCAACCCTGCCTTCTGCGCTGACGGTCGTAGGTTCGATTTCCACCTAGGACAAACATTTGTGTGACGAACATAGATGTTTGTTCTGTCTGGTTGCTAAAATGTATAAATTAAAAAAAAAAGTAGTATATCAGTCATCTGGTTCCCATGATACAAGCTATTCTTAGCTTACTTTGTTGCTAGATGGCGCTGTGTGATATGTCCACCAATATTTATATTTTCATTCATTAGAACCTGCTACCCGCACATGGTATGTAAAGACTCGAGTTGCATTGTACCGCCCCCTAATTTAGATATCTGAGGTGCAATGTCCCATGTACCTGTAATTGCACCGGCTACCCCACCTTTCAAACCGAACACATGCGTATGAGCTACTGCTTACCGGCAGAAATAATTTAGTACTACGCTTGTTGAACTTGGCACTAGCTTGACTGGCTGAGAAATCAATGGTGATATGAAAGAAGGGGTTTGGAGCGGTGCTTTCACAGCCTAAGTGTGAAAAGATCGAGGGGAGATTGACTCACCCTGTACAAATGCAAGTGTACAAATAGCCTCGCTGGTTGTTTGCAGAATGTTATTTTTAAAGAAAGCAAACACAATCTTAAAGCAAAGTATCTGATGATATGACAGTTTCAGATTTGTTCTCAATTAATATTTAAGAAGTATTTCAAGTACGATCTGAAGCACTCATTTTCTCTCAAATCTTTGAATATTAAAGTATTGTTATTACTAATTACACGATTGCATGCATTGAATACATTGCAGCATGTTTATATCTTCTTCAAAGACGTTTTCGACATTCATTCATTGCACACATCTTAAAACTAAATAAATGATTATTTTTGTAAGTAAGAAAAAAGATATTCGAAATAAAATTTCAATTCTTATCACCAGTAGGAATATCTTTAACACATAAATATCAAATTTTCGTCAAACATGAATTTTTATATCAATAATTTTGATTTAAAAACCAAACTAGACAACTGATTTTGATGAAATACAAAATATAATTTACCATATATGACGTAGATCCGAGGTACCAAGTAATAAAAAAATACATGTGAAATGACATCCTCCTTCTTCAAATTCTTTTAAAAATAGGTGTTATACGAAAAGAAAAGACAATTACAAAATATGACATCATATTCTGTAATTATATTTTCATTTCGTTAATGTGATATGTAAAAAGTGTATGTCAAATAAAATTTGTTCTATTCTAATATAAAATTATAACGAACAAAATCATGACAAACAAGAAATATCTGCATTTAGAAGAATCCGTTGCAATGAAAAAAAAAACAAAAGCAGCCCTTCTACATACAACCAGTTCCATTTGCATGTAATGGAAACGGATATAAATGCATGCTTTCTTTCTCTAAAGGGTAAACAGCCTTAGTGGCATCATTTCAATAAGATTTTCATATATTAGGAAATAAAAAAGGAAATAAAGATTTTATGGAAAATTACAGGCCGATTGCTTTAATATCGATATTCTCAAAAATATTTGAAAAATATTATTATGGTGAATTAAATTTTTATTTAGAAAAACATAATATACTCCGCAAAGAACAAAAAGGCTTTCGTCAAAATAAAAGTATAAATATGGCAATATTTGATTTTTTAAAAGATGTCATATGCAAAGTTGACCGTAGAATTCCTGTATGTTCAATATACTGTGATATGACACAAGCTTTTGATTATGTTGACCATAATATTTTAATGGCTAAACTAGATGCATATGGAATAAGAGGTAACGTTTCGGACTTATTACGCTCATATCTAAGCAATCGTCAGCACTTTACAGAAATTTCGAGAATTGACCTTAAAAAGAAAAAAGAAGTGACGTTTCAATCGAAACAACGACAAATACAGTATGGTGTTCCGCAAGGAAGCGTCCTTGGACCACTGCTATTTATTGTCTATATTAATGACCTGCCGAATGCAGTAACACAACCCATTACATTATTTGCTGATGACAGCACAGTGACAATTACACAAAATGACATTGAATCTTATAATATTGACATAAACAACTCATTAAAATCTATAATTTCATGGCTTGAGAATAATAATTTAAAAATTAACTTAAATAAAACTAACATAATGCATTTTGACCAAAGAAAACAGGATCCCTCTGCAATTAACTTAATATTTAATGACGTTATAGTAAATCAAGTAGACTCCGCCCGCTTCTTAGGTCTTACGATAGACAAGAAATTAAATTGGAAAAACCACATAAAAGATCTGTGTAAAAGAATAAGCAGCTTAGCATACGCACTATATAGGCTGTCCTCAACTGTGAACACGGAAACACTGTTAATAGCGTATCATGGAATAGTAGAGTCTGTACTCCGATACGGAATTATTTTCTGGGGAAATTCCACTGAAAAAGAGTCTGTTTTCAAAATTCAAAAGCGATGTTTAAGATCCATGTTCAAGATAGAAAATACTGAAAGTTGTAAACCATTATTTTTGAAGCACAGGATTCTCACACTTCCGTCTATTTATATACTCGAAGTAGCTTTATTTGTAAAGAATAATTCTCATAATTTTACACGTCTGTCTGAAATTGCTACTCGAAATAGACGAGACGAACGACTGCAACTTCACCCATGTAGAACAGCGTTATTGCAAAAAAGTGTGTTCTGCATGGCACCTATAATTTTTAATAAATTGCCTCGATCCATGAGGGAACTTAATATTAATTTATTTAAAATTAAGTTAAAGAGGTTTTTGATTGACAAATGTTATTATGTAATTGACGAGTTTTTAAACGATAAATTTTAATTGTATAATTCAAGTAATGCTTAACTTGAAATGCATTGTATTTTGTTTAATTGCTATTATTATTATTATATTCCTGATAAATTATTTTAATATCGGTTATCACATATTTTAATGCTCTGGCTTGCCTCCGTTTCTAATTTTGTACACCACTATTGGTAAGACATGTTGTGACTATACCTTTTTACTATCTAACCTACACATGTTTGTGCAAATAAATATCTTTGTCTTTGTCTTTGTCTTTATTACGTAATATCACAAATACCCGAAAAATCTCACCTCACTGACAAATAAGATGGAATGAAATAATCAAATGTAGGATGGATACAGTGATGAAGGCTCAGGTGAAGGTTTTACAATAATGTGAAACTCATAGTTGTATCGTGAGTAAAATAACACTATGGAATAATATAGTTTTTTATTTTTTATTTTGACTTTGACACTACCCTACACTACCTATTTGACAGGCAGTGTTAATTTTTCATTCCAATTAGATACAAGATCTGTAATCTCCATTAAAAGTATAAAAATTAAGTATTTGATGAATCATGAACTATATAATAATAACATCTCAAGAACTTTGGCCGGAGAATCACAAAGTCATAAGACATAGCTCGTGAATGTTTTCCTGAGTTGTAGAATGAGTTTCTGGTGGTGGACTTCAATCTCATTACACCAAAACTTACTAGGTTGAATAGAATTATTAAAATACCAGCAAACGAAGCCAAAATAAAATACGTTTAATATAAAAATAACGTAAAATATAACGGTTTTGGAAAATGCCACGTATTCCGGTAACTTAGTTGCCGCTATTCGACAGGCAAGGCGTGAAATTGAAACAGAGCGTCCGCAAATGATTCAGTTACCTGACGAAGTGGTACAATTGCGCACACATTACAAACATCAAAATATAAATGGCAATTTTGGGGTATTAGAATGAGTGCCAGCAATATTTTTCAGCATTCAATCCAAATATGTTAATTATTGATGTTAAAATATCTATAAATTTGATTAACTCAAACCACAAAAACATACTTTTTGAGAAGTTTTTTGGTTTCTATTTTACCTATATAACGTCTTAATGGAACGTGAGATTACGTCATTTTCTAACTGCAGTTATAAATATCGGAAGCAGTACATACCAGGTTTTTAATATACTTGGTTTTTAATGCAGCAGAACTCTTTGTGCAAATTGTGTTCGGAAAATACTACAAAATAAAATTTCTAAATTGTTAATTCCGTCTTGTCTTGAAGTGATAGCCGCAGTGCCTAGCTAAATCTATGGAATAGAGTAAAAAACATGTGACTATGTGAATTGCTAATCCATTAATGTCCAAAAAACTTGTATTCTCTGTATATATATATATAATTATATTCTCGTATAATTGTATAGGTACTCTTGGTGCGTTTTGTCTCGCCTGCCGTCTCTCCCACAACCACAATATTAAAGCCACATCAAAGATATTAATAATTACCAAATTTTTTGCATATTTAACCCACCTGTCTAAATTTAGTTAATCTAGTTACATTAACTAAATTTAGTATTACAACCATGTGGAAACAATTTTTCTTTTTTAATGTATAAATTATTCCTCTATATTTATGAATAAATAAAGAATTTTTATTTAAAAAAAGATTGAGATCATTGATTACACACTCACACAGTAGACAGTAGACAGTATACAGTAGACACTATAGAGTATTGTACGCAAGTGTACCGGGTTATGTAGCGTTTTGCCGCCCCGCTGCGTCACCCGCGGCCGCAGTCTGTGTTCCTATCAATATCTGAATAGATTATGTTGAGGCACAACACCGCTATATAACAAACAGTTTACTATGAAAGGCTGCCTATAAAAACTAGTGGCTTAACTTTGTATGATTTATTCTACATTATGAAAGTTAATTGACGAAACGATTCTGTGACCTAGCTGAAAGTTAGCGTAATATTTAATCATAAAGTTATTATGACTTAGATATTCCAAGTAAATAATAATAATAATATTGGTGGACATTTCACACAGCGCCATCTAGCCCCAAAGTAAGCTAGTTCTACAACAGCCACATACAAATACGAGTAAATATAAATTTTTCTCTGTTCAGTTCATATGAATCATTTTACTTACTTATTGATCATTAGATGCTAAAGAAATCCATTAAGGAAATTCGCAATTTTCTTGCGGACTTGCTCATCCCTGATTCAACCATCGTATCAGCTAATCGTATGAACGTTTGCTGCATTAAATTGCTGATGGCATTTCGGCCTCTCGTTTTAGAGCGTTTCCCCACTCGCTCGCACGACACGACAAAATGCGGTAATTGCTTGCAAATGACTAATTTAAGAGCAGTATAACTCACGCCATGTTCCGTCCGGGAAAGTACTGCCACTATGCCCATTTCTGCCGCCGAGCAGTGACGCATTCGCGTTAATGTATTTCGGTTTGAAAGGTGTTGTTGCCGGTGAAATTACGGGCACATGAGACATTCCACCTACACGTCTTAGAGTTACGGGCCCATACGATGCGACTTGGGTCTTGTCGTACCTAATAGGGAAGGACTCACGTCACATCGCTTGTTATGGGCAGAGGTTACCACTTAACACCAGGTGAGCCATCGGTTCATTCCGTAACTGTATCACATAAAAAAAAAAAAACTAGCATTTCTCATGTCATCGATCTCACTATTTTGATAGTTTTTGTGGTGACATAACTGAAGTATGTAACAAGTATTAACTAATTGACGCACCGCAAGTCACCGGACACGACCCATCTAATAACTGCCGCTCGGCTAAGGAATCGTAAGTCAAAGTCAAAGTCAAAAACTTTATTTCCATAGAATTCATAAAGAAATGGCTTGGAAACGTCAGTAATATTCAAAAAATAAGGTCACACGTACTTATCGCTAAGTTTAACGCCTGTTCAAACCCTATCCAACCCTCCATGGGAAGAACAGAAAAGAAACCCGAATGGAGGGCTTCCTTTTCCCCACCTATTTCGTGATATAAAGGAAAGGCCGTGTGCTGTATAAGTGTGTTGTGTAACGTGACCTCAAACCGTGCAGTGGCTCGTGGCTCGTCCGGCGTCCGGCGTCGCCGCCCACCTCACTGGACGTCAACACAGTTATGTTTCGTTATACCTGAAGTACAACGAATGCGTAACGACTGCTTTCTGTTCGAACGACTGAAACCTTATGCAATGTTTTGAATCGTCATAACTACGTGAGAATTTATGAGGTCATCGAAATTATTGCTTTTACAAGGATAACCAGCAAACGTTTTATTAAACGACTTGAAAAAAAATGAGGAGGTCAATCCAGATGTTTATGTTTATTACTTTAATGTACCTGTATCTTATCAGTAACAAGATATTGTTTATATTGTGGATGATAGAGGACTAACACTATGACTTTTTTTTTTAAGCATGCTACATCGTAGACCGCATCGTCACTTAACATCAGGTGAGATTGCGGTCAAATGTGAGCCTATAGAAATTTAAAAAAAAAAAAAACTAGCCACAACACAGGTTTTTAACCAGGGTAGGGGGATAGTGACTCTTAACTATATTTAATTACATAACATCTATAGCCGCACGTAAAACCGATTTCTGGCGTGGCGACGCGTCGCCACGGCATGCGTTGCATATTACTTTTACAAAATAATGTCGATGTTTCACATCTGCCAGGCGTCCCGTGACGGCTCACATTTTTTTTGTTAATATGACGATTACGGAGACTGTAACATTACTGCGGACAAAGTAGTGGGAAAAGGTAGTTTCTTAACAAACAACCAGGAAGTACAGATATACTATTATAATAAAACATTCGTCGATAGTTCTACCGATTGAGAAACAATATAACGGTACCAATTGGGATAATTTTAGCTAAAACCTACTGTAATCACAGCAAAGGGTAAGTATTTGCTAAGGGACAATCCCCGTAGGCGGGCGGAAGATATTGTAGCCGCGGGCTACGCATCTACGCCGTAGACGTGCCTACGTGGCGTGGCTTTGTTTTGTAAATAATGGTCTCAGTATTCTGAGACCATACTCCCGGCCCAGTCTAACAAAAAATACCTACTAAATACAACAAAGAAAAGAACAAAAAAAAAAACAAGATAAAACTCTATAGAATTTCACAAGTTCATCCGTGGAAGTACTTCCATCATACTTATTTTCACTACCAAATAGTAAGCGTTCGCTTTACTGTTTTCAACCTTGAAAGTTACGGTCTCCGGTGAAATCTCAGGCACTTGAGACATCCCACCTTCACGCGGCAGAGTTTTACGGGCGTATGCAAATCGACATCGAACATCATTCTTGTACCTTAGTAAGAGATGACCCAAGTCGTCTTGCTGTGTTATGGTCAGAGATGAGACACTAGGTGAGACATTTACGCATTCCTTAACTTATTTTACATCAGACTAGTATTTCGCCCTCTTAAAAAAAACTGGTTTGGCAAACATTCCTTCATAAATAAAAACCTAAGTGGAACCCACTAGGGCTGCGTTAACCCTTTCGAGAAAAAGCGTGCATCAATATCTGTTTCCATTCCACACTACCCTTATGATATTTAAATCCTACAGGAGAGGGATAGAAGGGTACAAAGCGAGAGTATCGAGCGGGAAATAAAAATATCGTATCAATAGCGGCGGGAAAGTCGCACGCACACGGGAAATGAACCCAGAGATATGCCATATATTTCAACCGAGATATTGTTTTTTTTTTACTACAGCTACATTTAATTGATCTAATTATATTGTTCAAAGTAATTTTTCGAGAGTTATCTAAGTTTGACCGCTACGATATAAACTCACGCACCATTTTAAACAATAAACTTAAATTTTGTCGTCTCTTCTTCTTTCGTCGAAGCTGGCGTAGTAAGCACAAATGTTAAGATTCGTCAATTTACGAAAGTGAGTATGAAAGGCTGGTGCATTTAAAACGTAGCTTTAAATTTAATTTAACAATCTACCACCAGGCACTTAACAATGTGTTCCGTCATCCTTGCTTGAGGAACAGTTCAAAATCAAAGTCAAAAATTTCATTTCCATAGAATTCATATAGAAATGCCTTGGAAACGTCAATAATATTCAACAACATAAAGTCACGCGTACTTATCGCTAAGTTTGACGCCTGTTTTAAATCTATCCGACCCTCCATGGGGAGAAGAGACAAGAAACCTCTAAAGGAGGGCTTCCTTTTTTAATCCTGTTGATACGTAGCCAACTTCGGTATAGTCATAGTCACAGAGCATCAACTGATATGTTGTTGAACAGGTTACCAGGTCACCTTTTGTCAGCTATGGAAATGTCAATCACTCGTAGTTATTTATAAATCAATTTTCAATTATACTTAAAACTCTTGCTTCCCAAATATCTATTTTGCAAGAAATAATATATCTCTACATAATATGGTTGGGAACTGAAAAAAGTACATAAATGAATTAACTTTGTTATTGAAGTAAAAAACAAGAGATATTGTGAGATACATCTTTAGCTTTCACCCCGTGTACTCCCACCGCCTCTATCATATTGTATGGAGGAATGACGTCTCACTCCTTTCTATTCAATAGTATTATTTGTATTTGTTTGTTTGTCACTCACTAGACTTTTCTATTAAATTCGTTTTAGATTTAGTACAGCTATTTATTATCATAGACTTTTAAACGAAGATCTTGTAGGAGCACTTGATGGTAATTTGGTTTCGGTGAAAAGTTTGTGGTGGTCGTTGGATAATCAGGCAATGATTAATCGGAAGAGTTAGATAACTTATTCGATGAAAACAGTCGTCGCGGTGAACTCACCACTAGTCACGTTTAGTATGTTTTGTTTCACCGTTTAAGAGAACTTGGAATGGATTCGAATTTAACCTCAGCATCATCAGATTTCTGCTGGACTAGTCGTATTTCGGCTGACTAGTCCAAGGCGTTAGGTAAATTACTGTTTGCCAAAGTGCCATATCTCACCGCTATCAGCCCCGGCCAACAAACAAAATGTACATAATACAGCTATTAAGTCCGTGAATGCGGTCTCCTTGGCAAGTGCTGCACATAAATCTATATAAACATAAACATGCAACTCGACCGATTTCACACATAAAACTGAGGCTTAAAACTCGCAATAACAATAAGTTAAGACTTAAGGCGCCTTTACAGTCTACGTTATTACTGAAATATGTCTGTTCTTCCCCATAATGAGTCGGGTAGGGTTGAACAGGCGCCAAATTTATCAATAGATACTCGTGACCTTGTAAATTTTAATTAAGGTAACTGATATTTTCTTAAAGAATTCAAGTAATTAGTTCTCGTTTTAAAGATTTCACCTCTGGATCTTACAATCAAGGCCATAATCAAATTCTTATTTTCCTCGAGTGAAAAGGGCGTTATATTATTTATGTACTCATATACTCAGCTAAATATATCGTTATGGACCAAACGATAATGTAATCGCATAGTGTAAATGTCTCTGCGCCCGCCCGCCTTACGACGTTAGAGCGGGCGCTTTTTGTATTTTCCATTATGGTTTTATACCGTCTTATTTTCATAAATATGGCGGTCTAAATACTCCCTTTTATGTACAGTTGGGTGATTTACAAACTGTCTGTGCCGTTATCGCTTCTTTTATTATTCTGTGTTGCTTTTAAACACCGCTTTGTTGGAAAAGGTGGGTATTGCATAACATATTATCATGCAGTACGCTTGCTTATAAATTTACAAATTTGCAAATTTGCAAAATTGATCATGATTGTAATTGCTTTTATTAGAATTTTGTTAGCCATGTATATAATTATTAATAATGACATTTTCATTTAAATATTTTCTTGCTGGCACTTTAAGTATCTATTATTAAAAATAAAATCTAAGAAAATAAAGCTTTAGTTCCAGTGATATGCTAATGCTAAATAAAGGGTAATGAGTTTGACCGTATCAAGTGATATTATGCATTTCGACAACATGACGAAAATTCATAATAGTTATTAATAATTAATGAAATAAAAGAAAGAAACAAGAAAGAAAAATGATTTATTTTGACACAGATAATATTATTTACAACAGTGGACACGTTAAAGAAATTTTTCGAACTCAAGCACATAGCTAGCGACATCTGTCAAATTTCATTTGTAAACATTATGGGCGACCTCTAGGTGCGGTAATAATGTACTACTACGTTGTACTTAGCTAGAACCCTTAGGGAACTCCTTTGGTGCGGTTGCCAGGTTACAATGAACGTAGTTTACCAAGTATACGATAGATGGTGCGGAATACAGTTTTTATTTTGATGATTGATTATGATGATTTTGATAAAAATAAAATGCTGTTTTTAAAATAATACAATAGAAATACGAGTTTCCCAAAAAATAAAAAATGCGAGTACAGCATTGAGGGCGTGGCGGTAGAAATGGGAATGGTGCCGGTACTTCCTCGGAGCGTGGTGGTCCAGTGGTACTGACCCTGAGTTTCAATCCGGAGGTCGCCGGTTCAAATCCTGACGTGCACCTATGAGTTTTTTGATTGAAAGATTTATGTGCGCAATACCACATTCCTACAACCTACATGTCCTAGAACTACAAAATCGAAGACATGTGTCAAGTGCACGAAAGGAGCCTCTTTGAGGCGCACATAAAATCCTTCGAACCAGTGCTCAAATAGAATATAACTTCCTCTGAAGAACTCCGTACATACAGTTAGTTCCAATGCTACTGAGAACTACTGCTTACTAAGCTCTATCCATACACCGATGCATGCTATGCTGTGGCTCTTAATTCATAGATATTTATTACTGTCCCCGAAAACATGAATGAGTTAAATAAGGTTTCCAACAAACCCAAGTCTATTGAAACTCGAACAGTACTGTATTTATTTATTTCAAGTAACCTACAAACGATTGTAATCAAGAATTGCACCACTCCCGCGGACTCTACACTGGACAATGAGATCCATTGGAATTAGCCTATGCTCGACTGATGGCCGCAGGAGTGTTCGGTCACATGAATGGACATTGTCTCAAAAGCCTTGAAAAATCGATGTTATCCAATAGTTTTATTCAACAAGCCACTGAGTACAAAGTTTTAAGAAGGTAAGAATAACATTTATTTGTCAGAACAGCACTACAAGGTACATTTTTCAATAATTGCCAAACAATGGCCCCTATAATCGTTATAATACTGTCGTTACATTAAAAATGAACCTGTAACAAAAGTTAAGGTATTTATTCAGCAATAGACGTACTAAATTGATAAACCAACTTTGTTTATTACGAAAAATCGTTGACAAACGAAATGCGCTTAACCCGAGTATATTAGTCTTCATATCCGTAAGAGCAGTAGAACTCTTGCTAAATTCGTCCGGGGAAGTACTGCCACCATGCCCATTTCTGCCACCAAGCAGTTACGCGTTCGAGTTAATGTGTTCCGGTTTGAACGGTGTGGTTGCCGGCGAAATTACAGGCACACGAGACATTCCACCTACACGTCTCATAGTTACGGGCGCATACGATGCGACTTGGGTCTTGTCGTACCTACAAGCCGCATCGGTTGTTATGGGCCGAGGTTACCACTTACCACCAGGTGGGCCGTCGGCACGTTCCGTTACTATATCACATAAAAAAGCAGGTTATGCATTCGACATCTATGCATGAATGAGCCTTAACTTTTTGGATTGTTTTACCACCTCCTAGATCTGACTGTGCGTGCAGACCAGCCAGACGAAGCCTCCGATACTGGGTATATTCTTATAGGTATTTCTTGATCACACGAGTTTCGAAGCGTTGAACTCTTTTAGTAGGTACAATTAAAACATGGGAATAACATTAGGGAATATGGGAGTAAGCTCTTGAGAAGTTGTAGAGATTAGATTTTTCATATAATAATAATAAATATAAATAAATATATATATTGGTGGACATTTCACACTGCGCCATCTAGCCCGAAAGTAAGCTAAGCATAGATTGTATCATGGAAACCAGACAAATGATGTAATACTAATATACTTTTTTGTGTAAATACATACATATAATACATATCAACACCCAGACACAAAATAAACACCTATTTTCGTCACACAAATGCTTGTTCTGGGTGGGAATCGAATCCACGACCTACAGCGCAGCAGGCAGGGTTACTACCAAATGAGCTGTGAGGCCAGTTCATGTATTATATATGTATAAGTATTAAAATTATGAAGTAAGGGGTTAGAAAAGTTGTCATGTTTTGTCGAGTCAAGGCATTACCACTGATTAATATCACGTGTAGTGTGCGTCCTAGTAAGACAATCCAAATGTACCGTTCATTTTTAATAGAGGGACGAGTAGGCGCGCCGCGCGCCGCTACAAAACACACACAGTATCATTTGACAATTTGTGAGCAATCACACCATTGTCGCCGCTCTTTATTCAGCTGCAAATAATACGTGGAAAATGGTCATTCCAATTGTGATCCAACCATTGTTGGCCTAATGACAGCATTCAGATTTAGTTGACTTCGCTGGACGCTGGACATCAGTCCGCGTCCGGCCGTCTCTCAAACGGTGTATTGTCCAAACAATACCAGATCGGTTAAATTAAAATAGAAATATGCCCAACATGATTGATTTATCGTTCCACCCCTAATTCAAATATTACGCCAGCCATAATGACTTCCATGGTATATCAAATAGAGCAGCCTCCGAAACAACTTCAGAAACTGACGCGACACTCCAACCCTTACCACATAAAACGACCGATGAACGCATTCATGGTGTGGTCGAGGCTGCAGCGGAAAAAGATATCCATGATGAACCCAAAGCTGCACAACTCGGAGATATCCAAACGACTCGGATTAGAATGGAAAAGTTTGGACGACGGCGAAAAAAGGCCGTTCATAGACGAAGCGAAACGATTACGCATTAAACACATGCAGGATTACCCCGATTACAAATACCGACCTAGAAGAAAGAATAGGATAGACTCGTTCACTAGTCCAGCGATATATTCCAGGGATAGCTTCGTTGAGATGGAGCCCCGTCAGGAAGCGAGCTACCAAGTCCACAGCTACCCCGAGCATGTGATGTACAATAATATGATCAGCTACACGGTGCCGCCCTATCCTCAGACTTACGTGCCTTCGGTCCGCCCTAAAGACGAACCGTTACCGAATTTGGAACTGAGACCGCTGCCATCGATAGAGAGCATCTCCCCCCGACCGTTCGCGGTGGTCAACCAGCCGATGATGGTGAAAGCATATCAAGATCTCCACTACGTTCCCGGTGATGTTGCGAGAATCTCCTATTATCACCCGTACGGGGTGTAGATTACATTCAGTTGTAGATAACTTAGTGCTAATTAGAAAATTGGTAGAGAATAAACGTGGCCATTATTTTTTGACTGTGTATGTTGTTATTATTTGAGTTTGATCAATGATATAAACGGTTGTGTTTGGATAATATAAATATTGTTGAACATTGTCACACAGCGCCATCTAGCCCCAAAGTAAGCTAAGCATAGTTTGTATCAAGGGAACCATATAACTTATATAATACTTAAATTTATATTTTGTAAATACATACATATCAACTCCTAGACACAGAACAAACACCTATGTTCCTCACACAAATATTTGTTCTGGGTGAGAACCGAACCCACGACCTACTTTTTTTTTATTAGGTAAATAGTATAAGTAAATTTCTTATTTTTAAAGCACACACCTTAAAAACTATACTTAGTTTATCTAAGATGTAAGGAGGAGTTCCCATTCTCACTAGAAAAAGGAAGATTAATATGTATGTTAAATATCTTGAAATGGCATTTAAGATATTTACGATAAATATCAAAGGAATATTCATAGCTACTTCAAATATTCGATAAAATGTTTTCACCAGCTGACACCACACCGGCTCTCAAGATACTATGAGTTCACTATTCGAGCGTCAATCCTTAAACATATCTCCCCATTTTCCAGTCCATCATTTCCCAATGTAACAGAAAATCGCGGCCTGTCGGAAGTTTGAGCAGAAATAATGTACGGTTCATGACGAGACGATTTTGTGGATTGATCACTTGTCATTGGTAATTGATTCGGGTGTTTGCCAAAAGGGTCGGGGTCTGTCGAGGTCCTAATGATTGAGATGAACTGGATCTGTAAGATTTTGGGGCTTGAATGGGGACTTGGATTTAGAACGTGGAGACATCAATTATTTTAATTTTATTTTGATATTTGTTCTGAGGAACACGATATATTCCTGAAGAATTGTAAAATTTGATATATGTATAAATTTATTTTTAAATGTTACAAAAAACATTAAATCGTAGCACTTAAATAGGTTACATAATATGAAAGTGCTGACTTAAGTTATGCTCTACGAAGTATTGAAAAACCCATAGGACACACCGCATTGTACTCAAACCCTGAGTCATTAAGACAGAACGACTCAGGTGCCTGTTATTTCCTCTTCAATCTGGAAACTTTGGGGTTTTGGGTTTTTATCACTTCTCCCCATTGAGGGTCGGACAGGCACTTTAACTCGATTTTTTAATGACTACTAACTGATATTTCCACGTTATTTATTTACGAATTCTACACAAATAAAGTTTCTTACTTTGACTTTGGAACACATTAATATAATAACTCAATGTAAATAATCTCTCAATGTCTCAAGTTATCTGTTGTTCGCACGAACGTTGCAGGATAACGCTTGCGCTTTTCGATGACTGCGATTCATAACTCCTTCCAATGCACCATATCCACTATCTGTATTATGTCACTCAGACGAGCTCTATCACTCGCTCACACACAAAATATCTCTGCAGAGCCCTCCACAATGAGCAACTGCACATATACTCTCTTAGACACCGTTATGAGCCTTACGCGTACCGAATAAAGCTCACATTCAGTAATTAAGTATGGCAGTAGATGAAATCCTTACAAACTGCAGAGCATTATCTAAGCCTCGTTCGTTACTGTAATTTGAAACTGAAACAGTTCTATCACACTCACGGCGATAGACGATTTTGAGCTGTAAATTTTGTACAGGTGAGTTGCGTTTTCAAGTTTAATGTGAAGCTAGAAACAATGAGGCATTCAGATTTTCACACTACATACAAAACCCGGTTAAGCTGGCAAACTTTTCGCACAAAGGAAAAAGGTTTCTAACACAAAGAGTTAAGAGTGCCGTCTGCAGCAGCCGTCGCCGGCCTCACAATCGGCACAAGCGTCTTTCACACACGAAGAATGAATGATGGATGAATCGCGTAGCGAGGATCCAGCTTTTTCCAGGACGAACAAAATTACCGTTTTCCCATCGGAAACTGTAATTTGGACCGTATCTACATCAAAATACGGGAGTATTCTTTATATCACATGTGGAGATGCGATGTGGTATGTTTGATATCTCTGTATATTCGTACGAAGCGCAAATGGGCAAAAAAAGTTGTTTGCTGAATATAGGACGGAATAAGAATGGCTCTACAAAGACTTAGTTTGAGGGAAACGATTATTTAAAATGTCTCTCTACTCTACTGTCTCTACTGTCGATGACCTGCGTTTTGAAAAACTTAACCTAAATATGCACCGCATATGTTTTACATATTATTGTTGATTTTATTTATATAGCGCCTTTAACATGTGTTTTTTTTTATCATTAAAGTTAAGGATTAAGTTATATTCAGTGAGAAGGCGGTGCGGTCATCAACACCTACATTAAACTTAACCAAAGCGTGTGAAATGGGTATGGTTGCAGTGTTTCTCAGACGAACAATATACATAAGGCTTTGTACAACTGTTATTTTAAGAAAAAGGCAATGAATATTATGAATTATGTCAAATCAAATTATATTTATGAAAATAAGACAAACAGTATATATAAAAAAATATAAATGAGCTTTTCAAACAGCGCTAGACTCAATCTAGATCTAGACTCAAACTTATCATAGCTAGTAAAATGGGAATCAGTTAACTAATAAAATATTTTTTTTGCAAATACTTATTTACAGGTAGACAGAGAACAAAAGATTCTTCAAACAAATATATGTCCAGGGTGTGAATCGAACCCACGACCTACAGCGCAGAAGGCAGAACTAGTACCAAATTGAGCTGCGAGCCCAGTCTAACAAATATATTTTTGGTAATACATTTCTAACTTCATGAATCGTGTGACATTCTTACATAGACGTATTCAACTTTTCCTCCAACTATTCGCAGCACCTAACAATTTAGGCACACATTGCTAGGTTCTATTTTGCATAAAAGGTTCTATAAATGACGTGATACCTTTCTATTTGAAAAGGATTCGTTTCCAACTTACTATAATGTGAGCGACGGAAACATTTTTGTGCTCAACGAATGTTGTCAGAGGTTGTGTGAGATTCCATCGCGTTTTTTTACATTACACGACACGATATCTCGTGAACGATTTTATGTTTATGTGAGTGTGTTAAAAATTAAGCATAGGGTAGCCTGATTGATTATGTACAGTACCTTTATATAAAATAAGCAAATATAACTTTGAAACTTAGTTATGGCAAGAGCCAAGTCACATTGTATTACTCTCAAAACTTTGCAGTGTGAAAGTGTTATGCCTCGTGTGCCTGTAATTCCACCGACAACCATAATTATCACATTGGAACTGCTTATCGGTAGAAAATAAGTGGCAGTGAAAAACTTCTAAACACCCTTTCCTTCAAAAAGACAAGTTCTAAAAGACGGTTCAATTCAATTCATTTTTTCACCATGTAGGTAATTTTTTTATATAAGTAAGTACGCTTTACGTAAAACCATGGAGTTATAAAATAATAAATGTACCAGTAATATAGACCAAATAAGTGTGGCCCATCCTGCGGAGTCACAGGTGTTCACGTGGTTAGCTGGTGGTCCCGTGTTGTTACATTTAATTCAATTAATTTAACAAGTTTATTTTTTATGTTATTGAAGTCACGGAACGAGCTGACGGCCCACCTGATGTTAAGTGGTAACCGTCGCCCATAGACAACAACAATTATCAATTTTCAAACATTTATTTAACTATGTTGTTTAGTAGAGGTTTAGTTATAGTCTTCATATTTTAAGATCTGCTATGGGCCATTTAGCTCTACAGTCACGGAAACCAAATATTTTCCAAACCAATCCAACATAAAAACATCAAATGTAACAACGCTAATGGAAAACTCAAAGAAAACTCACTTAAAGTTCCGCCATCCAAAAAGCCGAAAGCGATTCATTTACATGAAACACTCGTTTACAATTTGTTTTGGAGCACCAAATAAAGTTCACGGTTCCATACCACAACAATATTTTACATTAGATCGAACAAATGAGGATCCGCGTTTGTACCTATTCATATTATTATTTTATTATTATTTTTTTCCTACCCCATGAAGGGTCGGATAGGGTTTGAACAGGCGTCATACTTAGCGGTAAGTGTGCGTAACCTTATATTATGAACATTGCCTAAAGACATTTCCAAGCCATTCTTTATGAATTCTATGAAAATAAAGTTTAAACTTAGATTTTTACTTATTTTCTAATTTAGCTGCAACTTTGAGTAACTTGATGCACACGCATTATTTGGATAGAGCTTTTTCTAGAATGTAAGTCGATATTTTCAATTAAACTTTTAAGGTTATGGATAGGTATAATTACCTATTAGGTACCTAAGCGTAATATTATGTATTTGAAATTGCAAATTAATTTAAAAGTAGGTACTTTTAAATTAATTTGCAATTTCAAATACATAATATTACGCTGTGGATTAGATAAATTATCTTTGCATATTTTAGAATGAAATAATTGCAACTAGTTTCATTAAGTATTTACATTTTCTTCATTCAGTATTGTTCTCCTAGTTCAACACACAAGAACATAGAAAAGGATTTCGTTCAACGCGCGAATAACTGAGCTACGTAGCCCACATCCGAGCGTGTCTACATTTTGTTTGAGCGATGGACTCCCCTTCAATATTAGCAGCGCTAAATGCGCGGCACAATGGGGGCCACACTTAAATGGATAATGCGCAAAATGACATAATGTCCAAAATAATGCGCAAAATGAATGGTGCTTGGAAACGAACCGACGACGTGTGAAATGAGACGGAACTGCGTCCGGCGGGCCCCCCACTGCGTCGTTATAGCTCCAGTGGGGACAGGGACTTGTTTACGCTAAATTATGAATATTTATATTAATGTTTCCGGGACTCCCAAATAAAATATATTATAGCCCCCGTCACTCGAGATTCAAAGATGTTATGCTCCATGTGCTTGCAATTTCACCGAACCCAAGTATTTTAAAAGGAGCACAGTAATGCGAGTACCTCACGTCTACCGGACGAAAGAGACACAAGTTCTACTGCTATTATAATTGTCTGATTTTTTTTAGTATTTTTATATTCATATAAAATATGACTTTATAAATTTTTATTTTTTTATAATTGTATTATATTTATATTTTGTTTAGGTATTTAAATAAAGTCAGCGTCTAATTACCATCTACTACACTACCTACTACCATCTACACTATAGTCAGGTATTTTGTCAATTTCTACTGCCGAAAGTAGGTGATTTTGTCCTACGCTGAATTTATATCGAGCATGGCGCGCTGTATGACTGTGCAAACTCGTATATTGGGCGTAGTTTTTTTAGTGCTTGACTATTATATTCTCGACTGGTCTCACAGCCTCAGCTGGTATTAACCCTGCCTTCTGCGCTGTAGGTTGTGGGTTTGATTCCCGTCAGGATAAAAATATGTATTCCGAACTTAGATGTTTATTCTGCATCTGGGTTGTAATATGTATTATATGTATATATTTACAAAAAAGCATATAAGTATTATATCAGTTGTCGGTTCACATAACACAAGCGATGCTTACTTTGGGGCTAGATAAGAAGGAGGGCTGTGTGAAATGTCCACCATATTTTTTATATAATGTATAATGTTGAAAAAACTTTAAAATCACTCAGAAGACTGCATACGCTACCCCAAACAAATCACGTGTAAATATCACACCCCCCCCTTAACAACACTTTACGGATCAAACAAACAGACAAACAATTAAATTAAACAGTCGCCGCGGCAGATGTGCAAACAAACACGTAATTCTATCAATCACGACTGGGGTCAGTGTTGTGTCGACATGTTACAATATAAAAAGACAGCTTTAAAAAAATACACAAAAAGTCGGACAGTCAAATTCTGTTTCGTATTATACGAGTATAAGCGCTCCCAAAAGAAATGATCATTTTCACCAATAAGGACAAATAATAAAATTGATTTTGTCTTTTTAACCGACTTCAGAAAAAGGAAGAGGTTCTCAATTTGTTTTTTTATGTTTGTTACCTCAGGTCTCCGTCATTTATGAACCGATACGGTAAAATCTTTTTTATTTAAAATGATGTTCTTTCAAATTAGTCCCGAGTAATTCTCGTTCACTGTCAATACGGATTTTCGTTTTCCAGCGCAAAGTTATTAACTAATTTCTTAATAAGTAACTTCCACGCATGGTGGTCAATAAAGTGTTATCTATCTATCAATCTTGATTGGCTAGATACTCTTAACGTCAATATTTAATTTCAAAAGCCGGTTGCATCCGGCATGAATATTAATTTCCCAACTCTAAACCAAACATTCAGAATACCCCGTATGTTTTCAATTAGCTGGTGTTCAATTATTTATTTCCATGCCCCACAATCGTATTACGATTCAAAATGTGTAATTGTCTGATTTTTATTGAAATTAACGATTTCCCAATACATTGCATGCTCTATCGCTCATGTGCGATGCGCCTTTGCCCATTTTAGATGCGGAAGGAGATTATTTGAAATACTCAGATAGCTGTATATAATTTTATTTTTATTTCTAATATAATTTGGTTATATGATAATTTGAACATACATATTAAGATTCTTTTGCAAAGGATATTCTTTTCACGAATTTCAAAATAATTTATTTCTCGATATTTATTAGCTCTATTTACTTAGAAGTCGTCCATATAGAAACCGATTATGTGATATCACATCGCGATAATGTCATTCTCTTGTGGTTCCTAATAGCAAATTTAGTGTGAACATACCGGGATCGCTTAAACGACGCATAAACAGCGCCCATAAAAACCACATATGTATAGGAATAACCACTTCTATAGAATTAACTGTTAATATTGAAAAAATAATAATTAAGTATTACATTTTTTAAATAAATAATGTGTGTAATTACGTAATTAGAAGTTTTTATCTAATACACTCAACGCTTTGGTCAAAAATCGTAATGTTAACTACTTTAACAACTTTATGAATAAACAAATGTTAACTTATCAAATCAGCACTGTCTGGCTATGATAAAAGCAAGTAACTATCTAGGTAAACCTAAATAACTTCCATCAAATAGATACAAAAACTGTTAAGTCAAGCCTTAACATAGTTGGTATATAAAGTAAATTCAGGGCAGTTTTCTCTCAGCCTTTTCAATAATCATGAAATCCCATAATTCAATTTACTTTGTCTGAAATCCTTTTCCATTGAGAGGGATTCCAACAATTGGAGTAACTTTATATTATATCTACAAGTAGGAGTGTATACTCGTGGACAATACATCTCGCTATAGAACGCAATAATCCCGGAGGCGTCGTCAATGGCCACTTTATAGCGGCTTCGGAGATTCCATTTCAGACATTGAAAGTGGATAAGATGAAGAATAGTGCCGTTCACTAGAATTGGTCTTTGTGAAATTAGTATTTATAACTTTGTTCTGTAATATTGAAATCGCAATTGTGGCTTGAAATTAACTAACAACACAATTTTTTTGACTGGCCTCATAGCTCAGTTGGACGCAGTAACGCTGCCTTCTGCGCTGTAGGTCTTGGGTTCGATTTCCACCCAGGACAAAATCTGTATGACGAACATAGATATAATAATTTATATAATTTCATATTCACCTTAGATAAATAATAGGTGGAGGCACTTCTAGGAATGGGTTTTAATTTTTTCAAAATAGTAAAAATTTTAAACAAATTTGTTTTCACCTAATAAAAAGGCCAATTGTATCAAATCTTACTATACGAAATAACCCACAGTCATAGAAACAAAGTGATTGAGTTTGAAGACGCAACTTTGTCTCAGTAATATCATTCACTCTTTAGAGGAATGAACAGATTCCGAGATTGCCACTAAAACGTATTTCAATTTGATTAACACTTAGATGGGTTTATAGACGGGTTTACTTTGATAATTACTTGAGAATGGCTAAAGGATACAAATGATTTTGCCTGCTCTTCTTTGGCGAGAGTGGACAGGCTAAGTTGCCTTCTCGCATTGCTTCCAACTGTTTCCTGTAGGCGTCAGTCAGTCCCATAAATTCGTATATACAGGGTTACAGGAAAAGTCGTGCTAGATCCGTTAAGGGCGTGGAGTACCCATCATTTCTGACTTATTTCACTATGAAACACCCTACCCTAAACTTAACCCTTTTCGAGATATTCGACTTTTAATTTTTTATTGAATAATGCCGATTTTTAGGCTACGAAATTTATTTTTGTTTATTTTGTGTATCTTATTATTATTATTATTGCATTTTTACATGTGTAATAAGATGCTTTAGGACATCAATAATTAAAATAGTGCATAAGTTAATTGAATAGACCGTAGTAGACAAGTGAAAGTAAAAAAATAAAAAATATATTAGCAAGCTTATTTTTCTCTAAGGGATATCTAAAAAAAATATTATGACACTTGTTCGGCAGATATTTTTTAAAATATCTACGTTTCATCAGCTATCTAACGAGGTATAATAATCTAGGGTTTTATTCAAATGCATTGGAAAAAAATTAGTTTCATAGGCGACAGTGGAGAAGAAAATTTATACTTAGCCCTAAAAAGTAAAATAAAACATTAGGTATGCATGAAATGTCATTTATTAAAGGTTTTCACACAACTTTTTCTTATTCTACAGTTCATGTTCAACATGGCCGCCTCTATTTCTGAAACATTGTCGCGTCCTTCTACGGAGACCAGTCTTCACTACTCCAGTGGTCAACGTGGTCCTCATTTTATTTGCTGCATCCACAATCCTTTCTCTTAAGTCTTCCACAGACAAAACTGGATTCGGCTCGCTGTACACAAGACTTTTCATGCACCCCCATACATGAAAATCCATGGGAGTTAGGTCCGGACTTCTTGCTGGCCATGGCAACGGCCCACCTCGTCCTATCCATTTGTTTGGATAATTTGTGTCCAGCCAGTCTCTGACACTTCTCCTGAAATGGGCAGGGCAGCCATCGTGTTGGAACCACATGTCCCTGATCAGGTTGAGTGGCAGATCATCCAGCAAATCACTCAAGTCTGCTCTCAGGAAATTTTCGTAGCTTTCCCCATTTAGATTATCCGGGAGAAAGTAAGGTCCAATCAAATGATTAGAGATAATGCCCATCCACACATTCACGCTGAATCTTCGTTGGGACCCTTTCACTCTTTTCTTATTGGGATTCCTTAGTTCTTTTGGGGCCCAGTAATGGACGTTGTGATAGTTGGTTATGCCATCTTTATCAAATTTGGACTCATCCGTCCACAAGATATTTCTTAGAAAATCTGGGTCTTTCTCTACTTTTTTCCACGAAATGTAATACAAACCCTAGATTGTTAGACCTCGTTAGATAGCTGATGAAACGTAGATATTTTAAAAAATATCTGCCGAACAAGTGTCATAATATTTTTTTTAGATATCCCTTAGAGAAAAATAAGCTTGCTAATATATTTTTTATTTTTTTACTTTCACTTGTCTACTACGGTCTATTCAATTAACTTATGCACTATTTTAATGATTGATGTCCTAAAGCATCTTATTACACATGTAAAAATGCAATAATAATAATAATAAGATACACAAAATAAACAAAAATAAATTTCGTAGCCTAAAAATCGGCATTATTCAATAAAAAATTAAAAGTCGAATATCTCGAAAAGGGTTAAGTTTAGGGTAGGGTGTTTCATAGTGAAATAAGTCAGAAATGATGGGTACTCCACGCCCTTAACGGATCTAGCACGACTTTTCCTGTAACCCTGTATACAACAAAGCCAAAACCAAGGGTAATTTTGTATCACGAATACAGCGTCGGGGTTCAAACCCGGTCCGTGCAATGATTTTCATTTGAACACAAATATATACTTTTTTATCTTAGGTTTTTATTTTTCTGTGTGCCCCTGCGACACAGGGGAGCCTTGAAATATGAGTGTTTAAGGTTATAAACCCTCCAGCGAACTCCCTTCAAAGAGCTGTTTAACTGAACATTTAAATATTCATAAGCATTTCGCGACAAATTAATCTGCATTGTAATGTTTTTACATTTTACATTGTTATTATTTCCGTCCGAGATAAAATATATACATCTTTGCAATCTTATGATAAGACTTCAAAACATATGCAACAACTATTAAAAAAAGTTTTTTCAAGATAGGCCCGGTAGTTTTCGATTGATGTTCGAACAAAGAAACACAAAATATAGCTTTATATTTTAGTGCAATTTTACTGCCATAACAATCATTAGTTTCAATAACTGAGCAACGTCTTATTTCCATCAATTTTCCCAAATCAACTGACAAAGGGAGCCACAGAATAGACAGCAGCGGTAAGGACATTACATTAATGCCTCACAACGCATTAAGGCCGGAAACGGCGGCGTACACATCCAGTATTGTGCCCAAGGAAAAATGATATAATATCATAACATCCTTTCATGACCATTACTGGGCTTGTCCGCCCAAACGTCAAAGATGAGATGGGTGACACAAGTGTTTGCCTACTCGTGTGCGCACTCAGAGAGGCAACGTAAGGCGAGTTTTAGAAATATTATTTGCATTTCTGAAAGCTTTCAGAGGAGTTGGCTCATAGATGGACTGACCAGATAACTGATCCTTCCCTACAGTGGCGTGACGATGTAATTTTTTTATTTTCTTTTATGTAATACATTTACGGAACGAGCCGACGGCCCACCTGGTGTTAAGTGGTAACCTCGGCCCATAACAGCCGATGCGACTTGGGTCCTCCCAAAGTAGGTATGACAAGACCCAAGTCGCATCGTATGCGCCCGTAAATGTGAGACGTGAAGGTGGAATGTCTCATGTGCCTGTAATTACATCGGCAACCACACCTTTCAAACCGGAACACAGTAACGCGAATGCATCACTGCTTGGCGGCAGAAAAGGGCATGGTGGCAGTACTTTCCCGTACGAACTTGGCGAGAGTTCTACTGCTCTTAAAAGTAAGTGTAAGGTGATATGCGGAGTCTCTGTCATAAATTCTCTCTATCATCTCCGCTGGAAGGGACTGAGCTATCTAGTTTAAACTTAGGTTTGGCTAGAGTTGCAAAGATTGTGGTTTCTATTCCCGCATGGGATTTATGTTTCCATGGTCTGCTGTGGTATATATTTATATATAAGTATCTAGTGTATTATATCAAAATATAGAATGAAGTAAATTTTAAAACAGTACTGTGAGAATGTCACGGTGCAGATTTGCAGAAAGAGCTAGAGAAGAAAGAGAAGAGAAGAAACTAGTGCGGACAAAATGAATTAAGTTCCGATCGAAAACCGCCTACTGTTACATTGAATGAACGAATATATTTATTTGGCAGAATACAGTAATATTAGCAGTAATGTACATCTTGTTTTGATATGCTGATCTATGGCATGCCGCCCTACACGAGACAAATCGCCCAGCCGGCCATTTGTCAAAAAACCTGCATCCGCCCTGTGAAAGCGGTCATTGTCAACTTATGTTTCTTGTTGCCTCCTTACCTTATCACCGGGGAATAACGTTCACAATGCCTTGGCAATTTATAACAAAATAATGTATGGTGAAAGAATGGCGGTGAATACACAAAAGATACATTCTGAAGTTAAAAATATGCGGTGTTCGGTCACGGGAGGCCCCCCCCCCTGAAGTGACTTTATACCCGGTGTGTCCACTTCTGAGGGATTTCCTTAATCAGTCATCTCTACCCATCATTGTGAAATATTTGGATATAGGGTGACCATTTAACTTGCAATTCTCCTGCGGCGTCTAAGGGATCTCGACCATCGCAACGGCTATAATGTTGTATGGGTACCTAAGTTTCCCTGTGGCAGATGGGCGGATTATATCAATCATGTGATTTATATGAAAAAGTAATATAACGGTAGATGACTTATCTAATTTTAGCAATTGTCTGCGCCCATTAAAAAACATATTTACCCTTCCCTACTAAGCTATGCGAAAAGTCAGAAGATAAAAATCTAATCGGAATTCTGACAGTGATTACATATCAACTTTTTTTTTTGGAATTATACTTTCGAAGGATTGTGTTGGTAATAGATTCGTATTTACAAATACCGGAACCAACTGTATACATACCCTCCTAATTATAAGGAATACAATTGAAACCCGGCTTTGAGATAGCGATCAAACAAAGCTTGTAAGACTAGAAGACTTGAGTATTTTCAATTAAACACAAATTTTACAATTTAATTTAAAATACTTTATACAATTATATCTGAAATACCTATACGGGCGACTGACTGCTTTTACAAGTCAATAAATCTTACTCTAGTTATTTCATAAGTTCTTTTTGAGCGCGTATACGAAAGAATGTCAATAATCTAACTTATTAATATTAATTTTAATGCGTATTAATGATCGGATATTGAATTAGATACATGAAACTCCGCGCCTTCTGTAAATACATCCGACGTCCAACATTGCTCTGAATAAAATCAAAGGCGTCTGTTCCATTTCAATGTTAAATCACAGAGATTGCTCAACGCTTTTTGCGATTCGCATTTGAACGAGATAACGAAAATGGCACTTTTATTCCGATATCCACTGATATTTTATAAACCACGGAGAATTAAACTAGTGGAGTGCTAATGAAAAGCCTGTTGGCTCACTGGTCAACAGCCTGAGTTTACATTTTGGAGATCGCTGATTCAAATCCATACATTTATAAATGTGATTGGTGGAGCGAGTTAGAGGTGTGATTCGTTCATCTATAACTTATGTAAGCAACGCCGTTATTCGCGTTACAATGTTTCCCAACGAGGGCCGTAAAACGCACTTGCATTCAACTGCAGGTTTTCGCCTTAAAAGCGTGCGAAATAACACGTACAAGTACATATCATACCAAATATTCTAAAGACATTCCATTCTATTTGAGTCACATTTCTGTTCATCTCACGTGAATTGAGAGTCACGCTTCCTTTCTAGCACTTGACCCATGTGTCTTCGAAATTTTTGTTCTAGGACAAGTCGGTTTCCTTATGATGTTTTCCTTCACCGTTTTGAGAACGTCATATATCAATATTTCAATCGAAAAACTCATAAGTGCACGTTGGGTTTTGAACCGGCGATTGAAACTCAGGGTAGTAACACTAGACCACCACGCTCTCTGGTTTAAAGACATGACTACTACCAATCTGTATTGGGCCACAGTGGTAGATTGACTTGTAAATTCTTAATAGTCACAGTTTCCCTGCAGTGGGCACATTAGAGTTATAAATTTTATATTTATAATTAATTATGCTTTCAGGAATTTGTGCGTTTTTAAATGATGCCAATACGTAATGGTCTTTAGTTTACGTTGTTATTTCGACGACACAATTGAAGAACGAAGAAAAACTAAAACTAAATGTTTTCAATTAATGGTAAGAGCAGTTATATCGAAAATCCAGTCCAGTCTTGCTCATACAGATCAATGGTATGGACATAATAATAACATTGGTAAAAGTTAGCTTATCTCGCGCCGGCATTTCGATGTCCACTCTCATTTCATTTTATACTTTTGTTTCCGTTTTGTCTCATAAATGACACTCATTTTCAGACGGCGCTTTCAGCAAAATGAGTGACTATATTTTGTAAAATGCACTTATTTCATTCAAGCTTTCACTGCATGCTTTAATTTTGAAGTAATTCAAGCAAAAATTTGCCAGTTAAATTTACTCAAAGGTTAAGTCTCCAATGTATTAAAAAGTTATAAACAAAGTTTAGCTTTTATTTCACTTACACGCATAATAAATGCGAATATAAATGACATTCTTTTATATTCGTATTAATATAATTCGAAAACCAAATTTGGTCGGTCCTTGGTATTCTTGCGATAATATATACCTATTCACATCTTTTTTTTAGATGTTTTCCTTATTAATGTCAATTTATATGTTTATAAGATTTTAAACTAATTATGAAAACAGCTTTACCAAATACTAGTCAGGTTATGAACCGAAAGCAGGGTTCGAGTTTGAATCTTAATTACATTTTAAAAAACATAACTGAGTAGGTTCTCAATAACGTCGCCACTCAAAAAAACACTTCAAGACTCTTTGTTAAATTCTCTTTATAAATACTGGCCGCTATTGAAAACAATTGACGTTCGAATTCGAAAAGAGAAAACAAAAAAATGGCGCGATTAGATCTTCAAGTGGCGAGTAGTACCCGCCGCCGCCGGTTTCTCATGGGGAGATGTTGTGGTACCCGCGCCAGAGGGAGCCAGCCGGAATGGGGTGCTCATGATACACATTTTTGGAGATACATGTTTTTTTTATTTGATACAGTCATAGAGTTACGGAACAAGCCGACGGCCCACCTAGTGTTAAGTGGTAACCTCGGCCCATAACAACCGATGCGACTTGGGTCCTCCGCAACTAGGTACGACAATTGACAATACCCACGTCGCATCGATATGCGCCCGTAACTCTGAGACGTGTAGGTGGAATGCTCATGTGCCTGTAATTACACCGGCGACCACACCTTTCAAACTTGAACATATTAACGCGAATGTGTTACTGCTTGACGGCAGAAATGGCATAAATGATAAAATACATGTAGGATTTTTACTTCAATCTTTTAAGGAGAATTTTTGTACACCAGAAATAGACAACAACATTTTATTAGTCTACTATTTATTCATACTATTATCAGTCGAAAACCAGCTGCTATTTAGCCATAACTATTAAAACCATGACTGAAATTCAATATGGTTTCCGAATTGATCAAAGAAAATTTGATTTAGGTCTCATTCATGCGTATCGTCAACACTCAATTTCATCACAATATTATATAATACTGGCAACTTTTATATAGGATGTATAAACTTTCATAGTAACATTCGTGAGATATGCAATGTGAAAATATATTTTGGCCCCTTGACTAATGAAAAGTATCCAAATCCATCGCCAAATTTAATTCATTTAATATGTCCACTTTAATCCCATAACTTGGTCACCCGACAGTAAGTCACGGCGTCTCCCGGCTGTCGGTCCCACGGGTGGGAATTAGCGCTCAATTTGGCGAGTGATTCGATTTGCGCCCCGCGCGCGCTCGACTGACCGTGAACTCCGCTAGGAAGCCAAAGGAACTACTTCTTAATGATTCTCACACGTCTTCTATAAGCCAAATCACCTGTCACTCAATCATGGCTTACATGAATCAAGATAGTGTATTAGATCCCTGTATAATCAATGGTATGAACAAATACGAAGCATAATTATAAAATAAGCGATACAAAATTTACAGTTACCTCTTAACATCAGGTGGGCCATCAGCTCGTTCAGTTACTTCAATTACATAAAAAAACGTTAAATTAGTATGATACTAGCATATTTATTTTTATTTGACGATATGTTTTGTCAGGTTGTTTTTTTTACTGGAGACTATTTTGCCCGGTAATTGTTTCACAAGCAGAGTAACACATTCCATGAACTTTTATATTACATTTGCCAAGCATTATAACCGTAAAGAAGATCACTGGCATCAGTGTTGACCGTAGCAAAGTCTACACCGTAGCGTAGAAGTAAAAGTAAAGTCTACGAAACTCTACATATTGTCGTAGACGCATTTACTTACACAACAATTTAGAAAAATATAATGCATAGAAACTTTTTTGTATTACGAGTACATGGGCACATAATTTAACAGCGAAAGCTACATACCAGCAGTAAAAAATATCTAATCCAGACATTACAAGAAGCCGAATTAACTAAATGAACCCTAGACCTAAAAATCAGTATTAAAGAAGGATACTCGTATATTCATATTAGTTTTATTAACCATCGGTTTTCTTTATCAACTTTTTCCCTTTAACAATAAATATTTTCAAATTTTAATTCGTTTTAATTATTGCTGTATTATCATTAATAGGTACTTAAAAACTTCTACACGATTGAATCCGCAAGGTCCAGCTAGTCTATAAGAATTTTGCTGTATTTTGCTTTGAACTTGTGCCAAGTTTGCCCGGGAGGTACTGCCACCATATCTGCCATAAAGCAGTAGAAAACACATTACTGTCTTCTGATCTGAAAGCTTTGGTTCTTGGTAAAATTACACGCATATGAGACATTCCACCTTCACTTCTCTTAGTCACGATCAAAACTCAATGGGGATTGGGCTTTTCTTTCAAAAACTAAGTAGAGCAAAGCAGAAAACTCAACATATATTGCTTTAATTTATTTCGTTTTATATTTATTAAAATAATACGTCTATCAGACAGTTTCTTAATACAATAGCGAAGTGAATTATCAAAAATAACAAAATAAATACAAAATCGAATGAAAATAAACTTATGTTACGGATACAGCTCAATGTTAAAAAAAAATAATTCTAAATTCGAGTTCTAGTTCGTAGTTCAAGTTCTCTAATTCAAATTATTAGTCTAAAAACGAAATCCATAGTTATATTAATTTCACCTCAAGCTTTTCACCTTATTTATTTATTGGATACACACATCGAGCCGGCTCGTAAGTTTCAGCGGCCACTTCACATATCCACAACTGAAGTGGTCGGGGAATAAGAAATATTAATAAATAATTTGTATACCTCATTTGGGCAATCATAACTATCGGTTACACGAGTACACTCGGGTCTCGAGTGGGCACGTTACGACCCCTGTGAGAAGTAAACGAGTACCATTGTGTGCGGTACTATTGTAAATGCGTACTCTTCACCTCATCAGATAACATTGTACGTACGCTCAAAAACATTGTAAAAACGTTAAATCTGATTGTGATACGTTTTATTTTGTTTATTTATTGTTTCCAACTGGTTTTGTTTACTGTTTATTGAGGTAGGCAATTGTTAGTGTAACTACCTGTTGAAATGAGAATTTAACTCCATATTTTAGCTTTAGTCGAAAAGAAAGCAACGATGTTGAATCACGCTATAATAGAATCAAAGCTTAGGAGCTGTGTTGGTATTAAATTGATTTTAAAATTGTTGATTCAAAAATCATGGCCTCGGAGAATTGGATCTTCCACTCGGATTGAATCACTGAAAACTGAGACTAGAAATAGTGTAACGGGGATGTCGATGGCCCACCTACTGCTAATCGTATCACTAGCTCTCGAGAAACAGAGTGCTGAAAGGATTAAAGTGCGTCTCAGACTCTCTGTATGCACTTCATAATGTCCATTTTGAGAATGTGATATTGCGTTGTGGAATTTAATAACGCATGTTTCTCATTTAACGAGCATCCTGTGCAATTATTTCGTCGCAACACAGCTAGCTGAGACATAATCATATTTGCTTGTTATTGTATGGAACTGTTTAGCTGAACTAATCACCAATAAGTTGGTAGTGAACACAAAACACTACCCCGCCCACCAATCGCATACACTACCCGACACAGACCATCTAAAAGTTAGTATACAAATGACATAGACATCGAAACAGTTTGTACGACAATGTTATAGAATAAATAATAGGCCCTGCTGTGGCGGAGTCGCGAAATTGGCTGATTTCACACGACACGCTAATCATTACAGGGAACATTGGTAAGATGTGTGTTTCCATTATCGTATGGATGTCGAGTTTTTGTACAACAAATCAAACACGTCAACTTTAATTTTGTTTGTTGGGAAACAACAACAACTTGGTTTTATAGGTATATTTGAATAATAAAATATAAAATCAACCATTTCCCACAATATACCATGTCAACTTTGTTTCAGTTTGTTGGGAATTTATTTATTCGCTGTTTAGCGCATATGTACAACATTATACATAAGGAATCTAAAATAAAGTTCTAACATAAATATAAAAAGTAAAAATAATAAAAAAAAATACAAATAATTAACTAAACATACTAAGCAAAAAATAATTAGCCTAATTGTGTAATACAACAGCAAAATACAAAAAACTCATCATCATTTGACATCTCATCAATGACTCCATCACTGAGATATGGCTACGAGCTGGTATTCTGCCAAGACAATCAATCAACAGACCCTGTGCGTACAACATTTGAGTTACATATATGATAAAGATATAAAATTAATTTATAATTATATAATATTTATAATTAATAATAGTACATCAGTTACATAAGTTATTATGATTTTACCCGCTAAAACTTAATATTTTTCAGCGAGGTTCAGCTAGTCGAAATGTCGTACTGTATGCAACAATGGACAACAACATCGTGGGCGTTAAACAAATTGCCGCTTGCGGTGACGCTCGCGAATCGCGATGCTAATTAGCCTGTTTGTTTCCGCCGCCATTGTTCTGTGGGCGTCAGCCTTTACGCGAAGTGTGCGGTTGCCTTAATGCTACGTCTCGGGTTACTATATGTTTACTGATTTCAGTTCTATGGCTGCTATTGTAGCTATACAATTTTTAAAGTTGTTTCGGTTGATTCTGGGCCCCTCTTAGAACTAAAGCCGGTACCTATTTGAAAAAAGTATTGTGTCTTTGTTTATTGCTGTTGTTACTAGAGAAACGTTTAAATAAATATAAACACTTTTGTAATTCTCACTTTTCTCGATAAGCGAAAATTAGTGGTGAAATCGATCGTCATATCTAAACCCTTGTCTAATAAAATCAAAATAAGTTTTTGTCTCTGACCCGTGCCGAGGCCGCCATGCTCCCGTTACTTATGTTAACGAACAAAACTCATAACAAGCAAGTTCTAGACTTCATTATTTTTGTACAAATGAACTTATTAATTAACCTCGAGTACAATGAAAAAGTGCGACATATTCGCGCACACTGAAAGGCGGAGGGTGACAAGATGTGTCACTGTTACTTTAGTTTCCTTTCTATAACATATGGAATGCCACCAAACAAAAACCAACTTTAGTTCATTTTTATAGAGTTTAAATTGCACTGCGAAAAATCTAGCATAGGGTTGTCACAAGTCGTAACAGAATCGTTCGAAATGTGACTGTAAGTAGTAGCACTAAAGTAGGTTCACGCCTGGCGGGGGTTAAAACAAAGTCGCTTCCCAAGGTTGGCACAAACAAGTTTATTATGCACTTAGACAATTAGTGTATGCCCGCGGCGAACTCGGTCTTTGTCAGCCCTGGGCCCTTCCGTTTGCCCTCACACCTCGATGGTCTGTTTCATTTGCTTTTTCATTAAGATGAAAACTTCGGTATTTTCTTCGGAGCACAATGGAAATGTTCTCCGTAACGAAATGGGCTTTCCTTAGGCGGTGTTTCATGTTTCGCTGGATTGATTATTTGTGAAGTTTTATTAGGATTTGATTGGTGTGATATGAACTTGCGCTAAATAATTGAAATCGTCGAAATGTTCCTAATTAAATGAATATTGCTGAACATTTCACACAATGTCATCTACCAGCCCCAAACTAAGCGTAGCTTTTAATATTGGAACCAGGAAAGTGATAAAATACTTATATATTTTACTATATATATTTTTATAAATACATACATTTAATATATGATTAGAAACTCAACTGGAATTTATATAAAAAAATACAATTCTATAACACAATCAAAAGTATTCATATAAATTAACTTCACAAAATTAACTCTCAGCGAGTAGCAATAGCAACAGCAAGTAATAATAGCACACGGCTAGGAATAATAGCAAGTAACTAAACGCAACGTCCGTCTATCTCTGGCGCTGTGGCAGAAGTGAGTCCTGTCCCGGTGACGGCGCCTTATTTAAAGCCCGCTCATTCGACTCGGCAATGATCGTCAACAGGCCACGCCCCTTAACAACTGGTTTGGACTGGTTTGCGCTAGGCTGCGCCAGTTCTCGGCTAATTCGGCTTCTCCTGACAGCGGTGCGCCCTCGCCCGCGGTATCATCAGAGTGGGAGAGTGGATGCGGCTGCAGACACTCCACGTGAGACGGTGATGCAGGAACATGAACATCAACGTCAACGGCCTAGCGCTCAGCACATAAGCATAAGCAGCTGATTATCATCTGAATCATCACTATAACCTGTAATACATTTTGTGTATTAGTTCCATAATCAAGCTCAAATATCTTGAAACCAAAAGAGCCTTGATTTCTTTCAAAAATTCAGACTGAGCCTTCTGGTATTCTGAAAAACAATGGTAGTTCTCAAGAGATCAGTCATACAGAGCCCTCAGGATGCATGTAAAAGTTAAACGTAGTTTCGAGTACACGGTGAAAATTTGTTCCTACGGGAAAAGTAATGACGTGCTCACTGTGCAGAGCCCTCAGGTTACACGATCAACACACGGAAATGTACCATTCAGGATGGTCACCACCATCGCAGAGCCCTCAGGGTGCGCAAAAACAACAAGCAGAGCTCTCAGGATGCTTTAAGGAATGGCAGAGCCCTCAGGATACCCACTATGCAGAGCCCTCAGGTTACATAGTCAACACATGGAGACGTACCATTTAGGATGGTCTCCATCATCGCAGAGCCCTCAGGGTGCGCTAAAACAACAAGCAGAGCCCTCAGGGTGCTTGAGTACAGAAAATCATAATATCACAGTACACATCATATAACTTCAGTAAAACAGAAACCTCAAGTTGTTTCTATCAGAGTACAGAGTTCTCGGGATACACAAGTACAGCTAAACATTAAACATGTACATAAATCGTATTCACTAAACATATGGTGCAAACATCGGGGGTCCCTTCCCCACGCCAGCGTCTTATAAATTCTGTAGCACCTTTTGTGGTACTTCCATAAGAATCGGAAATCAACTTCAGCTCATATCGTCGCATGTAGCAGCGCCCGCGTGACCATGTATTGTCCTCGCATACACGAGTAACTTTCCTGTAGCCTGACTACACACAGACTTACACTGACTTACACACAGATCCACACAGATCTCCAGATCACCTTTATTAAAAGTACGTGGTCCAGCACCTAGCCCTGTCGATGGTATGCTATACCTTGCTAAAATAAACAACGGGCTGCTGGTGTCCTCCGTCACGAGCTTGTAGCAAAACAGCGCCATAACCCAATGCCGATGCATCGGTGTGACTACAGTGAGAAAACAGAGTCAAAAATGACCAGTACAGGAACATTGGTTAACCGTTCAATAATATCTATGCGAAACATTTTTCGCTTCTCACCCCGTCGGAACTGAACATCCTTACGCGTCAAATTAGCCACGCATGCTGTCTTCAATGAGTAGCCTGGAACGTACCATCTAAAATAAACCACGAGGCCCAGGAATTGCCTCACCACCTCCACATTGCTTGGCACGCGCCGTTAACTAACGCATCAACTTTATGCTGCTCGGTCTTACCTGACCATTACTAATGCTAGAACGCATCGTATAAAATAACTCCCGAGGCCCAGTAATTGCCTCACCTCCTTCACATTGCTTGGCATGCGCGCGTTAACTAACGCCTTAACCTGCCATAAGCTGCTCGGTCTTACCTGACCATTACTAATACTTCTGCTTAGATACTAGACCTCTGTAGTGAGAATCTTACACAGCACAGTACAGTACAGTACAGCACAGTACCTTCTACAAGGTTATCCATGAATTAGTTAATGAGTCTAGTTAAACGCTTCCTATCTTGACCTACCAACGACGTTAATTGGTAAACACAAATCTAACTCAACTCGAAAACTTTCTCAACTCATGTGAGTCATACTCTTCGCGTTCACTTATAAGTAACACCATATCTCTGTTCAGTACATCGGTACCAACAATAACAAGGGTCCAGCGTTTGCTAGGAACTACATGAAAATCTATTTCGAGGTTAAACTCGAAAAACTCTACCGTCAAAGTACCACAATAAGTTATTTCTAATTCCTGTCTACTTATTCCGCGTAAAACACGAAACGACTGGGTCTGTGTTCATTGCAAGTGCTTCGCGACAGATTCGAAATTAAAGAAATAGAACCACTGTCTATTACAACGTCTACAGGTACCCCTTGACTAAGTTTGTAACTGTGTCTATGACTTCACGACAAAACTTGACGCTCGACTTAGCCCATGAATTAGCACACTGTTTCGCAAAACAATCTTCAATTTGTAACCTACCTCCCAACAAAAGAACAAAGCTCAGACCTAGGTGGTAGCTTGTTTTTGTTTGTAACCTACGAATAGGGCGTCACTAGTCTATCTGTCTGGCTTTACACGTTTGGCTTTACATTTAAGTAATCTACGCTCAAAAATCCCTAGTGGGTTTATCCTGAGTGGGTGGATTCCTCTAAATAATCAATAAAACACTTGACATGACAAAGTTTCATAATAAAACAACAAAGTAACCGTTGATTCATTCGATAGTAAGTTGAAAACAATAACCTTGCGATTAGTTCGCTGTTCCCTCAGTAATTAAATTGCACATGTACCTCAAGTTACGCATGAATCTATACAGGGTGAAAAATATCGACCCTTAACCACCGACTTACGACATGAAATCCTGTTTGGTAAATTTGATGATAAAATACTAAACCACCCGGTAACAGTTTCGCTTTAGTCGCGGCTGTTCGTATTTGAGGGTATGTAATACCACGGCAGCAATCAATTCGTCACTCATAACTCTGATACGCAATCGTAGCAAAGAGCGTCGCATACGTGGGTAGTTGTTTAAATCTGTTTCCATAACATCAAATAAAATATTCGCGATATCTATACGTAGCACAATGCTTTACACTCCCACTAAGTTTGAATAGGTGTGGTCGTTCCTGACCCATTCACTTAGCCACAACTTCGCGTCATATTTAAGACAGTTGCCAACATGAACATGGCATTGCGATAATCCCACCGATTCACACTATGATCACACACGCACGTGATCGACTTCACTACACCACACATCGAAATCATTCAATGATGGATCAAAGTTACATATAAAAACATGGTTTGATCTTACCGGAATACGCCTGATAGCACTCACAAGTTTCTCAGTTACCTCGCGTATAACCAAGTCAGCGATTAACTGCATAGCATTGAACGCAATGCAAAGCATGACACCTGACATGTCCAAGGCTTCCGGCGCACGAGTCTTCGCCAGAAGGCACCGTTTACAGCGCGTTAGACGACTTGCCAACTGATGGCACCAGCGGCGGCAGCGTTAGTGCGCGGCGGTGACGTAACTAAGTCGTGCGATGTACCCACGGTCTGCCCCCAATGAACGATACCTGTAACCAACTTCCAAAGAACTGAGTAGATTCGAAATCGTTTGAAGTCTGCTCCAAGCCAGAAATAGAAGAACTGTCACTTCTATGACATTTACGTTTACAAGAAATTTCTTTTTATTTAAAATAACAAATTCACATTACGTAAAATCACAAAAATTCAAGTATTCAACTTCAAAATTTATAAATCAGGACAAACCAAAGCAGAATGGAATAAGTATCCCACTTCTGAGATTAGAAACTCAACTGGAATTTATATAAAAAAATACAATTCTATAACACAATCAAAAGTATTCATATAAATTAACTTCACAAAATTAACTCTCAGCGAGTAGCAATAGCAACAGCAAGTAATAATAGCACACGGCTAGGAATAATAGCAAGTAACTAAACGCAACGTCCGTCTATCTCTGGCGCTGTGGCAGAAGTGAGTCCTGTCCCGGTGACGGCGCCTTATTTAAAGCCCGCTCATTCGACTCGGCAATGATCGTCAACAGGCCACGCCCCTTAACAACTGGTTTGGACTGGTTTGCGCTAGGCTGCGCCAGTTCTCGGCTAATTATATATTAACACCCAGATCCAAAAGATATCTACGTTCGCCACACAAATATTTGTCCTGGGTGGGAATAGAACCCACGACCTACAGCGTAATTAACCAAAACACTAAACATAAATGTTGTAATGTGTGTGTGTGTGTGTGAGTGTGTGTGTGTATGAGTGTAAAAATAAAGAATTGGACACCAGATTAATGCAGGAAAGTCACTGTTTTTTCATATTTCATTCATAGTAAAGGATTCTCAATTTACCTACGAAATATCACGCAAAATTCTAGTAACAGAATATAAATCACGCCTGAGTTGTTCCAAAAACCATGGATCCGTAGTAACTATTGGTAATGATGTTGCGAAATTCTAACCCTAAAACGGCAAATTCTGTAGAGAAATTGTGGCCGAATGCCCGCTCCGCGCTGTGCCTTATCTATCGGGGTGAAATCCGGATGTAACCGGTGAAACCCGGTCGGAGCCGGGCCACGTATCCGGGATGAAGTGTCAAAGGGCGACTGTATTTCAGGAGGGCAAATCAACCCGTCTTCATGGTAGTGTCTCATTGAGAATGCTATGATTGTACTGCGTGGCTGTAGGCTGTTGGACTCCTCAAAATGTATACGCATGTATGAACTGTGATTTTAGCAATCTTTTTCGCTACTATTTGGTAGTTTCTTTGTGGCTACATTTCGCATAATAGGCGAGAGGCATACCGGCTTATCGACGTTTGAGAAACATACATAAAAGCACGCCTGTTTCTCGGAGGGGTAGGCAGAGATCATGGTTTTCCACCTGCTCCGATCCTGACATACCTCCTTAGCTTGATCTACACTCATCATATTCTTCATGCATGCACGTCGTTTGAGCAAATACCTAGTTTTTATATTATAAAGTTACGGAACGAGCAGATGTCCCACCTCGTGTTAAGTGGTTACCTCTGGCCATAGCAAGCAATACAACTTCCTCCCCTACTTAGTTACGACAAGGCCCAAGGCGTGAAGGTGGAATGTTTCAAGTGACTGTAATTTTTAGTATTTTTTGGTAATGACCTTTTTTCAGATATGCATGCGTTATTAACGCCTTTTAATTTAGGAAATATACGATTACTCATTTAATATGAGTTTAATAAATTTCCGGCGGTAGCGAAGCCTTACATTTTTTTGAATTTTCAATATTTTAATTTGATTAAGATTGTAGGAAATAAGTTGACATTTGGAGATAAAAAATTACGATTAATTTGTTACCCAACACGCTTTTTTGGCTACACTGTGTCAGTCAGCAATAACAAGACCTGACACATATGTCCATTTGCCAGCTCTATTCCGAGGTGTTGGTTACGATATCATGCAGTTAGAACTCGTAGCTAATAAATTTTAATATGAGCTGTAGATTGGATTGGATTGAAATCCAAAATAAGAACCTTAATTTAGCTATATTTATATAGAAATAATAACCCAAGTCAAACGTTAGATAATGTTTACCTTCTTTTTGCAATTTGTATGTACTATTTATTATTATTTTTTATTACTTTTAGTTTACTACTTTTTGTTTAATCATTTTAAATAATTCAAGCCAAACTTATTCAATTATTGCGATTTTTGTTATATATACATTAAGGGGAAGCAACACAGTGTTAAACTAACGCAGGAGACGGTGCTCTAAAACAAATATACCCACTTTTTTGAAATAAATTATTTGTATATTGTCTATAGAAAACGGTCTTGGACTTAATTTGTAGCTAAGATTCCGATTAAATCAGTACATTCACTGTTCGTCGATGAGTCAATATGGTTACGAGGTAGGCGACAAAGAACTTTCTTTGCCCCAAGTGTGATTACCCCCTGGATTACACGGGGAATCCTAGTGTGGGGGCTAGTGCATATTCAGTTAATCATTCAACTATTGTGTTACATATTTAAGTGTGTCGATATAATTATGTTTATGTTACAAATAAAAATTAATTTGTTATTATTATTATTACTACTTTGTAGCTACGAGTAGGTAGCCAGCCACACACTTGTGAAATGAGCATAAAAGTTCATGCGTTTTTTCTGGGACTAATGTTTGAGATGTGTTCTGTGTTTTCCTCTCCTGCGACACAAGGGTCTCAGCGCATGACACTATCCATTCCAGACTGTCTAGAAGGTAATTAAAGAACATTAAAAATGTAGATTTAAATTACACGGTTACTGAAATCAGATACAAACCATCTTCGGAATTACTGCTATTGCTTGTACCCTGAATTCAATGGTTGGACTATCTCCCCACAGCAGTGACTGCTAAACATTTTGTAACGGATCGCAACCGGCATAAATGACTGATTTCAAAGAAACCCTAAGCTTGCCTTCAACAACCTGTTTATTACAAGAAGACGCTTATTTTCACAAGTCTTAAGTTTCGACAGGCACTTCCCAGAATCGTTTCTTCCGCAATTTGAATAGACTGTGCCGGCATTATGGACCTTAATTGTGCGAAAATCAACCTTATCTCCAAACAGTTTAGTTTTTCATTAGTTTTTATTATTTCCCATTGTATTACCGTTAAAATAGTTGTTCACACAAACTTTAATAGTTTTATTGTGTTAATGAAGACGTCGTTGTTTATACATTGTTGTTTGGCGGCGTTTAGCGGCGTTATGCCTTTTGTGTATTTGTTCTCTTAGGTTATCAATTTATTGTTAGATAATGAAACTGTAGTTTACCTTTTACGCCTTGGTCAGTCTTTTACTGCACGTTTAAAACTGTTCTGTCACAACTTTAACACGTTACTTTATTAGTTAAACCGTATTTTGTCATTATGTGATAGATGGTTGCAAAAAGACAAACTACTCAGCTCATGGATTCCTAAGTCATTGTTATCAAGATAATTCCACAATTTATATCTAGAATTATATTAACTTGATAAAATTATTACTGCGAAAATTAAAAGGAACGCTTAGCTGGCAGATCTGACCTGAAGCTTATGACATTTAACCGACTTCAGGAGGTTATCAACTCTCATTATACTCTCGGATTGGCCCCATAGAAATTTCATTAAAATAGTTTTTTTTGAATTTTGGTTCAAAATCAAAAATTGCTGGAAAAACTATGTTGTCCAAGGACGAGATAATGAGAAATTATTCTCGTTAATTGGCGATGAAGTTGATTTTTAGTTTAGTTGCGCAATATTATTATTCATACTCTTACCAACTAATATAAATAACGAAGCAAGCCTAGGTGAGACATAAATCCAAGCAGTTGAATAATGATATCAAATGACGCGTGAATAATTTGTACAACGCTTAACATCGACTTCCTGTTTCATAAGATTTCAGTAAATGTTTGCGTCAGGGCAATCACGTTTTTATTGCAATGTGAGACATTTTTTGAACAGACGGCTAAATAATTCTATGAACACGTACAAAGTTCTACAACTCGATTTCCAGTTATTTAACTCCTCAAGTCCTTTAAGTCTGTGATCAGAAACGGCCATAAAAAACGATGAGCAGCATACAGTATTAGCAGTACAACTTTGCCGCCAAGCAGTAATGCCTTCGCGTTTCTGTGTTCCTGTTTAAAAGGGTGGTTGTCGGTGAAATTACAGGCACATGGGACGATCTGCCTTCGCGTCTCAATATTACACGCGTATATGATACTACTTCTTGTTGTACCTACCTAAGTAGGAAGGGACTTAAGTCTTACAGTTATGGTCGGAGAGTATTAGCACCAGGTGAGCCATCTGCTCGTTTCGTAAGTTTACCTCATAAAAAATACTGTTACAAATATCAGTGAAATTGGTATTAGCTGGTCAGATGATCAGTGAATTGCAATGCGTAGGATGTTATGTTAACGAGTCATGAAACTTTTTTCGTGTTCGTCGTATTGTGTCGCTGTCTGTACGAAGGTTAGGATAAGGCAATGAGTGTTATATGAATTGCAACGCGTTACAATATGGTGCACGTTTTGTTGGGTAACTTTCTTCTTGTTTTGTTTCCGCAATCTTTTTTGTTTAGAAAAGAAATTGCGAGTTTATTTTGTTTACGGAGTTACAGGTTGGAAACCGGAAGTCGGCTTCCAAGGAGTTTTCGTTTGTCAAATCAGTGACGATATTTAAAATTTAATTGCGCACAAGCTTAATTATACACACTGAGGTAAGTATACAGAATTCTAACTAGGTTTAGTTGTTTTCAGATGTAACTTCACAAAACCTCATAGTTCACACTCGTCTTTTACACTTGTTTCGTCATTTTTCTTTCATTCATCCTCTCTACTTGCCCGAACCTAAGCAAACCCATCTCAATCTTCATCATGCTAACAAATAAATTAAAATTGAACTGATAACAAAGCAAAACAATAGACAGAGTCTAAAGTCATTAGCTTATTAAACATATACATATGAATGCTGGGATGGTATCGGTTGCGCGTTTGCACAATGCGTATTATCATTGGTGCCCATTAACGGGAGCATTCTTGCTGAAAAATAATAGTTATCCTGCAGTATGAGAGGATGTAGACGGGCGGGTGGCCCCACAAACTTATCCGGCGGTTAACCTGGTAAAACCAGTTCTTAAGAGCTAATCAGTGTCGATGTGTGTTGATTCTTTATGAATTCTATGGAAATAAAAGTTTTGACTTTGACTTTGATGATTTGATTTTGACTTTCAAATTAAAAAAAGGAAGCCTTCCTGTAGTTTCTTGTTTGTTCTTTCCCGTGGAGGGTCGGATAGGGTTTGAAAGGCGTCAAAATTAGCGATAAGTACGCGTGACCTTATTTTTTGAATATTATTGACGTTTCCAAGCCATTCCTTTATGAATTCTATGGAAATTAAGTTTAGACTTTGACTTTGAAAATCAAAACTCTTTCAGCATTAATTTGTTGAATGTCCAGAATATCCATTTAATATTGCCCTGCAAAGCATTAACGGACTGAAGTGTAATATGCAAATAATAATAATAATAATAATAAGTATTCAGTATTCAATCATAATATTTTACAAGTATCAGTTTAAAAAAAAATAAAAAATTTACTCACACAAGTAAATAAGTTAATATAAGTGTAAGTTGTTCCATGCGGCAGATATTGACATACCTAATTGATTTTTACGCGCACTCTTTTATACAAACAGACTAAGGAACTACGTACTTGATATGTATTATTATGTAAAATATGTGAAAGATTTATTAAGTCATGCATCAGAATAGAATGAGTGTCATGTAAACCCATAAAGTATGAATTATTATTAGCAACCATAGCTGATGTCCATGTAATCTATCAGATATGCTGAGCCAATTTGCTGCTGCTTAGTGGGCACAGGAGAATCCATGTTTTAGAAATGTTTTACTTTGATTTTTGTGATTTCTGTTGTAAGCGATAAATTTCGATTGAAGAAGATTATTAACGATATTTCTTCAATAAGTTTCGATCGATGAACTTTGAAGATAACCATACCAGATTGCCATGCTATAAAATAAACGCTCGGTTAAGCTGAACGTGAAAGCCGCCCTAAAAATAACCCATTCATTATGTTGGGCGAGTCGGGTGAGGTGTCATGGGAAATTTGAGAAAATTAAAATAGGAAGATGCACGAATAGGCATTAAGCCAGCCTATATTGTGCGACCCGGCTTTTGTTGCCATTGGGGGATGAACTGCATTATGGAAGACTAACTAGCTAGTGCGGTTGCTTTTCTACTGTATATAGGGTGACAATTTTAAACTGATATAGAACGCTACGACATGATTCAGTGAGTTAATTTCAGAGCAAGACCTATCCATCTTAAACTATCTAGTGTTAAATGTTATCCTCTGCCTGCAAAAACAGCTTTTTTATGACTTTTTAAATATGTGGAAATTTAATCCTTGTAGGATTACAGCCGTCATCTGAGTCACGGAGGCGAAGACTTCCAAGTGTGAGAGTAGGACGATGGTCAAACTCAAAAGAAGGCACTGAAAGCTATGAAAGTCAAAATAAGTGCACGAAAGGAGCTTCTATAAGGCACTTTAAACCTTTCACCACACTGGTTGGAGAGAGGTATTGACACGATTAGTAGCGTATAATAAGTTCATTAGTCCATCAATATTTATATTATATTTATTATTAATTCTTACACCCTGTATAAGAGTAGAGAGAGAGGTATATATTTTGAAGTGAGTCCACATGACTGGAGGCGTCTCTTTTGTGGTGGTGTCGCGAAATAAGTAATTAGGTGCAATGTATTTTTCATATTTTTACGCGAATGCCGCGTTTCTGCGGAGTGTAATGTTTTAATTAATTAATAAGGTTGCTTTGGTGCAATTTTTTTAATGTATGCTGGGGATGTGAGGCTGCGAGGTATGTAGTTAAAAGTAGATAATCTCGTATAGCCTAGCCACCTACTATTTACAAGCGTTTATGTGGCCTCATTAGTATTCTTCAAATATTGCAACTGAATTTTCGACCAGTGCCCCCGAACTAAATGAGCTGAAATTTGATAAACATATCTAATTTCGATGCCAATAATATGATGCTGGAATTCTGGCTGGAGCTGGAAGGTGGCCGTGGAAACTTCTCAAGTATAAGAAGATATCCCAGTCGTAATTGGGCTTTTGAATTTGTTCATTGATGTAAATTGTAGTATCATCGAAAGCTTTAAACTTTTTTTTGCTTTAATAGCAATAAAAGTCATGCCAATTCGTCCGGGAAAGTGCTGCCATGGTTTTCGCATTGCTTGTTATGGGTAGACGTTACCACTTAAAACCAGGTGGGCCGTCAGCTTGTTCCGTAATTGTGTCCATAAGAAAAAGCTCTTTTTTAAATAAAAAATTGGCATCAAGTTTCAAATTTTCTTTAGGTATTCACAAATTCTATTCATATAAGACAGCAGCTATGGTAAAGAATTTTGATGTAGAATAAATATTGTTGAACGCACATTTTGGGTTATAGAAGATTTTGTTATTACGCTGATTGTATGATGTTTGCCAGTATATACCGTATGATAACTAGATAGCTCAGTAATGTCCAGCAACCCGCAGATACGACTGAGCTGTTAGGTTTGCCAGAAATGTATAGCCAAAAATATACTAAGCCATAGTATGTATGAGACAACGCTTCCCCGGGAACGACTCAACACAACTTTTAGCTAACGGTACTTCGCTAAATGATGTCTTTTATTTTATAAGTGACCCTGGCGGCACGACAAAGTAAGCTTTTAAACAACTTAGTTGTAATAATCCACCTTTTGTCGAAGCAATAAAAATCGAACCCGCGCTCTAAGTCTGCCCTTTTAGTGTCTTGTATCGATTTTAATATTTTTATTGATGTATTGTTCTTTTCGTTAAGCGTGCCTAGAATGTGCAGCTGTTATTGTGTACCTGTTTGAGTTAGTTTACAGTTAAAACCTTTTTTCTTAGACAAACCCAGTTTTATAAATCTTATGACTTGACTTTTTTAATATGTTTTTATTGTATAAAAGGTTTAGGAGGTTTAGGGGACCATATTTTACGATACCTATCTGAATAGAAGTATTCGAATCGTTTGAGATAAACGTTCAGTTTCGGTACCAGCCTATAATGTTTTCACTGGCAGGACAAAGGCTTACCTTGGATATAGAATAATAATAATGTCAATTTAGCTTTAGATTTTTTATTTTTAGGTAATGCAAGAATACTCGTTTCTTTCATTGGTTAAGAAAGTGATATTTAGCACATGATTCATTGCTGCTTATGTCAAAAATCCACCTTCGGATTGAAAATTAGATTCCATACAGTTTGGCCTCCACGATCACTAGGTCATACTATCATTTTAATATATTTCTGTTTAGATGTGAAGTAGATTTCTTTCAATAAACTTTTTTTGTCAGATTCTAGTGTAAAGGCGAAATATTCTAATAAGAACGAAAACGTATTAACGGTATGTAACGGTTAGATGGCGTTACTAGCACGGAGGGTACTGTATGTGCACTCGGTTATAATGTAAGTTATCATATTATATGTATGTAGGTACATTGTGTACTGAAACGTTGTTAAAAACATTGTTTAAGAGTTGAAATCTATCTTTATGATTGTAATCATTCCTAGAATGGGCAATCGACTTACTTGCGTTTGTAAAATAATTGTTATTATATTATATGGTTTTCGAATACATTGTTGTTGTTACGTTTACTACAGTAAAATTTGAACGGTTTTAGTTTGAATATTCTTTGTAATGATCGAAAAAGTTTATGGTGGTCACATAATTTTATGGTGGTCAGCCGTTATGATGAACAAAGGTTTTTTGCTTTGGTACAGTTATATTTTTTTAATTTTGCTCTCCTGATTATGCCAAATGGCCATTCCGGATGATGAATCCAACCATGAATTTGTTTTATTTATTTGTAAGCTTGTTCTTTTAATTTTTATTACTAGGTCATGCTAGTATTAATAAGTACCTACTAGTAAGGCATGTATCTACTAGTTCAGGAAAATAAAGCTAAAAGTGCATATTCCAATCAATCGTGTTAAAAGCTGTCTCTCGGAGACAAAAATTTCTCTGTAGGTAACTAAATCACTTTTAAGTCATTCTTTACCTTTTGAGGTATATTTTCTTCAGTCTTAATGAAATTTTTATTTATACAAAGTCTTGCGATATACACCAAAGTTCAAAGAAGTATCCGCTATCCGACAAAGTTCATAGAAAATCGTTTTTCTTGTTCCTTGTAATACGGTTGCAACCGTATTGAGGTCGTATTTGGAATAGATATTTTATGGTATATATTTACAGTTTGATAACTTTATGGGAGCATATAACAATATTTTCCAACGGTATTCAAGTGTGTTATATGTTGTGTCGATTTCACAACATCTGAATTCTGGCAACAAGCGAATAGGGTTACAGTTAATGATCAGTAAAATTCCCTATTTTACGTTTTATTACACGTGAACGATAGGAAGTCAGTTTATAGCCATACCTAGGTATTTAATAAATGAATAATATTGTATAAAAGGGCATAACCCGATTTATTGACATATCGATCGGCTTTAAAATGAATAAAAATATGTAGCGTGTATTCTATTAGAGAATGTGTTACATCACGCATTGAGCCGCGACACGGCACCCAGCAGCTGTACGAATGTAACGCGGCGCGCGACTCGGCGCACCATGCTCTATTGTCCGCGCGAGACAGCGCTACAACAACTATTGTGCGAGAGAAAGAGCGCGCACGTCACTTAAGGAAGGGCGAAGGCTCTACGGGCTGCGCGGCGATTGGGCGGCGCGACCCGCCCCGAGACCTCGCCCCCCGCGCGCCCCGCGCGCCCATACCCACGCGAGCCCGCCGACCACTCGCCAGTCTACCGCCCGTCTCCGACGCGAAACAATCCTCTCTCGCCTGTGCTCGTTCCCTGTGTTGTGCCATACAACATCACAGAGCTAATGCTCTCATAGACATTATCGAGTCGGCGATCAAAGTAGAACAATGTCTACGTTGAGTCACCACCCGTACGCGTTCTCGATGCACCACGGCATGATCCCGGAGTACGGCGGCGCGCCGCAGCCGCTGCCGGCCGGCTCGCCCTCCTCCGAGGGGCACATCAAGCGGCCCATGAACGCGTTCATGGTGTGGTCGCGCCTGCAGCGGAGGCAGATCGCGAAGGACAACCCCAAGATGCACAACTCGGAGATATCGAAGCGGCTCGGCGCCGAGTGGAAGCTGCTCTCCGAGATGCAGAAGCGGCCGTTCATAGACGAGGCGAAGCGGCTGCGCGCGCTCCACATGAAGGAGCACCCGGACTACAAGTACCGGCCGCGCAGGAAGCCCAAGCCCCCGACGGCGGGCGGCGCCCCCGGTGCCGGGGCGTTCGCCAGTTTCCCGCTGCCGTACTTCGCGGGTCCGGCGCCCGGGGTGGGACACCTGGAGGCGTTCGGCGGCTCGTACCCGCCGGTGCCGCCGTACTTCCCGCACCAGCTGGAGCACCTGCAGTTCTCCAAGCTGATGGCGCCGGCGGCGGAGAAGATGCCGACGGTGTCGTCGTCCGCCGCTGCCGTCGTGTCCTCCTTCTATTCGTCGCTGTACACGTCTCCGTCGGCGCCGCCGAAGCACTTCTCGTCCGCGCTGTTCCCCCAGTACGGGATGGCGCCCTCCTCGCCTGTGTCGCCGGTGACACCCACGCAGCACAGCCCTCACGACGACCAGCTCCGGCGGCCGGTCTCCGTCATATATTGAAGACCGGTCCGCCTTCCTTGAAAGATACGCTTTTGAGGTTCGGCTTTGTCGTGATGAACTTTTGAGTGGTGACCATAGTGAAATATATGATGAACATATTTATTGATATTTCTAGATTATACTTAAATCGTGTGAATCGAGTGCGGCTCATATCAAGTGGCTTGTAAATATGTCGGGTAATTAGAGGCGGCCCGGCGCGGCGCAGTGGAGGGGAAGGAAAATTGAGTTTTAACTGTGATTTTTGTTTTGATGCGTCTTGATATATTTAAGGTATATATGGCGTCAGATGTTAGGTGTGAGAAGTGAGATCGGTACCAAAAAGAGATTATTTTCAATAGGTGTCTCTAACTGTTAGATAACTAGGTAGTTAGATTACGTGCTCGTGTAATCTTGATTTCGTTTAGTGATTAACTTCGTCTTTGTTGAGTTTGATTGTTTATGTATCTTAGTCATTTAGGATTATCTTCGTTTGCTTTGTATCGTACTGTGTAATTTATTTATTCATACAGAGTGTAGAATCTGTCTGTAATGCACTTGATCTGGTGTAAGTTTATTAAAATGTATATAATTAGTGATAATTATCGATGTCAGTACCAACGATGTATTATAATAATATTTGAGGTAAACCTAAAAAACTTTGTTAAATGCCATATAAATAAACAAATTGTTTTTATTTTACTTGGTCGTTTTTGTTTCCAGTCCTATCGACATTCGCGAAGTCCGTTCCAACTTTTATAACTTCCATTCAGTCTTAAAATAAAGGCTGGGGTGGAGTTACATAATGGAATTTATATAACAAAGTAAATGGTAAAGAAAGGTGGTGTTTCAATAAACTCGTGGAAGTGAAGTGATGTAAGCATGGTTGTTGGTTGATACGTCGCCGACGGGTGTGGATTTGTGATCCTATCACAACCAATATATCTTATTAACTTCAAAGCAAATTTAAAAATATTTAAAATATTCCTAATATGTCCAAACATACATCACAACAACATCGCTCTGCTCAACGACACACAAAACATCCTGTAATATCTTATTTTAGTATATTATGTAGTCATAAATGTAACATAGACCTAAGTACTCAATTGTTACAAGGATCGTGCTCGCGAAAAAAAAGGAATGCCTCCATTAGGGGTTTCTTGTTTGTTCTTCCCCATGGAGGGTCGGATAGGGTTTGAACAGGCGTCAAACTTATCGATAAGTACGCGTGACCTTATGTTTTGAATATTGACGTTTCCAAGCCATTTCTTTATGAATTCTATGGAAATAAAGTTTTCGACTTTGACTTTGACTTTGACATAGAAATTTATGACCAAATTTCATGAAATCTGTTGTTTCTTTGATTCAAACAAAGTTTGTACAGATTTATTAGTTCCGATTAACATTACTATTATAGTTAGTTTGTCTGTGTTTGGGTCGAATCTTGCAAATAAATTTTACATTCCTTCCTTTTCGCCGATAGAGATGAAAAATCGCAAACTTTTTTGATATTTGTTGGTAATGCAGGATCTTACATTTTTGATTCCGAAAGCTCTTTTAAAAATATTGTTACTAAATAAAAGACTAGTAAAATTTTGTCTCTGTAGTCGTTTATAGAAAGAGAAGAATAATAATGAAAAAGTTATCACGTCTGAAAAACTACAAAGAATCATATTACATAATTTATGTTTATCCTGATAACTGAGCTAGATGGCGCTACTAAGCTTTTTTCACATGACTAGTTATGAGACGCAAGTGTATATAGTAGTGTATATAGCCTGCCTATAAAACAATACTACTTACTTCAACCCTTTACTTTAAAATGGGAAGCCCCAAGTGTTGCGTTCGTCATTCTGAGTCATGAAGATGGAACGTGTCATGTATTTTTAAGGTACTAGCCGACCCCTGCCCGACTTCGCTACGGGACAACCTTTTTTTTCTTGTGTTTTCTTTTCATAACCATATATGCCTATGTCACTTAGGAATAATGTAACTTTACACTGGTGAAAGAATTTTCAAAATCGTTTCAGTACTTCCAGAGATTACTTCCTACAAACAAATACATTTTCAAACTTAACCTCTTTAAAGAATTAATATAGATAAGGTACAATAGTTTATTATTCTAGTGTTTTTATTATAATGACTGGTTTTATTTATTTATATTATATTATAACTGTTTTATACGTCACTACGTAAATTTTTACGTCTTTGCACGCCTATTAAGGTGTTATATCGAACCCACGACCTGCGGGCGACAGCTCCTACCAACTGATGTGTGCGGCCAGTCATACTAGGCTACCTTAAATCTGGATTCTCGCGGGCGTACGCTAGTTATTAATATTAGGAGCCCATCTATGCTTGCTTTTCGAGAGAAGGTCGGCTTTCCAGCTTCGTCAGTTCTGGCATCGTTGAGAGCAGATTCAAAGTAAATGACATGAGCACCCAATTCGATAATGAAACGGACTCAACATAATGCACCCTCCGTTAGATTAGTTCCAGTGGAAGTTTGGTGGAAGCCTACTCTGTCAACCCTAGCCCATTGTTGGAGAGAACACGGTTTTCAATTTAATAATTACGGACCCTCTTGGGGGCGTTTTTCATTTCGATTGTTTTATTTCATAGCTTTTACTTTGTGGCTATGAAAGTAGCGATCTGTGGAATCTTCATTTGAATGTAATTTTATATTCGACTGTGCCGAAGCAAGCAGAATAAAGGAGTTTGAAAGAGTGGGGATAGCTAATAAATATACTTTCTGTAGGAATATTAACTCATTACTTGGGGGTAAAAAACAGGTAACAGTAAGTAGCTAAGCTTTGGTACAAATGTTTAGCGAAAGATTATGATAATACTGATTCTCAACTATGTCTTAAAAATACACACTAATTTGATTCTGTAGATATTTGAAAACTTGCATTGCAATGTCCACCAAAGGTGGTAAGACTTAAGTTTAGGGCTGTCAGACTAAAATTAGTGATTTGCTTCTGGTTTAGGTGTGGCCTATGTTTTCCTCATATTTTAATTCTGATGGTTTACCATCCTATCTAAGTTGTCTTTAGAGTGATTTATTTTTCTCTCATAAAAAGTCTTTTGGATATCATATTTTACAATATTTTAGTAGATTTTGTTTGTTTCTTAACAAAGGAGTGACCACCAATGAAAGCGAAAATGTATATACCTATACGGGCATGTTCGTTTTAACAAAATCAGTCAATAAATTCAATATGACTCTTGTAAATTACTCAAAGTGAAATAGTCAAATTCATGAGACAACAAGTAAGAGTTCAAAAAAATAAACACAATATCATGTCCAGCAAAAATTAGCTGTAACAAAAAATATGTATTTTGATCTGCAACACCTTTAGAAATGGATTCTCTTTCTGACCGCAATTCTAATTTGGTAGTTTGAACTGTTCACTGTCAAGTCATTTGCACAAACATCTTTCTACGAAATGATTTAATTACCTTACTTTGTAGGTGATACGGAAATTTATTATTTTACTTCAAAAAAATATAAACATTATCTGTTCTTTTTTTATATACAAATTTCGTAAATATTTGAAGGTTTTACTTCAATTTCTCTCAAGTCTACTCAAGAATTAAAGTTATTAATCAATTTATTGAAAACCAATAAATAATTCAATAATATAATAAAATAAAAATAATTCTTTTGCATTGAATTAATATAAATTCTGATCTTTAGATGCATGCATACAACCACAATCTTGACCAAGACTAACCTACACATATCGAAAATTAACACGAGCAGATTTAAAGAGCAATACCACATTTTCAAAATAGTGAAGGAAAAAAAGAAAATCACCAATCATTATTGGGCGCAGATTGATCAAGCCTATTTACTCTCGCCTGTCAGCAGTGAACCTGTTTGTTGGTACTGGATTACACTTGAGAGTTGTACCCCAGTACAGTTCTTTTCCCGCTAGGTTCCTAGCCCCAAAATATAAAGGAATCCAACGACTTCTGAATTAATCATTAGTTCGGTAGGTCATTGTTTGGAGTTGCGATCTTTGAAGGGTTTTGACCCTTTCTTTGTCTATTATAAAGTGAATTTATCTTTGAACGCGACGAAATGGAAGTTTCATTTCAGATTACCTTATATTTGCAAGAATCCGCCTGGAACCTAGCACCTTCCCGGCTCAGATTCATTGAGTATTGCCATTTAACATTTAGCGACGCATTACTCAGTGAAATACGTGTTTGGTTCACAATTACACACTAGTAGATAAATTGATCAGTTTAGCTACCTTTAGATCGGTGCAATCAGTCTTTACATAATATAAATAATAATGGTTGACATTTCACACAGCGCCATCTAGCCTTAAAGTAAGCAAAGCTTAGCTTGTATCATGGGAACCAGACAACTGATATATTACTTATTTTTGTATATACGTATAATACATATTGACACCCAGATACAGAACAAACGTATAATGTTCGTCACACAAATATGTGTCCTGGGTGGGAATCGAAGCCACGACCTACAGGCAGAGTTACTACCAACTGAACTGTGAGGCATGTCATAATCTATACAAATAAATAAAACTGGAGTGTCTGTTTGTAATATTAAAATAACCGTTTTTTACTAAGTGCATATGGATGTATACACGGTATATATACCAAACCAATACATTTTTTTGAATTTTTGTCTGTCTGTCTTTCTGTCTGTCTGTCTGTTTGTTCCGGCTAATCTCTGAAATGGCTAGACAGATTTTAACGGGACTTTCACTGGCAGCTGATGTAACAAGGAGTAACTTGGGCTACTTTTCCGAGGGGTAAAATAGGGGTGCGTGATAAAAACGAATTCCACGCGGACGAAAACGCGGGCAACAGCTAGTTCGTAATACATTCGTATATCTGATTGTAAGACATTCTGACTACTAATTCACGTGGAGGGTCTAGTTAGTACTGGTAGAAAAAGATGATGTTGCCACCGCAAATATTTCTCCCGATCGAGTGTGCCCCGTCTTACCTCATTCCCCACGTCGGGGTATTGTGGAGGTATATTTTGTACGGAGCTGGCATCACAATGTGAGGTCCACGTTATTTATTTAGATGTATTTCATTGTGGAAAGAGTTCGATCCGTGTACCAGACGGGAAGCAATCGTACTACAGGTAACCGGGGCGTATTGGCAAATAATTGAAATCGTTATTAGAATTGAAGAGTATCCTAAGGTTCAGCGCTTGTTACATTCAAATATCGTTATATTATTATTGTGCCTACATACATGTTTGATTTAACGACTTTTCCCGGAACGGGTAATTTTAATAGGTGTCTTTCCTTCGGGTTTGTTACGCTATGGCCTGTAGACGTGACAAGTGCGCGCGAATTGTACTGTTGTATTTTCCCACGAATAACTCTGCTGAAGCGCTTATACAATATAAATGTTAAATAATATTTATTTCTTAATGAAAAATTAAACATTTCCTAAAAAAATACACAATTACTTTAACAATCTTATAATAAGTGAACCACCAAAATGTGAATTATTCAAATCAAAGTAAAGTTATGAGTTTTAAAATTTTTGTCTGTCTTTTCATGGTTGATGATTCAAAAATTTGGTTTATATCGAACGCGCGACCCTCCAGTCTGTTAACTAAACCGCTACGCCAGAAAGGCCAACTCCAAATAGTTGCGTGGTCGTTACTTTATGACCTCTATATAAATTTTTTTTACAGGCTTTTATATAACTGCAGTGTTTGTATGTATGTTTATTTAGGTCAAAGTTTGCAACTGAATTTTCTTATGGCTTCAATTCAACACTTTGCAATTTAGACTATGGCTCTATTCATTATATCAGGCATGACAATGCCAATAAATCGAAACCTATTTTGAGTCGCAAATGTGACATTTGAACAAAACGTTCTGAAGACAAAGGAGGTTCAATACTTCGTGTCAGCCAGTGCTGCCAGCTCAATAACAATTAACTCCCATTATTGAATATCTTGTTAAGTATCATCCAAAAAGGTAGAATATTTGTACGGTGACCAAAGTTACACTATGTAACATGAAAATTTGACCTTCAGTACACCTCAAGCTCAAAGCTCTCTTTTATTTCTCGTCGTCATATAGAAAGAGCGATTGAAAAGGTTAGACAGGATTAGGTACACAAGGTAATTATTTGTCTTCAGCATTATCTTGAGATCGTGTCTAGTGGAATGACCCCGAGTTTCAATCCGGAGGTACCGATTCACATCCCGACGTGCACCTATGAGTTTTTCGAATGAAAGATTTATGTGCACAATACCACATTCTTAAAATGGTGTAGGAAAACATAGTAAGGAAACTAAGATGTCCTAAGAATTCGAAGACATGTGCCAAATGCACGAAAGGAGCCTGTTTGAGGCGCACTTAAAATTGTTTCACCACACTGGATCGATAGAACCAGTGACTCGAAAAGAATAGCATTATCTTAGATTATGCCTCCGGTTTGATTCCAAGCTTCTTAGTTTTAATCATTGTTTTCGTTCAATGTTCGTGAGTACATATTAAAATTTTGTGCTTCGATGGTGGCGTTTGAAAGTGATAAATGATGTTATTGACAATGGCAATGTCAAGATTAATTAAAGCCAAAGTGTTGCTTAAATAGTTAGTTAAGTACGTGTAGTGTGTATTGAATTCAGTTGCATAGTTCAGCTTGGATTGAATCAATACACGAACCTTGGGAGACCTTGTTTGTTAATAATGAAAATGATTGCGCATCAAAGGGGTTTGCCAGTCAATAGTGCTAGTCATGTCTGTATAGATAGTTCATTATAAAATAGCAATAGATAGTGATTGATCGATTATAGGAAACAGAATAAAATAATTGTATTAGAACCATTACTTATAATGCCGAACACTGAGAAAGAATGTTGAACGCAGTCAAAAGACTTCGGCCATTCAACGCAATGTACGGGAGTATACTGGCCTCACAGCTGTAACCCTGCCTTCTGCGCTGTGGGTCGTGGGTTCGATTCCCACCCAGGACCAACATTTGTTTAGAACATAGATGTTTGTTCTGTGTCTGGGTGTTGATATGTATTACATGTATGTATTTACAAAAAAGGTATAATAATAGTATAAAATAAAGTATTATATCAGTCGTCTGGTTCCCATGATAGAAGCTATGCTTTGCTTTCTTTGAGGCTAGAGAGAGGGCTGTGTGAAATATCCACTAATATTAATTTTAAATATCAAGTTAGTTGTCTACTCCTTCCGTTATTATGGTATAAAAAGGTGGACTCCGCCGGCTAGTTGGAAGTACCGCTGCCAGTAAAGCAAAAGGTCCTGGGATCAATCCCCATCCAGGGCAAACATATGATGAGCATAAATAAAGCTTACTCTCGTCTCTCGTTTGAATTAAGTTTAAACCAAAAAAATTGCTTTGTATTGCTTGAAACCCATTCAAATTATAATGATACCATAATAAATTCAATAATCTGTAAAATAGCAAGTGTGTTCGTATATTCCACGTATGAGGGACAGATTACTCCCCCATCTAAATAAGAATAAAATGTGAGAAACGCGAAAAAGAAAAATAAAATAGCTATTGAAATACACAAATAAGGCATACGTTATTGTGTACTTTCAAGAAAACCCTTATATCGAGACTGTGCCTTGAATATAATGCTATCGATTTTACTTCAAAGCGCGTGTGTTTGATTTCGGTGAATACATTTCGTATGAAGACACGAAGGAAATACAAAATATTTGATGTGATGACGGATAACTCAATAGTTTAGCGTTTAGCGTTGGTTTGAATCCTACAATGAACTTGAGATTCTGGCGAAGTTTTGGCGAATATTTGGAGGTTATAGCGTCGCGGTAGGCAAATAAAAATCTTGCCGTACCTAGTAGGGGAGGATCCAAATCGCATCTGTTTTTATGGGCAGAGGTTACAAGTTAACACCAGGTGGGCCGTCGGCTCGTTCCGTAACTGTATCACAGTAAAAAAAAACTGAATGTGTTTAAATCTCATATGAAATTGTTTCTGTCTGCGACGATGATTCGCACTCTCGCGATCATGGTACTGACATACAAAAAGCTTTCAAAATCTTTTCTTGGATTACCACTGTCAATGAAATATGCAGTTTATTCCTTTGTGTTAAAAACCATTTCTCACTTTTCCGTACTCAAAAATGTGCCGCGCTGCGTTTGTTTAGAATTTCAACCTTAGTTATATAACTTGTGGGTGTATTTTCGTTCGCGTTGTCTCCTTTTTGGGATGCTAACTTCTGAATATATTAATTTGTAGTGACGCGTATTGTACTTTAGTTTCTATTATTGAGTGTATTAATTGTTAAAGTTTCATCTGACACTTACAACGGGTTAATAGTTGTTTCAATGGTTATTTGTCCCATTGTGGCGTCGTTTTGGGATGAAAGCGAATTATTGTCGGTCGGACCGTTTCGGACTTTATTATGAAGTGAGTGACCCTTAGATATGTATAATCTAGGTCGGCGTAAAAGGTTGCGAATTCATTGTTTGTTTGTTGGGTAACGTAATACTACTCTAATTAATTTCAATCTTTTGTTTCGGTCCAAATTGACTCGTACATTTCGCTTCAATGAATATTTGTTTTGTTATTGAACTTTGTTATTGAATTAAATAAATTGACGGGACAAGTCTAGGGAAAATAGGTTAGTGCCTAGTAGGATATTATTAATTTTATGAAAGTTACGGGGTTCTTAAGCCGGCACTTTTTGCATACTAAGCTCCATAGCTAAGTTGGCCTGTAAAACGTGGGACCCGTGTTTGATTCTCGGAGAAAGCATATGTGACGAGTATTGAATGTTTTTTACTATTTCGAATGTTAATCGTAATACAGGAGTAACTTTATGTAAGCGTTTTTTCTACGCTACATGAATACCAAAATCTGTAACATACAAAAGTTACATCAAATTAATATTTGCTTACCTTTCTGTTCCCGTGAAAGCTCACTAATGTTCTGCGTGCTTCAAATCAGAGTGTATTAATAACGGACAATATTCTCTTGAACAATAAATAATCAAACTCATTGAAAGCCACACTCACTCGTAAATAAACACAAAGAGCGGAACATAAAAATCATTCTAATTATGTTTTTAGCCGCGAACACTCGAAACACATTAACTTTGTAAAGCATTGAAAAGAAAAACGAAATTAATGATTGCTGCTAAATTCGCAATAAAAATGCCACATGCGAGCAAATACGAGATGGGGGGACAATTATAACAAATTAATAACGCACACTACCCTTAAAACTCGAGTAGAGATTTGCATTCAATGGTATTCACGTTTTGTTGCTTATTATTCACACATGCCACCGAAAAAGGACCTTCTCGCACGGACATACGACACATTTTCAGAAAGCATGCGTGCGGATATTAAAACGTTTCGAGCACGATCAGTTCCTGAAGGGTCATCTCGTACTCCTAACTCAACTTCGACTTAAACGCTGTGACTTTAGGATTCTATATCGTTCGTGGCGTGTTGTACGAAATCACTTGAATATTAAAAGTCTTGGTAATTATTCAGGAATCCATCCATCATTAATCACACGGAGGGTGGGTAGGGAAACATGTAAAAATGATTGTTGAGGAGATAAATTGCAGAAGACACGTCGGTTGACAGTTGTTCGCGCGGACGCCGACACACCACGGACGCGTGTTTTTTGACGACACAACACATTGTCGGTGTATTTTATTGCCGACATAATGATATCATTACGGTTGTAACTGTGAATATTTATTTGGAACGGATCGGACAATAGGAAGTGAATTTGCATCTCAAATTTAGCGGGGCGCATTACTTGAATGGATGCAAATAATGGTATAAAATTGACTGGCCTAGCTTAGTCTGCTTTCCTGTAGGTCATAACTTCGATTACCACCCAGGACAACTTTGTGTGACGATCAAAGATTTTGTTGTTCTATGCTTGGGTATAAGGGTAGTTAAAAAAAATAAGGCACAAAAGTATTTATTCAATTATCTGGTTTCCATAGTGTGAGCTAAGCTTTGTTTGGGGCTAGATGGATATTTTGAAAGATCCGAAAAAACTGTTGTGCATTTGTTGCTGCACCAACTACCTTCAGATTGGAAAACGGTAACAGAACCACTCAGCCACTACCTCCGAACTAGCTCGACAGCGTTCAAAATCTCGTACCACAAGAGGTAATTAAATAAGATAAAGTGTGAAATCTATCTACCGTTGAGTTTCATCCCACCCTCCCTTATAAATTGATTTGCATAACTATTATCTGAACCCTCTCGTCGCCGCCATATGTTAATCCGGTGTTTATTTGCCAAATTGCGTTCGGCACGGTTTAAATAGACCGGTTCTTGCCGGATGTTTGATAATCCAGCTTCTGTGTATTGTTTTATGCAAATGCAATAATCTTCATGAATTCTTTTATCGTCTGTCGGCTAAATTCACTGGATAGGTAAAAAAATAAAGAAAAATCTACACATAAATACTCTACAAAAGGATTCTTTATTTTATGCGATACAATTACGGAACGAGCCCACCTGGTGTTAGGTGGTAACTTCTGCCCATAACAACCGATGCGACTTGGTACAAGACCCAAGTCGCATCGTATGCGCCCGTAACTCTGAGGCGTGTGGGTGGAATGTCTCATGTGCCAGTAATTTTAATTTATGAAAAATGAATTTTAATCTATATCGATTTCTGTCACCAAGTAGTGAGGCATTCACCTTAGAGTGTTGCGGTTTGAAAAGAGTGGTTGCCGGTGAAATTACAGGCACATGATACATACCACCTTCACGTCTCAGAGTTACGGGCGCGTACCATGGGGCTTGAACTTGTGATAATTAGGCAGGGGAGAACCCAAGTCAGCCTAAGTCTTGTTTGGACAGAGGTTACACCAGATGGGCCATCTGCTTGTACTGTAGCTTCATCACAAGAATAGTCCTACAGAAGTGGAAATAATTCATCAAAACCACGGTTAACAAAAAAAACCCCAGTCAATCGTCAAATGTTCATTTGGCAGCCTCCCCATTAATATATCAATTAAATGCTTTTTTTTCTCGTGCACGACATCATTACGACGTAGTGGCACTCGAGCTCTTGACGACAAGCCGATCGTGAACAATTTGCGGCCTGCCCACCCCCCCTCGGTCGTTAGCGTGATGGTGATGCCCATCGACTGATTGTTCGTAATGAGATCACCCTGTACTAAACGATGATTCGGGATCGGAATCAATGCATAAAGGTCTTAACCACACATCGTACTATTGCGGCAGGCTTCGTCGGAGTGACCTGTTTGTGGGTATGAAGATTCTTGCCAGTGATAACTATGTCAGAATCAGAATCAGAATCATTTATTTTCATAAAGCCTGGTAGTTCATACTTTGTATAGAAGTTATTTAATTGCATGGAACTAATTGTACATAGGTAACTCTGTGACAAACCCCTGCTGGATACTTCTTCTAGCTTTTTCTTAATATATAATAAAAATATTGGTGGACATTTCACACAGCGCCATCTAGCTTCGAGGTAAGCTAAGCATAGCTTGTCTCATAGAAACCAGACAACTGATATAATACTTATATACTCTTTTGTAAATACGTACATATTATACATATAGAGACACAAAAAACATATATGTTTCTCACACAAATGTTTGTCCTGGGTGGGAATCGAACCCACGAACTACATAGCAGAAGGCAGCGTTACTACCAACTGAGCTGTGAGGTCTGTATTTAATAAGAATAAAAAAAAAAAAAAAAAAAAAAAAAAAAATTAATCTTAACCCACATTTTGAAATAATAATCTATTCTTCTCTCTTGCCGTTTGTTCAGTCATCATACCTACACTTTAACTAGTAGTTACTTACTTACTTACCAACCAATTTTCAAAAACCGGATTTCATTTATAAACGGATGTGGCCACTTCAGAACCAACAAAAAATATATTGTTGCCCAAATCAGACGAATCTCGACCTTATTTAATAGAGAAAAGCCCGCAAAGCTAAGAGGACCTCTTGAAAACCGGATAGTTCCGACCAATTTTCGCGCATGACTGCATGCAAAACGCACCTTAATGTACTTTGTATAACTTTTTAATAATACAATAATAAGGTGAATAATATGCAAGGAACAATGCACAGCATTATATCGCAGGACGTGTGAATGATTTCTCGAGTGGCCATGTTAGAAATAATAATATATTGTGAATTATTGTAAGCGATACAGACCACGTGGGCTCTTCTATGATATCTTATATCATCGCCTTTGATATTTTATTGGGGTTCCATTTAATATACAATTGCAATTAGAGTCGACGAAGTATGCTTTATGAGAAGGAAATCTTGATTTATGGATGAAGTTAAATAATACATTTGTAGCACTACATTTTGCGTTATTTTCCTGAATTTTGTAAGGTGATAGGAATAGAAAGGAATGTAAGTTTTTTAAGTTATAAAGTTACGGAACGAGCAGATGGCCTTTTTGTTAAATGGAAAAATCTGCACAAAGCAAAAGCAGATCGTCTTGACTTCCCATACCTAAGTAGGGGATGTCGTATTGTATTGTGCTCATAACTGTGAGAGGCGAAGGTTGAATGTCTTATGTGAATAATTTCACCGGCAATCACACTCTTCAACCCGGAATTTAAAAGGTTGTCTGTAAGAAATCGCTTTATAGCGAAAAGACCGCCCAAGTTTTACTTTTTTTTGTGGACATTTCACACAGCTCCATCTAGCCCCAAAGTAAGCTGAGCATAGCTTGTATCCTGGGAACCAGACAACTGATATACATACTTATATACTTTTTCTTTTGTAAATACATACATATAATGTGTACTACCTCATGGTGGAAACTTCACTGGTTTCTGTGTTATTTATTAGTTATAAGCTAACATAATTTATGTACTGTATGTTTCCCGAATAAAGCAAAATAAAATAAAATAAAATAAAATAATACATATTAGTTATAGATTAGTGATAGATAATTATTGATTGTTATCTTGGTTTTGTGAGCAATAAAGTGTCATCTATCTATCTATCTATAACATTGCTGGTTTGCGGCAAAAAGGGTTATCGTATCAGCACTTCTCCGGAAAAACTTGACATTAGTTCAACTGCTACTCATAAGAGATTGAGTAAAAGTGTTCGGTCACGTGGCGGCAGATCACAGATGGCCTTTACCGGCGTGGCAAAGGTGTGGCATTCACGTGTTTCCTGTCTACGAGTTACAAGTTTTTGAGGCTTCCTTGTGCGAATCGTTTAGTTGCCAGGAATTGTAGAACCCACGTTTGGGTCTGGATATGTTTTAAATTTTCACTACTGCTGCTATACTTATCGAGTCACTGGTTCTCTACAACTAGAGTGTTGAAAGGATTAAAGTGCGCCTCAAAGAGACTCCTTTCGTGCACTCGACGCATGTCTTCGAATTAGTTCTAGGACATGCCGGTTTCCTCGCGATGTTTTCTGTTACCGTTTTGAAAACGTGATATTGTATATATCACGTACATATATAACACACATAAATTTATCAATCGAAACAAGTCATTACACTCATTAGATAGAATATTCTTGACTGGCCTCACAGCTTAGTTGGTAGTAATCCTGCCTACTGCGCTGTTGGCTGTGGGTTCGATTCCCATCCAGGACAAATATTTGTGTGACGAACATGGATGTTTGTTTTGTGTCTGTGTGTATTTATTTACAAAAATATATATATGTATTATATCAGTTGTCTGGTTCCCATGATACAAGCAATGCTTAGCTTACTTTGGGGCTAGATGACGTTGTGCGAAATGTCCACCAATATAAAAAAAGTTAAAGGAATTTTCAAAATACAGTACAAAGGTACACTTTTCGGAAAATAGAGTTTCCCGTCCGGCCGTTAGTGAAAGCAAACAATAGAGTTGTATCTCATCGATCCTAATCGACGTTCACACCCTAACAATCTCCAAGTATGCATTAAACGGGCTCTCCCCCGGGACTGGACGCGTGACTCAGCTTGCTCCGTCCGACGGACACAGCACTGTGAAGCCAGGAGATCCACTCAGTATTGTGTGAGATATCGACGGAGCTGATGGCCCACTCGGTGTTAAGCGGTAACCTCATAACATCTTCAAACGTGGGGATAACATGGGTCATCCCCTACTTAGGCGTAAGGAGAGCCAAGTCGCATCGTATGCGCCAATAACTCTCAGATTTGAAGGTGGAATGACTCAAGTGTCTGTAATTTCACCGATAACCACACCTTTCAAACCGGAGCACAGTAAGCGAATGGTAGCAGTAATGGGTTACGTAACTGTATCACATAAAAAAATCTTTCATAAAGGTAAGGTTCCGTGTAAAACCGGATTTGTTCTCGAAAGTTCCCTACGCTGTGACCGGACTCTATGCAAAAAGGGTCACGTTCAAGATTGATTGTCTAATAGTTTTGAATAATGCTCAGGCTACTCAATGAGAGCTTTCCTTTCCAGTCGATACGAGTGGGGTGAAGTGATTTGGCATAAATTCTGATGATTCGTCGAAGTAATGTAATGATTTCTGTCAAAACAAGGTTTAAAATATGGTTAAATAATGATTGTTTATACACAAAAACATCACTGAGACATATTTTCGAGTTTATTTGGATGTCTGCAAGCTAGAAACAATAGCAATCAATATAATATTACTCTGGTTTGGCCTTAAAATTTGGCTAAAAGAATTCTCCCCTCTCAAAAGCAAATAAACTTAAGCCATATTCAATTTAAAGAGAAGACGAAAAACTTAATTAGTAATCTTTATAATGTCTCCGTTTGACAGTGTTCTGTGTGAAAGCAAATAGGAGGCCATCCACTAACGTTCTTTCCTGCAATAGTTGAGGACTGATTTGAGACTGATTTTTGATTTCAGGTCATTAGCAAATGAATTGGCATGACAACTAAATGATTCATGAACTGTTTTATGTCATACCTACTGTCACAGATTCTTTAACGGGATCAGCCCTATAGGAAAACGTTAATCGATGAACCCTTTTATCCAATGTTTAATCTGACGCGCATCACCGATTTGTGTGATGAACTAGCTCTTAAAACGATCTGGCTTGAAGTACGTTTAAGTTTTGTTAGTGAAATGAAATAATAATTAAATTGCAGGCGCATGAGACGTAACATCGTCTCGGGGTGATGGACGCGACGCAATGCGACTTGAGTCATCTCGTACTTTGGTGGAGAGGACTTGAGTCGTATTGCTGTTGTCTATGGGCGGCGGTTACCACTTAACATCAGGTGAGCCGTCAGCTAGTTCTATCACCAACAAGCAAAAATAATAACAAAAATGGCCAAAAACATAAAATTAAACAATATAACAACTAAACGCAGCTCTAAGCCCGCAATATAAAAGATCTACAAATGAAGCTTACACGATCCAAAAATATTATTCACAAGAGCTGGAACGGATGTTACAATGTGACAATGAATCTCGTGTCACTTCAGTTAGAGCACTAATTATTGAATATCTGTCGCAAATATACTGATACAACAGTCAAAAAGTAATAACTTTTATTGCAACTGAATAAAGATACTATTTGTTAAGCAGAAACGTAAAAATCGACAGCGGTCAAGTGGTATACGATAAGACGAATATTTGTTCGAAAAATACGATTATTATAAACGTTCCAAGCGATGTTAGGATACTTTGACGTGTTTATTGTCAGTACTTTGTGCGTGAATAATTAGAGTGACTTAAAAAATTAACTTGGCGACGTAATAACACGCTCGTTTGAAGCTAATTAACTCACGTTTTGGTAATAATGAGTTTGAAAGTTGGGAATTTGCCAAAATTGTTTGCTTTGTTTAAATTTGATCGTCATGTTGTATATTATTTATATCTAAATTATGCTTTAGAGTTTTTTAATCACACATTAACTGACCTCATTAGTTGTTTTAATTGATTGCTTGATTGAAATAATGGCCATGAGTACCCGTTAATCATTTTTCTATCGTTTGTTTATGGTGCAACCAAAAATGAAATACATGAGTATGATACGAATGAAATGAGTTTTTTTTTATTATGTGATACAGTTACGGAATGAGCCGACGACCCTCTCGGTGTTAGTGGTATGCGACTTGGGTTCTCCCCTACTAGGTACTACTGCAAGACCCAAGTCGCATCGCATGCGCCTGTAACTCTGAGACGCGTAGGTGGAATGTCTCATGTGCCAATTTCACTGACAACCAAACCTTTCAAACCGGAACACAGTAACGCGAATACATCACTGCTTGGCGGCGGAAATGGGCATGGTGGCAATACTTCTCGGACGAACATGGCGTTAGGTCTATTGCTCTTGAAATATGTGACATAAAAGCTAAGAAAATGATAAGAAAATATATGTTTATAAATAAGCTTCAAAGTGACTTCAAACGTTATGTACTCGTAAGTACATAACGATCAGATCACAACTCCTTGTTGTCGGCACAAAAGTAATATTGCGTTGTAACGCTAACATAGGCGACAATGCTATTGTCAGTTGTAGCCCGCCTCGGCAAACGCTAGGTGTGTGCTAATAAGTACATTTTTAGCGTTCTTTGTTAATGAACACGAAGTATCAATATGAGAAAAAATATTTATATTTTGATCACCGAACGGATTTAAGTTAGAGGCTGATTAAGTTATTTACTACGAAACGGGAATTAATCAAAAGTTACTTCAGAAAATGTACTGGTGGCAGCAGTGAACCAACATTGCTGTGTTCCGATGTGAAAGGTAGGTTCGGATATAACCTGCAGCATATTGCATCAGTTCTATCGGTCTAGTCTGAAGTCTCTAGTCTGAATTAAGATCCCATTTTTATCTTTCAAAGTAAGGGATGCAATGCTGGGTGACTTAGGTCTTCCTATATTAACACGGATCCAAGACTTGTTTTTCTTGTGTTCCTGCAGAAAAGATTGAATTCAGTTTCGAAAATTCGTTTCGAACCTCTCCCGTTGAACAACCTGCAGAAATGCAGCACTATAAAATAAAAGGGCTTCCTTTTCCTTCATTCCCCCATGACACCCTTCAATGGCATCCAAATCTGGTTTCACATTGTGTTTAGATGAAGCCTGGTATGCTACATGTCGCGGCGCCGCTGATTCTCTGGTCTAATGTGAGGCCATCCGCTATTTCCAGTGTGTTGCGCCGCGTCTCCGGTCGTGTCCGCCGGAGCCTTTGCCATTATCCGTCGATTTGCACCACCGCCTATTGGGGTTGTTGACAGTGTGACTTAGCAGCTTCACACTAACTAGATTTTTGTCGCATGCTCTTACGCAAGTTATTTTGTAAGAAGTCGCTTTTGTGATTTTACCAGAATGGCTTCAATAAGTTTGTGTTTAAAGTAGCTGTTCTATAGAATATAAACTTCTGTGTGTGACAAAAAAGGAAGTTTTTTTAAGAAGAACTGACGGCCCAGCTTATTGGAGTGGTAACTGCTGCCCATAGACAACCGCAATACGCAATACATCGAGGTATAATACTTCCACATGTCTCTGCCCAAAGAGTAGCATAGATAAACAACACTAAAGTCCAAGGTCAAAGAACAAACCTAAATTCGCATTGACTAAGGATTGAACCCTCGCTTTAGTTTAGAGTCTGGTTTGTAGTTTCGCTAAAAATTTACCAAAATTTCGAAAATGTACTACTTAATATATTATTTAGTCTTTTATGCCATAAATATGGGTCATGCAGGTTATATGATGGAAATTATAATTATCACACTATTTACATCAGATTAACAATTTGCAATTCATACAAAACTAATATTGGCATTAATTAACCCTCAAATATCGCGCGAGGGTCTTTCAGACCGTGTATTGTTCATCATACGCTTTATTCCTTAGCGTATAAGGATCATATTTGAGAGAATAGAACTACGTTTATAATGGTCCTTGTTGTTAATATTATGTGCAAACAAATAGTTAAATATTTTTATGTGATGTGCATCGTAAAAGTTGATTGAAGGGCCGTTTCATATCGTGGACACAATGGAAGGAATTATGGACCTAAGAGATGATCTTTATGGCGTGTACAGGTATAAGATTATAATAATTAATAAAGGAATTGGTTGTTGAATTAAAATAAATGTAGGTATTCTCGTTGATGGAAATAAGCGAATTGTGAACACAAGTACGTTTTGTGATACAGTACTGAGGTCATGATTCCTTGAGCGTTTTATAAAATCCAAAAATGCTACTAAGACTGACATTCTCTACTATAGAATCAATTAACGAACACATAAAAACACAATGTAGTAAGTACAAAGAGTAATAATTTAGATACATTCATAGGTATTTAGGTTCGTCCGGAAAAGTACTTCCACCATGCCCATATCTGAGGCCAAGTAGTAATGCATCTGCGTTACTGTGTTCCGGTGTGAATGGTATGGTTGCCGGTGATATTACAGGCACATGAGACATTCCACCTACACGGGTTAGAGTTATGGGCGCATACGATGCGACTTGGATCTTGTTGTACCTAGTTCGAGAGGCGAAGGACCCAAGTCACTCCGGTTGTTATGGGCCGAGGTTACCACATAAAACCAGGTGGGCCGTCGGATTGAACAGTAATTGTATCATATAAAAAAAAAAGTATGCGTAGGTCAATATCGGAAATTTTGAGATTATTATATAAATATAATTTGAGATACACGATTATCTGATAGAAAGCGCGCTTCAGATTTTTCATGGAAAGTGTACCTATTGGGAAGAAGCCCGTCTGATTCCCACTGATAATGCGTTCCGTTTTATTCGAATCAGTTTTGACTTTGAAGGAGTCTGCTTAACATGGTCGTTGGAAGGACCAAATTTCCTGACGAATTGAAATCATAATCGGGTAAAAACTGTCCAAATTATATCAAAATTTCAGATCCTATCACCCATCAATCCAAATGTATTTAAATTCAAATACACGTCACACTTTCTTGTCATAACTAAGGAAACAAGTCACAACGATTTACCGTCACTGTTTCACGTTCCCTCGCGTTCATTTCCATTGTCACGGAGCATGGGAAGTATGGTATTCTCGATCAGACAACAATACCACCCTTCGGAAGAGCCGAGAATTATTAACTGGTTCTGAATAATACGTATTTAAAATACATGTGTCCACGTACGGAACATTATTGATATTATATGATAGTTTATTTTAGAAGCTATTGTGTTCTGACGTCACAATGACGTCTTAGAAAACATCGTGTCCGTCGAAGGGTTACTCTCCCTCACAAAATGTTGGATTTTGGTCTGAGTCGTTAGCGCGGGTCACCGGGTCCGATGCGATTTGGGACAACTTTTGACGGGCATATGTCAGTTTTTATTATTATTTTTGTGTTGACTGACGAGTGACGTTAGCGGTCGCTTCAAAGAAGTGTATATGCTACGGGCAACGGATTAAAATAAGCTTTTAATACAAGCAGTTTCAATAAAATTGTTCTAAAATGTTGAATAAAAAAAAGGGTTTTAATAAAGACGTATACCACATGTATACCACAATGCATTTGATTTAAATAGTGTGGGTGCCCCTGAAACTTTTCGATCGGAATAATAATAAATATAAATATAATAATAAAATAACCATCAAACAGGATATTGTCTTTTATTTATTTTTCTCTTTACAAGGTAGAGTGGAATATCTATTAAAATCATACATGATCATTTTAATCCATGAAAAAATACTTTAGGCTTCACCTTCCTCACCAAACATTTAGCATACCACCAGCACTGTGTCGGAACAGCACTAGATACACAGCACAAACATCCGAAACTAAAGGATGTTTTCCTTTAGTAATAGTATCAAGGTCAACACATGATAAAGGGGCAGGTATAAAGAAACATCCAGTCATTAAGTCAAGGAGTGGAAAGAGCACTGCAGCTTGGAATTTTCCCTTATTAGTGATCCTATTCAGGAAGAACCCCAATTTTATTGTTTTTATTGTTAGTTTCATCACCTATTTTAAATTTCTTTCTTTATATTTAGATGAATGTAAAACTGATATATTTTTATTTTTATTTCATTGTGTATTTTTGTTCTCATCTGTTTCTTTTTTGTGTTATAAAGTGTTAGAATATATTGTGTGCTACTTAGTAAATAAATAAATGTCTATGTCTATGTCTATGTCTATGTCTATTCACGTAACAAGTATTCATTTTCTTTAAACCTGTTTATATTTAGAGTTTACGTATATTTGACTGGATCATTATTAATTAGGGATTATAAAAGTCCACTGTGAAGTTGTGGTGAGACAGTTGTGACTGACAATGTTTGCGACAAAGCATCGTGTTAACCGCCTTTGTGGTGTTTCAATGAACCGTCTCGTGGTAATGTGGCACATTAATTGTGATCGCGAGGAATCGGCCATCACAAAATGTATAACTAGAATGTTTAACGGGCCCATAATTGGCGTAGTTGCTTGCAAAAAGAGCGTTCGATCCCCCGCCGGGTAAAGTATTTTAGTTACCTAGCTAGAAGCCCTCCTTTAGGGGTTTCTTATCTGTACTCCCCATGGAGGGTCGGATAGGGTTTGAACAGGCGTCAAACTTAGCCATGAGTACGCGTGACCTTATGTTTTGAATATTAATGACGTTTCCAAGCCATTTCTCTATGAATTCTATGGAAATAAAGTTTTTGACTTTGACATCTTTATAGTATCGCTCTCAAGATTGTGTACATTAGATTGCCAAGTGAATACTCTTTAATTTGTTATTCATTTCAGGCTTTAAAGTTAGGGTCCGTACCACTAGTCTGATTCAAAGTTACAATCAAGTTTCTAAGTTGCCTTATAATTAGAATCCACTCAAAGAATCGACGCAAAGGCGTACATAGATATATTTATGATTTGTACAATTTCCTCAACATCGCTAATCCGATTTTCAAACAGGCTTAACTACATTTGTCTTGTCATAGGTATTGACACAATGACGTACGTCTGTCCGTTATCAATTACAAATCGTGAGAATTGTACACATAAGAATCTTTTAATGTTTCTATTTTACATTATCGTGGTACAAATTGTCGTAGCAACATTTACTTTTGACATCTTATCGAACCAGACAACTAATATAATACTTTTTTTTTTTTTGTAAATTCATACATATAATACATACTAACACCCAGGCACAGAACAAACATCTATGTTCGTCACACAAATGTTTGTCCTGGGTGGGAATCGAACCCACGACCTACAGCGCAGAGGCAGCGTTACTACCAACTGAGCTAAAGGAGAGTTCGATAATCTGGTCTGATAAAACTGCTCCCATAAACTAAATTTGATGACAAGATTTGACTGTTGGGTTAAATGGTAGGAAACCGACAACCTTCTCCGCATCTCTTGTCACTAGGAATTATTCATGAGGATTTCCCATCATGGAAAAAAGTTCGGTACACAAGCAAAGAGAAAAAAACACTCTTTTGTCCACTTGCACTATTTTTCCTTGAGTTTTTTGATGTCACCATATTAGTATGTATATTAATTTGCACATATGTATGACTTTTTGAAAGGTTTGTTAGCCATGCAAATTACAGGCACATAAAACTTACTTTGTGTCTCACGGTGGGCGTACCTAGATTTAAGTTTCGCTAAGTTAGAAGCTGTTGTGAGCAGATAATGATATCTCAAATGACACTTTTATCTACTCACAAAACGAAAATAAGACTTCTTTTTCAAGTTTCTTCATCTTGATCTCAGCATCAGACAAGTTATGAAGTTAGCAACACTTCCTAGAAAACAATAGTCCAGCAAAGTCTACCACGGTACCCGAAACGATCCAATTCTTATTTGCTTGCGTTTTAGCGCCGGTTGTTAAGGTATAATCATATCCATAAGATTTAAGAAGCGAATCTATACAAATAAATAAAATTGGAGTGTCTGTTTGTAATATTAAAATAACCGCTTTTTACTAAGTGCATATGGATGTATACACGGTACATATACCAAAACAACATTTTTTACAATTTTTGTCTGTCTGTCTGTCTGTTTGTTCCGGCTAATCTCTGAAATGGCTGGACCTTCACTGGCAGATAGCTGATGTAACAAGGAGTAACTGAGGCTACTTTTCCGGGGGTAAAATAGGGGTGGGTGATAAAACCGAATTCCACGCGAACGAAGTCACGGGCAACAGCTTTCATAAAAATCATCTCACCTAATCCATTTCCATCAAGTTTTAATTAAAAAGAGACATCAACTATACAGTGATCTTAAGAATGGTAATTGATTTAGGTTTAGGTAGAGAAGTTACGAGATAAATCACTGGACCTAGAACGAAGAATATTTAAAATGTGCTAGTTTCTTTCGTATCTAGAATCACGTACTTACTGAGAATGTGTACGAGAAGCCTTAGGGCTTTTAGTACACCCGCACTTTACATGGTCCACCCATGAATAAACAGCAGTATATGATTAGTTAATCAAAATACTATTTCCTAAATCCAATCCAACCACAAATAACATACTATTACATGACTGAAGTTTAAATATAAGTACAGTGGTTTGTAATTATAAATTAATTATTTAAATTATTCTACCATTTCTTTGGCTGGTAATCAAAATGTAGGATTTGTTGGATGTAGATCATTTAACAGACATTATAAGACTCCAACTAGGATACCTTGAAAATATTTGGTAACGGTCTTATGTTCTGAGTTACATTGGTCTTATTATAATAAGGAATTCCAGTGGAATCAAGAGTATGTATGTTTTCCTGTCATTTTGTAAGCGTAACATTTAGAAAGTTTCACTTCTATCTTGGACATATTCCGGCTCAGGCATTATACAGTAAACAAGACTGGTCCATACCCATAGTTTCTGATGTGTTAATTGGAAGATAAAGAAAGGAATTAGATCGGCTGTAGTGGTTTAGCGCTTGTTACGCCTGGTTACAATTTCACATTTGTCTGTTAGATATTTCGAAGACGTTGGAATTTTTGGTTGACTTGTGATTTGCTCGGCTCGAATATTCATGCATCATCATGAAAATATATGAATAATACGTTTCCTGCCATATTTCTTGAAAATAAGGTTACAAGTCTTTTAAACTCAAGCAAAACCAATTTCTAATGTGACACTATTTATCAACTACCTGTTGCCCGCGACTTCGTCCGCGTGGAATTCGGTTTTATCACGCACCCCTATTTTACCCCTCGGAAAAGTAGCCTAAGTTACTTCTTGTTACATCAGCTATCTGCCAGTAAAAGTCCCTTCAAAATCGGTCCAGCCATTTCAGAGATTAGCTGGAACAAACAGACAGACAGGCAGACAAAAATTTAAAAAAATAAAATCTTTTTGTGTATGTACCTGCCCTGTACACATCCATATGCATACACATACATATTATGATACACTTAGTAAAAAGCGGTTATTTTAATATTACAAATAGACACTCCAATTTTATTTATTTGTATAGATAAAAGACCAAAAAGTATTTGGGCTAGTGCATGTTATATGAATTTCATATTAATCAGGGGTTAAGTTTACAAAGTGGAAGGATAAAAGACAATATTCACGTTTGTATGGGAGTGCGTTCGGAAGTGATGCCCGCGCGGGTGTAAAGTGGTGGCACTACACAACCCTGGTTTGTTTAAGTAATGGACTATGCCAGGAGTATTGCTTTGCAGACGGAGAAATACATGGAGACTCCTTCACAGACAGCCGAATAGTTTTTGGTATGATGGTATAAAATTTGTTTTGAATATAAAGTCAAAGAAAAAAACTTTATTTCCATAGAATTCATAAATTTGACTCGAAAACGTCATAATATTCAAAACGTAAGGTCACACGATCACTAAGTTTGATGCCTGTTTAAACCCTATCCTCCCTCCATGGAAAGAACAGCCAAGAAACCCCTAAAGGAAGACTTCCTTTAATTTCACGAGCACGATCCTAGTAACAATCTGAGTAGGTTTCTTAATAATCGTTGAACAGATGAAAGTACTGGGAGATTTTTTATGCAATATCGATCATGAGTTGCGGGGCTATTCACAGCTTATCTCCTCTATATTTTACCCATATCGAGTTGACATCGATGTTTCAAAATTGGGTTTTATAATTGTAATAATCACAAGAAAATATATTTTTATACTTAACAAGATAAATTATGTCGGTTATACACACAGCATATCATTGTTTCGTATGAGATAAATGCTCATATTTTACAGATCATTTATGCATGACAATTAGGTCAAGTCAAACTTATCAAACTAAGCAAATTATTATTATTAAGAGTTAGGAAGATTAACGTACCATTATTTAAATTAATATTTTGCTGTATGATTTTTCCATTCGACTCCATATATTTCCTTGTGCTCCGCTGCCGCGTACTACAGAAGTCCTTCTTATTTTCGTAAACTACCCACAGTGTCCTTCTAAGAACCGTCGCAGCCGCTAAGTGGGGTTATGATCGCTGTTTAACCGAATTAACACGTTTAAATACGTCCAGATTCCTGTTTTAATTCTTTATTTACGGGAAAAAGTGGGGCATTTTTATTCTGAGAATAGCTTCCTTCCAGTCAGTAATGCTCAGTTTTTTTAATATTATACTAAAAAAACAAGCTTGTCAAAAAAAAAGTACGTATAATTAGAAAATTACTGCAAGTATATTGATTTGTATTGTATGTCGTGCTGTACAGTTGGTTGGTTGGCAAATATATATTGTATTGTATTGTCTTTTTATGTGACTTAGGTGACGTCAGCTCGTAGGGTACGAGCTGAGGGCCCACCTGTTAAGTGTAACCGCCGCCCACAGATAACAGCAAAGGTACTGTATTGATTCATTTAATAAGGTCACATGGTTTTTACAAAATATAAATTCCTTCTCAGTCTGGAATGGTCTCCGATAGACACAAAAGCACTTTGAGATTTTCATAGAGTAGAAATTGTATGTTATTTACTCTCTTTCTTCACAGGAAGCAGCTTGTAACGATATTCTGTGTGATGTGACAATCGGTATGTTATCACCTATTTTAGTTAGCTATAGTAGTCATGTTCACCAAGTCAGCCTAAAGGTTGGTATTGTGCACACTGAATAGTTAGCTACACTTGGCTAAGCCAACAGATATCTTCTAGTCGAGTCTTTGACACGTTTTTATCCAATTAATTTGATTAGTCTGTGGGCAGTGAAACTGATGGATTTTCTTCTTTGTAATGTTTTGACCGTAATCATTATATATTACAACATTAGAAAAGTGGCATTAGTTATGTGGAACAGAGTCGCTCAGGAAAGACACGAATGGAAAAGGTTAGATGAGGCCTTTGCCAACTAGCAAACATACCGAAAGAAAGTGCACAGTGAAGAGCAAGGAACAAATATTAAGTGAATAGATTTAGTTTTAATTTTGTTCTTTATTTGTTTTTATAATAAATGTTACCCCATAGACTCACCTTACAGATTTCTATTAAATAATGTGAACAGTATTTATACATTACTGTTCTTACTGAAATATTGTTTTACTGAAGTTTTTTCTGACGGGTCCGGTGGAACTATCAAGTTCCTTGTTTGATTGTATTTGTGGGTTTAAGAATATTTTTTTCTCTGGGTGAGTTCTATGAGTAAATGAACTCCTGAAGTCGGTAGCTGGAAAGATGATCTTACCGAGGGTAATCCCTTGCTGGGGTTTCAGCATTATTTATAGTTTATCTATAGCTTTCACTGGAGTCACGGTTTCATCCATAACACTGTTGATTTCTTTAACGATTACAAAGGCTGGTGTGCCATTGTACACTTCCAAAAAGGAAATCACGAACTTTAAGATATGACATAACTTGACTTGTCAACGACGTGATGATTAGATAATAATGGCGGGTTCTGAGGGTGAAGAGATCTTTGGAAATGTATGTAACTTTCTAAATTAACGTTGGTTTAGAGATATGTTTCAACTTTTGACTGGCCTTATAGCTCAGTTGGTAGGAACACTGCCTTCTGCGCTGTAGGTCGTGGGTTTGATTCCCATCCAGGGCAAATATTTGTGTGACGAACATAGATGTTTGTTCTGTGTCTGGGTGTTAATATAATAAATAAATAATCCGTATCTGTATTACATAAAAAAGAAGGGTTCATACTTACTGAGATATTAAAACATGGTCAGTAATTTTATGAAAAAACATATTTTTCCAAAGCCAGTAATACAGTCTACACCTCCATAAACCCTGATTAAACTTAAAGCATCAAGTTGAAAACCCAATATAGTATTAAACAATGGCTTTGCTCGTAACCTGCACGGTTTACGAGCAAATTTTATTTAGTTCAGAGAACAATGGGGGATAAATAATAAAAAATATCAATCACAGCTATCTGCCGGACACATATTTAGTAATTTGTTTAGTTATATTAGAGTTGGTCGTTTTAAGTCTCACTGAAACTCAGATGTTTACGACAAAATATTAATTGAGAAATTTCAGGCTTTGGAATAATTTTTTTAGCATTTCAAAGGTTTTACAAAAAATATTATTGTCTTATTACATTATCCTGGTACACATACAGAATCAGATATTCAATGTCTGTGCTACAGTAAAATCGCTTTGCTTTCATCTAGTCGGATTGTAGTTATTTACTTCATAGTCAGGTTTTGTAGATGTCGAATGCAATTAATGAATTCTGATGTCTTTTTGAATTTTTTTCCATAACGCTTTCTAAGGGTTTTTTATTGTGATACAGTTACGGAACAAGCCGACGACCCACCTGGTATTAAGTGGTAACCTCTGCCCGTAATAACCGATGCGACTTGGGTCCTCCGTACCTCTGAGAGGTGGAATGTCTTATTTGTGCCTGTAATTTCACCGGCAAATGGGCATGGTGGCAGTACTTCCCCGGACGAACTTGGCGTGACTACTGCTGTAAATAGTCTGGTTTTGTAGATGGCGAATGTACTTACTGAATCCCGATGTCTTTTTCCAATTTTTCCCATCACGATACCTAACTTGCGAATGTTTCTAGTTATAAAGTGGTCAAGGGTCTCTGTACTGCTACCGATTCCAGCAGTCTAAAGCCTACTATGTTAATTAATTTCCAGCAATATCGTACCGAGGCGTGGTAAATCGTGCCATATAATTTAATAATCGATATTTTGCCCACACCCACTGTACTATGTATACTGCTTTTGTCGTCAATTCCAGTCAATTTATGCCAATTTCAAGGGACTTTATGTATGTTTACGGGCTTCGATGAGGCGGGCAGCATTCTTCTGGCTTATAAGCCGTTCTCGACTCCGGGTTAACAATAACCGAATGGATTTACGACGGCATTGAATGTTTTTCTCGGTACGATTCGCGGGGCCGTCTCTACCACTTCATATAATTAGCTTGTGATCTTTGTTTTAACTGAGTTTTTGTTCTTCAGATCATCATCATTTTCATCATCATCATCATCATCATCATCATCATCATCCTGCCTTTATCCGACATTAGGTAGGGTCGAGATAACTTATAGTTTTTCTTCAATTTCCCTGTTTGTGCACATGATATAATATTTGTTTACAGTAATTGATGACAAAACGACTGGTTTGAGTAACAGTCTGTGACGTATGTCTTGGTTCGATTCCCGCACGGGACAAATGCTACCATAATCCAAATTTGTGGTAAAATATATTATTGTATTTTGATACTTCACAATTAGACACAGATAATATTAGTGCATAGACAGGAGACTACGAGTTATTTGAAATAACAAAATTCTAGGTTTAATCTGTTGGTGGAATCGGCTTAGAGAATCGTTTCATCCTGTTTATGTGAAACACAAAGGGCAGTGTTTGTGAGGCTGTCACGGATTAGGTCTGATTTAGTGCCCATTCGGGCCTGCACTTCGACAGCTTTTAGTCGGTTATACCTCCGAGACAAAGAGTCGAGGAAAAGCATTTGAAAAGGCTAGAAGAGTTGATTCAGGCAGTTGAAATTGTACCATGGTCCTCCGTGAAATTACCTATCTCAGCCCATTATTAGGTAAGTCAATTTTATCACGTGCCCTTATTATTTTTTCGCCCATAAATGTAATGTTACTAGGGTTTCAATTATTTATTTACAGGCGAAATTCGTGCTACTAGAGTCTTCCCATAGGGAGGAGAAAACGTAAGTTGTATTACTTTTGTTATGGGTAGGTTACCTCTTAACATAAGTTGGGCTATCAGACCGCTAGACATTGACTTCTAAATATTTACTAATGTACCGTCGATTGAAATTATCTCAAATACCTTTTGTCTAGTTTAACAGTTGGCAGCAGTAGAACTCACGCCATGTTCGTCCGGGGAAGTACTGCCACCATGCCCATTTCTGCCGCCAAGCAGTAACGCATTCGAGTTACTGTGCTCCGGTTTGAAAGGTGTGGTTGCCGGTGAAATTACAGGCACATGAGACATTCCACCTACACGTCTCAGAGTTACCGGCGCATACGTTGTGACTTGTATCTTATTGTACCTAGTAGGGAAGGACCCAAGTCGCATCGGTTGTTATAGGCAGAGGTTACCACAGGTGGGTCGTCGGCTCGTTCCGTAACTTTATGAAATAAAAAACAAGTTTTAATGGCGTGAACCCTGCGAAGGCAATGCCAGCTTTCACCCGCAAAATCCATTCATCCGCTGACTTTAATTACCATTTACCAATAGTTGGAGGAACCACATCCTCGTAAGAATATTGAAATATTGTCTCGTAAACGTCGACGGGCCTCGTTCGGTTAACCGACCCGCGAGATTGACGCGAAAGATGTATGACTTCATTTGTCTGACTTCGATATATCCATGCGAAAATACTTTTATCAACGAAATGTGAATTTTGAACTTTAAGTCCGACTTGTATGGTCCTTTTTGCATTATCTGAACTGTAAATATATTTGCAAAGTGGTGCTTTCAAGCGCATCTTTGTAACCGCGGCGATATGAGATCTTTCATCTTTTGGGAAAACAAAGATGTGAGTCGATGGCTTTTGTGTGATTTAGGGTCTGTCCATATTACGGGAAAATTATGGAGTCGTGATTGGATTTAAAAGGGATACGTACAAGTAGTTGGGCTTTTGGGTAAAATTTGGTTAAGTTACGAAACGACTCTCTATACGAATTTCTATTCTAAGATATTCTACTTCCTAATAATGCTGCATTCTTGGAGAATATTAAAGCAGTCGAGGCTTACAGATAAAATATATCTAAGAATTACGTTTCACCACTATAGGTCGTCGAGCATAGGAGATCGATATAGGAGCGTCGAGATGGAGACATACATACATACCCTCTATATGAAAGACCAACAATTATGTATATATATTTCTGTACCCCTAATGATACTCAATCGGTAGTACTGGGTAGTAACATGGGTACAACAAAGTGGCTTGTAACACTTAAGTTTGGCAACAGAAAGGTCACAATATTTGCAGTCAAATAATGACATTTGATTTAATTTGATATGATTCGATTTAATTTAATTTAACTTGCTGATGATCCTGTATTGAGTTCATGAATAAATGATTTATTATTATTAATTGACATCACTTATATCGTCACTTGTTGATTTTAAGTGACTGGACAGCTCAGTAACCCTGCCTTCTGCGCTGTAGGTCGTGGGTTCGATTCCCACCCAAGACAAATATTTGTATGACGAATATTGATGTTTGTTCTGTGTCTGGGTGTAAATATATACGTGTTTACAAAAAAGTGTATAAGTATTATATCAGTTGTCTGATATGCTTAGCTTACTTTGGGGCTAGATGGCGCTGTGTGTGAAATGTCCACCAATATAAAACAAGGTTAGGCCATAGATTTTCTGAATATTATTAATCGCTGTTACCTTTTTTGCGTGTGTGTGGATATGCCTTTAGTTAATGCATAAGTCAAGGCACAGAAGAATAGTTAATAAATCTGCATTTTGTAATCTGAAAGGGATTGCATATTTGTGGCTACAGACTATTTGTATTTCTGTCTTGTGTTGAGAAACATACGAGTGTAAGTTCCATTGCTTATAAAGCTTGATGCTATACTTTTTTACATCAAGGTGGCAATTTTCTTGTTTCATCACAAGGCAAATAAAAATAACAACACAGTACAGGAATCGAGGTTTAGATTCGGACGTTTGCTTTTGGCCTGCATCAGGTGAAAATTGTTTGTGTAAATTTAATCATTAGCTCATACCTATATGAATATGTGTAAAAAAACATGTATTCTGTCAGTTGTCTGGTTTATTTTATTTCCCAAAATCCACATATCATAAAAAACATATGTTAATCTTAATTACTAATTCTTATAGCCAATAATGGATTTACATTATACATAATAAAAGCTTGTAAGCATAAGGTATCCATAGTAAAAGCTATGCTTGGGGCTAGATGGCGCTGTGTAAATTGTCCACCAATATTATTATTTTACATTACATTAAATTGTAATATTAAAATTAGTTATTTATTCAGAAGATGTGGTTACTATAAACAGATTTCATAATTGTACTGTAAGATATAATTTTATTATGTTTTGCTCAATATCTCAACGTAAATATTTCACCCGCAATGCAACTTTGCCCATAATCCCACATAAACTATAGTTACAACTACATACAATTGTAATTATATACAGAAACACAAAATACATTTGTTCTACAACAATAGACGAACTAAATGCAATACCGTGCTCTGTCAATATAAATCCTGAGAAAAATACTAACTTTAGCTTTATCGCCTGACGTATTTACTTTAAAAAGGTCTTTAAAACTTGAATAACTTACTCAAATATGAACGTTATGAATCACAAAATAAGAGTGAGAATCAGAGATTTGTCTTGTAAGTCAAAGTATGACAAAAAATAATTTATGCTAAATTAATCTTCTTAATGAGGTATTTGTTGTTACTTTCGGAAAATGCATTTAGGCTTTTAGAAACATTCCTTTATGCTAACTGAGTTTGAATACAATAGGATATATAGTTGACTACGAAGTAACTGGGATATATTCAAGCACGTTTAACTATGATCTTGACTGACAGAAAACGCACTATTAAACCGTTAACTGCATTGAAAATTCATTTTCGTTCTTTTTATTCATCCATAATTCATCTTATTAAAGGGAAATTTTGTATGTAATATCAAACACCGCTTGATCAGTTCTGCCCGCACCGCGACAGTGCTGGGAAGCCAGATTCTCAAGGTCGTCGACTATACCCGTCCCCGTAACAGATGAAGACAGAACAAAACACTATCAAGTTAAAAAACAAACCTGTTGATAATAATTGGACCGTGCTATGCAGAAAACAGTCATGTGGGGAAAAGTACAAACGGAGTTATAAGCATTTTTCTGTCGATGGTTGCACTACGGTTATGTATTGATTCATATATTGTATTGGCTCATATCTCTGTGAATAATAGAGATATCGATGGCCGTCTTTGCAAAAAATCCATCATGTCGAATTTAGTATGGCCTCGTCTATAACTCATTTTTATAAAAAATACCACATGGCTGCTTTCTCCATAGACTAGGCCCAATTACGAGATATTTCAATTTATTCTTGCGACTTGATGCTTTTTTGCAGCTCTGCTACACACATAATTTAAAATCACAGCATACGCGACGGGTATATTTGTATATGTATCATTTATAGTTTAATTCATTGTGTAGTATTTCATAAGACAAATAAAAATATTTTTACTTTTCCTTTTTCTCACTCGTCTTTGTAAATCCAATCTTATCTTAGTTCCTCACTGAGGACGGCTGTGTTTCGACGTGGCTCGACTTACGAACAACATTGTGTGTGCGTTGTGCTCCAACAATGCAGACGTTGCCAACGTACATAGATAAGGGTTCGCAACTGTGTACCGTTAGCAGCATTACTGCTGGAGTTTATATCCCTTCAACATTATTATGTACACAAAATAGTTCATGAATTAATTTATTAAAGTCATTTCTTCACTTAAAAATTAGATTAAGCTACACAAATTTAATTATAATAATAATATTGGTGGACATTTCACAGCGCCATCTAGCCCCAAAGTAAGCTAAGCATAGCTTGTATCATGGGAACCAGACAACTGATATAATACTTATATACTTTTTTGTATAAAAAAGTACTTATTAACACCCAGACACAACAAATTCTATGTTCGTCACACAAATATTTGTCCTGGGTGACAATCAAACCCACGCACCTACAGCGCAGAAGGCAAGGTTACTGCCAATTGAGCTGTGAGTCAATCGAAATTCTCGCATGTTTTGCGCACCGTACCCCATATGAAGAGGATTAGCGATCGGCGGTGACGTCATGAATAAAATTAAAACCTTCGGGACGTAACACGGAGTGACAGGCCGATTGTACGGAACACGCTGTGAATAGCGCGGCCGCGGCCGGAGCCGGGTGATTACACACATGTAAACATTACAGTGGTGCACTGTTTGTTATGGGTGATATGGTTTTTTGAGCTATATACAGGGTGTGTGAAAAGTGAATTTTTAAATGTATGTATGTAACACTAAGTTGATGGGAAATAAAAGGCTTTATTATTATTATTATATACAGGATGTGTACGTGTTTCGGGTATGATTGCAGCTCAGTTTTTATTTTTATTACACCCATAACTATAGCATACACAGGTTGTCTTGAAGAGATTGCTCATACCAATTTACAGAAGTACAATGTGATGGAATCACTGGTATGAACAATCTCTTCAAGACAACCTGTGTAGGAGTAAACCACTAAAACCAGTCAAAAAGTCTGACTCTACACTCGCTAATCCTCTTCATATGGGGTACGGTGCGCAAAACATGCGAGAATTTCAATTGACTCACAGCTCAGTTGGTAGTAGTGCCTTCAGCGCTGTAGGTCGTGAGACAGACTCATTTTTGACTGGCCTCACAGCTCATTTGGTAGTAACTGTGCCTTCCGCGCTTAATGTCGTGAGTTCGATTCCCACGTAAGACACATATTTGTGTGAAGAATAGAGATATTGAAAACAGACTGAGTCTGATTTGTAATATATGTATTTTCAAAAAAGTATATAACATAACATATTTCTTACACACCCAAGCGCAGTATAAACATATATGCTTGTCACACACATTCAATCTTTTACTGGGAATCGAATGGTGGAAAATCGATGGTGCAGAAGGATTACTACCAATGAAGCTGTGAGGCCAGTCAACTTTCTTAATGATTATCATCATCATCGTTTATTAAGACGGATTTGCTGTTTACTGCAAACTTAAAGCCATTTCAAAAGAGCATTTCTGAGTTCCACAAAGCCACTTCATCAGTACAATATTATATCGAGCCTCTTTGAGGCGCACTTACAATCCTTTCACCACACTGGTTCGACAGAACCGGTGACTCGAAGAAGAAGAAGAAGAAGTACAATATTCATTCCAATTACAATTACTAATGACACCGAGGCGAATCGCACTCAAAAGACAACACATTTACTTCGACCATCTATTTGACTATTCATAGTTTCTCATTCCATTCATTTCACGTTTATAAATAAGTCATTAGACTCCGCGACCAATCACAGATAATCGGACACGAGAGAAGGCTTTCACGGGTATCTTCGAATCCTCCACACATGATTCTAGACATTCATGTAGTATTACAATGACAATACTGTTCACAGTATACACGAGCCGCCAGTAAGGAAACTCGCGCTGAAGTCGTGATATCGACGGCCATGATTCGACGGTCTTTATCACATTTGAAGTCACACCAAATCCATCAGTCGAGATGTTCTATCAGGCTTTATTAAACGCTTTAATAAAAAGCTAAATAGCTTCCATAACCCTGCCTTCTGCGCTGCAGGTCATGGGTTCGATTCCCTACCAGGACAAACATTTGTGTCACGAACTTAGATGATTGTTCTGTCTGGGTGTTCATATGAATTATGTATTTACGAAAAAGTATATTATAAGTATTATATCAGTTGTCTGGTTCCCATAATACAAGCTATGCTTAGCTTACTTTGGGGCTAGATGACGCTGTGTGAAATGTCCATCAATATTATTATTATATTTAAATTACAAAATGCATTTCAGGTACAATGTCTTTGCGCCTTGTCTCTGCCTAATCTAGCTGTTTTGTAAGAATGACATTATCCCATTCTAGTAGCTCTCGACTCTATGTGAAGTTCGTCTTGGGAAGTCCTGCTACCATGTCATTTCTGCCGTCAAGCACTAAATCGTGTTACTATTCCGCTTTGAAATGCTTGGTTTGTGAAATTACAAACACATGAGATATTCTGCCTGTACGTCTCAGAGTTACGGCCGCATGTAATTTGGGTCTTATATTTGAGTAGCGGAGGATCCAAGTCTTATTACTTCTCATAGCAGGCGGGCCATCTGCTCTAAGCTGCAAAAAACACAGCGACAATATGTAGATTGTTTACTGCGTCACTTATATTGTGGCGTAAACGCGTAACATGTCCGAACCTTTTGTCATTCCGAACAGTCTGGTCAGCCTTTGGAATCTCGCCTTTTGTCTTACCAGCTACCAGCTCGCTGGACGGGTACCGACTTGGAAAATTAATGACTTCGACGACTCAATTCTGTTTGTTGTCGATATCATTGTTTAGAAAATGTTGCTTCTTGTCTTAAATGCGACAAAGTAGTGTTTGTGTAACTTATCTTGTAAGTAAGGTTTTGTAATATTTTGCATCAATGTCGGGGTCCAAATAATATACGTATTTTTGGTATACATAGACATGATTTTCTTGTTTTTTTTTTTTTTTTTTATGTGATACAGTTACGGAACGAGCCGACGCGACGGCCCACCTGGTGTTAAGTGGTAACCTCTGCCCATAACAACCGATGCGACTTGGGTCCTCCCTTACTAGGTACGACAAGACCCAAGTCGCATCGTATGCGCCCGTAACTTTGAGACGTGTAGATGGAATGTCTCTTGTGCCTGTAATTTCACCGGCAACCACACCTTTCAAACCGGAACACAGTAACGCGAACGCGTTACTGCTTGGCAGCAGAAATGGGCATGGTGGCAGTACTTTCCCGGACGAACTTGGCGAGAGTTCTACTGCTCTTATTTATGAATTACCCATTTAATTTTCTTTATTGGGATGTTGTTTTATTATTGAAAACCTAATTGTTGCTAGATTCGAATTGGTTAATAATCTTAGTTTAAGTATGCTCTAAGCTTGTAAATGTAAGACCATCACGTCAATAAAAGTTTATAATGTATCAATAAGTACAATGCAATAGCTATTATAACCAAAAATAGTTAAAAAAATGTCTAAATTGAACACAGACATGAATTGTTGTTAATTGAATAGGTGGATATACGAATAGGTAGGAGAGCGTGGTGGTCTAGCGGTACTGACCCCCGAGTTTCAATCCGGAGGTCGCCGGTTCAAATCCCAACGTGTACCTATGAGTTTTTCGATTGAAAGATTTATGTGCGCAATACCACGTTCTCAAAACGGTGAAGGAAAACATCGTGAGGAAACCGACATGTCCTAGAACTAAAAATTCGAAGACATGTGTCGAGTGTACGAAAGGAGCCTCTTTGAGGCGCACTTACAATCCTTTCACCACACTGGTTCGATAGAACCGGTGACTCGAAGAAGAAGAATCGAATAGGTTTCAATGTAGAATTGTTTAGAACAGATTCAAGCATTTATCCCCGAAGGGGTAAACAAGGAAATACAAAATCAAAAATTATCTTTTCCTTTCGAATCAGTTGCAATTGAATCTACCCTTGAACGGATTACTGCGTGAGATTGAGGGGGCCGTATGTTACAATGCCGAGATTATTGTTACGTAAGCTAACCATTGCTGGTTTTGTATGTTCATATTTGTGATCCTTACATGTTAGTACAGACGTCCAATGTCAGCATGTAGAGTGGTGTCTCTTCCCATAACAATATATACCTATATAATATATATATATATATAATCATACTACTATGTCATAAACCGACTAATAATATTACCTACTACTACTATCTTTTAATCGCTGTAACGGAGGGGGGCGTTGATGTCTGTGACACAGTTTTATTACTTCAGCAGACGTCTTCGATTTTCAATTATAATGTAATCCATTGTATTTCCCCTATTTTTTTATATCGTGTCACAAAGATTAATATAACTTTAATAAACCCATTGGTTCACGTCAGGATTCGAACCGGCGACCTCCAGTTGAAACCTCTGTACCACTAAGGCACCACGCTTTGACAAACCGGCAATGGATCGGTAACATAACCATTACGTAATTTAAAGCGTGTGTTGAATGTTCGTTGTGCTTCCATTACTGATGGTAACTCATGGTATGGTCACACAATATGGTTCGAGGTTCGTTAGGTTTGCGACTCTATGGGGTGCTGTGGGGTGCTGTGGGGTAGATCATGGCTTTCAACATTTGATTGTATAAAAACTTATTAACACAGTTAAGTACAATTACATTAATTCATTAGTTTTTTTCATTATACACATAGAATTTTAATTTGTTCTAGTATTTTTTTGAGTTATCTGTAGACGTTTGTACATGATTTTAATATTATGTTCCTGACATTAATTAACTAAAAGTAGTTGAATAAAACGAGCGCCATTTTGATTTTATTATTTATTATTTGATTTATACTTTTTTTATTGAAAAGGTGTTTTCTATTTTTTATTGTATCAGCTATATATCTATGTTTTATAATAACATTATTATTAAATACTAGCAACCCGCCCCGACTTCGCAAAGGTAGCAAAACATATATGCCTGAAAAAGAAGATGTTCTTATTTAATTTCATAAGGATAACAATTGGTTTACGTGGAGCAAGTACAGCTCCCAGTCGGCATGATTGCTCCTTACAACTTCATAAATAGTCGTCATATTTCTTACATACATACTTTCTTTAAAACTGTAAGAAAATCCGTTTTGTAGTTTTGAGTTTATCGCGTTCAGACAAACAGACGCGGTGGGGGGACTTTGTTATAATATTATGATATATGTTGGTTACCTTACTACGATTTCAACGGGAAATTGGCCAAGAATTGGCACAAACTTTTGACATCAGCTGAAGCACTTTTTTAAAATGGAACCATACATCTTGTATCTAATATTAATTCAAAAATATGAATATAAATTTACACTGATGCCCTCTGATTCAACGGTTTCGAAAAGTTTCATCCGTCGCTAATCTCCGCCACCACGCATGAATAAAATCAAACGATCAAACACAAAGCGTCGAACAATGAATTCATTTTACAAAACCCGGTACAAATATCCGACCCCCATTATACGTGGATTATCCGACGCCCTGAAGTGTACTGTTTAATTTTATTGGCGAATTAATTGTCCGACAGTGCACGACAAATAAACCGGAGCGCGGAGAGCACTTGGACCCGCGCGCGCGGGGGTTTGTGTCCATTGTTATTATTACTGCACGGATTAGTATAAGCCAGTTTACATTTGCAGATTGCTGACATTGTTTTAGGGAAACTGTATTTATAGTTTATACAATCATATTGCTTGCTATGGGCGGAGGCTACCCATCTGCTCCGGCACCACGCATGGTGGGCCATCTGCTTGTTTGGTAACTTTACCATCATATAAAAGAAAGTTTGAATGTAATGAACGTAAATCTTCATTCTGATCTGGGCTATCTGCGTTAAACAATGAATCGGTGTAACTGTCGCGATATGATTCATCTCTAATCGATGCTGTGGCTTTCTGATATGGTGTGCCAGTCTGTGGCAACTTACAACATTTACAACATACTAGGCAGCTATAACACACGTCTCACACTCATTTAATTATGTTTATCATTAACTATAGATACAATAATTATTATTTTACGCAGCAAAACGAAAAATAACCGACTTCATCGCCAATGAACAAGAATGATTCGCGATGACATATTATTCCAGTTATTTTTATTTTAAAATCAAACTACTCATGTTATTTAAAATAAATTTCTATGGGACGAATCGGAAAGTTTTGCTTTCATATAAAAAAACACAGATAAAGATCTCCGTTTATGAAGTCAGTTAAAAAGAAAAAATATTAATAAAATTGTATATTCTATTAATCTTCTGAGGCGACTCTACTACTACTAATTATGTCACTGGCTCCTCCGAACTGAGTGGTGAACAATTATAGTGCACCACAAAGATTCTCCTTTCGTCTATCCTTTGAGTCCCAGATTTCCATCGAGTCGTTGATATAATAATATTATGCTCAATTGGTCTTACAATGACCAATTTGATTCCAGATCAAAACTGCCACTACGGGTAGCAAGTTTAGATAATAATATTAGTGGACATTTCACACAGCGCCATCTTAGCCTCAAAGTAAGCTAATTATAGTTTGTATCATGGGAACCAGACAAATGTATTTTTTTTTCATTTTTCTTGCTTACTACATTATAATACATATTAATACCCAGACACAGAACAAACATCTATGTTCGTCACATAAATGTCTGTCCTGAGTGGGAATCGAACCCACGACTTATAGCGCCGAAGACAGGGTTACTACTAGCTGAGCTATGAGGCCAGTCAACATTCCGGCAACAGTTGATATTCCGACATCTAAGAATTGACACTTCACACGGGACATGTCAATTTGACATTGACAGTTCGGACGTCGTAATCACCGTCACATTCTTGAAATATAACGGTCACCAAGTTTTCTAAATATTACTTTGAATCTCTGACCTTATGTCACGATACAAACCTTGTTCTCCCATTGTGCCAGCATCCAAACACAGATGCAAAGACGTTCCCACAACCCTCATCCTAAGCATATCAAATGTGAGTTAGCGAAAAAAATCATATAAAAAATATGACAAGGATTATTGTGATTGACGCAGACATCTTGTATTCAACGCGAACAATTCGAGTTCATAGGTCGTGTTTGAAGCTTTGTGTTATTATGAAAGTGTCACCTTAGGGAAACAATGTGAGTTTTGTTCATGTAGATTCTCCTTTGTGTTGCGATGTTACTGTCGTCTATAGAGATGTTGATTTGAACGGACAGACCAACATACTCGCTTCTAATGTAATACCTTGGGTCTGAATTCATTTATAAGGTTTGGTAATGTGATTATTTTTCAGGGTCAGTATTGTTTAAAATGCATATCCTGGTGATGAATTGATGTAAAATGTCGTCCTATCTATTGACATTTTGAGATTTCATGGAAGGAAGTATCCGAAACCAAAACAGTCTCGCTTCAAAACGAAAGTGGAACTTGAAACAGCTATGTTAAATTTTGCCATAAATTTCCCAAACACGACAGTTTCCTGGGCTCATATTTGTCATCCTAACAAGGTGCACCCTTGATGGTGATCAGCATCTGAAAGCCTGTCCAACGGTCCTGGGAACATCTAGCCAATAAATAATATTCGTTATCACACACTTATTAAATCATTTCGCCTCATAAATCTATTACAAAGGAGTGAGTTGCTCTCAAAATGACATTAGGCGAGTTATACATGGGCTTTATGGAATTATTATGGACTAATAATGTGGACCACAAAGTGCTTTGCATATAAATCTCCTAATTACAGCGATTCAGGGCGAACTAATCTCGACTAGACCATTCTTGCATTTGCATAGGATTTTTATAACAATTGTGTTTTGATTTAGGGGAATGAAGGTGCGACCAGCGGATGAGATGGACTATTGTGCGTCTGTGTGTCGGTTGAAGAATAAAATTTGTATTAATGTGTAAATTGTACTTTATGTGTAAATACTCTTTGAATGTACCGTTATAAATTTACTGTTGAAACACTGTGATACGAATATCCGTGATTCATTATTATAGATAAATTTATAAGAACTCTTTTGATTAAAACTAATTGTAATGATAACTAGTGAACCCACCCCGGATTCGCACGGGTGCAAACCACTAATAACGAAAACATGGAGTAATCAAAAATTAAGTGATAATTTTTTGACAGAACACCGTCATAATTCAGTCAGTATGCTCTAAATATTTACAATAAACACATCCTTTCTATTTATCGTTCTTTCTATTAGTAAAAACCGTATTGAAATCCTTTGCATGCTTTAGAAGAAGTAAGCGGAGAAAACAAAGAGACAGATAACGACTTTGTTTTACACTATTTAGGGGTTAGAAATACCAAATGTAATGCTCAATTTATTGTAAACTAATGAAGTCACCTCGCTTAACTAAGAAATTTAAAACTTTAACTACCTTCGTTTATATAAAATTACAGAATTACCAACCATTATTAATAGTTATATTAATTATATGATTAAATTCTACCTGATTTGTAAATAAAAAGGTATATCGATTGCAAACAGGATTTACTCAGGACAATTCCAGTAGGAATTTTTGAGTGTAGATTACTTAAATGTAACTTTTTGAAAATTATAAAAGCTTTTTTTCATAATAACTGGTTGCCCCTCTGTAAGCGCTCGTTTCTAGTCGTGACACGCAATAAAATGGATTAGCGCAATTGTAACCCGTTCCATTGTCCGTGTGTCCTCCGCCTTACTGCCGTACAAACTGTGGCGTCGCTCACGAATTCATATTAAACACAAATTAACATATAGACCTCACCATTGTACTTATCTAAGATTTATATATGTAAACAACTAGTGAGACAGAGTGATGGCAGAATTCTGTCATTGTGAACGGAGTTAACGAACTATTGTCAGTCATACGAGTTGTTTTTTAAACTAGATTTACTTTTGATGAGTCGCGATTTGCACGTTATTTTGTCATTCTTTTCAATTAGACGCGGGATTGTTTCTTTCTCTAGTTTCTTGTGAATTATGAGGTCATAGAAATGTGGACGTTGCTTTGTTGTTTAAAGGGGTCTCGGCCTGTTGGTAATGTATTGAGCCGCTCAATGATTATTAAACAGCTTAATGTAGATAAAAAATGTACTATTTCAACAATAAATATATTCAAATTGTCAACCGTATTACGAGATACGTAGGACGAGATTCGTTACCTTGCGTAACTCAGTTGTTACAGCACGGAAGGTAATGTTCTACCAACTGTATACCTTTTATTTGTTAAAATTTAAATACTGTAATAATAAGTCACTTTTCATAAGTTGTTCGTCTCATTTATGTTAATTTCGTAAAATCACTAATATTTTAACAACTAGTTTTTTTAGTAACCCTACCTTCTGCGCTGTAGGTCGTGGGTTCGATCCCCACTCAGGACAAAAATTTATGTGACATTTGTAACATTGATGTTTGTTCTGTGTCTGGGTGTTAATATGTATTATAAGTATGAATTTACAAAAGAAAAGTATATAAGTATTATATCAGTTGGCTGGTTCCCATGATACAAGCTATGCTTAGCTTACTTTGGGGCTAGATGGCGCTGTGTGAAATGTCCACCATTATTATTATTATTATTATTATATTATTATTATAAGATCTCCAACGATGTCTGTCTTGCTTAGATCTGAATTGACAACCTGATGTTAAGTGGGTGTGTAGCCGAGTTGTGGCGGGACCCCTAATCCTAGTCTGGCAACTGACTCTCTAGTGGACTCCTGGCCTAAGTCGGTTGCTAACACCAGTTCCAATACAATTTCGAATTGTGCCAATCGTTAGGAGCTTGGGCTGAGTTCTAACGTGAAAGTGGTTGTTAGCTGGCATTTGCTCTACGCTACGCATAATTGACGTTGAAAACAAGCTGTTTTTTTCATTTAAAAATAGCAATTATAGCAATATCCACAATTATTTCTGCAGTCGGTATACAGGAAGTCAATTTGCTATGAAAATCGAAACAGGAACCATCTAGAACTTTCCCGTATTACAATGTTTTGTTTGGATGTCCGGTCGCGGCGGAAGACGCACAACATCCCACAAACTTACACCTTTCAAATTGGCCGCCGGACTTGGCGGAAACTCTCATTGTTCACTGTGATTACTTCCGGAAAAAAAATTGTGAAAAAAGTTTTTTTTAATACAAAAAGATGTTTGTACGTTTTCTCGGTTTAAATTCGAAGTTCGGAAGAACTCGGAAGTAATTAAAGGCTTCGCTTTCAGTCGGACAGGTTTTGCAAAATACTTCCGCGAGTCGCCAGGTGGAATTACCGGAAGTTGGTTGGCTGATCATTTGTTTGGTATCCGGTCATGTGAGAGAGTTTGCGTTAAGATTTCGTTAAAACAGCCTAAAAAAGCGAATGGTTGATTTTAAAAACTAATATGTATTATTATATGTATATTTATTATGGTACTAATATGTATTTTATGTATCTGTTAAGTTACAATTTGGATTAATGGCCTAAAAAGTAACTTGATTGACTAAACTTCTATAATCAGTGAAATTATGGTAGGAAGTGGTCGAAATCAAATTTACTGTATTTTAGTTACACTGTAGTATGTGTCGTTATGAATATATTTCAGATGAGTTTTGCTCACAACCGCTCACTCATGTTCCGATTGTAATGCCTATTACAGCTCAGTTGGTAACCCTGCCTTCTGCGCTGCAGGTCGTGGGTTCAATTCCTACCCATGACAAAGACTCGTGTGACGAACTTAGATGTTTGTTCTGTGTCTGGGTGTTAGCACATATTTAGTTTCCAGAGCTATGCTTAGTTTGGGGCTAGATCGCGCTATGTGAATTGTCCACCAATATTTATTATTTCCAGGAAATAATCTGATTCGAAACTAAATATTACAACTATTTCCACCGTCCCTTACCATTCCTGTTTTAGTTCAGTCCATCCAAAGGTCGCCTGGAAAAGATTACCTTAAACAATAAGGCCGCCATTGTGCTTCACATTAAACTAATATTTCTTGTAAAATTATTTATGTTAATATTGTGGTGTACAATAAAGAGTTTCCTATCTATCTATCTATCTATCTGTCTATACTTCATAACACAACTAGAAGACAATATCTAAACACACATAGTTTTCCTTTTCAGCAACAATACCCGTTCCTCCCTAGAACAGTTTACAGACCCGCCAGTATAAGCTGAGCTGTGAAATGCATGCCACGTTCCCGTTTTCACCGCCGTAGTGGGAGCGGGGGGCGGGTGAGGGTTTCAGGGTTGGCTGGTTCAGGTGCAGTGCATTTGTCTTCGGGCTTAGAGCGCATGTATCTCAGGCAGGAAATTAGGTTTGGATGTTTGTATGTGGTTCGTATCTGTGGGACGGTGCTATGCAGTGTGACGGGAAAGTTTATAGATTTAATTAATTACTGGAGCTAACGTAACATTTAACTCCAGGTGGGCCATCAGCTCGTTCCATATATTTGTCACAAAAAATGCGGTACAACTTATGTCCGGGGAATACTGCCTCCATATTAATTTCCGCTATCGAGCATAGTGTACTAGCGTTGTGTTCCGGTTTATAGGTTGTGAGTGCCAGTGTAATTACAGGCACATAGAAAATTTCATCTTCCATTCTCAGTATGACGGACGCAATGCGATGCTTCAAATCATCCCGTACTCAAATACAAGAATACCCAAGTTTTATTGTAATGGTTATGGGCAGGTACTGTTGTACCTAGTAATATTTTTCAGGCAGTAGAACTTGTGCCTTTACGTTCGCGTAACCATTACCACATCTGTTTCTGCCACCAAACAGTAACGCAAACGTCTTACTTTTCGGTTTGTAATGTGGTTGCTTGTGAAATTACGGACATGAGAGACACCTTCACGTATCAAAGTTACGGGCGCAAGACGATGCAACGCGGTCATCTCATACCTAAGTAGTGGAGGACCCCAAGACGTATTGTTTTGTTTTATGAAACAATTCAGTATTATAGAATACTTCGGCACACCTGATATTAAGTTACCGCTCAATATCAGGTGTGTCATCATGATCACCTCGTAACTTAGTCATATGAATAAACAAAAAAAAACATTAGACCGCGATATGTTTATTACATTTACAACATCGTCTCATAACGTAGTAATACTATACTATACTATACTTTTATTCATGAAACCTTATTACATGTCAATAAACTAATACAATTAATAAAAAATAACAACATTATCAAAACAATAACATGGTATGTATAAAGTGTAAAAATTATAATATTTATATGTCAAATACTGGAGACATTCTACAGTTCAGGTAACGTAGGATAATACATAGGTAATATATATATATTTCTCGTATTATAATTCCAATCTTAGAACATTTTATTTTTTTTAGTCGACCCGTCTGCGAATTTATAGCATAAGTATAAGTAACCGGGCCATGTTTTTTTTACAGATAATTTTCTTCGTGTCGACATTCGGTACAACGCCATCCCATGACTACATTCGCCGTCTTTCAGCAACTCGAGGACAATGTTTTCGGAGATAGCACCGCTATAGATTACACTTCATTAATCGCATACAAACCGTTGCGTTTGAATTTCGAATGTGCTCGATTCAAAGATCGAACACTAAGCCGTGGCCAGCCAGCCAGATTTTGAAATTAGAATAGACTGAAGTACAATGTGAATAGACATGGCCTTTAGATACTTTTTGTATTTAGATTTAGAGTTATTGGTATTTAGAACTCGAGGATGACAATAATTATAAATATATTATTACGAATGGTTTTTTTAGGTTAATTAAATATACCTATATATAATATGATGTGTAAATATAAATACTTAAATATTATATACGGAAATGGGAATGGACCACCAACATTTAAAATGATAGGAAACGGAAACTGAATGTTGAAAAAATGAAGGTGACAGTTCTGTTTTCAAATACAAAACAAAAGTGCTACAGAAGAAGAATATCGTCTAAAAGGAGGTTACAATATTAAATTAAAACCTTTTTAGTCGTGTTGAAAACTTAATAATGAATAGAAAAAATTTAATGAATTCATTTATTAGAATTCATTAGTAAGCTTAGTTGCCACACCCACGATGAATCAGCGCGGTAGCCGACTTGATCTTGTGTTTTTTTTATACACCATTATTCATTAGCTTTGATTAGGAGGTGATACAATGAAACGGTTTATTTCACGCGAATTATGGAGTAATTAATATTACCAGAGGTTATTATAGCCGCCTTTATAATGATTTAGCTGGCTGATTTTTCTATTAAGTAGTCGTTTGATACTGAAGTCGATTTATATACAGAGGATAATGATTAAAATATTTACCAAATTAACTTTCAAACGTGAATGAATATGTCTTTCATTGGCTAACTGAAAAACATTATAGACTTAATTATATTAAAATAATCGTCTCAATTTGATAATACTAATATGTACCCCTCTTCCCTTAAGGTGTCCCTTAAGGTTGTGGCTCAGCGGTCACTGATCACTTCGTCGGTCAAACAATGTAAAGTTCTCAGTATATTATATGGTTATAAGTTTGAAAAACTTTACGAAATATCGGCATTCAAACAAAATATTCGGGATTAAAATAACCTAATTAATTTGAACACAAATATTTAGGTCATACTCGGCTTGGGAAAATATATCCAGGTCTTCAAGTAAATTAAATACACTGAAAAATACAAAAGAGAATTATTAAAATTCTTAACAAAGCCATATCGTATCATTATTACAGCGAACAGTAGCTGTACGTGTAAATTAATTTAGTGCGGTTCTGAATTTACACGAGTCACGTTTTACGTTTGGAGTTAATTTACCGGGTGCGGTGGGGTGCGGTAATTAGTTTTGTTTCACTGTTTATATTCTAACCAATTTATAATTCATCCATGTCGAAATAACTTCTTGATATTTATTTTTATTTACTTATTATTCGTATATTAAATAGGGGGGTTTTCATTTCAAAACTCTAATAGCTTTTAATTGATACAATAAATGTATTTGCTATATTTTTTGTATGCAATTTTTTTTATACTAATTTTTAATTTACTTGAGAGTAATTATTATAAAAAAAACCGAATCTTGTTTGAGGTTTCTTGTTTGTTCTTCCCCTAATCAGGGGATCAGATAGGGTTTGAACAGGCGTTAATCTTAGCGATAAGTACGCGTGACCTGTGTGATGATGTTTTGAATGCCCACGTTGCTCACGACTGTATTTGATATTTGATAACCCTTTGAATCCCTACACGTGTCCCCCGGGTGGTGCGAAAGGAGCAACCCAAAGTAGCAGTAGAATTTGTGCTAAGTTCGCCCGGAGAAGTACTGCCACCACACCTGGTAATCTGCCGCCAAGCAGTGATGCACTCGTGTTGCTGTGTTCCGGTGGAAGGGAGTGGGTGCCGGTGAAATTGCAGCCGCATGAGACGTAACATCCCCGTCTCGGGGTGATGGACGCAACGCAATGCGACTTGAGTCATCTCGTACTTTGGTGGAGAGAACTTAAATCTTATTGCTGATCATTTAAATAAAATTTTAAAAAACTTACTTATTGACTTAGGTACCTATTTACAATATTAATCATAACAAATCGTTTTGAAAGAAATAAGCTTTCGATACGACTTAAATGCTTTCGCTTAAGTTTACTTAGTTTTCTTTAAGTTTATGTATTCTGTTTGCTGGCTTATTATTGCGTCGTGACGTCCGATGGACGAGTACTGTTACCATAAATACAAATTCACGCTTAGTTTAAGTCTGTTGCCAAAATCGCCAAAGCATAAATTGTTAGCACATAGTTCTTAAATACTAAGTATTATCGTTTTTGTACTTTTTCTAATATGACCATTCAACGATTATTATTATTATTACTATTAAACTAACTACTATTAAAAACAGTTTTTTCACAATTACCTGATCGTTATCTACCTAATCCACGTGTTTATTTCAAAAGAGTATTCTGCCAAATGAATACATTCTAAACACCTGTTCCTAATCCCGCCTAATTTTGAATTTGGAACTAGTGTTGTCCACCCGGCGTGAAACGGCACTCGTCGACGATCAGCTCCCCGCGGAGTGCGCGCGGCCGCGGCCGTCTCCGCTAGGGACGCGCGCATCCACGCGAGAGAATCAACAACTCAACGCCACACGCCGAACTGAGCTCTACGCTAAACTCGTAAGACTCAGTTTCGAGCGGTGAATCTAATTCAACGTTTTAAAGATGAGTGCACACCGTACGCAGTTTTCCGCTAATTATGAAGCTAATACCGGCTTTATTCCCTCCTGCTGTGATAAATTTTAATTTAATAAGTATTACCATTGGATCGCATAATTTTATCGTTATACATTATTTATCAGAGTGTGATATTCTCTTAATTGTATTGAATGGCACCTGTAATTGATTCGAAAGTTAAGTTTATTCACTTGTTTGATTTTCTCAAAATAGGTCCGGTTAGTTCACAATATGGGAGTATTTTAAATGACGTTATTAAGCTTAGCTTAGATTGAGTAGCAGTAAAACTTATGCCACCAAGCAGTACCTAATGCATTCGCGTTACTGAGTTCCGGTTGAAAAGGTGTGGTTACCTGTGAAATTACACAAGAGCACAAGAGACATTGCATCTTGACGTCTCAGTTACGCAATTTGGAGTAGGATCCAAGTCGCATTGGTTGTTATGGACAGAGGTTACCCTTGAAATCAGGTGGGCTATCTGCGTGTTCCTTAACTTTATTACATAAAAAGCTAGGTGACTAAAACAGTCAGAGACAATATCAGATTTGCAACTCTGCTTCCCTATCTACGACCAGTGGTTTCGACTGTTTGTCTTCTATATGAGAGTCAGGACTTTGTTACTAATCCACAATTTTGTATACTTTGATTATGGAATAAAGCTACTTTTTCTGAATAACGGTTCAGCGCTTCATTATCGATCTAATAACATTTACACTCTCAAAGCAGTGAAAACAGCCTATTCTCGATAAGCGTGAGTGAACGTCTATAATTAGCTACGAAATTAACCAGATTAGTCTTCAAGTTCAATTATGCAACAAAACTGGTAGTACTCGTTACAAATGATGGAAACTGCAGTATGATAACTTGAAAATTTATATATAGCTTGAGTTGTAGGCAGAGAAGTAACTTCATAATTGAAAATTCCAAAAACTTTCTCCAAGTAACGCCCGCTTTAAATAACTGATTACTATTTCCCTTCCGTAAGAGGCGAGCACAATGTAAAAATGGCCGTTTTGAATAGAGGGCGCTAAAGAATGCTATTCACATTTCCAATAGAAGCTATCGAGGCAACAGAAGCAACACAGACAATTTATCGAGGCAACAGAAGCAATACAGATAATTCTCATTACACACATTTCACTGTTCGGTGTTGTCGGTCTATTCTAATGTACCATTGTGCAGAACCGCGGGCGGTCGACAATCGGCCTCTTTGTTGCCCATCACTAGCGCTCCCGCCAAAATTCAAATGTCATCGTTCCAATTCCAAATTCAATTACGTGTAATTAATATGGAGGTGTTCCAGTGGCGGAACTGGATCTCTTACACATTTGGAAACAATAGATTTAAAAAAAAAAAACTAGCGTAGAGAGCGGCGACTTCCAAAGAGGTTGAACGCAACTCATGTTACGACTTTTTTGGTCATTTTTTTCCGAGTGAAGTCGGTAATAATGATAAATGTGTGATGTGAATGTTTCTACCACTTGTGAAATTAATTTAAATAAGTCAACACCTCAGATTTGGTATGCCCCGTCATAAATGAGAAATATTGTACATATAAAAAAGAAAATGCCTGTATTTATAATGTCGACAAAGTAATTGATATATAAACAGATATTCCACGTAACTAACCTAAATTGGATACGTAACTGTCAGATGTAATAAATAAATATTGGTGGATATGTCACACGGCGCCATCTAGCCCCAAAGTAAGCTAAGCATAGCTTGTATCATGGAAACCAGACAACTGATAATACTTATATACTATTTTCGTAAATACATACATAAAATACATATTAAAACCCAGACACAGAACAAAACTATGTATGTGTCACACAAATATTTATCCTAGGTCCTGGGTGGGAACCCACGACTTACAGCGCAGATGGCAGGTTTACTAGAAACTGAGCTGTTATACACTGGTCTCACAGCTCAGTTGGTAGTAAACCTGACCATCTTAGTGTCAGTTTCCCACTCCTTAGTCTGTGTGTATTGTGTTATGTGGTGACCAGTTTATCTGTTGGCTTGAACAGTAGCCGAAGAGTAATTATTCCACTAGCCGTGAGTGTTCAGAAGTTTAGTGCCCAAGACAATGTTCATTGTGTGGAACTGGTATTAGATACAGCGGTAGGGTAGCCAAGCCATATCTTAGTTAGGAAAATACTTAGATAAGTAACGCTTTACTGATGTAGAGCGTTACTTATCTAAGTATGTCCCAAAGTAAGCTAAGCAAAGCTTGTATCTTGGGAACCAGAAAATTGATATAATACTTATGTACTTTTTTGTGTAAATATATACATATAATACATATTGACACCCAGACTTTGTCCTGGGTGGGAATCGAACCCACGAGCTACAGCGCATAAGGTAGCGTTACTACTACCTGAGTTATAAGCTAGTCAGTTTCCAGCTTAAAAAACTCGTATACGTCGGGATTTGAACCGGTGTCCTTCGGATTAGTACCACTAGGCCACCTTGCTCTCTTCACGACGAACGAAGGACTCACTTGTTCATGGTAACACTATCGAGTAGCCGGAACACGTATTTTAATAATTAGAGTACCGTAGGCGGCATATTATTTAAAAGGCAGCCAACAATAAGGGGGCGCGACTCGGCATCCGTTCAGCCAAGTGTTAAAACCATTGTTTGAAGCCTTTTTGTCCTACACATTTGACATACCGACGTTATGGGACAAAGAGTGAAGAAATGAACTGAATGAATAATTAAGTTATTGGATTCATGGTGCGGGAAGCTGTGTTGAAACTAGGTTTTCTTTAAATAATAACACATTTATTGTCTCTAATAAAAATGGAAACACATGTAAAAGGAAATACATTTTTTTTGTGAAAAACCACTTTTATGAAAGACTGGTGCTACAGGTAGGTTAGAAGCCTGTGTTACTAGTCACCAGGCCACTCCACGGAACACAAAAGCCTTAAGAAAGTAAGATACCATAGGGATGATAAAACATAAAAATAAGATGGTAGCTAAAGACAATTGCTTTGCAATGTTAGATAAAATTAGGCCAGACAACAACTGAAATTAATTACAGACAGGTTGAGTGTGTGTGTGTGTGTGTGTCTGTTGTGTGGGAGAGTGCGTGTGTGTGTGTGTGTGTGTGTGTGTGTGTGTGTGTGTGTGTGAATAAGTGTTTGTTGTGCTTGGGTCCGAACTGAAGTGAAAACGGGATGAGGAAATTTCTTTAAAGTCAAGTCAAAGTCAACAAAACTTTATTCCCATAGAATTCATAGACATCTTTTTTGTTTCGAAACGTCAATAAGTAACGTTCAGAACATAAGGTCACGCGTAAATTAAATATATATTAGTTTTTGGGGTAATAATTTCTGATGAATTCATAGATGGAATCAATCAGACGCTTGTGTAAAAACATAAATTAGAAATTTCCTATGTTATTAATTTGATATAATGTGGTATGTATATTTGTCACTTTATAATTAATTATTAAGAGTATAAAAAGTGAATTTCAAATAGCCTTTTTATTTGAATATCACTTGGATATGTGACTTAATTTTTATAATTATTGTTCTTCAGCATGTCTCTCTTTTATTTATCTCAGGTTTTTTTCATTTTATATGCACATGAAATAAAAGTATTTGTGTTTTTGAAAATGCAGTGTCAGTATCTCTGCTTGTCGGCTTAAAACTGCTTTTTAACCATCATATAAATTCAAACATACCGACTAAGTATTTCTAAAATATTTTATATGTCTACTGAGTTACCAATGAAAATATCTATAGCGTTGTAACTAAAAATTAAAAATAAATAAATGAAGCAGTAGGTAATTTTAGTGTCAAAATAATGTAAGAATTATATTTGTTCTGATTTTTTTCACTAACAATTAGCCGTATTGACACACCGACTAGGTACGTTTCATGAAATATATTTCATAATAATGATTTCTGAATAATTGTATAATTCACACACACAAATAACTTTGTGGAAAGTAAACACCGATCAAATAACAGAAATTCCAATGGAAATTTCGACTTCGATTGAAATTAACCAATTATTTCATAATCGAAATCTTTGCATTAGAATCGTGAACGAGATCGATTCAATTAACGTAGAAACAGTTCCACAATCGCTGCCGAGATTATTTAATAAGCCTTTTGCCTCCCCAAATTGGTTTTCAACAAAACAATATTTGTCGATCAACTTGGATTTTGTACGGGTTCGTGAGTTATAAGTTGTATGACCTTTCCCGGAGTCGATGTGCTGCTGGTTAATAACCCACCCTCGACAATCGATTACACCATCGCTTACGTTCGCACGATTCAATTCAAACTCGACCTTAGTACACCGACATAAGGGGAATAATAAAATGCACAAAATCTCAGAAGAGGCATAGGATTACGAGGTGAGGATTGACCCGAATGACCCAAACTTATGGTGACCTAAGGCTAATGGCAGGGCGCTGTATAAACAATGCGTATCAACGAATTAATCCCAAATGCAACAGTTTGATTCGCTGAACACCAATCTCTGTTATTTGGTTTAATTTTCTTACAATCTCGTTTGAATTTAACTATCAAGTCAACGTTTGAACGTTTGTCTTGTCGTTTCTCTTCGCTTCAGATGAAGGAAGCCTCATAAAATGATCATTATGGTATGTCACGAGCGCCTCTCATACAAGTGAAAGCTCGAGTGCATCACACCTAATCAAAAGTCTAAATAACCAAATTAAAATATATAAATTAGCTTCAAAGGGGAGGTGGAACGCGTGACCTACCTCCACTCACAACGCCCCGAAGAAAACCTTTACTTTAGATGATGAACACATAAAGGCGTTTCACACTCATCTTTGAACGCGCACGTCACACCTGCCCTCAAAGTGCCTTATTACTGGTTTCACGGAGCTTATCAAGCTTTTAGAGTAAAGCTCGGTTTTAGAAAAAACACATCAAAGGTGGTCGGAAAATGTTTTGAGTCGCAGTTTCGCCTTTTTTCAATGGCAATTAGTTGGCGTTGCGGGCGGGCGGGGGCGGGTGGCGCGCTTTCGCGCCTTGTGCAATTATAGCGACGAGTAGTAACGGGTGCCGTTACACGGAGCTAATGTGATACACAGTTGGTAACGGTTTTAACGAGCTGCAGTTTTGTTTATGAGATAAACTTGCGGGACGAGCACGTGGCCCACCTGGTGTTAAGTGGTAATCTCTGCCCATACCAATCATGACTTGGGTCCTCCCCTACTAGGTACGACAAGACCCCAGACCAGACCACAGACCCAGAATTTAAAAATTTGATTGTTGAAAATTACAGTTCGCGCTCGAGATAAGATATATACCTCTGTAACTAAATAATTAAATCCTTAATATAGACCAACCTAATATAAAATGAAATGATATAATATTTATTCTCACCTACTAAATATAAGAAAACTTAACAAACATGCAAAAAACAATAATAAGGCATGTGATGAATCACTACTACAAACGCGCCCTTAAAAATGTCACAATAATTCATTTAGTACCTCCACCAACTTTCTACGTTCCATGTTCCAGAAGAGGGTGTCTGAAACTAGAGAAAATATTGATATTAAACTGCCGCCGCGGTAATTAAGCTTTTCACTCGTTTAATTTTTAGTTCGTTAGTAACTTTAACCAGTTATTATATTGTTTTACTAATTAGCAATGGATGGTTTTGATCGGCCAACCGGTTAGTTTTAAAAGTTATTAAATTAATTCACTATTGTGAACTATTACTGAATGCTTAGGGGGAAGGAAAATGAACAAAGGCAAAAATTTTCTCTCTATAGAATTCATAAAGAAATGGCTAGGAAACGCCAATAATATGCAAAACATAAGGTCACGCGTAACCTATCGCTAAGTTTGTCGTCTGTTCAAACCCTATCCGACCCTCCATGACATGAAGAACAAACAAGAAACCCCTAAAGCTAAACCTAAACCTTTTTCACGAGCACGTTTTATATTAAAAACAAGTACCTACTGTTAAACTTTATATGGATTATCTCAGCGCCTACAAGCAAGCAGTCGACAAGTAGTTGTGGATTCCCAAATGCTTAGCTAAAAAGGAGTTTAAAACACCTTTATTATATAACGTTTACCCAGACTAACCGAATTAGAAAGCCTACAGAAGCACTGACTTGGAGTGTGATTAAAATTAATTTTCGTAATTCAATCTTCAGATGTACAAAAACATCAAAGATACAATCTCATTAATTCGTACAATCTACCCATTAACTAATTGGAGCCCCCACAATCTGCCTAGATCTGTGAACATTCTAATTAAACACGACACTCTTCAATTTGTTCTTATCTCAGATCTTTGTTGTACGAAATTAGACTTTATTGTTTAAGCAATAGAATCGACAGAAGCGGTCGATAGAATTTTGACGAAGTTTTGCTGCATCAAGTTTGAACAAAGGCGCGAAAAGACAGTCTGTAAGACTCCGTCACTGCAATTAGGGGAAGAAGTTTTCTTAACAAAACATTTATAAAGTTGAATATAATCAGATGACTAACTTAGCTATAACTTGATCGGTATATATTTGTTTTAGAATGAATAAATAAATAAATATTGCTGGACTTTTCACACAGCGCCATCTAGCCCCAAAGTAAGCTAAGCATAGCTTGTATCATGGGAAACAGACGACTGATATACATACTTATATACTTTTCTTTTGTAAATTAAATACATACATTATAATACATATTAACACCCAGACACAGAACAAACATCAATGTTACAAATGTCACATAAATGTTTGTCCTGGGTGGGAATCGAACCCACGACCTCCAGCACAGAAGGCAGGGTTCCTACCAACTGAGCTACCAGGCCAGTCATGTGTGCTACGTGATCAGTTACCACACAAGTTATCGCCTAAAACTATTTTTCAGGCCTGTTGTTCACGCAATCAAATATAACTTCTAAACTAAATAATTTGAGATGGTTTTCATAAAGTTCGTAATATACTTTCCATGTTTATTAATCACATGTAAAATGTCACCAAATACAGCTTCCTCCGAATCTTGAAAAACAAAGTTCTGTCAAATATTACACAATGAAGCTTCAAACACAACATATTAAATAACTTGCCTATACAAATCTAAAGAGTCCATTGTATAATTTTTTGAAGAAAAAATTCCAATGTTTTGTCCCCTTTATCAAAACGATTAAGTAACAAGAACAAAAAAGCGATGTTTTTCAAAACAAGAGCAATATTCGCTAAAGTAACATTGCATAAAGGTTACCTCATCATTTCTTCTCAGAGTTGTGCTACGAAAAAACAAGTACCAAACGACATTTAAAAGTCTGTGATGTAAGCAAATGAACAATTTTGATTAATAAAGTTATGGTGAAGCCGACGCAAAGAGTTTGAGACTCATTCTAATGGTTATGTCATGCTGTTAATATTATTGTTTGAATACTCTTACGTTGAAGCAATTATTGTCTTATGAAACGATTGAATGTTTAGTTACTTATTATTCGCTGCAATTTGATTGCGCGCAGTATTTGTCCTCACTTAAAACTTTTTTAATATCAATTTAAATGCGCTGTCTGCTTTTTTTATTTCGCCTGGAACCCGGAGGTGGTTGGTTCAAATCCTAACGCGCAACAATGAGATTACACTTGAAAAATTCATGTGCACTTTATAACTAATTATTGCGGTGGTGCGAAAAGAGCAACCTAAAGTAGCAGTAGAACTTGTGCTAAGTTCGCCCGGAGAAGTACTGCCACCACACCTGGTAATCTGCCGCCAAACACATAAAAAACTATAAGCAAATAGCAGAAATAAACTTTCTAACCGAAAACTACACTGGAAAACTTGGCTTCAAAGTATACCAGTAAATAAATCGAGATATTATGTAACCTTCAATATTAAAAGTTGTGTTTCAAACCAACTAAGGTATAGACTTAAAATATTTAGGCAAGTTTTTATGAAATAAAACGCAATCACGAAAGTTTTGCATTTGCCATTACGAGAGCGAAACTGGCTTCCATATTTTCAAACCGGAACATTATACACGAATACATCGAATCTATCACACAGGTGAACGACACAAATAATTTAAATCTATACAATCAAGGAAATATCTATATTTTTTGACCAGCCAACACGCATGAATAGGTATAATTACACGCGTAAACACATGATAACTTACTGTTCCCAGCGGCGGCGTGACATTGTCCATCACTCATCATTGTCAGATGAATAGCCAATTTACTTCCGTGATTCACAGACGCTTTTAAATTTGACGTCTTCATCGCGCTAACCACAGATTGTATCGTTCCTCAACAGATATCTGAAGTATGTTCCGTTTCGTGTGGTAGGTAGAGTCGCTGAGATGCGCAGATGTGTCTGTAGTCAAATTTAATTATTTTATTTTACAGTAACAGATACAAACCAAGAGAACAATTTTCTAAGTCAAACTATACATAATCATAAATTTGCTATCCACTTACTATACACAATACTAATGAAAAGTAAAATCGATTATAATATAAAGACTAACAATATCTATGAATTTAGAATGACGTTAAGTTAATTATTTTGAAACATTATTAAGAAAAGCTTTTTATTTATTAGTTATAGGCAAGCATTTGACCGCAATCTCACCTGATATTAAGTGACGATGTGGTCTACGATGAAGCGTGCGCGCCTAGAAGTAACCTATTCACTTTCCTCTTGATGATTTCCAGATTCTAGGAAATATTTATGCTAATTTAAATGAAGCATTAGTATTTAATTGGTAGTAACCATGTGATTATGCATTCTTATAAGTGTTCCTGGTACTTCCGCAAACAATTATTAGTTGGTCACAGCTTTGCATATGACTACAGTATGTCATCTGATGTTAGGTGGCCGACAGTGGCGCCATCCAACGTCTGGATTGGCAACTGATTCTTAACGGAATATATAGAATAAACAATTTATTGATAAATGTCAGTTTAAAGGTCATGTCATTCAGATATATCAACTCCATAGTAGTAATAATTAAATTAAAAGCGTAAAAAAACCATTAAATTTTATTTGATTTTGCATACAAAATGCTCAACCTTATAAAAGACGAAGTTTAGAGAAAGAGAAAGAGAGAAAACTTATAGGTTACGTTAAAGTACTTAGACTATATCACGGATTAAATTATCTTCTAAATCGTCGCAATCATAGAAATTAAACCATTAATAAAGTATTGGACGAACAAAATAACATTTACACGCAAAAGGAACGAAAAACTCTACAAATAGAGTTCAAAGTTCGTTAACAAAACGGCGTTAAACTATTGTAAATTATCTTCCGTACGTCTGTACCGCTGATTTATGATGTGGTTCGGACACCTAAGTAACAAAAACACGTATCAATAGAACAAGAAACACAAATGAAAGCCTGCTACGATACACGTTGTAATTGTTTAGACAAAGGGAATACATTCCACTTGCATTTACTGAACCAACAAGGAGAACACAGATGATTTTGAACCCAGAGCCAACGCGCTAAAGATCAAAACAGATAACACAAGAAAGGTAATTGAGCCGTATTGGAATGAGGGTAGCTCTGCAATATCTTTTACCATCAAAGCTTTCGCCGATAGTTCTAAAGTAAATTTTTATGACATCTATATAACAAAAGAGTCATTATATGAGAGAAAGACAAATTCCAAAGCGTCTGTTTCACTAACTATTGTTTTAGTCCTTCGAGTCTATTGTGAAACATATTACGGTCTTTTTGGAAATCGGCCGTAACCATGTTACCAGTATTGTTTGGATACAATAATGTTTGTGGACATTTCTATTGATTTTTGGTAGAATCTGTTTGTTTTCTTAGTAAAGCACAGTTGGAGATTGCCACAAGGCTGACCATTTTGAGTCTCAAAGGAATTCGACCTTTAAAATCTGCGTTGAAAAATACATTTTCAGAAATGTCGTGCTGTTTCGGAACCGCACTAATGATTCTTGTATGCATTATTAGCGTACAGACAGACAAAACACCAACAATGGAGATAATTATTTCGTTCCACAAAATTATGATGGTCCATCGCAATGACTCCGTTATGATGCAAAAACTATTCTTTAAAGACCGTTTACGTTGTGTTACATATTGTAGTCGTTTAAAGACTAGTGCAACTTTGTTCTAAATTTTGTCAAAAAACATTTGCATAAACATTGCTCTGCTAGTTACCAAAATTTCGCATATTTATACTCAGCCAATGCTAGATAATTATTTATTATGAAATATTAGTGATGGAACGAATTGACGGTCTCATGAAGTTAAGTGGTAACCGCCACCCATGGACAACAGCAATACGACTCGAGTCCTCTCCACCAAAGTACGAGATGACTCAAGTCGCATTGCGTTGCGTCCATCACCCCGAGACGGAGATGTTACGTCTCATGCGCCTGCAATTTCACCGGCACCCACTCCCTTCCACCGGAACACAGCAACACGAGTGCATCACTGCTTGGCGGCAGATTACCAGGTGTGGTGGCAGTACTTCTCCGGGCGAACTTAGCAAAAGTTCTACTGCTACTTTGGATTGCTCCTCTCTCCACCCGGGGGACACGTGTAGGGATTCAGAGGGTAATCAATCATGGACGCGAGCAACGTGGGCCCTCAAAATTCAAACTAATAATTGAATAAAACACTAAGAGACATGTAAAGCAGCTTGATATCGCAACTGTATGATTAATAATGAAATAATAAGCCACTGAACGTTAGCGATTTGCATATGTGTGAATTTGGATTTGATTAAAAGCAAATGTTGAAACGTTGATACGATTTTAAAATTAAATCAACAAAAATTAAAAATAAAATTTTGTATTCGGGCCTGTGATAACTTTCTTCTGAGTCAGCAGTCAATAATTTCAAGACAAAATGGACGCTCCGAAATTAATTTTCGGATGTAACCCAACTCCGCTCAAAAACCTTTCAAATCGCAATCAATACTCAATGATCAGGATTGTCCTGTCTCCAATCTTTGTCCAAGTTTACCCCCGTCTGTGTCTGACAGTTTATCTAATTGTTTTTTTCTTCATCGATGCAACCAGGGCACGGGTCCGCCATCAAGTTGTGATTGGTTATCGAACTATTTAAATTGAGATATTGAAAATGCAAATGAAAATTATCCTTGGTTGAATACCGATCGAAATCCACGGATTAAAATGTTTAAAACGGAAAGATGGCGGAAGAAACTGGTACGCTGTACAAATAGAAAGCTGAAAATGGAAGCAGTGGTGGCAGATTTCCAAACTAGGTGGCTGTTAGTTTTTTTCAGGCATTAGAGCTTCCGCTATGTTCATCCGGGATGTACCTCCAACATACGTATTTCTGCCACAAAATAGTAGATACTGCTTACACTTTGCCGTGTTCTCTTTTAAATGGTGCTGGTGAATTTATAAGCACACGAGACATTCCTTTGAATTTGACATCCGATTGGATTGTCCCATACTAAGAAATGGAGGGAAGAAAGTTGGAGCATCTTGGGGCGTTACTTATAAAAAAGCTCGTCTTCTAGTCAAAATATGGAAACTGCGTCATGGCATCTGTAAACATTTGTTTGTTCCTTCAAAAATACTGGTAAAATAGTAGTAATTCCTAGTTTTTTTTTATGTATATAGAGAACTCTCAACAATTATTAAATATATATGTGATGTAAACCTCAGTTTCTTCACAGGGTTGTCAGAATTCATAGTTTGTCTTACGAAATCTTAAAAATGCCTTAATACAATAGGTCACGTGTACCTCGCAAGTATCGTCAAGACCCTCACGGTAGTCCGACATTGAGACCGCATAGCTGTACGAAATATATCCCCACTTAACATTGTAGCCACATTTATCTTATCAGCATTATCCAAATCAATCTGTCCAGTATCATAAAAAACCTCGGCAATGACAAAAGAAACAATTTCCGATCAAGATTCACACCCCAATCCAAACTAATTGCACAAAACATCCCCACTTTATCACACAAACAAACATACAAACACAAAGGGCAGATTAGGGAAGATTCAGATCGTATTTAAGATAAAAATGAGTATTTTTGCTAAGTACAACATCGGCTTAAGATCGGTCGCGATAAGGAGCAGCTGTGTGTGGCAGCCCTAATGTTGTGACGTCATTTTGGAAGACAGTTTTTTTTTATTAGTGAATGTACTTCAAGGGTTTGTTTGGGGTTCCTGTTCGGAAGATCTTCAGTGATTTACTGGAGTTGAAATATGGGCAATAAAAGACGTGGAGATTTATAGGAGCGGAAGGAAACTTTATTGGTTATCATGAGATCTGTCAACACGAGACACTAGTGAATAGTCAGGAGAGTAGGTTTTTGCAAATTGATAGCTCAGTGTCAGTTTCTGGAATCAGGAATCCACAGTTGAACTTTAGACTTGCAAGATTCACACGGTTCTTATGGCCTTCCTATTACCAGACACAACGTACTTCGTAATGAACTAGTTTCTTTTACCTCAAAGCTCAGTTGGTAGTAACTCTGCCTTCTGTACTGGGTCGTGGCTTCAAATCCCACCCGGGACAAAAATGTGTGTGATGAACATTGATGTTTGTTCTGTGTCTGGGTATTAATATGTATAATAAGTATATTACATAAGTATTCTATCAGTCATCTGGTTCCCAGAGTACAAGCTATGCTTGGGGTTAGATGGCGCTGTGTTTAATGTCCACCAATATTTATTAATTTATTCAGAAATATGTATGTCAAAGCTGGGATATAACCGTGATTCATTTTTAATTACAGTTGAACCATGTAAATGAGTTATCTCATGCGGCCAATATTTATTTATAATCTGTGTTGGACATTTATGCTCAAATCGCAGGCTACTGCGCAACCATCTGTACGTTGTTTTGATATCAAGAAGACATCCAAGACCTAAACCACATTACAAACCCATTTCACAAAATGTTCGCCGAAGAAAAACACGAGACTTACTTTAACGCAAAGTTATAATAACCTGAGCAATTGAGATTCGGCGTCCAAAATGAAATACTCTGAGCATCAATAACAATGGTGCTGTAAAATACGACGCTCAAAGTGGAATATGTACTTTAATCACTGTTTTTAGAACATTGATTGATAGAACACTTATTTTATTCCACTAAGAGCACCAATCAATATTTGTATTCAAAGTGGAATAAACGAGTCAAATGCAGAAATAAGAGAATGAAGTTTGAATCATCTATATGTTTTTATGAATTTTGAACGACATATTTTGCCCAATTTTTCCGAAGGTTTCCCTCATACTATACCAAGCACCTATCTATCACTTCGGACATCTGGCCACGCTTGAAAGTTTCCAGGTCACCTACTCAGAACCAAAAGGTATAAAGTAAAAATTATATAGATCACAAAAGAGGCCGGCGATTCGCAAACATACGCCATTGTTCCACCATCAGCTGTGTACATCGACTCATAATACCCCATTCTACATTCATGTCGGATAATCCATTCATGTCTGTGTGCGATCAAAATAACTATAAAAATACAATAAGCAGCTTAAGCTTGTACTAATGTGTGACAGGGAGATAATGAAATGGACAAGGACGGAAGATATTTCGATACATTTGCATTTAGAGCGTGGTGGCCGAGCAAAAATGCAATCCAGAGGTCGCTGGTTCAAATCACTATAAAACCAAAACGCCGTTTGCTTAAGAAATATTGATACTTTAATTAGAGATGTTTGATGTATACATGTGTAGATGTTCAAATTTTTTAAAATGGTGATTAAAACGTAGTGAGGAAACTAACATATTACCCTAGGATCTAAAATCGAAGTCAAAAACGTTATTCCATAGAACTCATAAAGAAATGGCTTTCTAAAACTATATTCATGAAAACAATGTTCCGTTGTGAAAATGTATCACCCCTAATCACCACCGCTGGACGTGATCGATATGTTACGACTGACTAAGCTACGCTGCAAGAACTTTATGAAAAAAAAGATAGATGTTATACAGGTATAATATTTGATTACCTGATATTCCATGTTTTATCTAACCAATTATTAAATTTCAGTATCTGATAATAATTGAAACAAATTCCTACACCCTTTGAGGACACAAACTTTGAGCAGGAACAAACTGTTCCATTTTCACACAAATTATGTTTGACAAGGTCGGAGTCGAACCGAGTACCTTAAGATATGCTACTAACTAAGCTTCCGAGTAACATCCCTTCGTTTTAATCGGTACATACTACATTGATTATCATAATGTAATATTGATTTGAATTTATTGATTCTATATCAAACTAATTATAGCGCCAACAAAAGATAAAAGATACAAAATCGTAGTTTCCCAAAACAACCCCTTCCGCCATAAATATGAGCCATAAATGCCACCGACAACAATGCCAAATTAAATGTGTACCCACAGATAGAAAATAAAAAAGTATTGTTACTAATAGAAACTCTCTTTACACGCATCGAACTATAGACAATTGGACGATATAAATCACTTAGTTGACAAGAAAACACGTCAGTGCCAACCATAAAGCAACGGTTCTATAATTTGACGCAGAACTTTCAACTCTATTTCTGGGTAATAAAAGCTAGATATTTGTTGCACAATAGAAAAACAATTATGTTATGAACCGTGCATTTACCGCCCCGTCGTTTAAAACCGACTTCAATCGAGTTTCGCGCGTAAATTATGAGACAACCCTAAACAATGAGTGAAAAAAGCTTCATTCGCTAATGGATTTTGTTCTCAAAAATTAATTTGGGGTACTCGACAAAACAGTAGTTGTGTACGCACCCAATCAGATGCACCCTTGATGGTAGGGTTGTTGCACCATTATTAGTATTCTCAGAATTATGCAATTTTAAAAAAATGATAATATAATAATGTAGGGTAATAACTAGAGAAGTTTAGTAATTCACTATAGAGTACAAAAGTATTGTCCGATTTTTAAGTGAATTACAAATAAGTACTACACGTTTTAAATAAGTGCACATCAAAACATATTCCAGTGAAAAAGCATTAGAAAAATGGATTTATTAAGAAAGTAGACACAAACATACATAATCCTAAACGTTTTCATCATCATCATAAGTTCACTGGCTGGATGTAAGCTTTTCAGTTAAGCTATATGGCTTAGCTTACAACTACTTACTACTTTTAAATGTTCAGTCATCAGTTTTTGATGGATTCACGTGACAACCCTGAATGGTATTCCTTCTAAAGGGTGACAAAACTCCGATCTTGACGCAAACCGGGGTAAGTGGTATTGTTTCTCAACCCTATACCAACTTTTTAATTTATTAACGCTAGGGTCGCCACTCGTAAAAATTACTTTTATTGTTTGTAACGACGTCTCAGCCTACGTGATAACAATAACTGCTCAATAAATTCTGCTTTCATGAAATGCCTTTAGTGTCATCTAGTGTAAAATGAACCGTGATACAATAATCCAGTGACTTATTTCAGGGGTCTCTTTGGGTAGTCGTAGACTTCGCGTGTGGTTCGTAGGATTCAAAGTCAAGTATCTATTCTTATGATATCTATTCTTACAATAAACTTTATGTACCGCTAAGGTTGAGACAACGATTACAATTAAAACCTGTTTTCTTATTGGGCTTTTGATTTACAGCAATGGGAATGCATTTTAGTGACATTAAAACGTGGTGTTTAGACAATGACACGCTCGGAAATATGATTTTCTAAAGAGGTACTTTTTGTTATTTTATATCTCTATCTTTATTTCCAGCAATTTTACAATGCAACTTTCACAATGAGTTTTTAAGACTACTTCAATGTAAATACCTAGTATTCAGACTTACAAAAAGTTTTGACGTTAGTAACAATTTACAATTGTCAGTTCTAATCAACGAAACAAAGAATACATCGCTAATACCTCTTATTTATTCAGAGAATGTGACTACAACGTTTTAAAACAAAATAACTAAAATAAACAAAACTTGGATCAGGTAACATTTTCTATAGCTGTAATTCAACCGATTCTATACAAAATCTGATAGTAGAGCATAAATCGTATAACCAAATTTTGGAACCCTTTCTCGTAACAATCTATAACTTTTCCGGTGTTGAATTGAAAGAACTTTGGCAAACTGAATATTGCTTTGTATTCAAGACGTGGCTTGGGGGGGGGGGGGAGGGGTGGGGGGGAGACATTATAGATGTGACGCTTACTTTGATTCTAACAAAAATCTGATATACCTATGATGTTACAGAGTATGTGATATTTTTACACGGATAATATAATATAATACAAAAAGACGAAAAATAAGTAATATTTTTCGAAGAATTTTAGTGAATTCTTGTCGATGCTTTTTAATCCTGCTTATACCTCAATAATTAATTTATGCATTAATTAAAACTCTATTCAATAAATTAATAAACTCACCACTTGACGTGTTTAACTATATCTAAATCGGCTTAAAACTAAATTAAACTCGATTATTAATCTATTGTTTCTTAGTTTAAATAAATATATTTTCAAATGTATAGTAAGTTCTAACCCTATTACCAAAACACATTTTTAGAGCAAAGTTTGTTTAGCCGTGTTCAAATTTCAATAAAACATTGTCACCCTTCTTATTCCCAACGATTTTCCCCGGAGACTTCCCACATTTTCAATTCGAATCGGCCGCTTTCGATTGTACGAAAACCTTAGTCCAAATAGGCATAATACCTGACCAGCATAACTTGGAACTACACAAACCAATATTCCCGAGGTCTTTACTCATCAAGTAAATCGATTCAGAGATCAAATTCAACTGGTTGTCATCCATTACAGTCGATATTTTATTCTTGCTTGTTAAATCTCATTGAGGTTTTACCCGAGAGGTTATTTGAATGTTGGGTATAATTCTAGCTTTATTCCATTTCGGACGTATACGAGTTTTTTTATTTACATTGATATTGTTATGATTACCTACATTAGCAACCTCGGGTTATGGGTTTCTGAGAAAATTGGATTTTACCGTTACCTATTGCAAATCTAACAAATACATTATTCCATTTTTATGACAATAAAGAGTTCTTTCGTCAAAAAACCTATGAAAATTATGTATTGTTAGATCACTAATCACTACGTGTTCTTTTTAATGCTAATCGGAAGTGTTTGTTGAAAGAAAATAGTTTAAATCGCTACAAAAGTGAAACTATTCCAACTTGCACAATGAGACAATTGGTCAATAGATGGTTGAATGGTAGATGTAATGCACCTTGAATCTGCGCGCGCGATCTATTGTCAAGTAAATCGTTGGAGATTTATTATTTGGGGGACAAAACGCACACCTGCCTTGTTTCTATAGAAGATCTGATATAGACACAGATCAGAATTCCAATGTGGGCGGGAACATTGTAGAAGAATAAATTGACAGAGAATTAATCAATAAAGTAATTATATTTATGTCCATCTTTATTTAAGAATGGGTCTAAATCAGTAAAGTATAGAATCAGCAAAATAACACAATGATATCAAACACTTTTTGCTCAACAATATAATTCTGAAGTAGGCAAATACTTTCACATAGAAAATAAACTTAATTGAAAGACCTTTTGACCACAATACAATCTGAAATTAGTAAAGAATCACATTTCATATACAAAAAATTCAATTTGTCCGTTGTCAACCATTGTCTCGGCTGGTAACCAAAGTGGTCCAAGTCGAACCCTCCAATTGTTCCAATCTTCCTTGTAAATTCAGTAAGCAGCCACTGTCGACCAAAGTGGTGACCAACAATACTTCTTTATTCATATTGTCCTTTCTTCGCGGATTTCTCGCTAAATTCCCCACAAAACGCCCGCAGTGTGGCCAAACGTGTGAAATTACACAACAATACCCGGTAATGATACTGTGCAGTCAAAAAAATAATATACACACCTTAGTGGGACAACTATCCTTTAAAATTCGTGTAATTGGATTCACAACCTTACTGCAACTGGAAAAGGTTCGATTTACAGTTGATACAAATGGTGTGATATCTAAACAAATCGCTGTGCCGTTTTTGAATGATTCCACACCTTTACTTGTCATTACGATTTTTGATCCACGGGGGGCTTTGGGTATTGTTTTCAAAATTTAAAGGATACGGTCCTTTAAATCGAATGTATTTCACAATACCAAAAGCACAGTTTACTGCAACTTTCACCAAGAGCCAACTTCTGCGTAGTTACATCGTTTAGTATTGTGGTTATAAAAAAATATATGCGGGTGTCTCCACGGGAACTAATTTTAGGCCTAATTTGTTCCTTGTTTACACATTGTCTTTTTATCAGATTTTACCAAGCCATTTGTTTTTGTTGTTGAAACATGGCAAAATATGGCATTTTGTTTTCCGTAACAAAAAGAAATAATTCAGACCATTGTTGGAAAAGAAAAGAACTATCTTGACAAACGTTGAATAGTACAAAGATAATTATTCCATCCGTTTTTATCTCATATTTAAGATAATCTTAAAACCATCTTTATAATGCATACGTGCATAAAAATCTTTATATTCTATAAATTTATTTATGTAAATTATAACGATATGTGCAAAGTTAACAGACTTCGCGGATTAACTACGCGTCGTGTAGCACAATGGAGTAATGCATATTCCGTGTTGAAAGCGCGTCGTCTTAGAATAGCGTGTAAGTGCATATTTTATGCACAGGTCGCGTGGCTTTGGTATTCACGAAAGGATTGTCGAAGCTAAAAATATGGCAATAAATGTGCAGAAAAAATCATCCTAAATTAGTGGTCGACAACTCTGCAACTAAAAGCTTGAAATTTGTATATACATATATAGTGTACATTGAAAACAGTGAACGCTATAAATCTTACAGCGAAAACTCATGTCGGGATTTGAACCAGCGACCTCCGGATTGAAACTCGGGGTCAGTACCATGAGGCCACCACGCTCTCGAAGATGAAAGTGCACCTTGTAGAAACATCCTTTTTATAGCGAAATCATGTCTTTCATGTCTTATAATTTTTAACTCGGTGCTGCGCATTAAGTTTTGAAAACCCAGTTTTGAAAGGTTCTCAAACTGAGCCTATTGAAGAATACGTGTCCTTTATTGGTTCATGGTACTGCTTAGCCCGACGGCGGGGGGTATCGGAAAGTTGCTTAGAATATGTGAAGCATACGCTATTGAACATGGGCTCACATATAATGTAAAGAAAACTGAATACATGGTCTTCAGGGTTGCTGGTAAATGTCCCGATATTACACACAATATTACCCTGAACGGCTTGAACATTAATCGTGTTACGAAATTTAAATATCTGGGGCATTATCTTACTGATGACCTTGAGGATGATTTTGATGTTGAGAGGGAGCGTAGGGCTCTTGCCGTCAGAGGTAACATGCTGGTCCGCAGATTTTCCCGTTGTACTGACCAGGTTAAGATCTCACTGTTTAAAGCTTACTGTCAGAATTTTTACACGGGAAGTCTGTGGGTCAGTCACACCAAAAGATCGATAGACGCCCTACGCATACAATATAATAATATCTTCCGGATGTTGTTGGGGCTGCCTCGATTCTGTAGTGCATCGGGGATGTTTGCACAGTACCATACAGACGGGTTTCACGCCATCTTGCGCAAAAAAACTGCATCCCTGATGAGTGGAATACGGGGCAGCCGCAACACCATCCTACACACTGTGTCCGAGTGTTTGCCGTCTCCACTGTGGGAGTGCCTTGTGCGGAGGGTGATCAATGCAGGAATTTATTTCCGGCCTTGATCATCCTCACACACAGGCATAATAATTTTAATAATTATGCGTATTATTATTTTTATTTTTTAATATAATTAAAATATGTACCATAAATTGTATGAAATAAAATTATTATTATTATTATTATTATTTATTGGAGCTTTGAAGAGTATTTGTTAAACACACCATAATTTTCAAAAAAGTTCTATGTGAAGTTTCAGTAGCGTCTTCTTGAGTCTAATTCCGGAATATCTATAATGTATTACCAATCGATACATTAAAGGGCGCGCGAGAGAGTCGGCGGGCGTCGGCGCTGTCTGGTGCGTTCCATCGGAATGCGGTTCACTTCATACGATTCCGGTTCATGGTAATATTTTAGTGTATCGTTTTGTATTTTAGTTGATTTATTTATTTTTGTACCATTTTGTACATATCTGTACCCTAATAATAATAATAACCAATAATATTGGTTTACATTTCACACAGCGCCATTTAGCCCCAAAGTAAGCTAAGCATAGCTTTTATCATGGGAACCAGACAACTAATATAATTCTTGAACTTTTTTGTAAATACATACATTTAATACATACTAAACACCGAGACACAGACTCAATAATCTATGTTCATCACACAAAATGTTTGTCCTGGGTGGGAATCGAACCCACAATCTACAGCGCGGAAGGCAGGGTTACTACCAACTGAGCTGTGAGGCCAGTCGAATGAGTGCTTGTTTATTTATTTTAAATCTGTAATAAAAATTCTGTAATTAATATCTTATTATTATATTAATAAAAAATAAAATATTAGTATAAAAATATCTTATAGAAATCATAATTAACTGCAATTTACAAATAAATGTGTGTGTGTGTGTGTGGGTGTGTGTGTGTGTGTGTGCGTGCGCGTGTGCGTGCGTGTGCGTGCGCGTGTGCGTGGCGACGCGTTGTCTGCCGGACGCAGGAATGCGGTCCGCCCGCGCCCCGCTGCGCTATTCGTTACGGCCGAACGGTTTGTGCGTTCGATGACCAACATTAGATGAATCATTTATAAACAAAAACGACTTGTATACGATACCCGAAGTGCCTATGCCCCAACCATTTTCACCTACAATTAAATGAACACGATCAGAATTTTCAAAAATTTTTGGACATTTCGTACATCTCTATTGTATTGATGTCGCTACTCAAAGGCACATAAAACATCAAGTAAAATATTAAGCATACCAGTATTATGTAGTCACTAAATGTAACGTTCCTAAGATTTCCTACTCAAATTGTTACAAAGATCGTGATCGCGAAAAAAAGGGGTTTAGGGGTTTCTTGTCTCTTCTTCCCCATGGAGGGTTAGATAGGGTTGGAACGTCAAATTTAGCGATAAGTACTCGTGTACTTATGTTATGAGTATTATTGACGTTTCCAAGTCATTTATTTCTGAATTATATGGAAATAAATCTTTTGACATTACATATAATACCTAAATACTAACACGCAGACTTAGAAAAGCCATCTACGCTTTTCACATAAATGTTTGTCCTAAGTTAGAATGGAACCTAGGAGCTTACAGCTCAGAAAGCAGGAGTTACTATCGACTGAGCTGTAAGGCCAGTCAATTACCCAATATCGATTCCATGTTTTTATATGCTATATTTCTCACGAGTATTTTATGAATATAATCTACTTGCAACTGTAAAATACCACACGGTAATAAAGACGCAAGATCACGTCACACAGAACACGATGCGTTCTCATTGAGGTCGGTAAATTACGCTCATTGTGGCTGCTCATCGTCAGACTGCTTTCCACCATTATCCTACGTTACAACTCTGAGCTGGTATCAGACGAATAATATTTGTATAGCTTTACTGTTTCAATTTAGTGTTCCGTACACGTTATTTGGGCGTTAAATATTTGTAGAGTTCCAGAATGTGAAGGCATTCGCGTAATTGTAGAAAGGTAAATGTAAAATGTTTTAGTATTCTAGCTTTTTCGAGCTATATATAGATATATTTATTTATTTATATAGGCCAGTACTGTAGTAATGAAGCAGTCACTTTTGTATCACGTAAACTCACCATGAGCTTCTAATGTGGTCAACACAAACAATATTATATGCGAAAACTAGGCTAATTATCTAGCTAGGAAATATATTAAAAATTTAATGTTTTTGATTGTAAATAGCCACATAAAACTGCGAAAAAATGACAAATCTTATCGATTTTAAACTTGAACTAACATTCAGGTATATTCTGATATACTTAGAGTTTAGTTTTAAGATTTAAAACAGAGGTTTTGTCCTTTTGAATTAATATTTTTACAACGAGAACACTCGTTGTGAACTGTTCACTCACGCTTGACCGCTTTAAATTATAATAAAAACTCCATGCGTGCTTCTTTACCAATAGAATAGGCTATGATCACCAACCCACTCGCTTTAAAGACTCAAATAATAACATTATTATGTGAACCTATATTTACCATTAGAAATCATCAATAAAAATGTATGTGCAAGTGTAAATTCGACCGTATTCCTTTCACTTAGCGACTAGTCAGGAAGTTCAGAGCGAATATGTGTGCTTGTATGTTAGGGTACGTTTATAAACGTCTTTGTCGCTTGATTACCGACCAAAGAGTCACAATGCCTACTATATGAGTATTCAACCTTTTTGGTAACTGTTCCTATACTTCTATACGAAACCTCCATTGAATATCTAAGTTCATATTTTGTTTTTATATGTTATAAGCAAATATTAAAGCCAAATGCATTGTTTCATTTTGATTAAAATCAGTGATCTTGGTCTTTTTATATATTATGTATATTAGCTAAGCAAATTTTGCGTTTGGTTTTTGCGTCTGAATTAAAAATTAATTGAGAGAGCGAAAAATAGTATATCATGGATGTAAATTTGTGAAAATTTATGAGTAAGGCCCAAAATGTTAACATTATGGTCCATATTATAATAATAATAATAATAAAATCTTTATTGGGAACAGACAAAAGAAGACACATAAAAAAAATAGTGACGATGGTAACTGCAATAGTTATAGAAAAATAAAACTGTGGCGCAGTTACCAACGCCCACCTCCTAGGACAGAGTACATTTTGTGTTCCTAATTTGAAACAATACAATTGAGTATAATAATAAGTAATCTACATTTATATAATTTACAGATTAATATGAACTATGAATATAAAAAAGAATATGAAAAAAGTCTTCATTATGGTGTGTGTGTGTGTGTGTGTGTGTGTGTGTGTGAGTGAGTGTGTGTGTGTGTGTGTGTGTGTGTGTGTGAGTGAGTGTGTGTGTGTGTGTGTGTGTGTGTGTGTGTTTGCGTGTGTTTGCGTGTGTGTGTGTGTAGAGTGTGTGCGCGAGTGCTAGTTGCGTCTATACACATGTGTTATACAATAGCTCTCATAAGTTCTTCAGTCGCCTGATATGAGAGATTTTGCAGCCAACTCGCCAATTTACCTTTACACTTTCGCAGTGTGAGAGAATAAATTTTTAACTCCTTGTTTACTCTATTATATAACATGGAGCTTATATACAAATTCTGCCGACTTGCAACTGCAGTCCTGTGCGGTAAAATATTGCAAACCCTATCAGATCCACGCTTCTCACTAAGACATGGCATATAGGTGAGTTCCGAGTGCTTGCGCAATACAGTATTAAGAATAAATAATTGTCTCACTGAAAGAACACTGCATTGCGAGTACAGGTCAGATGTGGAAAAGCGAAAAGGTTTGTGTGACATAACCTTCAAGACTGCTCTTTGAGCTCTTTCTAGTTTTAAAGTGGAGGTTTTCGTGGATCCACCCCACGCTGTTATACAGTATGTAAGAACAGATTGTGCCAGGGCGAAATATACGGTCTTAAGAGATTGAAAATCGAGTGAATTTCGGAGATTACAAAAAATGTATATCAATTTTCTAGTACGAGAAACCATATGATCAATTTGTTGACTCCAAGACATATATCTATCAACCGTAACACCGAGATATTTTATTGAATAAACGCACTCAAGCGTAATACAGTCACAGGTTGAAGAATGTTCTTGTATACCACACGTATAGGTAGATATATTTAGGAGAGATTTGGGTTGACTCGAGGAATTTGGAGAAAAAGTGATGTATTTTGTTTTAGTCAAATTCAGAGTGAGAAGGTTAGTTGATAGCCAATTTATGACAGTTTTCAACGCTATTTCTGCACAGCCAAACGTCTCAGGCCAACTTTTTCCATTAATAAGCAGTACAGTATCATCAGCATATACTATTATTTTACAATTTCGAAGTTTTAACTTGCACAGTTCATTTATATAAACAAGAAACAGAGTAGGTCCTAGAACACTACCCTGCGGCACGCCATAAGTAATAAGCTCATCCTTGCTCTTAAAGCCGTCAACGGTCACATATTGATTAGTTTAAAGAAAAACTGCATTGGTAACGAAGAAAAACAATATTCTGAAGCGAAGTTACAATGCCGTTAGTTACAATGTCTATTTTCGCAATCTTAATTATTTTGATCAGAAATATTACTTTAAAAATAATTCAAATTTTAAATGTATTTATGTTCAAAACAACAAATAAAATTCAATCTTTCGCGTCGACCGGCCTCACAGCTCAGTTGGTAGTAATCTGCCTTCTACGCTGTAGGTCGTGGGTTCGATTCCCATCCAGCACAAACATTTGTGTGACGAATGTAGATGTTTGTTCTGTGTATGGGTGTTAATATGTATTATATGTATTTACTAAAAAAGTATATATGTATTCTATCAGTTGTCTGGTTCCCATAGTACAAGCTATGCTTAGTTTGAGGCTAGATGGCGCTGTGTGAATTGTCCACCATTATTATTGTTATTTTCATTAGGCCCAAATATGGCGTCACCATCAACGTCAGTGGAAGTGCGGTAAAGGTGCGCACAGACAATACGAATCCGTGTCACAAGAGCCATCGAATTGTTCATCGATTGTCATCTCGATTGTATCGATTTTACGAGCGGCATTCACATCGGAGGCGACGCAAAATATTTACGAAAATCAAACTATAGTGTACAATTGTGTACAGTATTGTGTACGGAGAATTGACTGTTTTATAGATGCGGTTGAACGTTTGATCTTTGTTAAGCTTGAGTTCCGTACACGCGACCACGAGACATCAATTATAACTGAGACTTTACATCGCTCTGACTGATTGGTGATTTCATCGGCATAAAATTGTTCTTGGTGTTGGAATATTAAGACATGATTTTCCGAAAAAAAGTGTAAGCCGACTTTTAGCTATTAAGCTGAAAGTCGATTTAAAACTATTCAATTACTAAGAAAAACGAATCTTGCGTTTTTGTTCAGTTAATATGAGAACATATACATATATAAATGAAACATAATAATCAGCCTATCTTCACAATTGAATTGTATGAAACAAAAGGGGAAAAAGAACCACATTTTTTTGCATTTTCACAGTTATTAATAATATGATCAATATTAAGTTGCATTCGCGACAAATCAAATGTACCTTAGTCAAATCGCTCCCACCAGGCGGCTCCTTAACCGATATAGTTGATAAGAACAGCGTTTAAGATTCACTTATTGTTCCCGATCGGAGCTTTTAAGATGATCCCGATAACACACTCTGATGTTGACAAAAGAGCTCGCGGCTGGACCGCACTTTATCATATTTAGGGTTCTCTATACGTATTACATCTGTTAATAAACATATTAGAAACATAAATTCAGTTAAAAATTACTAATCCTGTCGTCGACCGAGACTGTGCAACTTTTTAAGAGTTAGTCTCCACTATTTAATTGTAAAATTGACATTTGTTGACTGGCCTGACAGCTCAGTTGTTAGTAACCCTGCTTCCTACACTGTAGGTCGTGGATTCGATTCCCACCCAGGACACACATTTGTGTGATGAACATTCATATTTGTTTTGTGTCTGGGTGTTAATGTGTATTATATGTATGTATTAATTAAAAGTATGTATATCAATTGTCTGGTTCCCATGAGACAAGCTATGCTTAGCTTAGTTTGGGGCTAGGTGGCACTGTGTGAAATTTCCACCTTTCTCCTTTCTTGCTTTTTATATTAGTGAAATCGTCACGAAAATCCTTTCCGTGATTTAGAGGAAGTAACCGGAGAAAGGGATAGAGGCAGATAACGACTTTGTTTTATACCATATACAGGCACTTGAGACATTCCACCTACACGTCTTAGAGTTACGGGCGCGTACGATGCGACTTGGGTCTTGTCATACCTAGTAGGGGAGCCAAGTCGCATCGGTTGTTATGGGCTGAGGTTACCACTTAATTGCCACAGAAAACCAGCGCTGAGCAGCCAGCCACACCGCTGATACAGCACATGCTGAGTGGTAATTTTTTTTGCTGTTACTGTTTATTTGTAATGTAACACAAAATAAATATTTTTCTTTTCTTTTCTTTTAATACCAGAGCGGCCGTCGGCACGTTCCGTAACATTATCATATAAAAAAATGATTAAAGATTTGGTAGTCCTATAACTGTTATCATATCAAAAGTGGTTTGGTATATATCCTACGGAACCCCGAATTATTCGCTGGTAATCCTCTTGCACCGTCACATCTTTGTCTTTGCCGCGACCCTATAGCACCGTGACAGGCAATATATCACGAGATGGCTGCATGTCGTATTTTTATGAATAATTACGGACATCACATTATTTGTGAATGCTTTGTGTTCAAATTATTGAATGCATAGTATCCATTAAATTTTATTTACCTTGCGAAATCTATCCGTGTCTTCACCGGCGTTCAGTGTACGTCTTTGCAAGTTTCGGAAATCGGCATCAGTATTTCATTTCACCCGTTAGGTAACATATTATTTAATTATAGCTTTATTACACTTTGCAAAGCTTCCCCTAAACAGTCTGGCACAAATTTTGCAAATACTTTTGGTTTTGGAGTCAATGCACAATTTTTTCAGTTATCTCCCCAACTTACCACTTCCAGTTTTGTGTACAACTTCTTGTAGACGGAGAGTTGATACTTGATACACAATCTGTCAGAAGGCAGAGTTTCTACCAAATTAGCTGTGAGGCCCGTCGTAAATAATATTAAAACTATAAACTTAGAACTCCATATCTATTTTTATGATAGGCAATATCATCGCAAATCTAGTGATGAATCAGATGAATTCTTAACGTGCCAGATTGTGTAATTTTATATTTAGTTGAGCCAAAAAATCTTTCGCATGAGACGTAACATCCCCGTCTCAAGATGATGGACGCAACGCAATGCGACTTGAGTCATCTCGTACTATGGAGAGGATTTGAGTCGTATTGCTGTTGTTCATGGGCGGAGGTTACCACTTAACATCGGTTGGCCGTCAGCTCGTTCCGTGACTTCATTACATAAAAAAATTGCCAATCCATAAAACTGTGCACAGAACGAACAAGATTATCATGTCTCTTCCGTCAACAGAGTTTTACATACAAATAAACACACAAAAACAAGAGGATATCTTTTATGAGGTGTCTACAAGAATGCACATCGTACAAAACCAGAATAGGCCGTGTTTACACGTCACACGTCATTCAACCAGACAAAAGGTGTTGGGCAACTGTAAGCCGTGCCAGTACCTCGGGAATCTGTGGAATGTCCGACCTCCTTTGATTCCTTATTGAGAACGATACATTTTTATATGCGAGACAAATGTGTGGTTTTGTGTCAGTGAAATAGTTAAGTGTATAGTTGATTTTTTGTGTCTAACCTAACCCTAATTGAGGGAAGACGTGAAAATTAAATTCTAAAAAGTATTTTTTATCATTTATTAATTTAATTATGAAGTATTATTCAGAAAGAAATTAATAATTTGCAATGTGGAGTACTATGCACGCCGTTTTATAATAAATTGTAACGCTTAGACATTCATAACCATAATGTGTCACAGGTGGCTTATAACCCGGCCCAAGGATGAACTGCTGTGTCACAGGTGGCTTGAACATAACGCAGATGGATAACACATTCAAAACCCTTGTTTTTGGGTGCCTAACCCTATGCTCATCACACAAACATTTGTGAATTGTATATGTATAACATTATAACATAAAACCATTTACAGGCTGAGCTGTTTTCAACTTAGTTTCATGGTCAGCCCGCAAATATGTTATACATGTAAAGTTTGTATCCATTGAAATCATATAGACGTGTGAAGCAGAGAAATATACTATGAAATATAAAAGGAATAGCCAATCAGCTCTTCCCGCTGATGATACCCACACGATGATGAGGAAACGTAAATAAGTAGAGAGGTCGTAAAACATTTATTATGAAAATATCATAAAATTTCCCCTATCCACTCCATAACCGGGTTTCCTATTTCCCCAACAATACAACGTAAAATATTCGTGTTTCACAAGTTTATGGCCGCTACTGTGTAATAAAACGTTCAGGTGTAGGACAGACAGACGGACGGTGATATATAGAGACCAATTAAACTCGTAAGATTCCTAATGACGAGCTACCGGCGGTCCGGGGCGAAGGATTACGAAGATATAGAGCCGGCTAAAAGAATCAGATTAAAAAACAATACTTGTGTCAAACCATAAGTCTAAAATAATAGCTGGAAAAATAACAGTATTTACTAAACGGGTTTGGGCAATATTTTTTAAGTACTTATATAATTTATGTATTTCAAATGACAAGGTGTGAGTGCAAGGAATTTCACTAAGTGTCACTAGTTAAATTGGGAAAAAACGTATCTCGTCTACTTTTTGCCTTATGTCTAGCCATTAAGTCTTGAACAAAATTTCAGGTTCTATCTACTTACTATTAAAAACTACAGAAATACATTTTCATATTGAAATAACCTGGTCCTGGTGGAATAATATTTTTACTAAAAATAATTGCATAGCGCTGGGACCAAATATGTTAACAATAAAAAAATATCTAAAAGTATTTTTCAATGCGTTGAATCCATGATTTAAATTTACATACGGTCGTGGTTATCAATGCAGTGGATTTAGCCGCGGCTAAATAATACTAAATAATGACACAGCAGGTGATTTTAAATCAACTTCAAAAACTTTGGTCAATTTCAGGTCCACTCTAATAAGTGATAATGTTCATAAATCTACTTATCTTCGGACATTTTTACAACGTCATAAAAAGTTTTTAATTAAGGATCCAAATCACGATCATCGCCGCCTACGGTAAATTTATTACTCTATGGTTCCTCAAAGACGTAAACATGCTTTTTGATTTTAAACACTAAGTTGACGTGTCAGGGATGTATTTTGATTGTTTTGTTCCAAAGTGATATTTTAATGTTTCTTCGTTTGTACCAATTAGCACATAGAGTCGTAACATCATACTTAGAACGTAATTACTGGGTTTTCTTCGTCTCATTGTGTCATTGTTGTCGAGTTGGAGATTGAATGGGATTGCTTGACTTTTTTAATTTAAATTGTGAAATCATGAGGTTTTAAGTTATGGTCAAGTTATGTTAGTTATGCAACTCTGTAAACTGCTTTATAGGAACTGTACAAGCTGCTACTCGTCTCACTGGCTCACCCAAATCACTGTGGTTAAAGTGCACCTCAACGAGGCTCTTTTAGTGCAAATAAATACAAACTGACTAATAAAAAATTATAAAATATTCATTATTCGCGATATTGTTTTTGTTTATGTGTTCACAAAAACAAATAATTTATGATACAAAGAATATAAAGGCAGTCTTTGACTATTAACTATCCAAAGGGTCAAATTAAGACTTAATTTAAGCACTTTTCCGAACAAACTTTACACATGCAGTTAGTATTACCGTCAGCTGACATAAACGCGATCCTGTCAGATTATAAAAGCTTCAAAAACTTTTGTTTATTATCTGTTAAAACCAGCTAAGAATCGTGTGAGACATAAGCCCGGGAGCACACACAACACAATGTCTTATTACAAGATAACATCGGATGCGATTCGATTAACATTCCGCCGCCGGCTTCCGGAGTGACGGGAGTGTCAAAATGCCATTTTTGTGCCAGCTTGCTTTGAGAAGCAAATGATATTATGCCGAATTTGCTGCCTTATTATATCAGTGATGACTTCATTTTTGGTTTCGGACTGAATTTTAAGGGTTCGTCTAAGCCCTTCGGAGGCTCGGAGCGGCAACAGAAATAAAGCTTTTTGAGCTTAAAACTAAAGTATTATTGTATGCTCGTCGTATATCGTATAGTAATATAGTAGTAATAGTAATAAATATAGTATCGTATAGTGAGTAGGTAAACCACCTGAGCCGATTGAAATGTGATGGGGACTGTGTAAGATTTTCAATAGAACATATATATACATAAGGTATTATTTGGATAATAAGGTTGATTTAAATGATTGTGTTTTTTAAGCTCACACTTCGGTTAAACCACAAATTGGTTACGCTCTTCACAAATAATCTAATTTATTCGACCAGTCAATATCTGAGAATTTTACACAGAAATTTGAAAAATGTCGCCTCGCCATTATTTCCATTTATCAAATACAAAACTGGTTGATCAAATTAAATAAACCCAAAAACTACAATAAATCAGCCACCAGGTTAATTTAATCTATTTTTAAATAAAAACTTAATTTTAACCTAATTTTTTGTCGAATAAGGTTGAGTTTAAAATGGTTTTGCAAGTTGTTGATTGAAGGTGAAAAGGATATGGTGTTATTGGCTATAATTGATGAATGTCCCGCTGAGATATCAAGACATACCTAGCATAATATAAATTTATTTAAATTTTGGATTTGCGATTGATTTGCATGGGATTCTCAAAAACATGGCTCAAGTAAAGGGCAAAATCCACAGCAGTATAACCACGCGGACTGAGCCGGTCATATTCAAGTCTGAACAAACGATCTAGTATGGAATTGAAACTAGAAATATTTCTAGAAAAGCCTATCCACATAATAAAGGCGGAATCGTATTATTTTCAAGAATGTTCGAAAATGTTGTTTATATAAATGTTATGTACAATATTATGGTAGGCAGACTTAGTAAATAAGTTGACAACATGTAACTATCTCGTTTATGTATTATATAATTTGTTAACTGCTTTTGTACCTAAAATATAAAATAAATTAAATTAAAAATTATTTTAGAATTATGTTATATTGGAAAAATTCCAATCCTTTACGAAGATTTAAGGTCGATTTCATCTTCACAGCTTGAGCAGCTACCGTATCCCCAAAGAAGTCACGAGAGGCTCGTGGGCTCGAGACGTGAGACGGGCCGTGGCAGGGACGACACGTAATATATATTTTTTACATTTAATTGTGTAAGGCTTGGTTTACACCTGCTGAACTAACCATAAAAATATTCCATGCTTCTACTGTCATTCAGATGTTTCTTTAGGTAAAATAAACCAAATACCACAGGCCAAATACGCATTTTGGTTGCGAGAAAAATCAATTGAATAACTGTAAAAGCTTTATTATTCTCTTATTTCAATGGTTGTTATAATTGAAATATTGCAAATTTATCTTCCGTTCTATAATTATACTCAGCACCATAAAAAAATCCTTTGTTATTCTGTAGTAATATAAGTCACGCTCTTCAAAATTTTTCAGCGTCTTCACCACACTTTTGGGATTTAACTAAATTCTAGAAAGTATGTAACTTTACATAGATACATTTTAATAAATATCATGCAATATAAATGCGTGCGTACGATATGGTCGTCATTCCTAAAATACAATTTCACTTTTAATATTAATATAGAGAATTATTGAGCAAAAATAATACATCAAGTTGAACAATCTTAACTCATTAGAATTTAGAATAAGACTGCTCATTCAATTACTTAAAATATGCCTACACGTGTGAAACTCAACTTTGATTAATTCCATTTAATATTTTTCACAATATACATTCTAAATTAAAACTAACGACATTAAATAAACAAAAATATCTAGTAGGTAGACCAGTTTTTAAATAAATGCCAATAAAGTTAAAAACGATAACAGTAAATTATCAAAGCACTTAGATCCATTGCCGATAATTTAATCCGACACCTATTTTCATTCATAATTTGTAATCATTCCACAAGCAAAGGTCAGTGTATATCGTCCTTAGGGGCAGAGCCACACCGCAGCGGGGAGTCGCATCCCAGAGACCACAATCGCATAAATTCGACATTTGTCACGGTATTAACACTCGAAAAAGGGTTTTTTATCGTGTCGCCCTCGTATCCGGTAATCGGACCGAATTCATAAGGATATTTTTGCTTTTAAAAATATTGTACCTTTGTTGTTCGCCGTGACGGACGCATAAATGATATCGTCCGTTTTGTTAAGGTAGTCGATTTTTTTTCCTATTTAATACAGTTAATATATAGAAACGATGAAATGAAAATGTTGTATGGTTATGTACATTTTTTAAGTGATAGAGTTATGGAACGATCAAATTGTCCTTCTTGTGTAAATTGTCCACAATAAGTTATAAGACTTGGGTCCTCCCTTACATCTCTGTTTCATATATTTTGCGGCAAAGTCCCGATAAAGCTTCATTCATTACCAACTACTGGGCCCCAAATCATTTTTCGAGGCATATGATTGCTCATTTGTAAATATGTAGATATACTGCAAGATCATCGATCCAAGCGATGACTGCTGTGAACATTGCTCGACCTTACATTAACGTAAATAACGATCGGACAAACCCCGTACCGAACACCGAAACATCAATTCTCAATGGCGTTAATAACGGCCAACAATACGAATCAATGATTTATCGAAATCGCGTAAAATACAAACATCTGCACAACAAAACTAATCAAATTTCCACACGAGTACACAACATACATAAAGCTGGCTAACATGTTACATTATCTGTTAAACAATGAACGAAATCATCGAAAAAACTGACGATTGAGTAAAGAACCGATTGTTGTGCAAACTGTGATTCGCTCCGGTTTAATGGGGCGGACTTAAACGCGGACGAGCAGGGGCTTCCAACGCATGTGAACTATGCTTAATGATTTAGAACTAATATTTCAACTATCACACAAAATTCGATTCTATCTCACATGAGATAAAAACGTTATTATGATGCAGGATTTAAGTTTTAATTGTACTTCAAGTGGATGGGGTATTATCAAATATCATATTTGTGAGGTTTTTTCACCGACTTTGATCCGTTTCTTTGCGCAAAACGACTCATGCACACGCAAGTAGCTATTGAGATTATACTTTCAGGCTATGATATGGTATTTCCGTTTTGGGTTGTTATTGCATCTTTTCCCCAATAGTTTATTTCCTGTTTCTTTTTTCATAACTTCACGGCGTTTCTTTCATCTGTTGCGCTTTAAAGCTTTGTAATGATTGTGATTAATGAAATCATATTTGATTTGGGTACATTTGGCGCATTATATTCTTTTCTTCATGAAAATAATAACTTCCTTAGGCTCTTTGTTGTACAGAGAACCATAAGTCCGAGCATTACTAAAAGAAATATAATATTTATTTATATTTGAGCTGTTTATTACTGTGATCATTTTTTATATATGTACTTTTTTATACATACTGTAGTTTAAATTACCCATAAAACTCGGAGTTTTAATATCGTATAAGTTTATTAACATCATTCATCGTACAATATTCATAATAGTACTAAACGCGAGTGTATCAAACGATTGCCGCACTATCTTAGAAAAAAACATATGTAGCCGACAAATAAAAACAAAATGGCATTAAGTAGACACTAAAAAAAGTTCATTGAGAAAGCCTCGCTTCAGAATATCCAGACCACGTCGAAATATCTCAAATAAAGTGAAAATTTAAGAGAAAATAATCTTTATAGCGCTGGATGTAGCGTCGGAAATTCACTGGAAAATGATGCGATAGGACCTTTTAGGGCTACAAAGAAGCGGCCACACCAATGAGGCTGTACACCTGTTAAAAGAACGCAACTCAAAAACCTTTAAATATTTTTGTAACGCATTCTCCAGAACATATTCTTTGTGTGTACTTTATAAAATGATTTCTTTGAGGGGAGGATGATAAATAACAGAACTGATTAAAATGACGTAGCAGTTTTGATAATAGCCACGCATTGAGCTACCGAAGTTTTGAGGAGTTTGTTCTTTCACTGATTTATTTATTGTGACCCGAATGAGTATGCGTAATGTCTTCTCATAAACCCTTTCATATGTATCCGAGATATAAGTTAGGAAAAGGATTGGAAATCAAGAAAATTTAGGATTTTAATAAGGATGCCTTGCATTTTCATTAAATACAGCAGTAAGGCAACCTTCAAAGTCTTGGATGTAAAGATAATGCCTTATAGAGTTTATTTTAAGTCAGCCTTATGTTGAGATGTCAAAATTCTTCTGATGCGACGACTGCAGTCCGCTTCTTAATCATTTAAAAAAGGAACAAAATAGTGACCATTTTGAAATTGATAGCCGAAACGAGTTCCAACGGAGCAGACATGGCGACGCCGAGTGGTTTCGAAATAGAAACTCTGTGGAGGGAAGAGAGAAAAAAAAGGATTTTAACATACTTGACGTACGTTAAAAACTTTTGAATAAAGAACTGTTTTGAATAAAGAATTGCTGGCAGACTTGATGACGATATTGAAGGTTTGGAAAAGCTGTTGTAATTATTTGCTAAGAATTTATTATCACTATTAGATAAGATATTTAGATATTAGGATTATTTAACCCGTTTGTAACAAGATAGATTTATCTGTAGTACACCAAAGAAAAATAAAATAAAAAAAATACAATAAAAAAATAAAATTAGGTAGACGCACAATGGGCGGCATTATCACAATAAGTGATCTCTTCCATGCAACCTACCATATAACATAGTTTCAGAAATAAAAGCTTTTTAAAATCATGAACGGATTTCAACTGCAATTTAATGAAATTGAACACATTAGTGTTCATTTTTATTCATACATATCTTAGGCTCGACTCATACCAAATAATTCTAACGCATACAAAAGCTGTACCTGTGAAATATAAAATAATTAAATCCTTAAGTCTTTTAATTCTGTTTCTTTTTATTACAAAAACACGTGACTATCGTAAAGGAGTAGGCACACTAGGCTCACGATTTTTTTATATTTAAATTAAAAAAAAATTGTGTATTCCCACAATTGTTTAAGTTACGTGTTAAGTACAACAAATGTGGTATGAAATTATTTTTCCTACGTACCATGAACAAACTAAACATTATTTCATATTTTATCATAATAATACCTAACTTTATGAAGTTTCTTTTCGGATCGGGCTATTTTATGACTAGAGTAATATTGTTTGCAGCTGTGTAGTTATGATATTTTCACCTTCATCCATTAACTGCACAATAAAAGCTCCTGACAAGGCATTATTCTAAACAATTGAAGAAAACACGAAAACGCATTCCTATTTAAACAGTGGCCCAATTACAAACGAAAACCACAGCGTCATCGATGTGAGAGTAAAACATTTTCAAATTAAAATACCACAGTTTTGTAATTACTAGCTGTGAATCCGAACAACTAATTTCGAGGTCGACAATTTATCTGACACTTAAACTTTGAATAAAACGTTTCAACACAGCTGTACCAGGATAATATAATAGCTGCAACCAACCTTATTCCAACACAGTAGAATATAAATTGCATTGTATCAACAGAGTCAGTAAGTTTGTAAGCCACTGAAGGAGTCAATTTTTTCTTTCAAAAGTAAGACCATTAAAGCATAATGAGTGGTCTCTAAGAATCGTTTTGTACCACGTGCCACTCAAACCTAACTACCGTTTTAGTACAATAGTTAAAAATAATTGTACAATTAATTTATCGTATTGTGTATGTAATGGTACTTGAAACAGTCGAACGTTTGAATTGGAAGTCAAGTTTGGATAATGAAATTGGAAGTCGACGTATATTATAAACGGAATAACGCAGACTGGAGAACATTAGATGACTTCGCAGTACTGATTGATTCGAGTTTTTTAAATTGGTCGCGCCTCCTAGCCTTAAACTAAGCATAGCTTGTACTACTACTATGAGAATTAGTTAACTGACAGTATATTTAAATACCATGTACTTGTACCAGACTACCTTGTGCCAGCCTAACTTTGCCCATGTGGTAAGGAAATTTGCACTTTACATTACTTACTTACTTAAATAACATAAACATTACTTTTACTCTCCGAATCATTGCATATTAGTAGAAAGCAATATTCTGTCTCCTATCCTATGATATTGACCATTTGATTCTTTTATTTCTAGTTCCCTATACTACCGACTACCTCATACCTTTGCCATTACTAAACTTATATTTTTTTTTTATTGTAAAATCATTAAATATCTATTTCCTGAGACAAAAATTTTGTACTTAAAAAATGATCCGATATGTTTTTTATCGTTTACCTTAGACCTTTAGATAGACCCTTAGAGATCAATTTTTTCCTAATAACGAAACCCTCAAAATTTTGAAGTGTTTAAGACAAGCGATAAACGCTGTACGTTGTCTGTCGGTCATTCAAGACCCCCTCTTTTATAACATATTTTAATAAAACATACCTAAATATTTAGTATTTTTTGTTGCATCTACAACTTTTTACACTACACTATAAATCAGATATATATATTATATTGATATAAATCCTCATTTTAAATTGAATTAAACTCCCATACAGCCACCACTGTTATCTGGCCACAATCGCGTAAGACAAGAGGCGCTAATTCTACAAAAGCAAAGGGTGCTACACAATAGATAAAATAACAACAGAACAAAATATAACAATAACAAATCACACAATAATCAACCTTACAGTGAAGACATAAAGATATCATAGAACGGTAACAACTCAGACATAAATAGAAATGATTTTTGTTCTATTAGAGATATAGGATCGCTTAATATTTACAGTCTAATGCCTCCGCTGAATGGTAGTTCAGATTCATTGGGGTGTCCTGATATTGAATCATTTCACACGGTGGCTTAAAGTACTGATGGTATTTCTGACCGTACATTTCCGAATATACTCGTACCTACCCTATACTACCCAGCATGATTGTCTCTGCGTGAGAAATGTGTAACTAAATCATAAAGCTTTATTGTAGCACGACTGCGTCATATGCACATAATGTACTAAAAACATATGTGCTGAGTTTGTCCAGGTACCTAAGTACCGACTCCCACCATATTTATTTATATCGCCAAGTATAGAGTGAGACGACATGAGACTCAATGTTGTGTTTTTAGTTCAGAGATGATAAAATAATAACATCGGAGGTTGTAACTTCATGTCTCAGGGTGTAGGGCGCGATATGCGATTTGGACAGTCCCATACCTACTAAAGTTAGGCACGACCTAAGACCTACGTCGTGGGCCTAGTATGTCATTGAGCACCGGCTGGACCTTGTGTCATCTAATATATCAAAAAAATACCACAAAGATAAAAATCCTTGACTCAGAACTGGAACTCAATATGTTGGGTATATAAACTTCGTGCTTTGTGGTACAAAGCAAAAGGTATCTAAGGGTAAATATGTTTTATCGAATCTATCGACTTTGTGTCACATTACCGATTTGACAAGTTACAAATAGTCACAGTAATTTTTTCAATTTATCTGGATTAGTTGATTTTGCTTTCAATAATTACTAAAGACTGTAAATCTAAAGTTATTTATGTTAGCAGTTGTGTACTGTTTTATACACATTTCATAATTGGTAGTATGTTTATATAACAGCAGCCATTCACAAACTCACGGAAGCCGAAAAGAGATTTAAACAAATAATATTTCCGTGTGTCTGTACAAAGCTCAAGTGGACCGCGCCGGTCAACAAAGGTAGAGTCCGCTACGGGAGACGTCCCTCGAGTTATTATGTGAAAACATATTTCTCCCCCATAATACGTCAGTTCCGAAAATTCCACGGGACTTCTTTCATGACATGGACTTTATCTTCGTTCCTTCACGTAGCAGTGTTTGTTCTATGGTCTGGTTGAGAAGAATTCAAATATTAACACGAACTGGCTTCGCTTACAATGGTGGTAGGGTTTTCATGATGGTGTATGTTATTTTTAATTTATTTTTACTATTCATTTGTATAATAATAAAAATTTTCAAAGGCAAAGAATCGTTTAGAAAATAGCTCGATTAGATAGTGATTACATTTTCTGTTAATCGGAGATCCTAAACCAATAGTATAATAATTAACAGATATTTTTAATTTACCAAGACATCCGGTAAATTCGAAACATTTGGAAAACGTAATTCAGCTGCCGGCTAAAATCATATTATATGATTCATGTAACCAAAAACGAGAATAATCATAACAAAACTTAATTCGCATTTAATTCCAAAAGTAAAAAATACTTAGGTATTATTATAGATCTTAACAACAGGTGAAATTTAAACAGGCGTGCCTCGGGCGGGTTGCATGTCATAGCTTCCAGTCCATTGTTCTTAAGTTCAACTCTCTTTTCATGTCATTAACACAAATGTTTTACATCAAAAAATGGCAGCACGCGTGAAACAGCATCTGCAGAATAATGAAGACAAGAAAATTGTTCGCTCTCGGCGATCTCCGTTATCGACTGTAGTACAGTTACCTTCAGTAACAGCTAAGCAACGCTGTTCCAAATATTTTTAACATAAAAATGACTTTTATATAATTATAAATAAACCAAATAATAACAAATAAATAGTGACATTTCTCACAGCGCTATCTAGCCCCAAAGTAAGCTAAGCATGGCTTGTATCAAAGGAACCAGATAACTGGTATAATACTTATAAACTTTTTTGTAAAACATATATTTAATACATAACATATATTGCTACAAACCTCTATGTTCGTCACACAATTTTTTGTCATAGGTGGGAAATGAACCCGCGGCCTACGGCGCAGAAGGTAGGGTTACTGCCAACTGAGCTGTGACGCCAGTCAAAATATTTTATAAAGTTTTAACATTATTTCGATTATTAACCAACTCTATATTCATTTAATTTCAATGTGCTGTAATTTATACCAGAAAAAAATACTATATTCACTATATACACTATAGTCACTATATAAAGTTAAATATGGTTCTTCTATGGCCTCAGAGCTGTTCAGCTAATTTTTACGACTACTGTACTCTGTTGAGACAATTCCAGTTTCGCGAATTCCGCTGGGCGCAACACTACTCTCCCAATTCGCGCTGCAACAATAGACTTATTGTTATAAAATAGCCAATAGGTACGAAAATGACGGGTTGCGAGAGCTTTGTTACAGCCGAAACACGGGAATAAGCTGTGGAAGCGAATCTCTTAGTGCTTCTAAGACGCAAGTCCAGACTCTCATGGCCATGATATAACAGCCCTTGCATGTGAGAGTTATATGAGAGTTTATTATTATAACTTGCAAGTTAAATAAGCACAAAGTCACATCCCTAGGGCTGATTGCTAACTTAGCTGTAGAAAATCAGAAATTCTAAAAGACACGGCTCATGAACCCGTTTGATTCAGACCAATGATGTTTTGAATCAAACGGTCTCATAGTTTCATATGTTCTGTTATTAACACTGGACGCAGTCTAATTAAGGAATTGGATTTGTCATATAACCCATTTACCCAGTAACGAAAGACCGCGAATATTGCGAGAGCACTCAGTTAAAGGGCGACGGATATTTGCTAAGAGATTCCGTTCTTCTTCCATAACTCCATGGCCGAACTTTCAGCCTTTATGACGGATTCTTTGTTCACTATATCCTCAGGGAGACAAATCACAATGCCACAGTGAAACGTATTTATAAACGTTACGATATGAATGGATAATATGGCAGTATTGTGGGCATTGTCGAAAGGCCTTGAGCTTGCACAAAGATTAGACAATCCGGCAGATGGGTGACCCTTAAGACCTAGACACAATGCCGGTACAAATACGTTAACACTAAAACATGTTCTGTTATGATATAATTCGGATATCGTATTGTTGTTCGTCCTTGAGTTTAGGACACAATGAAATTAATGAATTCATATTAAGAATTGGCTCCCAGATTGGCGTCCCTGAATGTATGTCGGTTAAGCATGAATTAAGGATATGATATCGGTGAGTTGAACGCGTTGATACTGGATCATCTCTGTCATATTTTGTCCTCTCAAAACTGCCTTCTGATACATAAAAATATTTACCTTCTTCAGCCGAAAATAAGTATTATCACGAATAAGAAAATATCTTTGAATAATACCAAACTGTGAAAGAAAACGTGTATCTAAAATGGAATTTATCAAAAAAATATGCAATAAAAATTAAGCTACCATCCATGTATGGGCAAAAAATGGGCAAATTTGAAATTAAATTATCTATTCGTAACTCTCAGCTACCTTATAAAGATTTTAAAGTGTTGCAAAGAGACAGTAAACAGATACAACGAAGTCTTAAACCATATCAACAATTTGGGAATAAACCTGAGGCTTATTGCTTAGCGCTCTTCATCCTGACTGAGTCAAAGAAAGTCAGCGACGTTATAATTTAAACAAGAATCCCCTGAATAGACAACGATAACAAAAAAAGGGGGCAAAACATCCCTAGACAAAGCCAACTTAGAACATATTATTTAAAGTCATAAATTACTTAGCGCCTGCAAAATTTCGTAACCACTTTGTAACCAAACTGTAGTTGAAAGATACCCAAAAGTATCAGCAAACGTGGTTTAACTAAAATGCTACGGGCACTGTGCCGCCATTGTCCACGGGACGGAATAAAAGAATAACAGAAACAATAAAAGATAAAAGAAATAATAAAAAAAGGAAAAAAGATTGTGTCGTTTCTGTGTTTGAACAATGCACGCTGTCACCGGCATGCCGCCATGTTGGATTCTGGTGCCGCCGCGCCGCGCCGCGCCGCGTCGCCTACAAGAATACTTATACAATTTAAATTTACTTCAAGAATGAATTTTAGTAATATGAGTTTACATCTATCGTTTTACCTTAGACATTAATGTGTATTAACATTTTTAGCTAACTTGTATAATTATAATAATGAGACAGAATAAGCTTCATAAAGTGTTTCTGTTTCCTACCTGCCATGTGTGAACAAATAATACTGAATTGTCCAATTAGAACTGATAAATAAATAATTATTGGTGAAGAATTCATGCAGCGTCATCTAGTTCTAAAGTCAGCTTAGCTTAGCTTGTATCATGGGAACCAGACAACTGATATAATACTTATATACTTTTTTGTAAATACATCATATAATACATATTAACACAGACACAGAACTAACGTCTGTTCGTCACATAAATGTTTGTCCTGGGTGGGGATCGAACCCACGACATACAGCGCAGAAGGCTGGGCTGTGAGGTCAATAGTAATAAGTACTGAATAAATAATATCTACTGGTCCAAATGTTAAAGGCACTATAATCGTATCTAATGGATACTTTGGATTATTTTAAGTGTAATGAAACTATTTGTACCACCAAAGGTTCTTCAATACTCTACTAACATTATACAAAATACTTTAGTGAAATAAATATTTTTTTTTAAATTATTCTTAAATTATTTTTTTATTTATTATAATAATAACAAACGTTATGAGAAAAACAATACAACAGGGAGCTACCTTTTCTTAAATCTTTTTGTTAATTAAAACATAGTCTATTCAGTGCGTATCAATCTCAAAGACTACTTTCAGAATCAATCACGTTTCTATACGCGTGTTACCCACTGACACTGAATGCTTAATCCTACTAGTTTTTGGCCTCGGTTTTACCCGCATAGTTACACGAGTTCTCTAAATCAGCAGAGTTTAACCGGCAGATTTATAATAGAAGACGCCTTAGTACTTAAGTTTACATGGGAATATTTAATATTAAAAAAAAAACATTAAATTTTCTATAATATCTATCATATAAATAATTTTAAAATTTATATTTAGTTTTTTTTTATTTAGATTTATTTTATGAATTTAATATTTTTTATTTATATTTGTTTTAATTTATTTAAATAGCATACTTAAGTACTCGCTTAAAGTTAAGATTTACAATTACTTAAATTTAAAAAAAAGACTGATTAAGGATTTCATTTTATTTCAAACTTCTTAACATTTTACTCATAAACAGTACCTACTTATAATTTAAATATGTGGCGTCAGACAGACATATTTATATGTAGCTACACACACAGAGTATTAGCGTGGGTCTCACAGTGGCTCTCGAACCTAAAATAACAACATTCATTGTGCTACCATATTGGATTCTGATTGCGTGCGCAATCTATTATATACATTTTTTCTATAATATTTCCTACAAAGACGTGATACGTTGACTATCTTGAATGAGTTTTTTTTGACACCTGAAGTTGGTAACCATTCTTATCCCTTTTGGCTTATAAAATAAACCTACAATCGATTCGATTCCCTTTGTCACTGTATTTTTTGTCTTTGCAGGTATTCGGTTGGCGGATGAATCGCTTCGGGTACTGAATGAGAAACGGTATTAAATCATAATTGGATTCAGCTCGTGTGTGATCGATCATGAGGTCAATTTGGGAAACGTTTAAGTCTTTTTACTTGAGAGCTGCTCTCACCAAAAGCCCGCGTAAATGCTGTCAAGGCCATCTGCGGCCAACAGTGACAAAGGGAACTAAACAAATCAACAGGACTTGAGTCGTATTGCCGGTGTCCATGGGCGGCGGTTACCACTTAACATCAGGTGGGCCGTCAGCTCGCTCTATACCTACCATACACTATATAAAAAACAGCAATATAGACCATTCATAAAAAAGTGTCTTTTAAAGTGACGGATAGCTTTGAGATTTGTTTCTAAATACTAAAGATTTACTTGGTTCTCAACCTGACAGACTTGCGAGGGTCATTAAGGAGATCTCTAAAGAAGACTGGACCAACTTTTCCAATGGTTTCAAGGAATAAAAAAATGCATCAAATATAAACATTACAAAGTGTTTTTATATATCGTGTTTAAGGAACTTTATAGCTTAATTTGTTAAAGTCGTTACCTGATAAAAGCTGTGAGCTAAGATTCCCACAAATAACCTATAATTCAACTATGTAGCACATTTATATTAAAATTTCACACGTATTGAAAAATCTCAGTAACGCCTATTTTTCTCATAGTCATTGTAACGTAGTTAACTTTAACAGTGGCCTGCCTAGCCTCCAATCTTCACAGCGTGAAGGTACAACCCACACGAGCCGAAAATCTTCTGTTGGACAAGACGCATGGAATAGGTGACACTTAGTAGTAGGGGCTGCTCGAGAAATAGGGGCGGAGGACTCCCCGTGGCGAAGTCAAGAACGATATTGTTGTATGTTATTAGTTGTATGAGAGTTTAATTTATCGTTGCAAATTATGAATTAAGTATGTATGAAATATGCATTATGTAGATATTTCCGGAATAATTTATGGAACGTGTTTCCTGAGAAGATTGAACGGGAGCTGTTACTTAAATAAAGTAAGATACGTTTTTACTGCTTGCGATTCTTTGTACCAGATTAGACTAAGATATACCTTACTGGTGGCCTGACAATTTCTGTATTATATTTCTACATCATGAAACTAAAATATTCTCGGGACTAAAATATAAAGGAAATTTAAAAAAGAGGAGTTCTACCTAATAGTGGTTTCACTTAGATATCTACACTCTCAAAACGAGAGCACACCGATATCATTATAGCTGTAAATAACTGTACGCATATAATACAAGAGCAGTAGAACTCACGCCAAGTTCGTTCGGGGAAGTAAAGCCTCCATGCCCATTTGTGCCGCCAAGATTTGAAGTCGGTTTGAAAGGTGTGGTTGCCTTTGAAATTACAGGCACATGAGACATTCCACCTACACGTCTCAGACGGGCGCATTCGATGCGACTTGGGTCTTTTTACTTGTTGGGTAGGCCCCAAGTCGCATCGGTTGTTATGGGCAGAGGTTACCACTTAACACAAGGTAGGCTCGATCCGCAACTGTATCACATAAAGAACCCCAACAATCTTGTTTCTGCCATGGTAAATTAAAGCTAATTTACTATCGCTCATCAAGAGGACGCCGATATGCTGTAACAAAATAACTAATAAATGTAACAGAAATAATAATTTTAAAAAACGCAAGTTGGAATTTTCAAGTTGCAAAGTTCCCATGTATAGTCAAGGAACCAACTGAGCTACCACTCCTACCACAGCAGGTACCGTGAGCGGCGGCGGCGCTGGGCGGGCGCGCGGCGTGGCGCCCGCCCAGCGCCAGCCACGGAATGTGCACTCCAAACATAACGCCGTTCACACGACCCGTGAACATGTGATGGGATTTGGTCTCTGTTAATAATTAGCTTCTCTGAACGTTTCTTAGATACGTAGGCAGCAGTCAATTAAGTAATCAATTAAGTGACTAATCGAATGAATTGAAAAGTTCTCGTATTATACCATTACACTGATAAGTAATCAATCGCTAAGTTTTAAAACTCTTGATTTAAATTTACTGATTACTTGGTTTTTGTTTTAGTTTATTTTATTTAGTATACAAAAGCTCTTAACACAATAAAATATTAAGTAACTTATCTTACAGCCGATAAAGGATTTACATTTTATAAAATATTAATATATAAGACAGTCGTACAAGAAAGATAACAAAAATAATAATTTATTTGTTTAAAATATATTGTTTTTTTTTTGTAGTATCATAAATATCGATATGATTGTTTTCACCCTGGGCTACCTAGAAACGTAAAATCAAATAACAATAACAATTAAAAAAATAACAATGCAAATAACAATTTTATGTGTTTTGCCGACACAAACTTACAAAATATTGTTTTTTTTTTGTAGTTAGAAGCTTAGCTAGGTGTTGGCTAAATCTTGCATTATTCCTCATTTTTTTATTGATTCATATTGTACTAAAGGCAAATAACCAAAACTTTACAAAATTAAAGTTCTTTTATAAATACTAAGACGTTGGTCCCATTGAATCAACAACGACTTCACACCGATTTGCGGGCCATAAAACGGGGCTTATAACGCCGACTCATTTCACTAAACTATTTTTAATTTCAATTTATGTCACCTAAACAATAAAACTAGAGTAATCCCACCACTAATTCCTTCACCGTAGCAACATCACCATTCTAATTCCCATACAGTACACTGACTTGCACTAAAATTATACACCCCTATAACTAGTGAGATTCCGTCATAAAATTAACATAAAGCATAATTAGGCGTATTATAATGTAGTTTGCACGGTGGGCATACTTTATTTATACCATAGACGAAATAGAATGCATAGTGCATCCGACAATGCATTATGTTTACATTGTGAGGAATGCATAATTAATAGTGAAATATTACAGCAGCCATGAGAAAACGGGTCCGGTCAAGATTACATTAGTTCAAGTGGGATGCAGTTTATTGTGTGGGTTTCCTTGTAAGTGTTTCTGAATTAGTTTTACAACACTTCGGGTTGTTTTAATATTCAAAGTGAGTTTGCTCTTTTGGGGCCCACATGTTTTGTAATCAAGTATTCTACCTTAACTTTAAAGCTACGGTTGCTTACAAAGTAGTATAGGAGTAACAAAATTTACATGAACATTTTAATTCCTGCAAATAAGTTCTGTATGTAGATCTAAGTTACATGATCTATTTCCAATAGTAGGAAAGCTTACACTGCATTATAAATATCTTTAAATTATATGTACTGGCTGCTTACTTTTATGAAAATGTGCGACCGCAAGTATTTACAAGCGGGCCCCTGTGGTGTGATGAATACACGCTCGTTTGTCTAGAATAGACCCATCAGTTCTCTACAAACTTAGACCTAGATATTAATGAAGTATGAACATTACACAGTTTTATTGCTCGTGTCAATATCTCTCTTGAACCAGTGTGGTGAAAGAGCTAAAATTCGCTTCAAAGAGGCTCTTTTCGTGCAATTGACACATGTCTTCGATTTTATCTTCTAGCATGTGTCGGTCTCCGCCCGATGTTTTCATTCACGGTTTTGAGAACGTGGATTAGCACACGTTAATCTTTCAATCGAAAAACTCGGGTGCACGTCGGGATTGAACCGGCGACCTTGAAACTCGGAGTTTTGAGAACGTGATATTCGGACGGTTAAACTTCTATGTAACCAACCACCCGCGTGGAATAACATCTAGAATTCTCATTACAATCGACCAATATGTCACACGTTTACGCTTCGACCAGAATACCAGTCCTACATTGACTTTTATGTATTCTATAATGCAAAATACACCATGAGTAATGTGACTGCTCCAACAGGCAATAATGTGCTATGAATTTTAACTTGTATATTGCAGAGGCATGCTTACTGACGTGGTAATATCCTTTTTCTCACACATGATAGGAAATTCCTTAATTATTAAAAAAGATAAATAACTTTTCGATATAATAACAATAAAATTAATCATAATAATATTAATATTGGTGGACAATTCACACAGCGCCATCTAGCCCCAAACTAAGCATACTATGGGAACCAGACAAATGTTAGAATACATTACACCTATACGTTTTTGAAAATTCGTAATAAACTCGTAATTAACACCGAAATATTATTACAATATTACCGAAATATTCGATATACAACGTCATCAATTCCCAACGCGAAAATTTACTTTACAGTCTCATTAAAGTAGCCATGGCAATTAAAAAGACTGAAAGTGCATTTATTTTTATTAATTTAAATAATAACCAAATACACAATTCAATTGGCGTAAATGAAAACGAGATTGTCTTTTTGAAATTATTTATTTTTGATTCCTTGCAAATTACATTCAAGTGCCTGTCTCAACAGAAATATCGATTTAAGGTATTTAAAAAAAAACACCAAGCTTAAATTGATTTATTTCAGGTCCCGGCAGGTATCATCATGCAGGGACTAGTAAGGCAAAAATGGCTATCCGTTTCGTAGTACTAGCTGTTAAGTCAAAGTTAATAACTTTATATTCATAGAATTCATATACAAATGGCTTGGAAATGTCATTTAGTATTCAATGTTTGCAGAGTTCTATCAGGAAAGTAATTACTCTATATTTATAAATAAATATGTGTAACTATATGGGATTGCAAGGTTTGTCGGTCAAATTACAGACCATGAGACTACCCTCACATTTGAGGATGACGAATGTAATGCGAGAAAAAACTGTGTACAGATAATTAATGAAATAAAGAGTTTCTTATTGTGTCCACCTTCTTTGCATACCATAGTCCAACTTTAAGCGCAAACTCCATAAAATATTTACACCAGTCAATATTATTTACGACCACATTTAATTGCTAGGGCTGTCACATTTATCAATTGAAAGAGCTCAGTCAACGCGTTTTTGACATCATGAACTGTGGTGCTGTGTCGACCCTATGTTAATGTGCGCGCACCTTTAGAAATTGAAACTTAATTCCATATCATGGGCTATAATCTGATAATAAAGTCCTGGACACACTAGAGTCTTTTGCTAGGTCTTTAATACTGAATTGTGTCCTAAACAGGAATTTGTTAACGCTTGCATCGTGTCCGGTGGAGACCTGTAATTTTTAATTAAGCTCTGAGCGCTATACTTTATTAATTGTTTCTTTCATTGCTTAGATTCGTAAAATTCTAAGGTCGTAATCCCTTTTCTATAATTCTGATGACAAATGTATCGGTTGCCGATTATTGAATCTCGCCCACCAGCTACGCTAATGCGGGTGGCAGGTTCAATTCTCTGCACTGCAACATTTTTAAGATAATTATACCAAAATTAAAAAGAATCCCAGATACATGCAAAGGGAAGCCGTCAGTAATTAATTATTACTTATTGTATACTAACTCACTATGTTAATCTTAGCACGAAGTCAATGAATAAAGGTTTATTATTATTATTATTATTACTAGCAAAATATGATTGGAGCTAAGGGTAGAATAACATTGTTTGAACACGCCTAATTTAGCTCATTTAGAGCGTGAATTTGATTCCAAGCCGTTTCTTTAAGAACTTGATGGAAATAAACTATAATATAATATAATATTGGTGGACATTTCACACAGCGCCATCTAGCCCCAAAGTAAGCTAAGAATAGCTTGTGTCATTGGAACCAGACAACTGATAGAATACTTATATACTTTTTTTTTGTAAATACATACATATTAACACCCAGACACAGAACAAACATCTATATTTCTCACACAAATGTTTGTCCAGAGTCGAACCCACGACAGCGTAGAACGTAGGGTTACTAACAAACTGAGCTGCGAGGCCAGTCAATAATGTGTACCACAAATGTGCTCCAAAAGGTGGTCAAAGTGTCCTGTTGAATTCCAATGTGATCACTCCCTGGGTATCACGGATCGCCGCAGGCTCTCAGTAAATCAGGATTAGCCTCGCGACCAACGAGTCTCATTTGTGCGTTATTTATAAACTAAATCCGTGTCCGATTCTACTGAAAACGTATCAGATGGTATTTTTATCGGGTTTACGACTGTTATTCTTTGTGAGAAAGGTTTTGATTTCATGCTCTTAAGCTAAAAAAGATCTGTAGCCCTTTTGATGATTCCTGCTTTAGCAGTTTTAAAATAGTACCTCGGGAGATAATAATAATAATATTGGTGGACAGCGCCATCTAGCCCCAAAGTAAGTTAAGCATAGCTTGTATCATGGGCACCAGACAACTGATATACAACTCATATCCTTTTTTTGAAAATACATTTTGGCTTTTACGTTACATTGGTTTTATATAATTACTGCGTGTTCCTAAAAACTTGGGATGTAAAATTTGAGTTAAACTATAGTTAACAATATATTTTTTATGTGATAAATTACGGAACGAGCTGATGGCCCACCCGTTGTTAAGTGGTAACCTCTGACCATAACAAGCTATACGCCTTGGGTCCTCCTCTACTTAATTTAAGTACAAGAAGAGGTCTTCTTGGATAATTCGCATGGACAGAAATAGCGAGCAGTAGGTAGAGTATCTACAACCGCAAACGAAAACAAAATAAATCCGTCCGCCTATTAACTCGATGTAATTGATTGATAACAAAATACGGAACAAAGTTCCTAATGTAAAATTGAAATAAAAATATTACATACGCTTTCGTGGACTTGAATTCTGTATCTACACGCTAAAGATCGGTAGGAAGAACTAATTGGTAACACTAAAACTTACATCCTAGTTCAGGCATAGTGTAATCATTACCTTTTATTTAATACTAGCTCACTATGTTAATCTTAACACGAAGGCAACGAATAAATATTTATTATTATTATTAATATCCACAAATCACTAGGACGGTACTTTTCAGTTGAAGTTGAGTGGTAAAGAATCGCAGGTAACGGACAGTACACGCATCCTTCGCGCCGCAGGAATCGACGAAGTTATTTCTTTAGGTCTTTGTGTAAATTCGTGCAGTAATATCTACATCGATATGACAAGAAAGTGCATAGCATTCCCGTTAACCCCACTATTTGCAATGACACCATTCTTCTTTAAGACATTTCGTGTAAAAGAATAAGAGAAAGGCCCTGAAGCGAGAATTAGCGGGACTATACATATGGCGCAATAATTTACGGCAATTTTGATTGTGTATTGTCACAGTTTATTGTGATCCAAATTGCTGCTCAAAGTATTGTGTGCACGAGCTTTTGTGGCGTGTCTTTGGTATGAACTGATAGCGATTCTACTTAGGGTCCCAAGTTCATTGCCCAGTCAAGGAAAAAAAAATTCTCGGTTCTTGGAATTTTTATGTTATTTATGTGTTGCGATACAGCGAAGTAGTGCAGGCCTAGATTTGAATCAGCTACCGTACAGCTTTGTGGCCATACTTTGAGTATTTAAAATGCATAAGAATTATTATTTTTATTATTATTATTGGGGGTGCGAAAGGAGTAACCCAAAGTAGCAGTAGAATTTCTGCTAATTTCGCCCGGAGAAGTACTGCCACCACACCTGGTAATCTGCCACCGAGCAGTGATGCACTTGTGTTGCTGTGTTCCGGTGGAAAGGAGTGGGTGCCGGTGAAATTGCAGGCGCATGAGACGTAACATCCCCGTCTCGGGGTGATAGACGCAACGCAATGCGACTTGAGTCATCTCGTACTTTGATGTAGAGACTTGAGTCGTATTGCTATTTTCTATGGGCGGCTACCACTTAACATCAGGTGGGCGGTCAGCTCGTTCTATACCCTAAATTACATAAAAAAAACGATCAGCTTGTAATTTGGACCACAAACAAATAGCCTGAAGCAACTCACATGCCACATCCACGCATAATACATAAATAGACAATATTGAGAATAATACTAATTGTTCTGTACAAATGCTGTTAATTTTATTGTACAAAAATAACCCATTTTATCATTTCAAAATATGAATGGACAATGAGTTGTGATGTTCAAGGAAATATTATTATGCCTCCCGCATTGTTTCCCATTTTCAATATTTATTCGCGAAATATATTTAACGTTTCGTGGTACAACATTGGACGAATGTTAAGCTCTCGCCGAATCATGGTATTGAGCTCGTTTATTTAATTAATTAATTAAATTTAAAATTATTTAATGATATATATTCGTATTTTAAGCTTTCACTATTACGATTTTAAGCCAGTGTAAATACGACACAAATTATGCTTTGTGAAATGAAAATGATAAATAAAAAATAAAATTTTAATATAAAATATTTTTGGCTCCCTATCTGACCTCTTCATGGAGAAGAATGATGAAAATTAAGCCACAGGAACTTATTTACATCGTCTTAGTATCCTAACATTCAACTTTTATTTTATTGTTAATTCCAATTATTTGGACGGCAGCAATGCAAGCGAGATATTCGCAAAAAGACTTCAAATACGCTTTGGACAAGGGAGAAAGTAAACACATTTATTTACAAACACAATTCTTAATACTACGAGTCCATTGTCGTCTCATATACGAGTAGGGTGGCTGCAATTTGCTCGTGAAAAAGTCACATTAAAAAAAAAAGTGTATAAAATAGATGAAATATGTTTATATTTAAACATTTAACTATATCCCTATGCAAATTCTTATGAATTGCCACCAATTTGCAACAAATATTAGTCATGCAATATTTACAGGCTGAATTTTTGAACTTTCAGTCAATGTTTTCCTAATGTTTTCACCATACATATTTTAATCACAATAGATTTTTTATAAATTTAACGTGAATTGCAAAAAGAGTTATATTATCATACATTATTTAATGATACGAAATTTGGAAATCATACATAATTTTAATAGATCTCAAAGTAATATTAAAAAATATAAATATGTTACTTACTTTGTAAATATTTTTCCTTCAGTTTTTTTATTTCAAAATTTAATTGCTGAATACGGGACGGGTTTGATCCTCAAACTCATAATTTTGGGTAAAGTCCGGATTCATTACATCTCTATTTCGGAGCTACGGAATAGACTGTATGGACCGATTTTGCCCCAAATTTCGCGCAATTCTGCCCCCATTTGGTCCCAATGAGCGGGCAGATTCGCTTGAATTGTCGCTTTGTGACGTGACAAGTAGTTTCGGAAAACTACACCACCCTGTAGGTGGTACTAATTCATACAGGGGTGGATTAAGATGTTTTATAATAAGGTGATATTTATGATTTTATTATAAACACTCTGAGAATGCAACCAAGCTTCCGACCCAAAAATTTAAGTCATATGTTTTGAAGGGCTTGGTCCATTAGCTAACTATAGTGTAGGAGTAGAAGATTACTTAAATCATAAAATCCGCAATGTCTGATGTCGCTCTGCTCCAAGACACACAAAATATATTGTAATACCAGCATCTTTGAAGGTTTAATAGGTGAGGTAGGGTTTCAGCAAACATTGAAGGCAACAAAGAAGTTCATCTCTCAAACTTTGCCATTATACCAGCCTTATACCAGCACCATGTTGGATAAGCGGTGTCGATGTAGCGCTCCTGTAAGCGAATGTGTGAGATATTTGAATGGCGCCCGCGGCAGCACTACAAGAACAGATCGTCCGATAGTCTCGATAAGTGTGTATATTTATTAACAAGTCCGTCCCTGTCCGTCAAGGTGCAACCCATTACAAAAACAGGCAGGAATTGTCCAAAAATTTTCTTAACGTGATCAGTTCCATTGTGCCCACACACCCGCGACAATGGACCATCCTTAGCTACTCTTTTATTTCCAAACAATAGTACTTTGCTCATTGACTATAAACCCCCAATTTTGATCCTAAATGTCGCCCTGTTCAAACCGAGCAATTGCAAATATCAACCTTGTTTGAATGGATTAGATTTCAAAGTGGACTGTGCATCTGGAGGTGTTTATGACAGTTGTCTTCGGAAGATGCAATGGCATCTCACATGTTTGCCATATTGTCATTGTTACCTATACCTTTGTGTGGATTGTTCCCACTGCATTGTGCGAGATCAATGCGAAACATTTTAATATTATGAAATTATAATCGTCTTCCGTAATGTCCACCGACTAGGGCATGAGTGGAGAGGTCCCAAAGGGTTTTTCAGTTGGTTATTTCCCAATTATTTTAAGAATTGTGATGTGATACATAAACAATAAATCACGTAATAAGTAGAGATGCCGCCTAGTGGGAAGGTAAGGTGGTGGCTAGCCAGCCGCTATTGTTTAAAGTGAATCTAAATCTGAAGTTTCCAGCAAAGAAAAATCAAGTTATTAAAGGGGACGCGAATAGTCAAAACTTTGAGGATCTAACTTCCGAACGAGATGAAATGGAAAAAGCGCAACACATAACACGAAGTTTATATGTGTAATTGGTTAATATTATGTTAATATTTTAAATATTTATTGGTTTATATATGTAATGGTTTATATGTGTATAAGTAAATAAAATAATTCGTAAAAATTTGATAAATATAAATCCGAGAGTCTGTGCAATTTTTTTAAGAGCAATAAGCTCATTTAAGAAATGCATTTAAATGTCACTTGAGCGTCTTGTCTCAATTAAGATTTTCTATGCAACAAAGTATTTCCAATTACGTTTTAGCTTAGGACAGTGTCTACCAAAAATTTCATAAAAACTTTTTTAATTTAAACGTTACGGAACCTATCTTTAAATACTTTTTGGGTATTCGGACCCTTAACACAAAACAAGAAGGTGTTATTTTCAATTGCAAAAAATAACAATAAATGTATCTATAGTGTAGAAAATTGACAGTTGACAAAAATACGTTCTATCAAAATATTTTTAGTGCGTTGCGACTCCACTCCACTCCTCTCCGTATCCACCCACTCACGATTTATTGCAATCTGAAACTGTCCCCACATGCATTCATAGAAATCTCTGGCTTTTTACAAACAAATACGCCGCACGGCGCATCCGGCCCATACAACACATACCGAGACATTATTCCACACAACACATTTCATCCATACATTCTCATACAACTTTTGTCCACAAATTGCGTTATTCATCAAGGTGTTACAGTTTTGAGTGGCAGTGAAAAAGTGCAAGAAGGTTTCGATCTTATTCATTGGATATATAACGTACTATTGTATCAGAAGTATTGCTGTAGTCGGTCAGTTTACTAGATTTGCACAATTGAGATGTCACCGGATGCTAATGTATACAAAAGTGGTTCTTTTGTTGAACAATTAAGGCTGACCATTCAATGACTACAAAACCTAATTTAAAAACTACAAATTCACACGAATTTTTTCTGTTATCATTACTGCCATTAGTCGAACGTAGATCGCTTCCAACTTCCAACACTTCTAATGATCCAAGCAGCATATTGAAAGGCTTAATGATGAAATTCTCGAAATGAAACGAATTTGATCAACGAATTTTATTTCGTCAACCTTCATCAGAAATAACTTCATTTAAATTTGTCTCAGATTCATATATACTGTAAATTTTAGTCAGTTTAAATTCAGAAAAAAAAATACTTGTTTGAATGAATGAAATGCCAGTTCTTATTTGAACAGAGTAATAGAAAGACGGTAAATACGTTATTTCTTGGATACGATCAAAGACCAATGTAGATATGAATCTACATTGATCTAAATCCTTACTTAAAGTTTTCATTGGCAAATATTTACAACTGTGGTATTAGCAGTACAAAAACGTCGGTATCTGTACTACCATTCGTTAGTTTCATTCATATTAGTCCAGTATTTGTTCTCGTAAGCCTTGTTTAATCCTGGCTTTGTCCAGTTCAGAGGCCATTCATGAAATTGTCGTTTTCGGCGGCAACCTTGGATATCTTTGTACTTACATTACGAAAACAAATTGATTTTGTTATTTTATCTTCAAAGGAAACTTACAACTCATTCATTGTTATTATTCCTCATACTTATACAAATGGCTAGCCTGAAATATTTAGGTAGGAAACAAAGATGTTCTTTATTCTGGTGTTCAGCAACTGTAATGAAACCAGAAGTTTATAATATTTTTGATAGATTTTTAGTCTACGTTTTTTCATTATACGTTGACATTGTCTTTATTATTTAATATAGGCTGTTTTTTTATGTACTTAAAACACTGATTCTCAATTTTAAGATAAAGTATTATTTAATGAGTAATATTACTTCTTAATTGATTATTCAGCATTACGAGAAAGGAAGTTAATCACAAAACCAAATTGCCCGTTAGAACTCTTTTCAGATTTTTAGTCATGTTCAAATGATTCATTTCATTATTGTCCCTCGGCCTATAATTTACCCATTAGCAGTGCAAAAGTGTCTATCTTTCATTCTTCAATACCACTCAAATCTGGAGTGAGGTCTTTCATTCATTGATCTTTCATCTTGCTAATTCTTTCATTCATCACTTTCATGTGATAACTGGAATTGCTGACAATTGACTTAAGATTCAGTGGCATTTCTCCAGTAGCGGTCTTCTTGAACTGCCAGACTGTTGGGCTCCAAATTAGAAGTCTTTCATAACCAGGATGTTGCTCAAAGATCTTTTTGTGTTATGAAGTGTAAAGTTATTGTTGTGTTCTGGATTAGGACCGAATGAATCTGTTTGTACAGTTATCTTTGATTTGCCGATGGAGGCTTATGCATTGTGTGTGAAACGTGTAAAGAAATTTAAATTAGTTATCGTGTTTAAACATGAATATGTTTTTTTCGTAGCTTTATGGTTGCGGTCGTTGCTTCAAGTCTGGAGTAGGCTTAAAACAAATAGTTAGGTTGAAAAATGATTGTGTAATAAGCATGCATGATTGTGTAGCAAGCATATGTCTAGAATCAAAAATTCGAAGTATACTCGTATGTACTAATACGGATTCAGCACCTGATCACTCTTGCATATCGAGAGCGGACCTGCTGTTCTTGCAGTAGAAACTTCGATAACATAAAATCTTCGAAAGTAATGAATTTTTTTCTACAAATTATCAGGAGCAATGAAATTCTTGCTATTATAATTAACAATAACATTACATTTTGCATCATATTCACTAATGTAATGACTTTTTAATTTTCTCAACACGTTCAAATTTCAATTAACAAAAGACTATTTAAAATAAATATAAACAATATATCTATGTATGTAACATATTCAGTCACGTGACACCACCGGTACACATGCCCTCAATAGGGATATAAGATCAAAATAATGAAGCCCAATAAAGCTACCATTGTCACCGCATAATCCCGGCGAGTGGTCCTTCGAGCCGCATTCGCGTCCGCTCAACCGCACCATCCTTGTTACTGTTGGTACGATGAAATTAATTGATTAAACCACTACAATAGTGTACTGTTTGCTGGGAATCGTGGAGGATTAAGCTACACAGAAAACGTTATGAAAGATGAGTATACTGTTGTCGAGTGAGAATCGTAAATGTACAATTTCACTATAAAAAATTGCTTGGTTTCAAGTATTTATCATTATATCGTGCACAGTTTGCTACATTCAGGACTGCAATATAGTCGTAACATTGTCGGTGGAATGCACTGGTACTGATTATCACGTACTAATTCCTGTAGGTTATAATAATAATAAAAATACTTTATTGTACACCAGAGAACATTACAAATAACAATAAAAAGCAAAGAACTTAGTGGTACAATGGGTGGTCTTATCGCTATGAAGCGATCTCGTCCAGACAACATTCAAATCTATATATTTTTTTAATTATAATGAATAACAGAAAATCCAGTTTTAATTATGACGACCCTGTAGCTGAGTTGCACTGCCTTTGAAGCGATGCCAAATACGATCCTCGACTTTATAAACATTTGGATAATGAGCATAAGGTTTAGCTCTCGGGACTCGGTGGTTTGTGCTGAGTGGCTGTTGTGTACCACCTGTGACACAGCAAATCCTAGTAGTACGAGCTTTCATCTGTTGATAAAACGTTTTGCTGCTGTGATTCTATGTTATTCATAATTCTTCGTTCCATATTTGTCCAGACTTCGGTGTTTACACTTTATTGATACTGCGTCACGAATGCGAAATAATTGTTATAACCAAAATTAATGTTGAGTCTAATTAGAAATACATTTGAAATAAAGTACATAAGTAAAGTTTCTAATTGGTTTGAAGTAAACATTAAGGTCCTGTGGATGGATCATGTAACTGAATCCTCTCCTGAGGAGTGCAAGGGTACCCGTGGTTTCAGCAGATGAGGGAAGAAACCCTGATGTGTTTTTAAGCGATTAAAGTCCAGTATAACTCCCTCGCTGCCCTCGCAGCGTGATTAAATACAAGAGTACCTGCAAATTTTACAAAAGAAGCACGTGGTTTTCTTTCAGCAGACGTTTCTTCTCGCAAATTGATCACATCCCTCGGTAATAGTAATGTCAGGGGAAGACCAAGTTAATTGCTGTACTACAGAAATCGAAAATGCATGGAGAGAATATTACATAAAATATTGTATTCGTGGTTTAAAACATATCAAGACCAAAATCAGTAGAATGTAATAGACAAAATATCATCTTATTGGATCAACGCAGATGAAATGACACCGGTCATTCCACAAGTGTTCGCTCCTCTGAAGAGCCTGAAGTATCCATCTTCACCCCAACTGGCTCCAGCGGAACCCTTTACGATCCAGTACGGGACACCGTGTTCTGAAAATAAACGAGTTTAAAAAGAACCAAAAGCTGCACTAGTACTAAACTGTATAGTACTGCCACCACACCTGGTAATCTGCCTTCAGGCAGTGACACACTCGTGATGCTGTGTTCCGGTGGAAGGGCCGAAGGAAGTATTATATTATTTGTCTGGTTCCCATGATACAAGCTATGCTTAGCTTACTTTGGGGCTAGATGGCGCTGTGTGCAATGTCCACCATTATTTATTATTATTGTTTATATCAATTTAAAAAGTTTCATTTAATTTCACATAATTCACTCTATATTGTTATCTAATTGAAACCGTTGATATTTAATGTATTTAAAATAACTTATGATCAAATAAGTAATTTTTTTATGATTGTATATGAATTATTATCTGAAATAAAATTATTATTATATCAATTCCCATTGTCCAACAAAAGACTAAACTACAGTAGCTGCATCAATGGCTGGTTTGATCAATGGTCGTATGCAGTGTATCGAGTGCAATGAGAGGCCTACCGAGAAAAGTGCAAATTTCACGCCAGCTTTGTTCAAACAATCCCAAATGTTTCGTAGAAGACCGGTGTATTGTCATTCATTGATGGTTTTTTACCATAGCCACTCCCCGCAACCCATTGTCAAAAGCCTATGGATATAAATTTGCTTTTTTTTTCTTCTTTCAACAATGAAGTGCCATTGTATTTTGTATTTTAATATCTAGCCGAACACACGACAAAATTGGAATAGATAAATAATACTTAACTTCTATTTGCATTTAAACGGGACGGGAAAAGAGCTGCCCATAGTGATAATAAGTGATATGAAATTATGTTATAATGAGACCCATATAATTAATTTTGGTACAGCTATTTTTTCCAAATAGCCTCAATTTGTTTTCTTAGATATAATTTACGAGGCCTCGAAGACAGACGTCTTCTGAAATCGAATCGTGGTGCTTTGCTTCAAAGGCATAATCTCCAAATGAAACTGTCTTGACATATTACGTGACACAAACGAGTAAATATGGCGACAATATCATTTTGTCTCTGTCGCGGGTGGCAGGCACGTAACGCGATGATTGAAAAAGCAATTTTATGGATCCATCCCGTGCTCGTCCCGTCGGGGACTAAATGTCATAATTTTTGGTCCATGGCCGGTTCCAACATGTCTGGCTTCTCTGGGCTGTACTGAATTGTATTCTGTGTGTGTGGTAATGGTTAAGGCTGGCTCTCATTGATCATTATGGATGGCCGCGTAGATATATTCGTCATATTGTGCCGTATACAATGTTCAATGACAATAATTTTAATGGAGGCGAGACATCCTTACCAAATGAGGGTTTCGTAAAAAAATTAGACTAACATTCGTCTGTACCTTTTTTTTTTACATAAAGACTTTAATATCCGCTGTCTAATCTAGTGCAAATTTATTGTGACTTTGTCTTCAAAGTCATAACAACGATTCGACTTATATCCTCCTTTATTTCTGTAAGAGAGTATCCAAGTAGCATCGCATTGCAACTGTCACTGTCATTTGAATATGGAACGTCTCACGTAACTGTCATTTCATCACTATTTTCAAACTGGAACACCAATGCACGAGTGTATTACTGCTTCGTAGAATAAATGGGTATATTTCGGTACTTTTCTGGATAAATTCTGCACAGTCGCAGTATTAAGGACTCCTTTCCTACTGGCCTTTACCACACTGGTGAAACATGACTACATGACACAGATTACATGGCTGATGGATGAAGAAATGATTTCTAAAGATGATAAACTATAAGTAAGTAAAAGCGGTGGAAGGTTTTTGGCTTATTTCCAGTTGGTCGGGCAGACGAGGTGACCACGAAAATACTAAAATAAATCCTTTTATAAAAATCCTCAAGTCTTTCCTCGTATAAAACAGGTTTTTCTATTGCTACTAAAACTGACGCTATCTAAAGAAGGCCATGCACATACCACCTATCGAAAGATTTCAAACCTTTCACAATACCTCCATGTAATAGATATGTGATCCTACAGTCGAAGTCTGATTATTCTAAAGTGTGAAGTCGCAGAGGAATAAATGTAAATGGCGCTGTAGTTATATTATTATTGTCTGGGAGCTAAGATGGCTGCTTTGCTGACCCGAAGTCGGAAATAGCTTGTTTGAAACCATAGCGAAAGTTCGCCGGTACTATGTACTACTAATTTTGTCACTTGCTCTGTCAAATCAGTGTGAAATGATAAAAGTGCGCCCTAAAGGGGCTCCTCTCGTGCACTCGACACATAATCTTAAAATTTTTGATTCTAGGATAATGTCGGTTTCCACACACCGTTTTCCTTAACCGTTTAGAGAAAGTGGTATTGCGCACATAATTTTACATAATTTCGTTGGTATGCGTCAGGATTTGAACCAGCGACCTCCAGATTCAAATGCCACCACTCTCTTAGTGCGTCAATGAGTGTCTCGCTTAGAGAACTGTTGCACGTAAAAGCAAGTTTCTGGTTTGTTTTTTGAGCTACCTTCGGACGCTGTCCTTGCTGTACCCAACTGATTATTCTAAGTTCATACTTATGCTCTATTGCTTGTCATACCTCTGCGATGCGCCTTCGTAGTTCACATTACCAGACACCATCACATCCGGTATCCACCCACACGTCCAAAAATATGTTTATGGTTTCATTTCCTTCACAATGGGTGTAACACCTCGCATTTTGTAAAATGATATTATAATAACCAACAAGGGTATTGTGTGATGGATATTATAATGGATAACTTGTCGCATGTGAAACGGTTCGGTAGGAGGACTCTTGATTATCTTCAGCTCTGGCGTGATGGTGGCGTGCGAGTGGCGAGTGATACGTGTTCGATTCTTAGCGTTAGACAATTTTTTATGTGATAATAATAATTTTTTATTGGAAAGACAGGTGATAATACTAATAGTACTTTTGCTGTCAATAATAGGCGGTCTTATCGTAGTATGCGATCTCTTCCAGACAAAATAAGTAATATCAATGTGATATAGTTACGGAACGTGCAAATGGCCCATCTCGTGTTAGGTGGTAATCTCTGATCATAACAAGCAATACGACTTGGGTCCACCCCTACTTAGGTATCACATCGTATGCGCCCATAACTCTCAAAGAGCTCGTAACACTCGGTCACCACGCTTTCTACAACGTAATTGATTTAATCGAAAACATAAAAAGACAGTACAATAAACCATAAATCCAGTCACTCTTCCCCACAGTTCACTAACAATGGCAAAGCGTTAAGTCACCCACGTCTTGAAACCTGTCGAACTACATGCCAAACCAGAATCAACCCTGAACACACCTCTCGTTCTATCCGCATACTACACGACAAGGACAAAAACAACTTTACCTTCATAGTACAGTCACCCACAGAATCATATGGCCGACTTATGAGTTTACGACTCAAATTATTTGATTACCTTGAATAGGAAATGAAGATTCTTAACTCGTTTCGAAGATTGAAATTAGTTGTTGGTATAAAGGTCGTTAATACTCAAAAATTTTAGTGAAATTTGAGTTTGTCAAAATAAGTACACATCAATTTTTACTGCTGACTGTGTAGGACAGCAAGAACTGGTTCCTAATCCTGGCCTCAGGTCATTTGGTTAGTGTTCGTTATGGTCCGACGCCTAGGGGTGATAAGACATTGACAAATATGATAAACACCGTTTATTAATAATACATAGTTGTTTTTATTCTAAAAAACCTGAATACAAAGTTTACTTTTCTTGTGTCACACGCTTAGTTTGTGCAGGATTTTTGTAAGGATATGATGCATCTATTGTAACATTATGTTATTGTCAGGACCTGAAACTATGTCCTTGAGGATTATGAAAGAATCTATATCAGAAAGACCATTTAACAACAGCACTTGGAAGAAAGAAGATAGACCATTAACACATGACTTGAGTAGAACAATAAGTCGAATCACAAACTCATCTAGTTTATATTCAGCTCTTAATCCGGCAGCCCCGTGGCTCATGGCTCACTCAATAGCGACTCCATGGCTCAGTCGGTAGTGGACCCGCCTGCAAAGTGAGAGGTCCTGGGTTCATTCCCCAGCAGGGGAAAATTTTGTGTAGTGACCAAAAACTATATTCTTGTGTCTTGGAGTTTCGCGTGATGTAGGTAACTTTGTTTTTTTTATGCCGCTAGCAACACAGGGAATGCTAGTGCCCTGCGTAGTATACTACGAATTATTATTTATGTAAAGACGACTATAATAGTCGTCTTTATATAAATAATAATTACACTCCCTCCACTCTGCCCGATGATGATGATGATGATGATGATGAGATAGGATATAGAAGTCTCCTCCGTTCTGGGGGACTTAGTTCTGCCAAGTTTGGGCTCCTTAAATGCAGCTTCACAGCTGAATCAGAACATATTATATAAACAGATTACTAGATAAACGTAATACCTTTTGTGATCATAACACAGCCAAATATCCGCCTAATTTCCATTCACATATCAAAGAAAACCGAGTGGCGTTTAAGTGAAGGACTCTTTTGATCTCATGAACTGAGTTTTTGAACAAGTTACCACAAAGCGAACCGGAGAGAGAGCCCTTCAATACGTGGCCCTGTGAACCATTGCTTTGGTGTCCAGTTCTTTAGGAGTCACCGGACCGATTTGAAAGACCAGCCGTACACGAGAAGAGAATTGGCTTTTGATCGCTGCTTTTGCTTTGCTTGGTTTTGTGATAACGAACGATACAGTTCGGAAATGCCTCGAGTGTGGTTCGTTTAGTTAGCAATTATAACCTCATAATTAGATATACTAATCGTGTCACTTGGCTTTCTTGAACCAGTGTGGTGAAAGGTGCGTCTCAAAAAGGCACCTTGTGTGCATTTGACTTAATAAACTTTCAGTTCTAGGACATGTCTGTTTCGTCCTGACGTTTTCCTTCATTGTTTTGAGAACGTGGTATTGGCAATATAAACTTTTTAAGTCAAAAACTTATTGGACGTCAGGATTGAAGCAACCTAATAGTACAATTAAGGCAAATACTGACATATGCGATGGGTCACCGATGTGAGCCCACCCTACGCATCAACTCAATTTGATTTGGTTGTAATTGTCACATCATATGTGGCTTAAATACTTCCGGTGATTGACGAACAGGTCCGTTTACGACAAAATGTTAAAATTAATATTTAAATATGAAAATGCATATAAATTTTGACGGTTCTGATATTAATAATGACATGGGTTTGATTATGTTTTTATTTAAATTATGTAATTCATAAAATATGATAGTTCTGACTAAAGACATGAATCAGATTGCTCAATCAACTGACAAGTTATTCATTTTTCGAGTACCGAAGACCTTCACCGAGCATTCAACCACTAACAGACAGGCCTCTTAACTCAGTTCTTAGTAACGCTGCCTTCTGCGCAGTAGGTCGTGGGTTCGATTCCCACCCAGGACAAATATTAGTGTGACGCACATAGATGTTTGTTCTGTGCTTGAGTGTTAATATGTATTTACATTGCGTTACTTGCTCGTTCCAAAAATTATTCGCATATAAAAAACAACTATTCTCATATTTTCTTATTTTTAGTAATTGATTGTAAGTTGTAAAATGTTACGGTGTTCATTAAATTTATTGTAGAATAGTTTTCAAGTGGATGTTGATTTGGCTGAGATGGTTTCGCAACGATCTCAGCCTTAAATAACACGCCAATTTGACGTCTCCATTTTTTCGAAAGTACCTTCATTGGACTTATAGAAATCATAATGACTCATTATATACAACAACGCGGAATAAAGGGATACCTTCAAAAGCCGGGCACAAATCTAAGCATACCTTCAAAAGTTATCAGTAGATCGGAATTCAGAAATCAATTAACCATAACATACCCGAATCATAGCAAAATAAAATATTTCAACCCAACTATCCATTCCAAGGTGCCTCTATGTCTACCACGGCAGACACCTTGGCACCTACCTGCCTGCATTCCCTCTTCCGTCTCTGTCTTCAATTCACAAGAATGGTTTGAAAGAGTGAGAGAGATGGTTTATCGAAGTACCATTTGAATGAAAAGGTTAGGAGGTTGAAAAAATATGGCTCGCGTACAATTCTGTTTGTTCTAACCGCCTGCGCTGACCCACGTCGTTATAAAGTGTTATCTTCGATGAGGGATATATTTTTAATGCCCTTTTTTACTTTTTTTCATTGTGGAGAATGATATTTTATGAATATATTGAGTATAACGATGTAGTAAACGCTGAAAACGTAGAATATAGGCATGCTTTATTGTTAGAATTTATAAGAAAATATTATAATTTTACTATCACTCTATGGATATGATAATAACGATAATAATTGCACGATAAAAAACAAACAAGAAATAACATGTGCCTAAAAGGATAAATAAATATCAGTACTTGGTTAATTTATTTATATTGTATATATTAATCACATTACATTATGGCTATTTTATATTACAAATAGATATATAAAGAATTTTTTATTGCACAAGTAAAACAAGTACTCAGGCGAACATAATGCTAATTAGAATTTTCTTCCATCCAAATTTAGTCTAGTCTAGAGTGGGTGGTGTTTTACAGCACGACGCAAATATTTAGGATCTGCAACACAGTAAAAAAAAGGGAGACTGTATTCCAATCCTGTATTTAGACCAACTTTTACCAAGCAAGATGTGATACAAAGAACATATAAAAATAGTTGTCTGCTTTTTGAGCGTATACTACACCGAGCAGCGCCCGCGCATCGCAGCCCCATAGAATACACAACAGCTACTACGCAAAGCGCTTCTTTTATGAAGCTTTTATTAATGTAAAGGACGAGTCAGAGGCATTTTTATTTCTCCGCTTCGGGAGTCAAGAGTGTACCCGCGACGTGGGAACTCTGTCGGTGACTACACATATTTCTTTTGTCACTACTAAACATATTTGAGCTGTTTATTTTTTATCGGTCTTAAGCTATTTGGGTATGAATCTGGTTTAGTGACCAAACAGTGAGTGACTTTGCAAGCAGGTAGAAACTTTCCGTACCCAGAAGAGCGTCATACATGATGTCATATAAGGTGCAGACATAAACCTTTATAGACGGCTTCCTGGCTTAGTTCTTCGGTGCCTGGAGTCGTGGGTTCTATCTTCGGCCGGAGCAAACATTTGTAATACTTATGATAGTATTTGTAACATATCGTTTAGGTTAGTGCCCAATGCTTGCCGATGAGCAGACAACAGTTCATAGACGCAGTAAGAATGTTAAGAAGTTTTTCTCAACGCTATACTTACCCACGACCCACATTTTCTTTTATTTGTACCTAATTTTATTTCTAATCTAACACAAAATAAATATATTTCTTTCTTTGTTTCAAATTGAGGATAAATAACCAAAATCAAAAATAAAGTCAATTACTTAGAATTAGAATACATAGCACTTGCTTAGAATTCATAGATATATTGAATAGATTACGACGGTTCACAGGAAGGCAAACCTTCCCCATTGAACCCATAAACAATATCCTCGGTCCCCTAATCCTTACACTCAAAAATGACCTGGCACAAACAACCGGTCTATAATGATTTATCTAGTACCGGACAACGCAACTGGACAGTGTTGTCTATGATGTAACATCAAATATACAGGGTGACGAAAACAGCGACATATTAAACAAATAAGACATGGACATTTCACACAGCGTTACCTAGCCCCGAATTAAGCATAGCTTGTACTGCTATCAGGCAAATTTACTGATAGAATATTTACACACCTTTTTGTAAATAATACATATTAAAACACAGACACAGAACAAATATCTATATCGTCACAAAAACGTTTTCCCTGGTTGGGAATCGAACTCACAACCTACAGTGGACAAGGCAGAGTTGCTACCAACTGAGTTGTGAGGCCGAGCATTCACATTGAGCTTACTCCACCAAATTTTCTACGCTCTGCTATGCTCTTTCGGATACATTGTAAGCAGCTCGACTGAGAGACACTTTTGACTCTCTCTCGATTGTAATTTCTTGGTCATGTCATAGCACCGGTGTGTCCAGTCCAGTGACAAAAATAAAATGCCAGGTTGTTACTGCGAATTGTATTAAAACACTGGATCAATGTTAATTGTCCACCACATTTGTTTTCATAGAGACGATGAAGTGAAAATCTAAAATAGTTAACACTTTTTCGTGTAGATATTAGTTCAAATTTGTTAAATTAAGTTTCTCCAAAGTCCTCAATAACATTGCAAAAAAAACTTTGAAAATATGTAAGTAATGTGAGTCAAAACGTAACATTATCTTTTGAACACACTGTATACAGTGTAGTAAGCCATTGTCCTCACCTGCTAAATCACCGGTAAGCTCGCCAACCACAGTTCCCATAAAATAAGATTTAAAACAACCCATAAATAATGTTTACCTAATATTTATTGTCCACATTGTACGCGATTGTATGATATAATTGTATGACGCAATTTAATTAGGCAAGGATACGGTTTTGCCCTACTTAGTAAATCGGGGGAATTGTGTGCTCTTTTTAACAGGCATCAGAAAACGTTGGCTCTTGTATTTATATTGCTCTTTAAATATAATGTACAATTATGTTTCTTAATTACCTTCACATTTCCAGTTTTTTTATACTACAAGTAATAAATTGGAATTGGGATTTACTTGGCTTTAAAATGCACTTAAATCAAATGTTAATAAATATTACTAGTTTTTTTTACTGAGTTTTTACAAACCGCATGTTAAGAAGTGATTCTTCTGCGCGCGACCATCTAATAAGTAAACTATCGACCTTGATCACAAGTAAATTATGAAGCATTTACTTATTTAGCTTAATTCTAAATACTAGATGTCATCAAAGTTTGTATCCATTATAAACGTAGAGCTTATTCAAAATGAAACTGCTTTTATTAGAGAGCACTCAAATGCAAATCACTTTATAGTAAAATACAAATGACAAAAATAAAATATTTTTCAAATGATACCCGGAACCACATAAAACATGGATTACTCAAAGAAAGTGAACTATATAAATTTATTGCTCATTTGCAGATAATTTACATAAATAGAGAAATTATGAACACTGACTATTTAACATATTTATAAGCCGATTAAAGTGTTTTTTTGAGAAAGGCCCAAGTTAAAAGTAAAGGCTTCGGAATGATTAATTTATGTCGTTACTCTTTCGGCATAAAATTAACAGCCGGAGTATACGAAGTTCTTTAAGTTATGATATGTCACAATACAGCTTAAGTTAGGCTTCACATAGTATCTGAATCTGCCAAAGAAAAAATCGCAAACGCTCCTTTATCGCAAATTATTACCGAGCAATTTTGTTCATAATGATACCTAGTTTAAGAAAATGGTTCGTTTGTTACCTTAATCGAGTAGAAGTTATTTGATACTTTGATTATGTTTTACAGGGATTATAACCAATTATAAAATAAATAAATGAAAAAGTCTTTATTTGTACTACCTAAATAATATTACAAACAATTTTTCTTTTTATTTAAATTTTGGTAGAAGCCTCTTTGGCGTAGACCTCCTGATTAAAAAGACTGAGCATTACCGATTACTTTCAGTCAAACACGTCTTATTTATGATATTTATGATATTATCAAATCCATCTGTATGTCAACGTTCGCATTAAATATATGATATCGCTAAAAGTGTATAACTCGCACGAACAATATATTACGTGTAATGTCGACAGCGATTCTCTTATTTACGAGGCATCTCGTAAAGAATCCTTTGTTTATGGCTTCCTAAGAATATGGATTATTACTGACCCAACTCAAAATTTAAAACAAGACACGTTTATTTGGTTTGTCATAAAGTTATCATTAGTTTGCGATGCGGAACGCTTGGGTTTCCGAATGTTTTTCCTGCTTCTTACCAATCAACACAGCACCCAGCCAATCACTTTTTTACCAAGTTTTTGTAGGCTTTTATTTCACGCGACGTATGTGTTCGATACTGCCCTCAGTCTGAAGTACTACTACTACTACTAATAGGTACCTATTAAAAGATTAGATTTACCACATTTTAACCCAATGTGATGATCCAGGCAACACCATAAAATTATTATTTATAATTCGAAATATTTAACTTTATCTGGATTAAGTGATAGAAGCATGGTTTGTGAAAGAAATATTCTTGAATATTTGTTTGACTGGCCTTATAGCTCAGTTGGTAGTAACGCTGACCTTGGCACTGTGTTTGGGTGGGTTCAATTCCCACACAAGGCAAAGATTTGTGTGACGAACATAGATGTTCGTTCTGTGTCTGAGTATTAATATGTATGTATTAAAAAAAAAAGTATATGTCTAGTTCCCATGTTACAAGCTATGCTTAGCTTACTTTGGGACTAGATGACGCTGTGTGAAATGTCCCCCAATATTATTATTATTATTGTTATATAATAAGATAATGTACTGAAGTATCAAGTAGGTACTTGTATAATAATATTCTACCTTTAAAAAGGCTTGTCTATAAATTGGTCTAACTGGACTTTTAAACTGCAAGTACAAGATTCAATATTGCATTAGACTCTTTGCAGCTCTATGATTTTCCAATGGGATATTTGTAATGATTATACACCATACTTCACAATTCGTGTCTATTACCTACACTTGTCTTACTGGAATTGTCTATTTATTTATTTTATAACTATGAAAGACTTGATCGTAATAAATAGTCCGTTTGGATTAAACGTGAAAATTGCATGATCAGCTGCGACAGATTTTAAGACTTTATTTATTTTATATATACAATTGTTAAACACAAAGAGTTTCATTCAGGAATTTTTGTTACATATTGATTCGCTAATTTGAGCTCTGCCATTTTCTATGTCAACTAGTTTTTAATTCAGTTGAAAAAGACAAGACACATCCTAAGAAACGAACTTAAAACCTTCCACCTTTACTAAGCGATTGATTAGCTAATTTATGGACTGCCATTCTCTGAGACAAGTAATTTTCAATTTATATGTTTGACCTAAATTAGCTAATCACTCGCCAAACTATGTTTCGAAGTAAGGCTTATTATTTTTTATATTCGAGTTTATTGATTATTTACTCAGTATTAATTGCTATGGCAACATTCACGGTCAATGTGGAATTATTGATGAAAGCCGCATTAAAATCCGCTGCGTAATTTAAAAGACGTAAGAGGGAGAGGCAGGAAGCGCCTTCGTTATGAACTATGTATAGAGATAACACATTTTTGTGAAATTCATTAATAATATATCCATTTATTAAACTGCTAAAGAACACATTTAACTGACGATTAACATGCCGAAGCTACATCTATAAAGCTGGCAAGGACAAAGATCGGCTGCCATTACCTTCCAAGCAATTTGTTAAATCTGTCATTAAAGTTACGCCCACTTAACCCTAACACAGACATTATTTCACCCTTTCTTTTCCCTTCACGTCTCTTTCATTTATCATTCAGATGAAGAGGACAAAACATAGCCCCCGGGGTAATAAAATTGTCAACAGATTAAGTATATTTGCAGTTATTGCAAAATTATACCAAATGTGTACTATTCGATTTTTTTCTCATCGTGTTTATTTCTTGTATTTAATTTGGCGTGGATAAAGATTACATTACGTACCGACAAAAGCATATATTTTTGAGATTACTCATTATGCCGAACACTAAAGAAATAAGAATACAAAGCGATATTTTAACGCTTAGCTAAACCATTAAAGGGGAAAATTCCACCGTTCTGGATCTATAAAAATATATTACCACTAGTATATAGGCAATCAATATTCATAGAAAATTAAAACACGTGTCAAGATAGTAATCATAATTATGTATATTAATAGGTTTAACTAATAAAATTTGTTACTTTATAAATCGTTCCAATTGGTCTATTCGGAATTTATAGTGAGGAAGTCGATCAATAATCCATATTTTTTTATAATGGTAACACTCTCTCTTTTACGAACGAACACAATTTTAAATAAATCTAGCTTATTATTTGATTACGATCTAGTCCTCATCATGCAGCTACGCGGTTACAAATCAATATATAAATAATAAATAAATAATGGTGAATATTTCACACAGCGCCATCTTGTCCCAAAGTAAGCTCAGCATAGTCATGGGAACCAGACAACTGACATACTTAAATATTTTTTGTAGTAAATATATAAATATAATACACATTAAACACCCAGACACAGAACAAACATCTATTTTCGTCTCAAAAATATGTTTGTCCTGGGTGCGAATCGAACCACACGACCTACAACGCAGAAGGCAGGGTTACTACAACTGAGCTGTGAGGTCAGTCAATGTTTGTAATTAATCCACATAGCACTGCATTATTGCAGTCCAGCTTGTGAATTACAGGCATATTAAACCAGCTTTGTGTCACTGCTCCATCAGAATACTGCTGCTGATACTTTCTGGTTCATGAGGATAAACGTAAGTAAGCTGAAACTAGAATTTATTTGGCCCCACTATATATCAACCAACTAAGATTATGTAAATACTTACTTGTATCCTTGTTTGTGTAAGTATTTTGTTTATCTTGTGTGGTTAATTACATAGACCTCCCTTAGGCAATATTGCAGTTAATATGGGCAGAAATTTCTGAAAATCAAGTGTGTATCCACATAATAATCCTTGCAGCTAAATAAATTCAAGTACTTTCTTCGAGTTTCGATTTATTTAAGACATAACTAAGGATTATACCGAACTGGTTGTCAGGATTAAGAACCTGTTTTATGTGGAAGTACCATCAGATAAACTTACTGAGATGAGACCAATTTACGGTTCACAGTTTACTCAAGAAAAAAGTTAGCGGTTGTGCAGTTGAAAAGGGGCGAAAATTGTAAAAATCTATTGTCATTTTTGTTCAGAAATGAAGCAAAGAATTGTCTAGGACAGATGCAATTCTTTTAATAGAATAAGATCTGTGCGCACCTATCTCAACACAATTCGCAAAAAAAAAAAACTAAAATGCGTCGTCATCCCTTTCACTTTTTTTTTCCTTGTCTTACCCAACAATTGCACCCCAATTGAAGATATTAAATTCAAAACCCTTTTAAATACAATTGAATAATATTTATTGCGTATTTTTTGCAATCGATTTCAATTCACTACCGTGTAATGCTCCAGATCAGACAGAAGAAAAACTATTGAGGGTTCCTGATGGGTAACTTGAGGTCATACTTACTCACACCCCTGTACTTCCTGCATTCGACTAGGGCTGCCACTTTTAAAAAACGTTAAATGATTTATGCATAATGTATCCAAATGAAAGGCCTCAATAACAAGGAAATACTGTTTATTAAGTTTGAAGTCTTTTAACGGTCTAATATATATTATAAGATTATTTATGCGCTCGTAAAGTTTAAAAGAGAAAACTTTAATATTTCGATGTAATTAACCAGTTTGCCAAAACAAATTAGAGCTTAATTCGGATGTTTTTGAATTATGTTTTATACACACAAACAAATTAGTATTAAGTAATTTTCACGTGTGATATTATGCATGTGAAGTAAAAATCGTTTTAAGTGCAAATGAAAATAAATAACAAAAAAATATGTTGAATTAAATTAATAATTGTATTTAAAATAAAATAATTAATTGAATAAAAAGAGTGCTTCCTCGTTCAATCCACAAATATGTTTAACGATTTAGTGCCAACAAAAATATCATGAATTTCAGTACCCTTTTTTCAATATGTTGCTCAAATAATGAGGAAGTTACTCTTGTAGTTTCATCCGCCCTTTACTTCATGTGCATGAAATTTTATTTCCCCTTTTTGGGTAAATTTAATAAAATCCGTTAAACCACTATGAAAAATTTTAGACTTCTAGGTCTCGTAGTTTCAGAGACTTCGTGATGAGTGATTGTCTGTCTAGTCTGACCTTAACTTTTATTTTTATACTGCACATTCATATGTAATAAAAAACTAAATTCTTATAGTATATAGGAGTTTGATATATGTAACAATAGGTTTCCTATTTCTGACTTTGAATATTCTCTGTATATTTTGTGTAACGTGTCAACCCTATTCTCCGTATGTCGTGCAATTACATAGAATCGAAGGCAGGTCACAGGGCAAGCAAGTTCCGTGAGAATGTCCCGTGCATTTCGTCTACCTATAGTCTACAAACAGTTGACAATCAATAGGAAACGAGCCGCTGACAGCTGACAGTGATTGTATCAAAGAATAGTATTCAATACCTTTTGTTTGTCTGTTGTCGAGGCTGAGCTAAATATTTGCCAGGTAAGTTAATCTGCAGTGCTTTTATTCAAGCATCCTTAAGAACTAGCTAATTCTATCAGAGACCGACTTATCAATATTTTCTTCAATCTAGGCGTTTCCGAATTTCTTTTATTTTTAAACCTTGCATAGAAAGTAAATACTAGAAGTAGCTATTTAGGTTACTACCCAAAATAATTCCGGTAATATTGTTTTATTTTAATAACTACGATACTTGGACCTAATAATTAAATAATAATATTTGGACTGTCTTACTGGTCTAATCATATGCGTAATAAGTACGCGTGACCTTTTGTTTTAAATATTACATACTGACGTTTCCAACCAATTTATTTAGGAATTCCATGAATTTTTTTTTTTGACTTAAGAGTCAAAATATAATTATTGCATTTTTTATCGAATCGAATGAGTTGATTCCGCTTCACCAAAGAATATATTTAATTTTATTCAATAATGGTGTATTCCCAAAATTTTCTGGGATACAAGGACATTGGATTCAATTGCTTGCAAGGGACAAAATTCAAAAATTGTTTGTGCCTGGGCTGAGTTATGTGGTTTTGTACAGTCAACTCAAAAATGTCTTGATCTTTTAAAATTGGGTTTTGAAATAAGAGATTAGCAAGTTCAGCCCTAGTAAATGAAGAAAAAAGTAATTTAGCTTTAATTTCTTTGTTATCATGGTGGTTCTATGAACGAACCAACATTCTTCAACAATCCTGCGAACAGATGTAAAATAAACAAACATCTTGAGGACAAGATACAATCATTCAAAATGTGAAAAGCATCAAAATCTCCAAAAATCTCTTGTCTGATTAATCTCTTGTACTAACTAAATGTATGAGAGCGCCATCAATGTCCGCTACCCAGGATTAAGCTACCAGACCACATCGAGACCGTTTGTACCAACAATCAACTTTATGAATGAATAACTTACACACGCTTGGAGTTAACAGTTTATTTTGTGGCATTGTGTCATCTCCACTCAACTAAATAATACTATGTACCACTTTACTGACTGTTACATACTCTACGACACCACTTCCGTTCACATCGCAATACTAATCGTGGTCCCAATGACAGTTCCAGCTAAGCCTTGCCGAAAGACTCATTACAGACGAGCAAGTTTCCACCTTACTTCACCGTCACTAAACACATTTTCAGTTGACCGTAAATCGTGATTTTTTTTGTGTCTTGCCAGCAAAAATCGATCTTTTTCCCGTTAGCAATAGAGTTCTTTTTCGAGTGAAGTAGCTGACGGATCAAAGATAGTGGTAAAATGGAATATCCGTCTTTTAAACTTTTTTTTTTAAGGAGTTTCTATTTGTGGTTGAGTAATCTGTTACTTATATTAACAACGTGTGTCGGTCAATGTACCGACAATATGGAGTGAAGGCATGTGAACGAAGGATTTGAAAGGACGTTATATTCAAGTCGAGAGCTCGATGAAATTTTAAATGGGACTTTAATTCGTCTCAAAATTATTTCTACTAAAAGGTACTATATAAAAGTAAATCTCGATAGGTTGTAAGGTATTGTTATGTTGTAAACTTTCTAAGAAATAAAAACAAGTTAAAAAAACTAAAAGAAAAACACAATTAAGTTAGAAAAACTTGAGTAATTGGCAATGCACGAGTAGAATAGGCCACCTAATTATTAATGTGAATGTGAGAAGTTGTAAGCTTTACATGAGGAAAAACATGTAACAAATTCAAAAAGCAATTATATTTTCGTGACCTTAATATGGTCGTTGTTATTACTTTTTTCTTTTTTAACGAGTTTCGAAGGATAAACGTAGACGATGTAACTTAAATTTTAGACATACTGCAAACAGAAGCGGAATTTTACAGACTTGTACTGTACCTAAGTCATTAGGAGAGCGAAGCAAGGGTTTATGCATGGCACCTGTGTTAAGTAGGTATCATACCTAACAAATCATATTACAAATTTACGTTTAGTATGAAAACAGAAGCGAAAAAGAAAAATACTGCGCTTCTCATATAACCAAATACTTGAACATTGAAATATTTCAGACAAAATCCACGTATCCCTTGAATGGTCCAAACCCACGCCACGGGCAAAAACTAGCAAACTCGCCACATATATCAAAAGAGTCTTTAGATCGTCGCTAATACCTCAGAGATGAATCCCGCACCAGATGCACTTTTGTACGTAAATCGGTAGTCAATGAGTATTCAATTAAGTTAGTCGGCGATTAAGCGGATACTTCATTAAAGAAAGCTGCGGTTCTCTTCCGCTCAAAATCACAATCTATTCACCGGATACATAAAGGCTACAATAGTTCAAGACCAGTTCGAACCGGATATCGGGAAAACGGTAAGCGTGAGTGTTCTACGAGTAAGTGGGTTTCGTACAGACGAAACTTTTCGTCTCACCGAATACTGAAATCAATATATAAGTTGCATAGAAATCAAATATATGATATTAGACGTGTCATTAAATAAAATTGAAGACTGCAAGCTTTTCTTTTAACCCTCCTCCCCATTCCCCTAAAAATGGAGGCTCATATGACTTTCAAAAATTCTATTTTTTGTCGTGATTTTGTAAGTTACCGTTGTGGATTTAAATCAAACTTATATTTTATTTTTAATTTAAATGCAAAGTAAATTCTGGGGTCTTATACAAGAAAACATCATAGCATAAACAATTGACACAATTTGTAATTTGGAAAAGAACCAAGTAAGAAGCATTTTGTAAGAAAAAAATGTGAGCCGTCACGGGACGCCTGGCAGATGTGAAACATCGACATTATTTTGTAAAAGTAATATGCAACGCATGCCGTGGCGACGCGTCGCCACGCCAGAAATCGGTTTTACGTGCGGCTATAGATGTTTCACATCAAAAAGAGAAACATCTCATAAACCTTATAATTCAAACTCATTTTACACGGAACTCTAAAAATACATTAAGAACGCATTAGTGAGATAATAATCAGATGAATGCAGATTTTGCGGTGCACTCAATTGATAGGTTGAATGGTCTGTGTAACTTCCAGTGGCACCTTTGCCGAGGCAATTATATACACTTTTATCATTCTTACAGTTGTCAAGTACATGTGGGAATTTCTGAGTAGCATTTTTGCAAACTAATTGATGTCTAGACATTTGTACGGGTCTGAACAATGCTAATTTTAAGTGTGAATTAAATATTTAAAGCAAATATTTGTGTAAACAAATTGCAGAGATATATTATAAACGCCCGTAACTCAGTCATGTGTGGAATGTGCCTGTAATTCCACCGACCACAGTTTAAATGATACGCAGTGATGCATTACTGCTTGATGGCCATACCATATCCATTTCTACCGCCGAACAGTTATACATTGTTACCGTGTTTAGATTTGAAATGTATTTTGCTCGTGAAATTACAGGCACATGATACATTCCACCTTCACGTCGTAGAGTAACGGCCGAATACGACGCGACTTGGGTCTTATCTTACCTAAGTAAGGGCGAACATAATTTGTATATATCATGTTAATAATTTATATTTATATTAACACAAGATATAGAAAAAATATCTAATAAAAATTCGAAGAGTGTCAAGTGGACGAAAGAAGCCTCTTTGAGGCGCACTTTCAAAATCATTTCACCACATTAGTTCGAGAGTACCAAAGACTCGAATAGAATAGAACAAATATCTGCGTTCGTCACACATGTTTGTCCTGAGTGGGAATGGAACCAACGACGTACAGCGCAGAGTTAACAACTGAGCTGTGAGGCCAGTCAAGAGGCAGCTACTTATCGATAATTCGTACTTATTGATATCGTGCGGTTGGCGTGGAGTGCGGAGTGGACGTGCGAGTGATGGCGTCAAGCAGGCGATGCTCAGTTGGGGGACAATATGTATTAAAAAATAATGGCTACTTCGTTCTAGTGCTAACCCAATTGTCAATGTCACTGTCAGTTAGAACTGACAAGTTCATCCGACCACAGACACAAAACTTATTGTTGCCAGTTATTTATGGAGATAATAAATTTACGAACAAGCAGATGGCCCACCTGATGTGAAGTGTTAAGTTGTTAACGTCTGCCCATAATAAATTTATGAACAAGCAGATGGCCCACCTGGTGTTAAGTGGTTAACGTCTGCCCATAATTGATTTACGAACAAGCAGATTGCCAACCTGGTGTGTTGTTAATGTCTGCCCATTACAAGCAAACCAACTTATCTCCTCCCCTACTTAGTTACAACAAGATCCAAGTTGCATCGTATGTGCCCGTAACTCAGACACGAGAAGGTGGAATGTCTCATGTGCCTGTAATTTCACCAGAAACCACCTTTACAACCGGAACAGTAACGCGAACGCATCACTGCTTGGCGTCAGAAATGAGTATGGTGGCAGTACCTCCCCGGACGAAAATGGCATTTCTCAAATAGTTAATCAGTTATTAAATAATCGATTAATAATTTTATATCTAAATGCGTTGCGATACAATAAAAGGATACTACGAACTAATAATAGAACATTCAAACGCAATTCAGAATCAGAATGATCGATGTCTTTCAAATTTGAACATACATTCATACCACAATAGAATCAGGAAAAAAAAAACAATTTAAAATATTTATAAAAATCAAAAAATTATCATGAATGGTAACGGATTTACACACGATACACAGCTAGGCACAATGCGAGACAAATTCGCGAATCGGAATCCGTATCGAACATCAATCGCATTACCATATGACAGTATTGTGAACGCGGCTTTATGTCGCGTATGCTAATGTAACTTTATTGTGATGGGCGTGCTCAATTGAATTTATTGATCGATTTATTGTTGAATCGATTTTGCAGAAAATCTCTGGTAGGAGTAATGCGCTTTGGACGCATGTCGACTTACATTTAATTAAGGTGACATGATATAACAAAAATGAGAATTCATGAACAGTTTTTTTTAACTTTAAGTTCTTTTAGCAACCAAAATTTCACTTTCCCACAATATACTTAAAAACGGGACATACCGAAGTACCCTACGGTAACAGAAAGTTTATTCGAATTATAGTAATCTCGTATAAAGAAATATGTGTTTGCTGGAAAACCTTTAAAATCTATTGCAGTAAAGTATCTCTGATATATTAATAATATTATTTCTCATCATTGAAATATGGCAACACTTTTAAAGTTATGTTGTATATCGCCGAACGAATTTGAAAGCTTTTAGTAATAAAATTTTAAAATTATCCATTAATATTAACTCGATAACCCTAATTAAATAACACGTTTATTGAGTCGTGAAGCATTAGCATTTAAAGCCATTTCAGCATGAAACGCCATTTCGCCATTATCTAATTTAAGTATTTTTAACACTTGTCAATAAACGAATTTGTAACGGTCTGTTAAATTCAGTTGTGAACCAGACGGGACAATTTAAATGACAACAGTCGAAGCAATAAAATCATAATCTACCTGCAATTTGTACACATGTTCAAAAATCTACATGTCTATAAAGATTTTTAAGGGCGTGCCCCCGTCGTATGCAAAAATCATTTATCGGCGTTTAAAAATTCTTTATCAACGGCGCATGTACTGTGCGTAAAAAATCGATGAAAAGATTTTTTTTATTGGCTATAAAATGTACGCGCAATTTGCGTATGTCGCATTGTAGTGCAGAGCGCGCGTTCGGTGCCGCTACCGCCGCCCTAGGGCGCCAGGGCGCGAGGGCGCGACCCGCCCTGCCCCAGCGACGCCAACATTTCACACAACGTAACAATTCAATTATCGTTTTGCTACATTGTGTCATATTCATAAACATAAACTACAAATGGCAATGCATTTTTCGGTGGCCATGTCGATTTCACGACAATCCCTCATTTGAATTTCAACTAGATGAGTGACATTTTTATGTTTCGAATCGGAATTTGGAATATCTCTCAGTATCGTTTACGAAATTTGCATGTAAGTTGTATTGTGGCGTTATTGGATCATATCTTGGGTGATAGACGTATGTAAATTTCATTTAAAATTCCTCAATATCTGTAACCGTTCGAGGCTTTGCAAAACTCGCAGTTCAATAGATGTTATTCTTCAATTTAGCTTCCGTTATGATTTCTATTGATGTGAAAATTTATAAAACTCTTTGTTGCCTCTTGACCTTAAAATATTCCAACGGCCTTTTTACTAAGAAATCGATATGTATTGTAATTTGAAGGATAACACAAGTGTTAGTTGAATGCTTCATGAAGAAATGATTTTTATTCCCATCGACATTTAACGGAAAAAACTTGTACAATAAAATTATATAAGTTCGAGAAAGATTATATTTTTCTTCTTTGTTTCTAGATATTGTGGAGGAAGAAAATATATAACTCTAAGCCTAAGTCAGACTAAGTTATCGTAAGTTATCTAATTTTATAATCTAATTTTTTTGCGTGATTTTCGATTAAACAAACATACAGATAGTCATAATCTTAATCAAAGATTTTTCGGGGAAAGCATTATTATGATTGTTTTGATTTTTCACGGAAAATTTTGTCACGCCCAAGGTGAGTGGTGCATTGACGCATTTTACCTTTCGTCATAAATATACCAAAATATGTGTTTTGTTCTGTGTGGTTGTGATTATTAACAGAATAAGTTTATTCGAAGCTTTGAATTTGTAGTTATTATTCAGCTGGTTATACTAGATTCTTTATTCAGCTATTAATACTTAGCTACTATTTAGCTAATGGAATGAAAAAAATACCATTCTGAATATATATGATTTGAAATTGTAGAAAAGATTCCCGAATGCGAATATATTCCATAGTTGCAGAGATGCTTGTAGACGCGAAATAAAGTACTCCAGCAAGATTTACGTAATTTTATTTAATGTAAATTACGACCGTAAATTATATGAAACTATACACACATACTTTTTTAATACTTTTGACTTATTTATTATGAGAGCTGTAGATTCTCACCGGTCTCACAGCTCAGTTGGTAGTAACTCTGCCGTCTGCGCTGTAGGTCGTGGGTTCGATTTTCACCCATGACAAACATTTGTGTGAAGAATATAGATGTTTGTTCTGTGTCTGGGTGTAATGTATTATATATATTTATTTACAAAAAAGTATATATGTATTATATCAGTTGTCTGGTACCCATAGTACAAGCTATGCTTAGTTTGGGGCTAGATTGCGCTGTGTGAATTGACCACCAATATTATTATTTTATTTAGTTAGTAGTTAGTATTATTTTAGTTATTACATTAGTTTGATAGATATAATAAAATGACATTGGTGCCACGGACTGACCGCTCGGCTGTCTAGCTTAAGGAAAATCAGCGGTCCCGTTTATTCTGGAGACCGTAGTTGTACCAACCCACCATGATAACATCCTCGGCCGTCCAGAAATACCACGTGAAGCCTAAAGAGATACCAAATTCTCTTTCTATGCTTTTGTAAGGAGCTGGGTTGATAATATTATAAAATTGAGAAAATAGATAGCCCCAGGTAAACCTTTTTCAGTGGCCTCACAGCTCGGTAGTAGCTATGCCTTCTGCGCTGAAAGTTGTGGGTTCGATTTCCATTCATGACAAACATTTGGGTAACGTTCGTGGATGGTTGTTTTGTGTGTATTAATGTGTATTTAAAAAAACTAAAACTATGTATATAATTATTCTGCCAGTTTATTGGTTTCTATTGTACAAGCTATGTAGCTAAGTTAAGTGGGTAGATGGCGCTGTGTGAAATATCTAATTATGTAATATATTAAAATTCTACGGATGATCGATCAAACTGGAGTCATAATCTCAAAACACAGTCTACAATCACTTATGCACTCACCGATTCAAAGTGTTCTCAATCTATTTTCATGTTTACGAACTGACTTTGAAGTGTTACTGGTCATGCGGTAGATTGGTGGCCGAACGATAAAATTCCTACTTCTAAGCGAAATATTAGCATTAATCAGTTGCAACAGCAGAACGTATGTATGTATGTATGTTATTTGAGTACACATCGGTATATAGGTATTTGTAGTACGATAATTAGCAATCCCTTGGAAAAGTAGCCTAAGTTACTCCTTGTTACATCAGCTATCTACCAAAAGTCTTGAAAGTCCCGTCAAAATCGGTTCAGCCATTTCAGAGATTAGCCGGAACAAACAGACAGACAGACAAAAATTGTAAAAAAAAATGTTTTGGTAGATGTACCGTGTATACATATGCACTTAGTAAAAATGTAATATTCGAAATAAAATGATTTATAATAAAAAAAGCGGTTATTTTAATATTACAAACAGACACTCCAATTTTATTAATTTGTATAGATAACCTGTTCGTTGCCGTAATGGACGGGTAGGTGCTTAAGTAAATTGAAGGACTTCTTTATCTAGTGTTAGGGTGCGGGTGGGTGTCTGTGATATTGAAGCCCAAGTGTCAGAGTACAGTTGCAATAAAATGCAACTTTGGTCTGCTATATTTAATTATGGAAAGGCATTAGTCGTATTGCTGTTTTTATGTGAGAAAAGAATTTTACCCAAGAGTTTTTCATCTGTCCATATTTCCTCGAATTTCAAGAGTTAGAAACACGATTATTAGTTGGCAGTACTGCTACTACTACCTACTAAAAATCATGTATCGTGTGTCGATTATTACTAGTTGTTAGTAATACTACTACCTACTAAAAATGTGTTGTGATTATTGGTATGTACCTACAACTAATTCCTTCTTAAAAATAGTGTATCTTGTGCCGATTATTGGTAGGTAGTATTTATTACTACTAGTACTATCTACTAAAAATGTATTGTGATTATTAGTAGGTGTTAGTACTACTTCTACAACTACCTACTAAAGATCGTGTATCGATTATTAATAGGTAGTAGTACTAATAATACCTATTGAACGTGTATTGTGGTTCGATTATTAGTGGATGTAGTACAATTGCTATGTTATTAATAGTACTAGTAGTACTACTAGCTACTAATAATCGACACCTACTGGTCCTAGAATTAAGAGTGGATATTTGTCATGATGACAAAACCAATAACTGTTATATAACTCTTGATCTACACACAGTCTCCATGTAGGTACAGTTTAAATCACAAGTAATTTAGGAAAAAAATATTTATCTATGTAACATAAAATCCAACAATAATAAATAAAATCAAGAGCGATTTCAAGATATTGATACAAGCGTATCTTCAAATTATACGTTCGTGTAATAAATAAATTATTCGCTTCATTTTAATATAATTCATAAGCATTGTGACGGCACAGCGCTAAGTGGGCTTACAATGGTTCAGTCGAAACGGCCAGAAACTGTCATGCTTATTCTTGCTTCGTCCGCGAACAAAAAAGAGAGTCTCAGCAGAGAGAGAGCACGTTCTACAACGCTCAACCAATTTGCATTGTGCCGCCGCCGCGCCGCCGCGCCGCCGCCGCCGCCCGCGCCCGTTAAACGTTGAAATTCTTATTTGGATGTCGCTCTCGTTGTGCATAATAACGGCCGTAAGGCAATGGCAGTTGCTTGGCCAATGGGCGGGCGGGGTCGCCGCTCGGGGGCGGAACGGTGCAACCCCATTGGGTGATACCCGCGGATTTATCACACGATTTGTCGGCGGTGCCGTCGCCGCAGTCTGGTCGCGCGCGATTGTCGAATTGTCGCCATTGTGTGCTGAGAGGTACGGACGCGTCGTGCGGTGTTCCTTCCAGTGAATCGATCGTGTTATCAGCGGTTACGTAAATAATGAGACGGTTGTTAAATTGTTAAATTGTTGTTTTGTCATTAAAGTGTGTGAAGTGTTACCCGCGCGTCGTTGCAAGCCTCAAAACGGAACTGGAGTTGCATCAGCGTGCCAGCGGTCACTTTATGAGGTACCAACGAATACAACCACGAATTTACAAAAGCTGTTACAAATATTATTTGGAATATCTTTATGCAGTCGCAGATTAAATCCGTCGGTTTTTTCTGGTTACGTTTTCAATGTCAACGAACTTGAGAACAAATCGATTTCACGATTTTGTTGCATTTTCGATCTCTTCGGTGATTTAACACTTATTGGATTCTTATTCTTTTTGGCTTGAACCATTTGATATGCTTTGCGTGGCACATTTATCTACCAATGTTTTCTTTTTATCTACCAATGTTTTCTTTTTATCTACCTACCCTCTCGGGTGAGGTGGGTGTACAATTATCAGTAAGGGGTGTGGGGTAATTACGAATACTTAAAGATAATTTATACTAAACAAAATTAGGTTAAGTTACAAAGACAGTTTGATGCTTAAAGTTTGCTTAAACTGTTCAGCCATAAAATGACAAACTCGTTTTTAGAAAAAAAAAACCTACCGACTGAGTAAATTAATATTAAATTGATGTCAAGAGTAGAACACGGTGTTTAACAGCACTAATTAAACGCAATATTCTTATAATTTGTTGATTTGCGTTACATTAGGTATTTACTGAAAAAATATTATATAGAAAATGACATTATTTATTTATTTGCCAATTACGCAAAATAATTTGAATTGGAAAAAACTGATGACAGCTGATGTCCTTCTGTAAGGATGTATTATACCAAAATACAAACAAGTGAAATATTATAACAAATAAATATTTAGGAATAAATATTAAACAGTAATTATAGAGTAATAAAAAGTATACAGTAGTAATAATATTATACAGTAATTTACAATAGATTAGACGTCTCCGTAGCTCAGTTGGCTGTAGGTACCCAACATTGGCTGCAAAACTTTTTGGTAGTCTTAAGTTATTATATGTATGTTAGTCACTAAGGTATATATTTATATGGGCCAATGTATTTAATACTAAACAGCCTGAAATAAACAAATTATTATTATTATTATTAAAACCCGTGTTTGATCGTCCGGCCGGCTCAAATATTTGTGTGATGAGCGCAAATTTTGTTTTTAGGTCTAGAATGTTTGCATTGTGCCTGTCTACATACCTGAGATAGTAGATGAAGCGACAAGGGAGTTCGGGGGTATTACTTATGCGAAATTTACCTGCTTTTATAAGAAGAACTTGTGCTAATTTCACCCGGAGAAGTACTGTCACCACACCCGGTAATCTGCCGCCAAGCTGTGATGCACTCGTGTTGCTGTGTTCCGGTGGAAGGGAGTGGGTGCCGGCGAAATTGCAGACGCATGAGACGTAATATCCCCGTCTTCAGGTGGTGGACGCGACGCAATGCGACTTGAGTCATCTCGTACTTTGGTGGAGAGGACTCGAGTCGTATTGCTGTTGTGTATGGGCGGCGGTTACCACTTAACATCAATTGGGCTGTCAGCTCGTTCCGTCACTAATATGACATAAAAAAATGTAGGTACTTATAAAAATAAGTTATTGTTGATAATACATATTTCATAAAAAGATTTTTGCAATCAGACCCTCAACACGACAGAGGGATACAGTACTTGTAAGAAAGAAAGAAAGAAAGAAAATAAATTTATTCATAACTAAAACTAAGATGTACAATATATTATAAAATAACAGAGTTAAAATAATCTAGGTATAAGTACGCTCCGAATTAGCTACGAATTAGGATAAGGCTCAGCATGATGCGCTACGTACAGGTACGCAGTGCGCTGATCTTCCGCCAGCTCCTACAAACAGTATCTGGTAGCTAGACATATTACATTAAAAATATAAAAACTTTGTTATGTACAGGCGTGAAATCATTTGACTACCAACTATAGAGCATTTTATTAGCTTGTCAAAGAGATCAAAATCAAAGAATTCAGAAGAGTATAAATTAAGAGACAGTGAGAGAGAACTTGTCAATACAAATTGAACGAGGCCAACCACAGCGGAGTTATTTTGAGAAGTTGAAGAGTTCCAGTGCCAACCTCTTGTGACTCCATCATGAGACCACCTCCATGTTAACATGGAATAGAATAGAATAATCATTTATTCAAAAAGAAGGATACAAAAACCTTAATATAATTTATGTAAATTAATAAAAATTTGTTTCTTTATTCTCATTCTTGTCATGGTTTACAATATAAACAACAATTATTGAAAAAAAAAATTGATGATCTATTTAAAATAAATTAATTATACATATGATTGCAATGTCATCAAAGTTACCCATGTTCTAATCTTCAGCTGAAATAACTACTAAAATACTGAAGAACATAACAAATTTTACTATTTATAAACAGTCATATTTAAAACGATCTTCAATAGTCGAACAACAATAAAATCCTATAGCGTAAATTTAATGGAATGGAAAGTTAGTAGTGCACGAAAGGAGCCTCTTTGAGGCGCACTTAGAATCCTTTCACCACACTGGTTAGATAGAACCAGTGACTCGAATATTAGTAGTAGTATGGAATGAAACGTGACTAACCTCACAGCTTAGTTGGTAGTAACCATCTCTTCTGCGCTGTAGGTCGTGGGTTCGATTCCCACCCTGGACAAACATGTACCTATGTGATGAACATTTATGTTTTTTCTGTGTCTGGATGTTAATGTATTTATAAAAAAGTATGTAAGTATATATTATATCAGTTGTCTGGATCCCATGATAAGCTATGCTTGGCTTACTTTGGAGCTAGATGGCGCTGTATGAAATGTACACCAATTTTTTTTTTATTTATTCTATCTGTCATCTGGTTTCCATACAAAGATTAGACAGATTATAGTACCTACATACTATGTTAATTTAACCCCAATATATGTTTCATTATTAAACTTAATTTTTCATAAGAGTTATCATTATATAACCTATTTTGTTAGGTAAGGGATCCAATTAGCTTTCCTGCGAGACTTAATGAATGCATTTGTGATGCGGCCCTCGTATTGTGGAGGGTACCGCGCCGACGCGACGCCGACGGCTTTTCAACTTTAAACGTCCTTCAACAAACTTTAAGATTTGACGTGCGTTAATTAACTTTATACATCAGATTGAATACGAATAGGGTTTATTGACTACGTAAACGTAATGAAAGATCAGCTAGAAACATAACAAAAAGAGCTTTCTTAAATAATTTCAAATTAATTATTATTATTTATTTGGACAAGTTTTGGGTCCATATATGTTACATAATTCAAATTAAATTAATCAAAATTTTTAACACAAAACGAATTAAAAATAAATTAGATCATAAATAACGACACAAAACACATAATACCCTACAGACAACCATAAACAAACCTATTATACCAATTAGGTATTACATTTGATACCTAATTGAATGATGATGAATGAGGTAGTTGTAACAAAAATAATTTAATCAAATTATTAAATTTTATATTAAATATAAAATTACCTTTAAAAAAAACATATAATATGATGCTCACATGATTTCTCTTACTTTATTTTATACTAGCTGTTGCCCGCGACTTCGTCCGTGTGGAATTCGGTTCTATCACGCACCCCTATTTTACCCCTCGGAAAAGTAGCCTAAGTTACTCCTTGTTACATCAGCTATCTGCCAGTGAAAGTCCCGTCAAAAATCAGTCTAGCCGTATTTTTTTGTTTTGAGTACCGTATATACCTTCATATGCATTTAGTAAAAAGCTGTTATTTTGACATTACAGACATACACATGAATTTTATTTATTTGTATATATTTATATTGTTTACAAATCAGTAGACTCTTGCCAAATGAAGAGACCCAGTTTTAAGCCACTGCAAATATTTGTGTGAGGAGTATAAAGTTCTCAGGTATTGGATATCTGTTTTTATGCCAACTGCGACACAGGGAATCCTAATGTGTAAAAGTAAAGCACGTGAGACCACCTTCACGTCTCAGAGTTACGGGCGCATACGATGTGACTTGGTTCTTGTTGTACCTAAGTAGGGGAGGACCCGTCGTATTGCTTGTTATGGGTGGAGGTTACCACTTAACACCAGGTGGGCCGTCTGCCCGTTCTATAACTTTATCACTTAAATATTGGCGGCTATATTGCTTTAAGCACTGAGGCCGACCATTGTGCTTCCTTCCACACCTCACTGACATATCTTTAAGCATTGCTCACTTCACTCCTATTTCTTATTGCGTTGCTTATGTTATATTGGTCGTGTAATAAAGAGTTTTTTCTATCTTATTAGAATAACTTTAAAAAAACACTAAGTCGTAGTTATTATCAGTGCAAAATATATACTTATAAGACCTAACATAGACATTTTGGGTTTACTTTTTAATTATAAACAAAATTAGTTAGTGCTTTATATTTTTGAACACAATTTGTCATATAATAACGACTAAAGAGCTTCATTATGATCACTTCACTGCTATTTCGTATTGCGTTGCTTATGTTATATTAGTGGTGTAATAAAGAGTTCTTTCTATGTAATTAAAATGACTTAAAAGAATAAAAATTATCACTAAATCGTTGTTATTAGTGCAAAAAACTTTTTGGGTTTACTTTTGAATTTTAAACAAATTAGTAGAAGTAAGTAGTGCCTTTTTATTTTTGAACAATTTCTCATATAACAACGACTAAAGAGCCTCATTATGGTCAATAGCACATACACCGACACCACACCACAAACAGGATACAGAATTGGTAACCGACATAAAAACCAATTAGGGATCCTCAAAGGCTAATGAAGGCACAAACGGCGCGGGTTTATTGTAGTTGTAAATTCCCTTAAGGTCCCCTTTGAATGACAGTGAGCCTGTGTTTACAGGCTCCAGAGATTTTGGATTGATTACCCAAAAGTATTGTTCTTAGGTCATGGAAGAATTGGCCTGAATTTTTGAGTTAGTAATTGTTGTAGGCTGGGTAGACTACTAGTTTTCAAGGTTTTAAGGGTTTTAAACCTTAATAAACCTCATGAAAAATCCTTAATAAAAAGGGCTTTCTGCAATAAATGTAATCAAACTTTGGGTATTTATTCAAATTGAAATTTACTTTAACTTCCAACTATTAACTATGTAGTTTTTTTTTATATTTACTTTCTTTTTAATTTTGATCTCGCAGATGGCTAGTTTTATACTTAGTTTGGGTGTGGGCCATTTCTTTATTAATTCTGTGGAAATATATAACTTTGATTGTGACTGGTGCGGTTGCTCTCAATCAGACCGTGCCTTAACATTTTATAGATATTCCCGTCTGTACTGTGGTTGTTTATATATGTTGTTGCCACTTATTTTGACGTAATGGTGTCCGATGTTTATGGATAATAACTTGAATGTTAGTGATTAGCCTGTTAAATGAGCTAACCTTACTTCTATACCATTCAAATTGTTAGTAAATCCTTAAAAGCCATCTCGGAGTATGATAGGTCTGTATTGTTGGAAGTAACTTAGTTTACAAACGAGTTTAACTTTCATGTAAAATAAGATGGAGGATATAAATTTCGTAGAGGTGGGCACTGAGTTAAGTTGGGAAATGGTATTCCCAACCGAAAACAGGTACACATTGATGAAAATACCCGTCTGCCTAGATTGAAGGGTATCCGATGGAATGGGACGATGGGATAAAACCAGGATTCTTTAATTGGCTGCATTTGTGTGATGAGTATAAGGATTATTTTTCAGTCAGGTTTGTTGTGTATCTGTGTTCATGTCACCTGCAACACAGCAAACTACTACTGGACACATGAGTATAACGTTATTAGAATTGCTATTTCATCATTTTCTATTTATATAGTGGTTATACAAATCTGGTACAATGTTGAAAAGCCTTTTTTTGAATGACATGAATTGACCTAAATAAATTGTGTTCTTATAAGATAGCAAATGATATAATATTACATGACAAATCAAAATCAAAAACAAAATCAAAATACCTGGTCTAGATTTAAAATAAGTAATAAGACGTAGTAAGTTGTACAAAGTAGAATAACTGAATCCTCTTAGAGCCTTGTAAGAAAGCGCGCCTTGAAACTATTTGCTCCCACATTTTTGTACCAGACATTACGTGTTATATTGTGGCAAGTACTGTCAGCTACAAAATAAGTTGACGTATCCTCGAGTACTTACGCTTCTGAACTACACTAAGCACACGATTCGGCCCGAAATGACAAGGGATGAGTATGAGACAAGTGATGAGTTTAGATTTGGACCTTCCCATATTAAAGTACGGGTTAATCCAGATACTATTGTTTAGGTGACGTATTGTAACATTTGTTTCAACAGCTCGTTACTTTATTTAGGCACCTCATTAAGCCCAAGTTTTTGATCGTAGCTTTGGAGATAAATTTTGAAATAAATAACACTAAGACTAGACTAAGACACTAGACTCTGAAAGTTACTTGTCTTGGAGATACGAAATATTAGTATAATGATGCCACAGTTTGTACAGATTTTAATTGTAAAATCCATACATTTATTCATAGAAATATTTCTCTGTTAAATTATGATTTTGATGATAACTTAATGTTAAGTGAGAAAAAACTATTAAATGTTATATGTTATAGGCAACATATATGAAAAATCCATGAATTCATAGAAATACCTCTGAAAAGACGACAATGGCAGTTAAAGTTCAAATAGGATAATAAGTTAAAAAAATTACAAAAAATAACCAATCATTAGTATCCAAACTCCCACTCAGTAAGATTTTCATTTTTCTATAACCGATCATTAATATTAAAACTACATCCATCCAATCAGTAGGATTTCAATTTTCCTTAAACCAGCTTAACTACAAACACTTAGTAAGACTTTCATTTTTCTTTATCCAGCCATTAATACTACCACGGCCACCCAATGAGTAAGATTTGAATTTTTTATTTGAATTTTCAACTCTTGCAACTTTGTTCCCGATCATACAGCCGTTATTTGCCCGGTGGCAAATACAACAGTCGTTTCTCTGTTCTCGCCGACGCAAACAATCGATCGAGGTGCGTTTGCGCAGATCATTAGTAACCCGCTGCGTCCATGACTGAACGTGGAGTTTTTGTCTGAGACAAAGAAAATTGCCTTCTGGAAATCAGATTTATACTTGTAAGTGAAAAATAATTATTTGTTGGAAATTTCATTACCAATTGGAAAATTTTACATGTTGTCGGGTTATTAAGGGATTAATGGCTTACTATAAGAAAGTCTGGCCGAGGTCATCGTCGACTGCTTGACATAGGCATCTCCCAGTTAGGCACTTAGTGGTATTTGGCAGCTGAGTTAATCGTGAAAATATTGCTTTCTTTTTTAAATTGAATACCTTTTATCTTTTGATTGTTACTTTTGATTCAGCTGGTCAAAACTGTATCTAAGACAATTAGTACTATTTCTACTTGCATGTGTACACTTTAATTACTACAGGTATAGATATTAGAACAAGCATTTTTAAAATCACATGTACATACCACCAATAGATTTCAGGACTATACCATCCATAGAATCCACCCACACTATTCGAACCCACATCTCATCTCGTGAGCGAAACTTAGCGACATTTCGTGGTTCCATCATAATTGGTTACACAAAGTGAGCTGTTGATCTGGCGACCTCTAAGTAGTTTACAGTAGCTTATTTAGACAAGTTCGGCGCCAGTTCTTGGAAGAATTAAAGTGTAGCATTAAATAGGTTTTATCTTTTTCTATTTTTGTGACCCGTTGATAATGCGTCCTATAGTTTGCTTTTGGTTTGTTTTTACAAGAGATAAATGAAAGGTCAATCAAATTAAATAAATTATAATGAATGATATTAGACATTAATTCCTTGTTTTTAAAGACCCGAGTTTTTCCTTCAAATGATCTGGAAATTATAATAATATTGGTGGACATTTCACACAGCGTAATCTAGCACCAAAGTAAACTAAGCATAGCTTGTATCATGGGAACCATACAACTGATATAATACTTATATACTTTTTTTGTAAATACATATTACATACATATAATACCTACATATCGACACTCAGCCACAGAACAAACATCTATGTTCGTCACACAAATGTTTGTCTGGGTGGGAATCGAACCCACGACCTACAGCGCAGAAGGCAGGATTACTACCAACTTAGCTATGAGGCCAATCAAAACATCAATATAATAAAATTAGTATTTAGTGGACTTGTCTGGTATACTTCTAGCTAATGAGTCGCCCAAATGCATTTCGGTGTACCTTCCCGTGTCTGAAATGTAAGTGTATACAGCGCATAAGCAACACAAGATATACTCAATAATTCGACACACGCTGAGCCTTTCCACGAGGAACTCTCAGGAAGTTTCTCCAAGTTGCTTTGTTAAAGTTGCAAAAGGCCACATGAGCTAATGAGTCAATTATCGACTAATTTTACTGTCGTCTGTCAGAGACATCATACTATATACATATGTGTTTGTTGAGTGTTTATCTCTCGGAATTAATGGCGTCCATTTTTAAGACACATCAATAAGACGGGAATTGCATTATGACAACCGAAATATTTTAATAAAATCTCGTAGCAACCAGTGGTCAATGCCAAACAAATAATCCAACCACATTTAAATGTACAATTTGAGACCTTTTTCATCTTTTTCGAATACCATTTTGGGACTCCAGAAGTCACGAAACGTGTTATATATCGGCTGGATTGCGCTCAAATATTTGAAGTCTCGGGCTACCGTCAAATCATTATGGCGTCATAATGTCGGTGTCTTAAAACAAATGTTTGCCCGACTGTACTGAATGTCTGTCTTTGCTCAGGCCGTCTTTTACTTGGTTACAAATTGACACTAAAATCTTAAATGGACTTCCATTACACAACGTTTTAGACTGAAAAATGTATCAATTGCATCGCCTTATTCTAAAGCTGGCATAAAAATATGACCTTTTTCTATTCGAGTCACTGGTTCTCTCGAACCAGTGTGGTGAAAGGGATTTTAAGTGCAAAAAGGCTCAAATATGACCTCTACTGAATCAGTTTGTTGTTCAAATAAATCTTGATCAGTTAACTTATTAAAGTCTAGACTTCAATTAAGATGTCTCTTTAAAATCTCTTATCTTAAACGCGTTTTATTCCATAACATAAATGTTATTTACAAAGAAACCACACGACGGTCACCCAAACCGTCTCATAGAAAAGTAGGGGAGCGTTTCACGCAGCGAACAACGTACAAACAGAAGGCCCGGTAGGCAGGTGACAAATATTGACACATACCTTACAGAAACACTCCCTTTTTGACCCAAATAACCACTTCCCGGAATAACAAGACGTGAAACGTCAAGTTTTCATGTTAAAAAGTTGCTTAACGATGCTAATCCCGGCAGCCGAATTTAATTAGACACCCCCTGTACACACACAGACAGCCATACCTACCCTATACGTATAGACAGATAAGCACAATCCATTTGTATTACCTTCAATATCTTCTTCTTTTTAGTTTGATGGCTTTTGAGACTATTTGAGCCTACCAGTAATGATAATAGTAATAATATTGAAGGTAGCCAGAACACAGTAATGCGAACTTATTACTGCTTGGCAGCGGAAATGGGCATGGTGGCAGTACTTCCCCGGGAACTTGGCGTGAGTTCTACTGCTCTTATTGTAGACATAAACAAAATAAATTCCCAAAAAAAAAACGGGGTATTGCATACATAAATTGAATCATGACCAAGCAGAAACGGCTTTAAAATTAATCAGACCGCAGACTAGACAGGGCGGCACCCTAACTAGGGTGACAATATCCAAGCATATGTTTTCTAAAATAATTCGTAACCGTGACAAATCGCCTGGGGATTTGCGAGTAAACAAACCCAGCGGGTAATTTAAATGGCAAGTCGCTTATTACAGAGATACCTATGTTCAATAAGTTTTCATTGCTTTCCATTCGAATAGTTCTGATCTAGATTTCTGAGGGATGGTATTGTAATTAGTGTAATGCTTTTTTAAATCGTGTATCGATCTTTCAAAATGGATACATAAACTACTCAAGTCCACCATATATTTTTCCCATTGTCCCTACTTCAAGAAATGATGACGAAAAATGGAAAGAAACAATGTACTTTTTTGGAGTTTTGCGACCAGATAGGTCCTTAAGGGGCTAACCTCCCATAGTGGATATTACCTGTTTTGTAGGTAAGGCCATGCGCTGTACTATGGCTGATAATAATAATTTATTTCAAAGCTTCTTTCTGTAGATTTCTCAGATTGGATCTAATGGACAAATAATAAAAAAGAAACAAAAAAAAAACATATTATGTTTATATTAGTAGTCTCAGTACGTCGGTTTGCAGTCTGAAAGTTGTGGGTTCGCAATTACTATGAGCTCCAGATTCTAGTGAAGAAACCATATATGTTTAGGTAGCGGCTAAGTAGCTTCCACTCTCTGTCTCAATATATACAGCCTAGCACATGACGGCGTTCATCAGTAGCCTCATTTGGAAAAGCTGGAAACGATGCAAAAGTTAATAAAACTGCCTCCAATTTTATTCTGAATATGCTCTATGAACATATAGGTAAATGTGTATTTCTCCTAAATAAATAAACCTCTTACAACCTACATACAAATATTAGGGTTAATAAATTATTCCGCGGTCTATTATTTAACGACGGGATTTGCGGTCGTCATAAATTTATTAGCATGTTGGGATTTCAAATTCAGTTTCAGATTAGAATCGTGTAATTAACATAGTGGTTGATTAGTTTGGTATTTCGTTCGATTATCAATTACGGAAAGCGTTCGTGCTAATGACGGCTAATGTGGTTTCATAAAACGTTTTGAAGTGGAGCTTTTAGTAATCAAATTCGAATTCCATAATAATATTATAAAATAATAATATTGGTGGGCAATTCACACAGCGCCATCTAGTCCCAAACTATGCATAGCTTTTACTATGAGAACAAACATCTATATTCGTCACACAAATGTTTGTCCTGGGTGGGAATTGAACCCACGACCTATAGCGCAGAAGACAGAGTTAATACCAACTGAGCTATGAGGCCTGTCACATAATATTCTTCTCTTAATGTTCGAGAGAACCAGTGACATGATTAGTAGTAGTAGAACAAACATTTACGTTCGTCACACAAATGTCCTGGGTGGAAATTCAACCCACGACCTACAACACTGAAGGCATTTACTAACTGAACTGTGAGGCCATTCAAGATAGAACTCAGATATAAGATACAGATAAATAATTGGTGAACATTTTACACAGCGCCATCCAACCCCAAACTAAGCAGTTTTTAGAAAAGGAAACAGATAACCGATATAATACAACAGAATACGAACACAGGTACCTACCTAACGTAAGTAAAATGTAAGTAACTAGTAAGTAACAACCCAGTTACTTACATTTTACTTACGTTACGACTTAAAAAAACAGTATAATCTCTCATAATCACCCAATTTATCAAGCACCCCAAAATATTCACGATATTTTACGCATTACCGCTCGGTATAATTGTCGCGATATTAAACTTCGCACGTGTTGCAGGGGCAGCCATACCTTGGGGTAAATATTAATATTTTTAGTGTAAAGTATTTGATGGTACATGATAAACGTATTCAGGATTCCACATGCAAGAGATAAAGAAATTTAGCCCCTTATTTCGGGATTACAAAAGTGTACGGGACTGAACCCCTTAATTAGACTTGAACTTTGACTGTTAAAATGTGACGGTTAATAGTTCAGTCAGCCGCAACATATTTAGTTTAGTTTGACAGTTCCAATATTATCTACCTACCTCTTAATTCACTACTATTATTGTCAATAGCTCTCAAACTAGTATGGTAAAAGAAAGTGCACTTCAAAGAGGATAATTTCGTGCACTGAACACTTTTTGTTTCTAGGAGATACATACCAGTTTCCTTAAGATGTTTTCATTCACCGTAATGAATACGTACATGTTTTTTCAAATGAAAACAACCGATTAGTTTACTTCAAAGTTTGAACCAACTACCTTCAGGTATATACCACCATACTCTTCACTATAAAACCCAAGAGATAAACCTGATTCATACCGGTTGAGAGCCGTCTGCTCTCAAAAGCCCGTGTAAACGCCGTCAAAGCCATCTGGGGCCAACAGCAAATTGTCCAGTCTTAAAGAAACTGTTCTTCAATCAATAACTCCTAATAATGTTCCACAGTGCCGCTGGCGCCATGTGCGACCGCACTAGCTTCGGCGGATCCATGGGGGGCTTCCCCATGGGTATGACGGCCATGTCCATCGGTTCCATGGGCTCCCTCTCCATGAGCCAGCAGAAGAAATCCCCCGAGGAGCACATCAAGAGGCCCATGAACGCATTCATGGTGTGGTCGAGACTGCAGCGGCGGAAGATTGCGCAGGAAAACCCGAAGATGCACAACTCGGAGATATCGAAGAGACTAGGTGAGTACCAGTCTGTAATTTTACAGGCTATTCTCGACAAACGAAAGTGAAGGCATTTGGTCTATTACGGAGTCTTATCCAGATTGGTGGATGACATTTATCTTTAAATGTATTCTTCTAAGACATGTCGGCTTCCTCACGAACCACATTATTATAATTACGCGAAAAACTCATTTTTGATTTACTGCAGCTCAGTTGGTTAGTAATTGCCTTCCGAGCTCTAGGTCGTGGGTTCGATCCCACCCAGGACAAACATTTGTCTGATGAGCATTGACATTTGTTGTGTCTGGGTGTTAATATGTATTATGTCTGTATTTGCAAAAAGAAAAATAAGTATTATATCGATTGTCTGATTCCCATAATACAAGCTATCGTTAGTTTGGGGCTATATGGCGCTGTGTGAATTGTCCACCAATATTTATTTATTTAAACCAGCGGCAGATTGAAAGTTGAAGTCAGTTCCTTCATTTATTAGTGGTGATATCTAAGTTTTATTATTCAGGGAAATAAAAAGACATACCGGATTACACCAGTAGACATAATACAATAATTCGCACTGCTTCTATGATTGGTACGGACAGAGTACGCACAGAAGCGCTCAGCCGTGAACGACAGTAATCGTTTAGTTAAAAACAAGACCAGATGAGATAATCCCGGAACGCTTCAGACAAGCCGTCAAGATTTGTAAGCCTATCGTTGTACTCAGAAAGTAATATTAATAATATTGATGGGCATTCCACACAGCGCCATCTAGCCTAAAGTAAGCTAATCATAGCTTGTATCATGGAAACCAGACTGATATACTTATATACTTTTTTGTAAATACATACATATAAAACATATTGACACCCAGACACAGAACAAATACCTATGTTCGTCACACGAATGTTTGTCCTGGGTGAGAATCGAACCCATGACCTACAGCGCAGAAGGCAGCGTTACTACCAACAGAGCTATTAGGCCAGTCAAAAAGGAAAAAGAAGCCGCGGGATGCGATTATGTTTTAGAAGAAGATTATTATTTTATCATATATATTCACACGTATACATTTCTACACCTATAATTTCATGAGCATTGCCTGGAATTGCCAAAAGTAGAATGTATACAAATTTTGACATAACCAAAGTTCATAAGATCTAATGGTGTAAAATAAATATGATATGTGTGAGCACCTGCCTACCCTCTCACTCACCCATTGTTCAATTCAACTTCAATTCGAGATCATCTCAGGTGTGCTTCTATTATGCAAAGTGGTGATTCCCTCCATAATACCCGATTATAGTGGGATCAAAAGGTCTCATTTGATTGCAAATTGATCTTTCGCCGAATGGAATTGACGATTTTAATTATAATTTACGTTCTGTAAACTAATTTAATTTAAATGATGGTCTTGATAGGGTAGCAGCTGGCAAATTGTAATATAAAAAAAACATAGAAATGATTATTTTCATAATTTACAAATACGATTGATTTTATGACCTAAAACGCCGAGACGGTTATTAATTTTCATACATAATAGTAAACAATTAATAAACATACGAACAAGGTTTTATTTCACTCTTTTTTATGACGAACAAACTAACTTAACCATAGAATTCTTATACGTATTGAAATCGGCATACATTTAAATAGAATGTCTCGACATAAAACATTTGCAATCGCTATAAACAGTCAGTAGGTAATGTAAAGTAAATCAAAAAACTCCAGCTCAAAAGAAATAGATTAAAAAATAATGCGCAATCAAGGCACAGAAGCGGCGCAGCGGGACGCGACCGACGAAATAATCAAGAGTAACCAAAAGTTGGGCGGGCGGCGGGCGGCGGAATAACGCCGAGCCGAGACACAGTAGCGTGGATATTGTACAGCATATTTTATATTTCACTAGCTGTTGCCCATGACTTCGTCCGCGTGGAATTCGGTTATCACGCACCCCTACTTAACCCCTCGGAAAAGTAACCTAAGTTACTCCTTGTTACATCAGCTATCTGCCAGTGAAAGTCCCGCCAAAATCGGTGCAGAGATTAGCCGGAACAAACAGACAGACAGACAAAAATTTAAAAAATGTTGTTTTGGTATATGTACTGTGTATACATCCATTTGCACTTAGTAAAAAGTGGTTATTTTAATATTACAAACAGACACTCTAATTTTATTTATTTGTATAGATAGTTTTATATGAATACTAATAAATAAATAAATATTGGTGGACATTTCACATAGCACCATCTAGCCCCAAAGTAAGCTAACCATAACTTGTTTCATGGAAACCAGATAACTGATATAATACTTAAATTTTGTAAATACATACAAATAATAAATTTTCGCAGACACAGAACAAACATCTACATTCGTCATACTAATGTTTGTCCTGGGCGGGAATCGAATCCACGACCTACAGCATAGAAGGCAGGGTTACTACCAACTGAGCTATGAGGCCTGTCTAAATAATAATTACAAGTCTATAACTTTTCAATAAAAATGTAAACGTAACGTAAATCAATTACAAAGACGTATTAAAATTCTAATCAAGTCATTAATAAAATTATAACTATGTCAATAATTATTCAAAATCAATCAAAATTAAGAAATATAACTAAAAAAACATGACACAACATAACATATAATTTTCTTTTTATGTGATTCAGTTACGGTATGAGCCAACGGCCCACCTGGTGTTAAGTGGTAACCTCGGCCCATAACAACCGATACGACTTGAGTCCTCCCCCGACTAGATACGCCAAGACTCAAGTCACATCGTATGCGCCCGTGAGACGTTAAGGTGGAATGTCTCATGTGCCTGTAATTTCACCGGCAACCACAACGGAACACAGTAACGCGAATGCGTCTCTGCTTGGCGGCAGAAATGGGCATGGCTGCAGTACTTCCCCCGACGAACTTGGCGTGAGTTGTACTGCTCTACTGCTGTTAGAAGAAAATGCTCACTATATTGATAACTCTTTATATACTATGCGTTAGTTAATATAAACAACAATCCTGACCTTGCGGTCTGTGATCGTAATATTATGGTATTAACTTTTTTTCACGAAAGACGTTTTTGAAATGTTAAATATTTTTCAATTTACTGTCTTTATATATCTGACATTTACGGCCACTAGATTTATTGTAATTAATTTTTCTCTTCTTATTTTACATTTGTGATATTTAAGATCAAAGTTGATATTTATTTGTCGATAGTAGCATGTTAGATATAAAATTTTATCCCCGTTTTCCTCGGCCTCAAATCCTCAAATAGGCATCAATTTAAAAATTAGGCTATTCGCTGTCCTGAAATTTACACTTTTTTCAATTTTTCATATCTTTCAAATCTACGAAAAGAAGATTTAGCCTGAATATATGAAATAGGTACCGTATACAGTTCATTTTGTAACAAATATCATCATCTCATTTCTATAATATCCATAATAAAGCCACATCGAAATTTCCCCACAGCATCGCAGTACCACAGAGTCAGGACGGAAGAGTATGGAAAAATAAAAAAGCAGAATAAAACGTGCCGTGGCCGCCATTCTGCCGGTGACGGCGAGAGGAAACGCCATTTTCTATTTTTCTATCCTTTTTCAAGTCCGGTGACGCGGCGGGTAGTTACCGCTATCAAAGGGATGCAGACATTTTCAGCATCTGTTATTGAGGGGTTTTTGTCTGTAGACATTATGAATAGAACCTTCTGAACTTAGCTTTACTGTCATTAAATACAGATTTTATCAATTATGAACATTGCTTACAAAATTAATCTATAGATTAATTGTACGATAGTAAATCTTGTGTATTGAAACAATATACAGTATTGAAATATGCATGCATTTATATATATTGAACCGTGTTAAATTAACACCAAATGTCAGAAAATCCGCTTTTTTGTTGTATTAATTTGTTCTGAATTCAACCTAAAGGTAGGTAAAATAATAAATCACTAAGACTCATTTTAAAAAGTCTATAAATAATTTTGTTTAAGATTAACAAGGTCCACCAAACAACCAACGTGGGGTTTATTCGTACACGTTTTGCAAACAACATAAAATTATATGTTAACGTGGGAAAATTAAGATTATTCCAAAAATTTTTCACGAGTCTCCTGCAAAATAATTTTTGAATAAAAACACTGAGCGAATAAGTATGAATAAATAATCACATGTATACGGGACAAGGCCGACGTAATGTAAGCGAAGCTTTGTGGAGGTTCGCAACTCTCTCTCTCTCTCTCTATTTTCTTCGTTTACGTAAAGCTGAAAAAAACTGCGACAGCACGATGTAATGTGATTGCAGTTCAGTTTATGTAATTTTTTTTACACATCATTTTGGCAACGCATTCGATTTTTTATTCTTCTTTCAACTGGGTATAATTAGCATAATTTGAAAATGACGAAAGTTGCGTGAGCTATTCATTATTAACTGTTAAATATGAGAACAATGTCTTACATAATAATTTTTATTTAAACGATTATTTTGTTTATTTTTACAAAACCCATATGAACAATACCACAATAGTTGATGTGCCATTTACTCATTCATAAAAAAACACTTGTGTTTTAAATGGGTAATAGCTTTTTATCCATGAATTCCGCTCCAATGTTTTCAGAAATCAGTAGAAATAGAATTGATATAATTATAACATAGTTTATTTAAACAAAAAACATACTAATAGAAATACATTTAAAATTTAAGACAAAATTTAATTAATTTCCCAATATAGCGGTTAATTTCGTCAAAATAAGACATACCAACAGACAAGCATTGTGTAATCCGTACATAAAACATTACCTAACATGTGCTCACAACCTGTCATTTCATAGTGCGCGTATTGGCACTAATAAATCGACAACAAAACACGGGTTTTGTTTACGAAATCAATCGAAATGTCGCTCGACAAATGTCGATGCGTACAACAAAGGTATTCCATGCACAATAGATCGGGAAATTTTTAGTTGGAGACACACAGATGCTAAAACAATAAGATTATTTAAAAATAAATTATTAAAAATTTAAAATAAAGAATTCAATAACTGATTTGCAGTTGGAACTAAATGTACATTTTTTTTTTTTTATGTAACAATGTTCCCAACGCAAAATATATATTGCTAAATTTTCACATGAATTGAACGGTTCAAAGATTATAATTTCTAAAGGTCTGAGCGTATTTTTACATTCTGGTATTTCGAAATTAACTAAATCTGTTTTAATATTGAACAACATTCAATAGTATAAGCATATGTTATGATGCTCTTTAAGTTTTTTTATCATTATTGCTTAATTATCACTAACAATGTTTCATGTTCCGTAGTTCGTGGTCGAGGGTAATTGGAGAAATCAAGTTAACGTCTGAATCATGACGAAAGCATCAAAAACTATAAGCAATCTCATTCAGCAAAATAGGCATGAATTAGTTTTTTTTTATTTATTATTTATTTTATTAATGAGTTTGTTGTTGACTGAATTTGAACCATCTCTCTATATTCACGTTTTTAATTTATTTTTAACTAATGCAGTAATTATAATAATATACACAAACAACGCAATAAGGGTCGGTGGTTGCAGAATTCAGCCAGAAGCACAGTGCCTAATAACATACAGCCAGCCTGGCTTCGCGCAGTCCTAGGACCCGTTGATCGCCTTCACAAGGCGGACTACCGTGTGTCCGTACCACCGGAGGTCCTCCACCGAGTAACCTCGCTAACTTACAAATAAAATTATACATTCTTTGAAGAGTAGCCAAAACATTTCTTTTAATTTTATAGAATTTAATTATTTTATTGAACTTGGCATATGTTCTCCTGCTCAACACACAATTAACATTTAATTCCAAATAGGACTTACTCCGCGTACTTAACGTCCGTATGTCCGATGTTTGTTTTCAGCGTCTGATGCACTACCCTAAATAATTTCTATCAGCCAACTGTCGAGGGCGTACGCTTACTCAGTTAATATTAATCAAGGTGGGGTCGATCATTGTGCTTCCTCTAATAGGTTTCCAACTATAGTTGTATAGGTGTCGTGTCGGGTTCATATCACACGTGTTCGAGACTATATTGTGCTGTTTGGTGTAGTTGGTTGGCCAAGCTCTGTAATTGAGTTGTTTCTTGCGGCCCTTGTATCTATTTGTATAATGCATGTTAAAGACATTTGTATGAAGCATCCATAATGTTTTCTTATTTCAACAAAATATTGAAAATTTATTTCATGACAGTTATTGCCAGGCTTTACACGTGTGGACTTGTAAATAAATTTAATATGCCCAACCGCGCCTACTTATTATTATTTGTCCCTCGTATGGAACTATTAAACGTCTTTTTTTTTTTTAGTTTTTCAGTTGAACCCCACTTATTTTATTTTAGGACACATATTGTTTGAGTTTGTAATGCTAACTAGAAATTAATCGAAAAAAATCGAACCAGCTACCATTAAGCCAACATCAACTACCACGCACTGTGTCACATATCCAATTGAAACTTCACGTTATACGAACAAGCATTTACAAGCTCGGAATTTCCTATATATCATGTATATACTGTCACCTCCAGCCGTTTACATAAGGGCGCGTTATCTCAACAGGCCAGGCTGTGGGGGCGCAACAAAAATACCGTTGTACCGCTTTGTGCAACATTGTTGACAATGTTGTTGGTTAGTCAAGGGCCCTGTCGTTTAATTATAACCTTTTGTTGTTGAAACGTGATGCTCCTGAGCCATTATAGTATTGTTGACGTTTTTGTGGTTAGTTGATTTTTCTAGATGAAAATGTTGTTCGTTCCCGTGAAAAAACTCGTTGCAGCCTTTTGACATAACCGCTGCACGGTCTGTCTGTAATAAATCCTACTACAATAATAGAAACGTTAAAGTTTATATATTTGTTACTCTTTCACGCTAAAACGGCTGAATGGATTTGGATGAAATTTGGTACTAAGATAGCTTATATCCTGGATTAACACATAGGCTACTTTGATCCCGGAAAAGTGCAGTGATCCCGTGGGATTACTTATTCACCGCGGTTAACACCGCAGCTAGTATTGAATAAGCCAGAATAAGTACAAATTATATGGACAGATTCTGCCGAAGATCTTTCAAAATATTCTCGATAGAAGATGAAGTATAAAAACTAAAAACTTATTGGATTCTTGTCCATTATAACCACAATACAGCATTAGCTATTGCTGCAACAGGCCGCGCATCTTAGTGGCAAAGAAAAAAGCCATTATTCCTTACACAATATCTCTACACAAAACTAACCATCCCGACAAAATGTAAGTCATTCTATCTGAATTCACCTCACTCGAATTTTAATAGATTCCTCATTCACACCGTAGTTATTTTCATCCGAAAAAAGCTTGTGGTCGATTTTCCACGGTCCCCTATTGGCTATGCTTTTGCTAGCGGAGGCAGAGTGTCCAATGGTAGCGGTTAATTACTGAAGACTCAAAAAATACGGGTAAAAACGGGCGAAGTTACATAGTACCGAGGATAATCGGGGTAAATTGGTAACAGATACGACATATGGCGGGGTAAAAAATATGAAAGTTACAAAAGTGTAAACCGAGAGTTGAATAGAGAAATGAACTAATAATTTCAAATCTGAGAAAAAGTTTCGCAATCAATTAATTGATAAACTGCATTTGGAAGTATCCGTTTTTTGAAAAGTATTATGAGAAAACTGGCTGTTTATTAACGCACACTAACTTGGAAAACATGTGATATTACACTTTGGATAAGCTTTATCCAAAGTGTAATATCACATGTTTTCCAAGTCACATGTTTCAAACGTTTGGTTTATTGTATTTGACTGGCCTCACAGCTCAGTTGGTAGTAACCCTGCCTTCTGCGCTGTACGTCGTGGGTTCGATTCCCACCCAAGACAAACATTTGTGTCTTCTTCTTCGAGTCACCGGTTCTGTCGAACCAGTGTGGTGAAAGGATTGTAAGTGCGCCTCAAAGAGGCCCCTTTCGTGCACTAGACACATGTCTTCGATTTTTTAGTTCTAGGACATGTCGGTTTCCTCACGATGTTTTCCTTCACCGTTTTGAGAACGTGGTATTGCGCACATAAATCTTTCAATCGAAAAACTCAGGTGCACGTCGGGATTTGAACCGGCGATCTCCGGATTGAATCTCGGGGGTCAGTACCGCTAGACCACTACGCTCTCTATAGAATATAGATGTTTGTTCTGTGTCTGGGTGTCAATATGTATTATATGTATGTATTTACAAAAAAGTATATAAGTATTATATCAGTTGTCTAGTTCCCGTGATACAAGCTGTGCTTAGCTTACTTTGGGGCTAGATGGCGTTGTGTAAAATGGCCATCAATAATTATTTATTATTATTGATGTAATTACCTTCTAAAGCGTTAACATTTATGAGGATGAAACGAAGAGGGGTAGATAAAACAAAAAAGCTTGACTGCGTAAAAATTTTTCGAAGTTACTTTGGAAATCTTCCGTAATAGCAATTAATCTGACTAGCTATCACTGGGGATTCTCTGTATGTTTATTAACTTGACTAGACTTTTTCGTTTCGCACTGTAAGGATGGCGCTCCGTGGGTCCCTTTTAAAAAAACACTTTTTATTATGCTGGAACTTTACTTAACAGTCAAAGAAACTTAGTACAGAATTTAGAAAATAACTAGAATAAAATATATTATATATCGACTGCTCTGAATGAAATCTTGTGTATCGACTGCCGGGCAGCGCGTGCACTCGGCTATTTATTACTTGCGTTAAACCGCGTGGAGCTTGGGGGCAATTGCTGACATAGCATTACTTTCTTAGTAAAATCGATTATAACAGCATGCCATTATCCTGTAGATTATTTTCAATTTGAACGGAGTACCCGCAGTCAAAGCTCCGTCTCTAAAAGTCATACACACCCCCCGCTCACTTCAAGTCTAATTTCGCCACTTCCTCCAAAACTGTCACCATTATCAGCGATAAATCTATTAAAGCATTTAATAAAATCATGACCTAAATAGCGTTTCTTACCATTTCAATTTTACGGACGAAAGGGTGGCGGGGTTCTTCGGCATGCGTCTTTGTCCCCCCCACCCCAAAAGGGGGGTAGAGGGGAGGGTAGGGGGAGTCTTTTCACCATTGTCGCACGGCACACAAGCTTTCAGAGTAATGAAGAGCATTTTCGTCCGATTCTCAGCACAATGGCAGCTTTAATACAACGTAGAAGGCTTTGTTGCGAACTGTATTGTGTGTAACGTGTGTTTCGTGTGTTGTTGTTTTTGCAATTGTTGTTGACAATATGTCTGTATGTTATGTAAAAGATTTGTGTCTTGTGTGTGTTGATGGGGCTGTTTCATATTTCAACGAGCTTTTATGACGAATTAAATGTATGGTTGTTTTCTCAACAGAGGAGACCGGACACTAATAGATAATAAAGTATCTAGCAGCAGATATTTCCTAAGTAATTAGTATTTTTTAGACATTTGTAGCTCATGTACTTACCTACGACTCACCCTAACTTATACAATATGATGGTTTTAAATTATTGAAAACAAAGACAGTAAAATAATAAAGATAGCTCTGCAATTATCATTGTAACTAATAGTAATAAAAGTTCTAAATAACATTAACAAGTAAAATAATACATAATACCGCGACGGCCGGACAATCATTGTTGAGTGTTGCCAGCGTACGGCATTGTTTTCCGAACTCTGTAGGAAATAATTATTGCGCTGGCAGCACTTTGTTTATCGACACGTGTCCTTTGTAACTATGACTTTGTTTCAGCAGTAATACTAGAGGAGGACTACCCCTGGGTAATTTAAATGTTTTTTTTACCCGACTGTCACAGAGCTATAACGATTCACGTATGTATTTCGTTTAGACCTCCTGGAGCAAATAATTTGGTCGATTTTACATATCGTAGTGCCTTTAGATTCGTATTCATCTCCAGAAACTTTTAATTATTATAAGCCAACTGAGATTTATTGACCTTTCTCAACCATTCCCCCAAAAAGTTATATATATTAAAAATGTAAATAATTTTAAAATAACACAGTAATATTCATTTTCTGTGATCAATTTTTTCAACCTTCTTTTATGGGCATTTCACACAGTGCCATCTAGCCCCAAAGTAAGCTAAGCATAGCTTGTATCATGGGAACCAGACAACTGATATAATACTTATATACTTTTTTGTAAATACATATATTCTAAAGCCGTTACTTTATAATTATTTGAGTATTGTTGCCAGAATTTCGATTACCATCTTCAAATAAGTCTCAATACGAGCATTATAAAATGTCTCGATTATAATTCATTATTTATAAGTGTAGCCTCCACTTAAGCTACTGTCAGTAAAAAAAACAATTACATTAATATAAATAAATAAATATGTAAGCCACATATACCTAGTTATGAGTTTGGCCGGAAATAGCATATTCATCAAAAATTTTATAACATTAACAAGAATGAATAAAACGTCAGGTCAACTGAAAATAATTAGTAATTAATAGCCCATATATAAAATAAACAGGCTGATTTGATTAACTGTATTGCCAACATGATAACAAAAGGCTTTCATGCAATAACTCTTCTCTCATAATGAATAACAGAGTGTTACCATAATGTGAAACGGCAAAACACATTAATTACTTTCAGTGTTAAACACGACATGTATTTACATTACAATTATCACATTATTGTTTTAAATACAATGAAAAATTCTACAATTGCGAATGACACAATATCTTCAACTTTATATGAGAAATAGGGTAGAAAACAAGACTGAAATTCATTAGTCTTGTTTTCTCATCAATAATCTATTACCACCTATTCTCTATTACCATTACCAATTTTGGGGGGCCTTGTTGCTCGCGTCCGTAGGTGATAACCCTTTGAATCCCTACACGTGTCCCCCGGGTGGTGCGAAAGGAGCAACCCAAAGTAGCAGTAGAACTTGTGCCAAGTTCATCCGGAGAAGTACTGCCACCACACCTGGTAATCTGCCGCCAAGCAGTGATGCACTCGTGTTGCTGTGTTCCGCTGGAAGGGAGTGGGTGCCGGTGAAATTGTATGCGCATGAGACGTAACATCCCCGTCTCGGGGTGATAGACGCAACACAATGCGACTTGAGTCATCTCTTACTTTGATGGAGAGGACTTGAGTCGTATTGCTGTTGTATATGGGCGGCGGTTACCACTTGACATCAGGTGGGCCGTCGGCTCGTTCTATATGACATAAAAAAAAAGACAAATAGGATACATAAGAAAATGGTAGAATATAAAAGTTCCTTAATTTATAAGTCATGGAGATCAAAACAGATCTCAATCCATGCCCATTTTATTTTCAAAAATCAGTTTTTTTGTATGTTAATCGAACACCTGGAAAAAGTTTTCCCGTCCCTAATCCCAGCACAATAAACTGGTAACAGAAAACTAAACAGCTCCATTTCTGTTGCCCTATAAAAAACGTAACCAGTACGTTGTATTATATCCATTGTAACAGAATATACGATCCTATCTGTGAGGCAACAAAGACCGAATAGGCGACCACCCCAAAGTATCGACAATAATGAGGAACCGGGAAAAACTTCTGTTGCGGAATGAAAAGCGCAAATTCGTCATTAGGCGGCGTTTTCCGCCATTGTTGTTCCCGTCTCACTCCCGTAGCCGGGGAGCTTCGCGAGCGCGAGCGAGACAAAAGTTGGTCCTTCGAGCCGGATTGTTCCTTTCTATGTTAGCGACATTGTTTTCGCTTTTATGCTCGTCTGAATTGGGATTGTCTTGTCTATTTCAATGGTCGACGGCGCCCCTCCTCGATGAATGAATACAGCCTTCTATAAATGGGGGGAGACAAAGGGTTGGTCTCTTGAATCGAGAGACGGGTCGTTCGATTATATTGTATCGATTCAATGCTATTGTCATTGCATAGAACGATGGTTAAGGCAAATTACTTTTCAGCTTTTTTACAAGTCTGTTAATGAGTTTTTGTGCGTGAAGCTAATGAGCTTTGCAAATTCACTACTGTTTTTTCCAAAGATTAATATTATAATTTTCAATTTATGTGAATCTCCAAATTTTACTAATATACTGGCCTCACAGCTCAGTTGGTAGTAACCCTGCCTTCTGCTGTGTTGTTCGTGGGTTCGATTTCCACCCAGGACAAACATTTGTGTGACGAAAATAGATCTTTGTTCTGTGTCTGAGTGATTGCTATGTATTTATTTACAAAAAGTATATAAGTATTATATCAGTTGTCTGGTTCCCATGATACAAGCTAAACTTAGCTTACTTTGGGCCTAGATGGCGCTGTGTGAAATGTCATTTTTTTTTGAGATTTATCAATATTTTCTACTCTCCAGGTGCAGAATGGAAGCTACTAACGGAGGATGCAAAGCGTCCGTTCATAGACGAAGCCAAGCGCCTCCGAGCGATGCACATGAAGGAACATCCAGATTACAAGTACCGGCCTCGGAGGAAGCCAAAGACCCTCAGGAAGGAAGGGTACCCATACTCCATACCGTACCCCAGCGTGCCCATGGACGCGCTCCGAGCTGGTGAGTGGATTTGAACCTACATAGTCAAAGTCTTAAACTTTATTTCCATAGAATTCATAAAGTTATTTATGTTTAGTGACAGACCGAGCTGACGGCCCACCTGATGTTAAGTGGTAACAGCCCATAGACAACAGCAATACGGCTCGAGTCGTCTCCACCAAAGTACGAGCTAACTCAAGTCGCATTGCGCGTCCATCACCCCGAGACGTGGATGTTACGTCTCATGCGCCTGCAATTTCGCCGGCACCCACTCCCTTCCACCGGAACACAGCAATACGAGTGCATCATTGCTTGGCGGCAGATTACCAGGTGTGGTGGCAGTACTTCTCCGGGCGAACTTGGCACAAGTTCTACTGCTACTTTGGGTTGCTCCTTTCGCACCACCCGGGGGACTCGTGTAGGGATTCAAAGGGTTATCATCTACGGACGCGAGCAACAAGGCCAGAAAAAACATATTGACGTTTCCGAGCCAGTTCTATAAGAATTTAATGGGAATAAAGTTTTTGACTTTGACTTTGAATACGATGATCCAAAACTCATGATTCTTTTTTATTATATGACGATTAATAATAAGTCATTTGTGAATAAAAAAATAATTACATAATGATAATAATAATAATAATGGTGGACTATTCATACAGCGCCATCTAGCCCCAAACTAAGCATTGCTTGTAATATGGGAACCAGACAACTGATAGAATACATTTATACATTTTGGTAAATACACCCTGATGACACAAAACAAACATCTATAATCGTCACAAAAATGCTTGTTCTGGGTGGGAATCGAACCGACGACCTACAGCGCTGAAGGCAGAGTGACTACCAACTGAGCTGTGAGGCCTGTCAATTACAATGCAAGGGTGTTCCTGTCCACTGTCCGGTGTCATTACAGGTTGTAAAACTGCTTTTATTACGATTAATCGCATTTTTGCCGCCGTAATAAACATTATTACGTATCATTGTGCCGACTACATTGTTTGTATTCGATGAACTACTTACTACTCCAGCACCCTGGACTTTGTAATATAAATAATAAGGTCTAGAATTATTTTTGGACATTTCACACAGCGCCATCTAGCCCCAAACCACAAAAAATACACAATAAGTTATGTCGTAAAGTTATCTCTCTTGCTAAAGGAACTTCTCATTTTCTTCATTAGTAAATTGCACCCGTGCGAAGCCGGGGTGGTTCGCTAGCAAGTAATAATTACAAAATCAATGTGTCTATAACATAAAAATCAAAGTTTGTATGTTTATTCTCTATGCGCTCCGAAACCATTTGTCAAATTGTGACCAAACTTTGATAAGTGTTCTGGGTACGCCAGTGACGGTTCTTGGCCCAAAAATCTATTATATATCTTAGAAAATGTATTTTTTTGTTGTTTTTAATGAACCTTTTTTGCACTATGCTTTAATATCAATTATTTATTTATTATACTTTTCATTTCTTTATGCTTAAAGTGGTATTGCAACGCATGCCGGATAAAGCTAGTATTTTATGTAATATAAACAAACCTTAATACATGAATAGAACCATATTCCGTTACAGAAATTGAAATAACTGTACAAAAATAGGTAGAAAACTCACACAATGGGTGACGTTACCGAGTCATTCAGCGGTCGTCATCGAATCCGATCCAATATTAGAATTACACAATTGCAGTGCTGTGTTTATATAGTGCCAGTCGCTTGAGCGAACCTTCACTAAGACACATTACCGAGCTACTTGCTTAGCAGTAAGAAATCGTGTGGGTAAAATTGGGAAGGTAAGTTACAACAATCATTAAAAATGAAATTATTTATCAAGAGTAGATAATTAGATCTGGACCAACATCATTATAATTGGTTTAAAGTTGTTTTCCTGCGGAAATTAACATTCACATCAATCATAATTAGAATTGAATATATTTTTATTTGACATGCATATACATAAACAGTCAAAATAAAATAAATTGGCCTTTAATCATGGCGTGGTCAAATGGGTGTCCGTCTCAGCAAGATGCCACTCCCTAACATGATAGATATAAACCCAATTAGATTCCATTTAGAAATTTGTGTGCTTAAAAAAGTAATTTAAATATAGTTTCACTATTGTAAGCGTTTGAAATCAACATCGCTTGAAGTGTTCTTAAATATAATATCGAAGTATTGACGTTTCGTGGATATCACTGCATCTGGCCATAAAGTTTTTAGTTGATTAGTGTTATGTGCGCAATAGAATATACTTGCACTTTTATGTCACCACCAACCAACTACAGTTCAAGTAATAAAAGCAGTAGGCCGCCAATCTGAACGCAGCACAGTCCAGGTCAGTCGCCTTTTCATAACAAAAACTACGCCTATAGTCACGAATTTTTTCCGTGACTACCAAAATAAAACTTTGTTCATACTTTTCAAGAAATCGCTTTTTATGGTTAAGTTAAACAATGTACTGTAACGGTCAACGTATTGTACTGTTTTGTGTTGAATATAAAGCGGCTTTGGTGTAAAGATTTATTTAGTAAGATTACAAAATGAAATAACTTGGGTGTTAAAGATCTTTGTAAGATTACAAAAAAATGATTTATCTCTGTTGTTGGTACTTTCTGTGATTTTGAATCACAATATTTTCCACTTGTTCAGACTAAGTTAATGGCAAAATTATCTTTGAAATCAAACGCAACTAAACCGATTCGGCCATATTTTTAGCTCCCTACGAAAATAAGGGTTTTATAAACTTGTAATATGAATCTGTGTGTCTGTCTGTGGCATCATAACTCCTGAAAGGATGAACCTGACCTTGATTTAGTATTTCGTTTGAAAGGTGTCTTAATCGAGAGTGTTCTTACCTGTGTTTATATGTATTACTAGCTGTTGCCCGCGACTTCGTCCGCGTGGAATTCAGTTTTATCACGCACCCCTATTTTAACCCTCGGAAAAGTAGCTTAAGTTACTCCTTGTTACATCAGCTATCTGCCAGTGAAAGTCCCGTCAAAATCGGTACAGCCATTTCAGAGATTAGCCGGAACAAACAGACAGATAGACTGACAAACAAAAAAAAATGTATAATGTGCGTGTACGTGTATAATCCATATGCACTTAGTAAAAAGCGGTTATTTTAATATTACAAACGGACACTCCAATTTAATTTATTTGTATAGATGGTGAGCTTGAGCTGATGCTGCTGCTAGGGCCACCTTCAGACCACCACTCCTCAATAGCTTACAGCAGCCATATCGTGTTTAGGCGCGTTAGATTTGTCTTAACAAGCACTATAGCCCTCGGTGGTATCCAGGGACGGATTGTAGAAGATTGATGTGGGAAAAATTGTTTTTTTTTTTTATATTGGTTGATATTTTACGCATAGCCATCTAGCCCCAAACTAAGCATAGCTTGTACTATGCGAACCAAATGAGTGATAGAATACACATAATAATATGCTTTTTTGTAAATACATATATGTAAATTTATATTATCACCCAGACACACAACAAACATCAATGCTTGTAACACAAATGTTTGTCTTGGGTGAGAATGGAACCCACAACCTACGGCTCAGAAGGTAGAGTTACTAACCAACTGAGCTGCGAGGCCAGTCATATTCGCCCCGGGACTTCGTGAAAACTAATCTAGCTTTAATTGGTATAAAGCTATACCCAACATAAATGTTTATTGTTAAAATTAAAAAGTAAATAATTGTACAATTTTTAAGTATTATTTGAAAATAAAGCTTAGTACACACATCCACGTAACGCTCCTCACGCAGAAATGGAACGCCCGCCGCGCGCCCACAAAAGATTTCACAGAACGCATAGTTTAAACCGTCTTGCTGCTTTTGACAGTTGACAGTTTTCGCTGTCAATGTGAAAGTGACAATGGGGGTTAGTTGGGGGTGCACCCCTGAGGGGTCACGGTATTGACACGGGTTTAAAATTATTGAAAAATCTTGGAGGGGCAGTCAGGTTATTGCGTTTAAAGGGTTGTTTGTGGTGTGTGCTTTAATGTTGAGAGGATTCGTTGGAACAGGGAATTTTCTTTCATCTCTATTATTTCATTCTGTATTATTCCTGTTCTGTATTAAAAAACTAGCGACTCGCCCCGGCTTCGCACGGGTGCAATTCACTTATAACAAAAATGGAAAGTGCGCTTGGAAAGTGTTAAGTAACAGTTTTTTTTTTGATAAAACACCGTCATAGTTAAGCCATTATGTGCAAAATGTTTACAAATTGTCACACCTCAAAAAAGATCCTCTTCTATTCTTTTGCTATTAGTGAAAAACCATAACAATATCCTTTCCGTAGTTTAGAATAAGTACTCGGCCAACAGACAGAGGCAGATACAGACTTCTTTTTATACTATTTTGAGATATTTCTTCTATATTGTGCTGTTCTCAGTGGTAAAGAAGCTGATTATAACCAACTCCTACTCTCTTCCTGAAAGTAGGAATATTAAAACGAGTTTATCAGATATTGTATCCTCAAAAAAGGAAATAGTGTAAAAAAGCATCTGCTCCTTCAAACCATAAAATAAAACAAAAACCTTATTCCTATCGCTCTTTGTAAACGAAGAAAATAACACGAAATCATTTTGAAAATTAGCGGGCGTTACCATTGCGGTCGTTGGGCTAAGCGTGGGCGGAGACAGCACGTGTGTCCTGACCCTTAGTTAAGGGTTGCGACACACCACGAACACGGCTTTTAAGTTAATTGCTGTTCGGAATTTATGTTCTGGATAAAATAGGGGTGAATAATTAGAAGTTTCGTATTTGAGAATATATTTGTTTATTATGAGAAGGGAAATATTTGTTATTCAAAACGTAATATTTTCTTAGTGTGGCGTTAATCTTTTGTACTAATAGAACTAACTGCTGCGCTCTTTGTATAGACAGGTACTGCCACCATACCTTCTACTACCGATAAGCCATATTACACTGCTGGGTTCCAGTTTGAATAATACGAGTATGAGAGGGTGTCGGTGAAATTACAGGCACATGAGATGTTTCATCATCATGTCTCGGGGTAACAACGATCGCATTCGAAACCGCTTGGTCTTCCCATCACATCACAATAAGAACTGCAGAAGAACTTGTAGACCACAGTAAAAGTTGTACCACGTTCGTAGGGGCATTGCTGCTACCAAACCTATTTCTCTCGTCAAGCAGTTCGCACATAACTGTATCCCGTTTTAAATGGCTTGGTTGCCAGTTAATCTACAGGCATTAGAAACATGCCGCCGTCTCAAAGTTATGGGCGTAATATAAATGCAACGCGGTCTTTCCACACTTAAGTAGGGGAGGATACGTATTGTTTTATGCAAAATTTACCGCTTATGTAGCATTAATATTAAAAAAATGTGAGCCGTCATGGGACGCCTGGCAGATGTGAAACATCGACATTATTTTGTAAGAAACTAAGTACCCCATCACTAATAATGTTTATGATTTGTCGTAACCTTGAACGGACCAATCAGCGCTCATGCCGTGGCGACGCGTCGCCAAGCCAGATATCGGTTTTACGTGAGGCTATAGATGTTCACATCAAAAATTAAATGACACGCTTTGCGTTACGAGCGTCAAGTCTTAATACCGTTAGTAAAGCAACAAATCACATAAATATTCTAATCTACTTCAACTTCCCCGAAATAAGGAACGACATAAACTAAAAGCCCAATAAAAAGGGCCATTACACACGCGACAAACACGTGCCGTAAGGCGGGGGACACACGGTCAAACAAGGGTTAGCACTTCGCCAAAAGTGGGAATAAGGCGAAATCACACGCGCAGTCCGCCCAAGGATGGTCCTGATTGGCAATTTAACCGAATTCGAACATAATTTTGGTATCGTAATTGGTTTTTGGTATTTGACATGTAACGGACCAATTTCTTGCAAAAATCGTTTATTTTTTGTAAAAGCCTAATGACTCAAATTTGCATTTATCATGGTAGTTAGTTAGTCGTTAAAAAATGGAGATAAAAGTCTAAATATTTAAATAAGGAGGCCTTGATAAAAGACCAAACGGGACGTTTTGATTACGCAAAAAAACTTCCTGATTGTATTTATTTAATACTAGCTAAGCCCTGCGGTGAATAAGTCCGGGAACACTGCACTTCCGTGATCAAAGTAGCCTACGTGTTAATCCAGGATATAAGCTATCTTGATACCAAATTTCATCCAAAACCATTATGCCATTAGAGCGTGAAAGAGTAATAAACATTCATACATCCTCACAAATTTTCACGTTTACAATATTAGTAGGATTTGTGTGTTCTGGCTATTGAATTCTACTTATTACTTTGGGAATAAAGATGAAGTGATGAAAGAAGAAGGTGATGAAGTGGCTTTAAGTATGTATGTATGTAAGTAAGTTAATTCATTGGCATTGCGTATTCTCTAATATTTTCTTTAAATTCTAGAAATCAATGATGGCCAGCCAATTTTAGTATGGTTAGCTGTTGTACCAAACTTTTGGTACCTATATATATATATTGTGACATATATCCCCATGGAGGGTCGGATAGGGTTTGAACAGGCGTCAAACTTATCGATAAGTACGCGTGACCTTATGTTTTGAATATTGACGTTTCCAAGCCATTTCTTTATGAATTCTATGGAAATAAAGTTTTTGACTTTGACTTTGACTTTGACTTTATATTCGGGTTTCTATTTAGAATGTACAGATAGAAAACTAAGCTCAAATTATGTTTAAGAATCAAAGTCCTTACTTCAGACACAAAGAAAATAGCCAAGTCTAAGCAGCTGGTTCTATACTTCAAAATTGTAGTAAGCGTTTCTTTTGGGGTATAAAGCGTAGTTGAAAAGGAGTTTTTGTGAAATTCTATGGTGATTTCGCGTGTCCAAATGGTGATTTGTGTAATTATTTATCATAGGTTTTAAATAAAACGCACGTGATCGGCTGAATAGTGAATTGGCAAGACAGAAGGCAGTTGTTATTATTCCACTCATAGACAAGTATACCATAGTACATAAGTTTACACCTACACATTATAGATGGCGTTGTAACAAGGTATTTTGAGAACATTATAACAATTTGGTGGAAAACGATAAGTCTTTCTATTTATAAAACCATTGATAATCAATAGCTGAACACAGAAATTCTTCAAATAAAATTAAGAGAGGGTTCATCTATTTGACATAGAAGTTTTATTAGTTCTGGGGTTCTAAATTGTACCTAAGAAATTCAATGGTATCTTTTAATCAATATAATTATAAGTTTCCTACATGATGAGTAAATATTATCCAATTAGACCCCTGTTGCAAGTAGTTGTACAACTTACATACAAGCTATTTAAGCTATTTAAGTTACATATAAGGTATAGTAAAATTTTCTGTTTGTTTTTTTCATTATTTCCTTTTTCATTAAAAATATTCCTTTTGAATAATATCAATGAACGAATGCTAGTATTTTCGTGCGCATAGTTAGCCTACCCAAATTGACACAGGTGCCTATTATGGAGACAGATATAATGGCGGGCGGCATTGTAATTCATATTTTGTTTGTTATTCTTGTGAGTGCGCTGTAAGGTGGTTCATTATTTCTATTGCAACAAAGAATTTGTGTGGTATGTGTTAGTGAGACTTTTGGATGATTGATTTATTTTGTAAGCTGTTGGTGTGGCACACGTGAAATCTCCAAGACCTCTGAGATTTGGAAGGAAATCGGATACATTTCTCTTAGTAAAAGTTTTTGTTCTGTGTGGGGTTTTGGCCTTTTAGTTTTTTTTTATGTGATTGAGATGCTGAACGAGCCGACGGCCCACCTGGTGTTAAGTGGTAACCTCGGCCCATAACAATCGATGCGACTTGGGTCCTCCCCTACTTGGTATGACAAGACTCAACTCGCATAGTATGCGCCCGTAACTCTGAGACGTGAAGTTGGAATATCTCATGTCCTGTAATTTCACCGGCGCCAACACCTTTCAAACCGGAACACAGTAACGCGAACGCGTTACTGCTTGGCAGCAGAAATGGGCATGGTGGCAGTACTTCCCCGGACGAACTTGGCGAGAGTTCTACTGCTCCAAGTACAAGTTTAGTTGTAGTTAAGTGCTACAAGTTTTTTTGTAACTAATAAAAATATTTTATTAGTATTAATTGCCTCGCTATAGCAACTCTGACTGCACGTTGACGAAATCGAAAAATAGCGGCCGCCGTTAATTTCAGACGTCTCAGTTTGAACAAGTGTCTGAAACAATGTTTCATAAATTAGTTAATTGTTTTGCAACGGCTTCTACAAATGTTTTATAAAGTTTTAGTCAAATTGTATTAATTGTTATGTAAATTTCACATGACAATGGGTTTTCACGATATGCGTGTTCACGTTACAGTTACAACGTGTTTTTCAGAATTCAATGTTACTAATAAAGCTAATAATAGATATTTGTATTCGGTGTACGATGTTAAGTGGAAAATTATGGGTATGATTTGTTTGAATTATTCTAACCTTACCATGAAATTATGATTGTGGTTACCTAAAATGACTCACAGCTCAGTTGGTAGTGAATCTGCCTTCTGCGCTGTCGTGGGTTCGATTCCCGCCCAGGGCAAACATTTGTGTGACGAATATAGTATTTGTACTGTGTCTGGGTGTTAATATGTATTATACGTATGTATTTACAAAAAAAATATATAAATATATTCTATCAGTTGTCTGGTCCCCATAGTACAAGCTATGCTTGGTTTGGGGCTAGATGGCGCTGTGTTAATTGTTCACCAATATTATTATTGTTATTAAAATAGCTTCTTATTCTGAACTTATCATGAAAAAACATTAATAATCTGTACAATCCATAAAACGCTTATTCATGATTAGCATATTATATACCAGAAGTTAGTTACGCACCGGAAGTGTCCAATCGCGTGCGCTGCCGGATACCCCTCCCCCCCGCCATACTGCTTCCGGTCACGTGACGTCATTTACATGACAGTTGGCCGCGAGACGCCGAGAGGAGCGGACGAGCGCGAGAACTTTTGGTTTATGGCTTTGGGAAATGACTTGAAGTTTTTTTTTTCTTTTCTTTGTTGTCGCTTTTCTGGTAAATGACATGAATAATATAAGCTTAGTAAAGTATTAAATTCGATTTCGACGCCAAGCAGATAACCTAACTCTATAAGAAAATAATTATAGTTATAAATATTGTATTGTTAAATACAATATTTATATTATTCATTTATATCAGCATTTTGTTTAAATTTCTGACGAAAACTCCCGCACCGTTTATCCAATCGTCCTGGAACTTGGTAGGTGGAGAGATAATAATTAATGCTGCTACAATTTTAATAATCAATATTTGTCAAGAACTTACTGTTACCTGTCTTAATATCAAATATAACTGAGTGCATTAAAATAAATTGCAAGTAATACCCAAAATAATAGCTAGATGGCGCTGCTAATGTTAAACTATGGTTTAGTTTAGTTAATCTTGATAATTAATAAGGTTTATAGTATTATATATATTAAAGTTTATATATATTTAGTCCAATACCAATTCCATGGATTGATTTTATACACGTTAATTTGAAAAATATTTTTAAAATATTATTTTCAAAATACAGTGAAACCAATTGAGCTATCTAATTGCCATTTCCAAAATCATAGTAGATTATCGCGGGTTCACAGCTCGGGGCGTACCTACCACTAGTATTTCAAAATCATTATTCAAGTAAGAAATCAACGCAAAGACATCGTGATTCGCAGAAACCATAGCTAATCTATCAATTTATCCACGGTTAGTTAGGTGCTGAGACAAGCGGGGGAGATTTGTATGGGTCGCGAAATGTGCCTGTCATTTGAGGAGATACGATTTCGTCCGAAATAGGGTATCCGAGATTACGTCAGACTCCTGTATTATAATTTCTGTCTAAACCCAGAGACAAACTTGTGACAAAAACCACATGATTCTGGATTTAGTTGTCTTAGTTTTTCAACGTTTTGGTATGTTAGCAGACGTTACAGCTAGATATTATATTGACACTTTTCTTGTACTGTTAAAAATGAGACCGTAACATATTCATTACGGCCTTAATTGCTTTAAAAAGATGTTACTAAAATTCAAATACTTTCAAAAAAAGGTTTTTATAGCAAGACTTGCTCGTTTGGGCAGACAAGCATAGGTATAAGGTATAGCATAAGGCTTAGTTTTTTCTCAGTAATAGTAACTTAGAAATTGGGTATAATGGGATGGTTATATTAACAGTAAATTACGTTTTAGAATTATTATTTTTGCTAACGTAAGAATTTGCCTTGTCGCAGGAACATAGTACTTGTCTGAAATGTGTTGTGAGTAGTTGAAACTATATGACGGCCTATTTATATAAGGCATATCCTTCTGACCAAAGAACGACGTAACATTTCAATACGTAGGACTTGAATGAAAAGTTTTCAGTTGTATTGAACATAACCTACTCTGTCAACGCCAAACTGAATCCGTACAAATGTGTCGCTGCATTATTAACCCTGAATAATCAGTCAATGGCTTGATGGCGTAAGCGACAGTATATTGACATTTAGTTTGACTTTGAGACAATTCTGCCAACGGACATTCAAAAAATCACATACAAGTAAGGTTTGTTAGTCTTGTGTAATGTACAATATATATAAAAATATAGTTTGAATGTAAAAGAATACAAATTCAGAAGATATGACTGTTTCTCAGAACTTTTTTCACATTTACATATACCACATATACTATTTACTTATTACTTTTCTTTTAAACCTGTTTATTTCTTCTGTTTATTTATAGTGTGATGTACAATAAAGAGTTCTCTATTCTATTATATTCTATTCTATACTATACATGTTTGATGACTTTCAAACTCATTCCGATTTTCCATATGAACAAATATGTTGTTTTCAATCCAGCTTTACATGTTATTCAATAAGTTCTGCGTGGAAAAGGGCTTACTCCAATCTACCAACTATTTATAATAATAAGTTCCTTTCACCGTTTTGAATAAGTGATGTTCACGCCAACATATACCCAAAAATTTACACCTGAAACCAGTGACTTTCGGATTGAATGTCAGAAGCGCACGTGGCTCACCTAATTTATAGCTCCATTTATTTGTAATAAGCACACTTAGCTGATGATGACATGATTTTGGACTCAGATCTTTTAGATCAGTCCACATCGTCATGAGTCATGAACAAACTAGCTGCGCCTTGCGGTATTCCCCGCGGTAATAAGTCATTCCACGGGAATCGTGTTCCATTTTCCGGGATAAAAAAAAACCTGTAGTTGTTCTAGACTATAATCTATCTCTGTGTCAAATTTCATCCAAATCCGTTCAGTCGTTCTGGCGTTATTGAGTAACAACCATCCAAACGTTCGCATTTATATTACTAGTAAGAATTATTGTTTCTCAATGTAGCAAGGTTTGCGTGAACCCCAAACAGAATCCCGTGGAAAGCAACTTCACAAGCTTAGCTAATTTTAATGAGTAAAAAAATTAACTTTGTTACAGTCTTCTTTTTAGATTGGTTACAGTTTGTTTCGGAGTTTTGCAAAAAGTTTGCCGTCAAAGGTATATTATTTTTTTACTAAAAATAAGTTTTTTTATGTCTAAAAGATTCTTAGAAGCTGAGCTTGAACTTTTTAAATGAATAAATTTCGCGATTGTTAAAAAAGCGAATCTAAAACTTGATAAACAAAATATTTCTTTTAACGTGAGCTATTTGGGTTTTACGTTTTATATTTTCATAGGCACACACCTGTGCGCCACAAAGCGGCCACAGTTGTTCCATACTCCAAGACTTCGGTGGAGAGGACGTGAGTCGTATTGTGGTTGTCTATGGTTAGCGGTTACTACTTAACATCAGGTGGGCCGTCAGCTCGTTCCGCCATCCGAATCACACAAAAATAACCCTCTGTTATCGGTTTGTGCACGTGAGCACACGATTGGCATAGCTTTAATCAATACATAATTTATTTGGCAACCTAATGTACAATTAGGTCCCATAGACCTAAGTGACACTTAGTTGCATTTTGCTGACAGTGAAAATATTGATGGGTATTTTTTAAAAGCCATCGTTACTACCTACAATGAAAGCCAGGAGAAAACCAAGCAGAGAACTCGGAATACTGACAGGTGAAAAATGTTTTCCATTAAAAATGAATACGAATATAACAATATTCGCCATTTCATACACCATTCGCCCTAAGCCGCGCACAATCCATATTCGTCCACGGACGCTATTCAGGATTCATAATGACCATCTTCCTCCCGACATAATATGTTAATACGTAAATATAGCCACCTTTTGTGTCCGAGAAAGGTCGGACATGGGACCAAAATGGGATTTCGCAAGGTTTCCCTTTCAATTTCGGACTTTTTTCAATGTGTTAAATTTCACGGAAAATGGTTATTTTGTACGTTGGGGTTCTATTTCGTAGTTACTGATATATTTTTTTGTATTGAAAGATAAAAAATAATATGCAAAAGTTGTTATTTTTACCAACCAAAATTTGCTTAGGCCAGCATTTGATTCGGTGACGACTTCACATCAAGTGTCTTTAAAACAGTCAACTAGCTATAAAACTTAAACAATATATCGAGTACAAGCTAAAACTAGGTCGAACTTGGAACCTATAGACAGGACAGTAAACCATAGTGTTTGAATATAACCAATCAACCAGAAGTAAATAAAAAAAATATTTGACACATCTAAAATAATATCATTTGTCTCCATTCATTAAGAGTTGTGCAACCATACGGTTAATTACAAAAATCTTTTATTTTTTTGCCCGCTGAATTACAATAGTAAGGTCGAATCTTATATTTTAGTTTTGTGTCACAATATCCGTATATTTCTGTTAATGGCATTGAGAATGGGTGCGAAGGGTTGAGGTGTTTGTAGAATGGTTGGTGATTTATATTAAAAGGATGATGACCTTAACGGAATCGATAGAGCGAAGGTTTCCTATTTGCATACGAAGGGACAACAACTTCTGGATTCGACAATATTTTATTTCACCCCCAAAACTTTCCAAACAGATTACGCGTTCTTTATAAGACCGACTGCAAATGTGGTTTGGAAGTATCAATGTTATTTCAAAATTTAAAAAATATTAATCTTCCAATCCACCATACATTATTTAGAACCACACAAATTAAAAACTCAAACTTTGAAGAGGTTTTCCATCATACGCCAATACCAGACAGAGATGTAATATCCACAAGAGATGACAGAATTTAATTAAAATATAATAATAAAAAAAACTCGATCGTCCCTTTTGAAACCCATCATATTTAAAACGGGAAAATCGTTTGGCAAGGGAATTTCACTTCTAATGTCTGCGCCATACAGACCATTCATCACATTTCCTTGCGGAAAAGTTGTATTCATAATATATTGTAGACGAGTGACGTCACCACAATAGAGGTGTCTCATATTTATTTTTATTTAAATTCCATTTGAGAATATTTGGCGCGGGAAGACATCGAGTGCGTTCGATTTGCTTGTAATACTCGCGGCATTAGGAGTGTCTAGGTTGAAGTGACAATTTAATTTGGCTGATTTTATATTGACGTCTCGGTAAATGACATTGTCGAGATAAGTAGATTGCAATTTGGACGAGTGATAGGACTGTACGGTACGTGGGCTTTACCTTGTACCCCACTGTAAACGTAGAATTGAGATCGATTCCAATTTCCGTTTTATCTGGGTGTTAAAAGATTCCATTTTGATTTTAATTCGGCCATTTCTCTGGATGATAAATCGTTCATTGACAGTCAACGTTTAGTATGCCTTTAGGAGCATTGATCAACGCTAGTTCGAACTAAAATCAAAAAACTGGGGCAAAGATTCGCTCAGAACATAAAAAACTGCCGTGTTTAATGAAAGAGTTGTATGAAAAATTGATGCTATGTCATTTCTTGAGCCATTGCATGCTTTTGTTAACTTTAGCAAGGTCTAGATTTTCTGCTTGTTCTTAAGAGGTATATTTAGCCCTAACAACTGTAAGTACTTATTACAACATCAGATATTTACAATATCCAAATCGCATCGTCCGTTCTTTGGACTTTGAGACACGAGAGGTCTAGGAGACAAACGCTGGCTATGACGAAGATAATAATTACTGTTAATTATTTTGTGTTAATATGAAATGTAATGGAGCCCCGACTGAGGCGTGTAATAAACACCCAAGGAACTGACCGCTCGTTAACAGCACTCGAGCGGATTACTTGAGCACAATGATATAATTAATAGATGCTCGAATCAGAGTTCCCGCTATTATGCGTGAACAGCATTCACTTCGGTCCGTATTGTAGTGTTTGGGTCGGATTGTAGTCCGCTTCGGGTCGGATTGTAGTCGGTTTCGGGTCGGATTGTAGTCGGTTTCGGGTCGGATTGTAGTTGGATTCATGCGCGATCCTCCTGTCCATTACTGGCCACTTGGTGCTGTGAATTAGTGAGGAATGTTTCGGATGTTTTGGAACGTTGCGTGTAGACGTTTGAAGAATTATGTTGGGATTATGAACTGCTTTAGATGTGATGTAGTGACTGGTAGTTACTGACCAAGTTTGTAGAGTTGCAGTTCAGATAAAATTGGTTTTAATCGTGATATTAATATGGTGTTGGTTAAAAAGTGGACAGAGGTAAACTGTTTGATATCAATTGGACTGGCCTTACAACTCAGTTGTAGTAACCTTGCCTTCTGCGATGTGGGTTTGATTCCCACCCAGGACAATGAATTGTATTGCGAATATAAAAAATTGTTCTGTGTCTGGGTGTCAATATATATTGTACATAGTTACAAAAAAGTAATTAAATCAGTTGTCTTCCCGTGATACAAGCTATGCTTAGCTTACTTTGGGGCGAGATGGCGCTGCGTGAAATGTCAACCAAAATTGATTTATTCACTATTTATTATTAATTCGGCTATTGTTTCTCTTCTATTGTTGCTATCGACTGTTAATGTTTGTCAGATGAATGATTGATTAAATTGTTACGTTTTTTGTCAACAGGTATGGGCGGTGGTATGGGCCAGGCTATGGGCGGGTACTACGGCGCTGCTTACGGCCCGCTCGGTGCCAGCATGGCGGCGGCCGCGGCGGCCGCGGCGCAACAGAACGCGCTCAGCGCAGCACTCACGCCAAATGCTCAGGTTTATTTTTTTGATACAGTTACGGAACGAGCCGATGGCCCACCTGGTGTTAAGTAGCCCCATAACAACCGATGCGACTTGAGTCCTCCCCTACTAGGTACAAGAGCCATGTGGCATCTTGTGAGTCTGTAACTCTGAGACGTGTAGGTGGAATGTCTCATTTGTCTATAATTTCACCGGGAACCACACCTTTCAAACCGGAACACAGTAACGAGAACGCGTTACTGCTTGCCGGCAGAAATGGGCATGGTGGCTGTACTTCTCCGGATGAACTTGGCGAGAGTTCTACTGCTCTTAACATTTATAAAAAGAAAGAATGAACAATTATGTTTGTTTTCCTGATCGAGTCCCGTTTAAGTTTCGACTTCGTCTTTCCCTACTTAGCTGTGGGAAGACTTAGTCGAATCACGTCGTTTTGAGTTATTAGTTTTTCGGGTGTACACTCACCAAATAGTTGATGATCAAAAATTTCAGTTAGAGGTATAGAAGTAAAAATAAAATAATAACATAAATTAATGAAATAAAACAACAGTATGAATTCTTAATCCGAATTAAACACTTCGAATATCTTAAATTTTAATAATAATATAATAATATTGGTGGACAATTCACACAACGCCATATAGCCCCAAACTAAGCAAAGCTTGTAGTAAGGGGACCAGACAACTGATAGAATACATATTTTTGTAAATACATACATGTAACACATGTTAACACCCAGACACAGAACAAACATCTATATTCGTCACACAAATGTTTGTTCTGGGTGGGAATCGAACCCACGACCTACAGCACATAAGGCAGAGTTCCTAAAAAGTGAGCTGTGAGACTAGTCGATGAAAAAAAAAAAACAACATAATTTAGTGTTTAGTTAGCGGACCCAATTACACCATTTTCTCACCCCCCGGCTAAATCTCAACGAGATAATGATTGTATCATGTGGATGGAGCGTAAAATTGCCAGGCGTTAGGGTAACCCACTTACAACCGTGGATTAAAAAATTCGTGCGTGGAAAATTTAAGTAACACAGCAAATTTTGACAAAAAACAAACTGCTGACCATCAGGGGATGATAACCGAAAGGCATGTAATTTTGGTTAAAACTTAAAGAGCGTGAAATGGCGATCATGTAAGTTGCAGTTTTAAAATGAAAAAAGATAATTAAATTGTATGTCGACTATTTAAAAAACTTACATTTGTTTTTTACATTGTGACATTTCTGTTCTTCTATTTCTAGTAGAAACGCCAAGTTTATTCATAGTGAGGAATAATTGTTGGATAATAGATAAATAATATGGACATTTCCCACAGCAGCGTCTAACCCCAAAGTCTCTCTCTAGCCCCAAAGTAAGCTAAGCATAGCTAGGAGCCAGACAACTGATTTTTTTTTTTTTTTTTTGTAAATACATACAAATAATACATATTGACACCCAAACTCAGAACAAAAATCCATATTCGCCACACAAATGTTTGTTCTGGGTGGGAGTCAAACCCACGACCTACAGTGTAGAAGGCAGGTTTAATACCAACTGAGCTGTGGGACTAGTCAAAGTGGATGAAACATCTAAATTTGTGAGGGTGCAATAGCGTTGCAGCAAAACAGTTGTGGGTCGGTTAAATTAAGGCAAATGAGCCTATTCATAGGCTGGTCATAGTCATATTACGGGAGGACCTAAGTTGTTTTTCTGTTTTGGACGTTTTGGACAGAGGATTTTATACAAAAAAAATCACATAAAAATACTTGCTATTCAAAATTTAGTTTAAATAAAAAGTCGATCCATTGTCTTGTAGAACTAGCAAATTGTAGTGTGACTTAGTATCTCCGGTTGCCTCTACAATGTTTTGCTAATTTGATAATATCTTTTACAATGGGATAAATAAATTTACCTCCGACTAACCATACCTTACAATAAGCACCATTCAACGTGATAAATCTTCTACATTACCCACACTTGGATCTTACACCTCTCATTTCAATTTAAAGTTCAGATTCCCCCTCGCGATATTCACTAATTATTCTGTAACAATTCCTCTTCACAATGAAAACAAGGGTCGCCAGTCGCGCGAACATTACCACAGAATACACACACAGTGCACTATGCAGAAGTCTCACTTACACTACATATTAATCTTTAGATACTGTCTGTACCAAGCTATTTTGGAACGAATTCCAGAGCAATAAAGCTCATTTTACATATCAACTAAATATAGTAGGATTTTGAGTGAGAGGCCTGAAATTAGTAGTGTAATACGACCTTATGTTACCTATTGTGTGAAGTGTGAAAGAGGATTGCAAATCGTAGGATTATTTTGATACATTTGGACATTTGATTTTGGCTATCATATAATAATAATAAAAATACCCTTTTTTTATTCTCGAAAAAAATAGGTTTATCCTAAAACTAGATACAATAATGGACGAGGAAAAAACTATCTTCGTGCAAGACTGGTGCTAGAGATAGGTTTGTTTAAAACGTGTTACAAGTCACCAGGGCTCTTCCTTCGCGGACCTACTGTGAGCTAACTTACCTTACTGTTAGAATTGAAAGAACACCAGGAGTAAAGTTGACCGAATTCTGGATTTGATCCAAGCCCAAGGTAAACGAAATCTGTACTCATGTTAAATTAGTTTTGTTATAAAAACCTTCACAAAATTATTAGGGATGGTGGAATACAAGTTGTGGGGATGTGTACTTGAGCCCTAAGTCTAAGTAACCTTACAACGCAATAGCAAATCAACCACTAAAATCTCCATTTCAAAATTGCATAACAAAAATCTCCAATACGCAATACACCCCCAAAACAAGCGACCGTAGTGATACTTGACACAACACAAGCAATTATTGCGCTATCGACATAGCCTGGATAGTGTGGCCCTGTTACTTCGCAAGAAACATAAGAACGTAGTTTTTTATATGCTATTCTAGTATCTAAGAGCGGTAGAACTCACGCCAAGTTCGTCCGGGGAAATACTGCCATTCGCGTTTCTGTGTTCCGGTTTGAAAGGTGTGGCTTCCGGTTAAATTATGGGCATATATTCCACCTACACGTCTCAGAATTACGGGCGCAACGATGCTCCTTGGGTCTTGACGTACCTAGAAAGGGAGACCCAAGTCGCATCAGTTGTTATGGGCATTGGTTCTACTTGAAACCAGGTGGACCGTCGGCTCGTTCCGTATAACAATCACATAAAAAAACCACCAACACGTCTCAGAGTTACGGGCGCGTACGAGGCTACTTGGGTCTTGTACCTAGTAGGGGAGGACCGGAGGACCCAAGTCGCATCAATTGTTATGGGCAGTGGTTCTACTTGATACCAGGTGGGCCGTCGGCTCGTTCCGTAACTGTATCGCATAAAAAAAATAACTAAAAGCCGGAACGCAGCCACCCCTAGTCCCAGAACCCCGATTTAAAAACTCCTCAATCTTCCCTCCCCCACTCACATACCCTGACGTTTAATCTTGTGAATGTGACAGAGATGCGTTTAAACACGACGTAGGGCGTTGAGGGCGTATTAGTGGATTTGTTTCTGCTTTATTGGATTAAGGAAATGGGCTGTTTATAAATCAATTTATTTGACAAATGGGATTGTTTGCTGGACCTACTGTATGAATCTTAGGGTGGTTTACGTTTATTTTTCATAATGTTTAAACACCTTTTTTACTGAGAATTACCACAGTCTCCTCTCAGAATTACGGGCGCATACGATGCGACTTGTGTATTGTTATACCTAAGTAGGGGAGGATCCGTCGTATTGCTTGTTACGGATAGAAGTGGGCCATCTGCTTGTTTTGTAACTTTATAGTTAAAAATACTTTCACATACTGCTACAATCCTGGTAGTACAGAATCTGTGTAAAACAATGATATATAGGTATTACCAGATAAAGAACTTTAAATAAAAACCCCTTAAAACTATGAACAAATAGAAATGAAGATTTTTTTTCATGAAATTTTAGGGTTCAGGATATTGAACGATAAATCTCTTCAGCTTACATAATAAAATGTAGAAACCATATTTAAACAATTCATTTACCTTGGGTAATTCGACATTCACCGAAATGATGACCAATGAAATTTGTTTGGACATTTGAATAACGAAAATCTATTTTTTATAAATCAATTCATTATTGAAATAACAAACAATGTCTCTTTCATATCAAACGAGCTTATTCAAAATGCCATTCATATTAAATGACTCGTTATATTCTTAAGAAACAAGTTCTCAATGGTCATAAAAATTACTTAAGAATTTTGTAATACTCCGATCGGTTAATTGAATTAAATTCACACAATAGCGGCCCAGCGATTTAACTTTTACTTTTGACTTTGTATTCGCGCGTTTGCTACCACAGACTGTTTATAAAAGTGTAACTAGTTAGTTAGTTGTTGGCTAGTTCTTGTTATTTTCGTACCTGGTAGGGGAAGACGTAAGATATATCGGTTGTTATGGCAGAGGGTACCACTTAACATCTGGTGGGCCGTCGGCTCGTGACGTAACTGTATCTAATAAAAAAGTGTATATTGTGTCTCTGTGTCTGTGGCATCATGCACCTGAACAGATGAACGGATTTTGATTTGTTTCGTTTGAAAGATGGTATGAAACATTCCTCTGCTCAATTTTATGTGATTTTTTCAGAGAAATCAAATTAAAATCCAAAAAACACCATGAAAAGTTCATCTTAAGTAGCTTCACGGTCCATGTGCAGCGCTCTATTAGCGAATCTTCCACCGCAATTTCACACCACATTACCACCTCCTAATGAGTAGCATCACCGAAAATCGATATCATAAATCATCCATCAACATAATCGAATACTAAAAATCACAATGGTTCGTTAAGAGCCGACGTGTTTTCGTCGCCCGCGAAAAACGCCCCATCACTATTTTTAATACAAGGCACAGGTAAATGTTAACTTGAATAGTAGCTGATTATATTGTTCCTACTAGTTTAGGGAGCGATTCGATACGTTAATCGAAAAATGTGCGTTTTCATTCGATAGTGCGGGTCTATTACGCGGCACAATGGGTGATCGATTGGGACCTGGACCTTCGCTACTGAAACTTTTCGAGTTAATTAAAATGTGGGCCTTTTCGGTTATCGTCAACAAATATATTTCCTGCTGTAATATTAAGAATTGTAATTTTAAACGTTTATTCTGTATAACAGTATAATTCGAAGCCTTACTTAGTATTGCAAGGTAATATCGATAGCATTATGTTGAAATTTGCATAATTATTCAGAATATTAGGTTTTTTTCCCTCTCTCTCTCTGTCTCTAACATATTTTTATTACAATCTTTCGTCAAGTCAAATTTAAGGTACGCGTGGTCTTTTTTTTAAATGTAAAAGGGTGGGTCAATGAGCTGATAGCCCACCTGGATAAGTGGTAACAGCTGCCCATAGAAAACAACAATACGACTCAACTCCTCTCCACCAAAGTATGAGATGACCTAATTCGCAGAATTCAGCGGTCATATTTTATAATAATTCTTATTAACTATCGATAATTATTTGACTCGCCCTTGAAAATAAGCTGTATTTAAAAAAATTACCTTTCACTACAGATCTATAAATAAACGTAGGTAATATCAGATGCCTTTACTAATTTAAACACGGTTGTCACCTCAATCAAATTAACATTGCCTCTACCACCTTCCACTTACCTACTAAAGTTCTACCCAAATGGAATAATATCGATAAACACGCGAGGATATATATATAAAGGGCCATTTACAAGCGACGTGAAATAGTGGCGTCGTACCGGCTGGCTGTAAAGCGAGGACGGTCGGCTAATCCTGATTTAGCGCGCTCGCTGTGACGGTGCATCGTATGTTATACGCTAACTCAGCGGACACACGGCCTGCTCCGTTAGCGAGCTTGTTCCCCCCTTTAGCGAGCTTGTTGCCCCCCGTTAGCGAGCTTGTTCCCCCCTTTAGCGAGCTTGTTGCCCCCCGTTAGCGAGCTTGTTGCTCCCCCGTTACCGAGCTTGTTCCCCCCTTTAGCGAGCTTGTTCCCCCCTTTAGCGAGCTTGTTGCCCCCCGTTAGCGAGCTTGTTGCTCCCTGTTAGTGAGCTTGTTGCTCCCCCGTTACCGAGCTCGGTCCCCCCATTTAGCGAGCTTGTTGCCCCCCGTTAGCGATCTTGTTGCTCCCCTGTTACCGAGCTTGGTCCCCCCATTTAGCGAGCATGTTGCCCCCCTTTAGCGAGCTTTTTGCCCCCCCGTTAGCGAGCTTGTTGTGTGTTGGGCATGTGGCTCTGTGCGGGAATCGAAGAACTCCGGGCAAAGTTGCTGCCTCGCATCACACTCGTACGATACGACCATAGAGGTACACAAATTTTTGAGATGATTAGTGTAGCTTTCTAGTTAATATGGATAAGTACTAAAACTAAGGCTGTTCGTTTGTTTGGTGAAAGATCACAATTCTTAAAGTACGGTCAACATGTTTTTTACCTGATCTGTAATCTATATCTGCTGTTATCAGTAAGATAGGCAGGGGAAAAGAGAAAAAAAAAACTTATCCAACAATGTTCATATGACAGTCCCATTTTGTCGTATTTTGTATCTGTGTGTATCGTCTCAAACGATATTTTCTTCACAATATTGTGTAGGACTCACTTCATTAAAAATTTAAAATTCGAATCTTTATTCGATGCCATTGTTGCATTTGATTTGTGCGTCTGACCGTGAAACTCACAATACTACATTACGGACAAAAGGTATTATACGATCCTGAGCTTTATATCAAAGGAATAAAGCTCAATTCATAATGAACACAGAATCGAGGCTTTACACAGAAGTTTTATTTAATTTTCAGTGTTATTTGTGAATAATTCTCATAAAGATAGATTATGTAAAACGTTTTGTGAAAGGCTTTTCGAGCGATGATTTGTAAATATTCATTTTGTGAAATTTATGCTCACTGACAATCAGAGCCTATATCAATTTCGTACATTCCATAAAGCAATAATGATTTAATTCGCTGTGAGTTATATCAATAATAACATTATTTATTAAAGACAAACGATTTATACTGATACTGTGAAATGCGTCAACGATTTAACGTATGACAAATTTATTTGAGATGTGTTTTTTATTATAGTAATCACTTACTATAGTAGTGACAATGACATTAATGTCTTCTCTATTAATAAATAAATAAATAATTATAGAATGTTTTTATATAAAGATGATTTTACTTTTATCTAATCGTTATGTTTATATTATATTTTTTTATTATAAATAATTTATTTCTGGCTTCTACGCTACAGGTCTGGCCTAGTATGGATCATATTTTGTTGAATAAAATAAAAAAATTATGCTTTAATGTAAAGTTTATTGGTTAATAAATTGTGTATATTGTTTTTGTAATTGTGCAAGATTACATTACAAACAGACACTTCAGGTTAATTTATTTATAATATATTTTGTAATGCACACCGATGGGCACCTTTACTTTTTGACCACGACGAACTGTGAACCTCGCAGAAGTTTATGTGCACCGGATTTGAAGTCCCGAAAAACTGCAAAACCACACAGAACTTAAGACTCTCTCGTCTATGTTGCAGGTGGGCTCCACAATGGACATGTCGAAATACTCCCTTGAGGCGGAGAAGTACCGCGGCTACAGCATGTACTCGGACCCGTCGCGCACCTACCTCGACTCCGCCGCGCTGTCCAAAGCGTACATGTACATGGATCAGCAACAACAGCGCTCCTACCCGATGGACATCAGCAAGATGTACAGCGAGGCGTCCGCCGCCGCGATGGCCGGCCTTACCTCTGCGTCCCTCTCGCCGCGGTCACCCGCCGACTCCCCGGACATGACGCCCAAGGCGCAGGACAGGGCCGAGGGCAGCACTTCCTCCGGGTCGAACCCCTCCCCGTCTCTGCCGTATTACCAGGGGTCGCCGAGCCTGCTGATGCCGCAGTACCCCGGACAGTACACTCAGGGCGCGCAAGGGGGCGCCGAGTTCAGGCGGCCTCTCACTGTCATATTCTGACCTGATACGTGAGTTTTTTGTTGATTGTTGGACGGTTGGATTTGCGAAGAGTCTTTGTAGTAAACATGTTTTTTTTTCGACCTGTTTGAATAGAAACTCTATGCATTTTTTAATTCTCGGTGTAAGTTGTTTCTTGTGCATTCTACCCCCAACCTCAGAAATTGGGTTTTAAGACATTTGGAATTGGAGTGAAACGTGTATAGTGTGAAGTAAGCTGTTAGTGGCATCATAATATGGTTTGTCTTTGCAGCTGACTTCTTGTTTAAAAACTTCCCTCGCCAAATTGGAAAAAAATAACAAATTATGTAAAAATAACGTTCAGTGTGTATAAATCTTAAGAAAGTTATAATTATTTGTTTTAGTATTACAATTCTTAGAAGAATGACTATGTACCTAGTTGTACCGAAATGATCGGTATCTTTATTGTTGATTCAGTTTTGTTATGTTGGTGATTTCCCAAAGTTCCTTCTCCCTCTGTAGGTTAGTTTTGTAATAAAAATTTACACATAGTTAATTGTAAATAATAAAGTATAATATTTAACTTTCATAGAAATAAGAGCTGGATTTGTTATTTGGATAAATGTTTAAAATATTCGAGGACACTGAATGATGTCAGTTTCTATGAAGATTTTGCAGAACTAATTAATAAAGCGATTTGAACATTGTTTTTGCGAAATTTTGACATATTTTTCTACAAGTCCAGAGAAAAGACCAAAAATTCATATTAACTGACAATCATTTCAGGACACAACCAGAGCTAGCTTTACCAGTGAGTCGCATATCAAATGAACAATGATCCTAGCTGATTCAAATTAATATTATAAAAATACAACGACTTTAATACAATTTGTATTTGTAAATAAAATGTAATTAACGTACTATGGATGTAAATTGATTAAATTTACTGTAAGTAGTTATTATAGAATATAATTATAAATCTGAAGCTTAACTAATGTAGCATTATGACGAAACGAATTATTAAAATATGTTTCGGCATTTCTGGTGATAAATATGTGACTGATTTGTTTTTCAAATTTTGATTCATTTTAGCACTCACTCTTGTGCTTAAGCCATACTTTTTGCATTTATTATTATGTGGCCATAAGACAAAGTTTTCGTTAGACTGTAGCTACTTAGGCACTGCAAGACTTAGATACTAGATTTTCACTACATACATATTAAAATTTTAGTCAGGTTATATTTTTGTTTGTTTATAAATAAATGCAGAATATATATATAAGGAAAGATAATGAAACGTGATGTTGCTTCAACTGGTTTCAACATTTAATGTAATTAAATTTAATAAATAGAACCTATTTTCTTGTTAGGCGTTCTTTTTTTTTGTTATTTCCGATTCGTAAACTAGGTAGTATGTATAAATTGTAAGTTATTTCAAATTTAAATGATTATATGTAAAGATAACTAGATCTTGATTAAAATATATGCGTAATAAAATCTTCAAAACTCAATTTATATTTTTATTAATTTCACGTAAGTATTTAGTGTTTTCTTATGGTTTACCTTTTTTAAGTACATTTTTATTTGTGTATAGGTAAAGTATTGAGAAAATGACCCAACCTGCCACGATTTTAAGTATTCAACTTAGCCCTCCCTTCCTTGATATGGTAAGGCCTAAATAATATCGTATTGTTCGTTCGTAACTTTGAGACGTGATTTATGTGCCTGTAATTTCTCCGGCACTCATATTGAAACCGGAATACACAAATGAGAATTTATCAAGAAATATCTAGTCTCCGATTCGTTTCGAAGATTCAAGTTCAGTCAATCGAATCCTTCCTAAAATTTGGTACCAGGCCCTCCGCAAAGACAACTCTGGTTAGACTGATGAATGAAATTCTACATACAAGGAGAAACTAAAAATATCCGTACCCACAATGTAGTGTAAATGTAGTGAAAAATATTATTATTCAAAAATAAATACTGGGGACATTTCAGACAGCGCCATCTAGCCCCAAAGTAAGCTAAGCTTGTATCACGGGAACCAGATAACTGATATAATACTTATATATATTTTTAGCATAATAAAAATAAATATGTAGTACATGCATAATACATATCAACACCCAGACTCAGAACAAAGACCTATGTTCTGTCACACAAGTGTTTTTCCTGGGTGGAAATCGAACCAACGACCTACAGCGCAGAAGGCAGGGTTACTACCAACATTACTACTAATATACACAATATACAAATAAACCTAAATATATAATTATTTTTATTACAGCATTTAATGTTACTGGGTACCTTAGTTACCTTAGTAAGTTGGTCGCATTTAACTTAGTTAAAATAGCTTTAATGTAATGAGATTTCATGTTCTAATATCAGCAGAACACCGGAATTGGTGTTGATACAAAACATAGTAATTACTAAGGTTTATGAGAGCAGAGATGAAGCAGATGAGGTCACTACCAAATTAGCAAAGGAAGCCTTCAAAGCTGGATATGTATACTGATACTGAACCTAAGTTAACCTTTAGTATGACTCTACTACTACTCCTCTTGTGACTCTCTCGAACCAGTGTGGTGAAAGAATTGAAGTACTCATAAGAGAGTCTCGTTTCGTGCACAAGATATGCATCCAAATTGACTCCATGACATTCTTCACAATGTTTTCTTCCAAGAATGTCTCTACCGTACATAATTTGTTTACCAAGTAAATTAGAAGAAAAGTGTCTTCTGCAGGTTGGGATTTGAATGTGTGACCTCCGGATTGAAGTTCTCAGTCTCAGAGTAATCTGTCACTAGGCCAACCTCTGAGTGAGGGTGTCATAGATGCTACCTCTGCTCTCTCTCCTCTCTCTCCCCGCGAGTCAATCAAAAACAAGAGCTGGCATCTGCTCATTCTGGATGTGGGCCTCTAAGAGTGAGCTCAATTGAGCCTGATCTCCGGCTCTTCGGAGGTTTTGTCCGGATTTTTCCTCTTATTCACGTTTTTTTTTAGTTTGTATTCTTAGTGTTATTCTTTGGTGTCAATATGTATTATATGTATTATTTACAAAAATGTAATCTATCAGTTATCTGGTTCCCATAGTCCAAGCTATGCTTAGTTTGGGGCTAAGTGGCGCTGTGTGAATTGTCCACCAATATTATTGTTATTGGTATTAGCTGGGCAAATCATATTAACCCTTGGTTAACAACTTAACCGAATTTTATTTCAAATGCATAAAGCATCATTAAGTAGGTACTCATTTCCTACAAAAATATTACAATAAAAAGCTCTCATACACATAAGATAATAAAACGCTCTCAAACAATAAAAAGCTCTCATACACATAAGTACTATAATTTACTCAAAATAAATATGAGCGACAACATATTTTTAACCGCTCCCATTTAACAAATATAAGTATTTTTACGATAATTTTAAGTAACATTTTAAGTTCATTAAAAATAAACAAACGTCGAACACCTTATTGTCATGTCACAAGGCTGATTCTTGCTTGGTTTTGAATCCGTACCAATTAGGCGTGCTGGCAATACTTCCCCTATGTTTTTAAATAAAATATGCTCATGATAGATATCACTGCTGGGGTGGTGATTTGGCATAAAATAAACAAACCCTGTCTTTTGTGCTTATGGCAAAATACGGTGGAATAACATAAACAATGAATGTACCCTCTAATAGCGAGGTATTGTACAGGATGCTCCGAAAAACTGTACAAAATAACGAAACTGCTGCAATAGCAGAGCAGAAACCAACTTTTCTGCTTAAAAAACCAACTGTATATTGGTAAGCCTTTAGTGTGTGGAATCTGCTGTCGTTTATTATTCGACTTAAAAGAAAAAATTGTATTTCTCCATCCCTTTAAAAGAAAACAATAAATAAACTATTTTCTAGGCGACTAAAATTCTGAAATTACTATACTTTAGTATACTTACTATAATAACTATAATTATAACTTTTATACTCATACTAATAAAAAAAGTGATGCAATGATGCAGCTTTGAAAATCTGCGGATTTTTTGAAAAAGTGTAGAAGCGGCTTATTCTAGGTACGCTAAAATTATAAACCTAAATAGTTATATTCAATTATTTACAGACGAGTGACGTAGTTGCATGCCCGAGTTTCTAACATAAATTATTTCTAAATGGATCTGAACTATATCATGATATACGCTTTTATGCGATCATTCTACAGATCCGTACAAATTTCAAGCAAAACGAGATCTGTTTTAAGTGTTATTTATTCTGTGCGTACGCCCTCTTATTAGAAAACGCGGCAAAATAAACAAAATCACCGTCCGATGCAGAACTCTGTTTGCATTCAAAACAATCAGTCATAATGCGGGGTCCGATTGAAATGGTCGTCAGTGGTAGTGTGGCCGTGATTGCGAACCAAGAAGCTATTGTAACCACTTCTCACACACTGAAACGGCACTTTAATTCTACTGCACAATGACATTCTATATACCCAGGACGTCGCATCGGCGCGCTGTAAACGGGACGGCAAAATTGTGCTTAAAAATTGTTTTAAGCACAATTTTGCCGTTTGCCATTTTTTTACTGCTGACTGAGGCAAAAGTGTGCTTATAATTGTATAAGCACACTTTTGCCTCAGTCGCGCGTAGACTACTTAGCAGTAAGGATGCCGAAGTGTGCAATAAAAAAATGCCGTGGGTATTAGAATGTCATTGCTACTGCAAATCTGCAAATTTATACAGTCGAGCATTCAATTCTAATTGGAAACAAACCTTGGAAACTAGACTTTCCAAGGTTTGGAATTCATATTAGTTTTCTTGATCAAATTATTCTTGATTATTTTTTCGGGTTCAAGAGTGGAACTCCTTGCCTGCGTCCGTATTTTCTGAAACCTATAATCTGGAAGTCTTCAAGAGGAGAGTGAATAGGTTACTTCTAGGCAAGCATGCTACATCGTAGACCGCATCGTCACTTAACATCAGGTGAGATTGCGGTCAAATGCTTGCATATCGCTAATAAAAAAAGGTTTATATCAACGGATATTAATCTAAATAATTATTTACGAGTTGAAAAAAAATTGGGTCACACTGGATTTATATCCTTACGTTCCTCGTATGTTCCACTTTTTCTTTTAGAATTCAATTAAAAATTTTTTTCGGCAAACATTCACGACTATTTAATTTCAATTTCAAGGAAAAACTTGTGCACACTTCATTGGTTTTTTTTCTTTCTAACATTTGACCGCAATGCCACAATAGATAAAGAATTAACAGGCTTGCTTAATATTTTTAAACCAAATCCAATTTTAAAAAAAAACTAATCTTTATGTACTAATATCTAAAAGCAAGCGCAATTTATAAGATGTAAAGATTTTCTATCCTTTTTATTTGAATTAATCCTAAGGAACAACCCTCTTTTCTACCACATACAATAATAAACCACTTGAGGTGTAACTAACTAAAGGTAAAACACTATTAATTTATGTCCAGCTATTACAAAATTGCCATTCTGAAGGCAGTAATTACACTACGTGGATACCTAGCAGCCATCACCTTTCTGCAACCATGTGTTTAACTAAATAATAGGTAATTTAAGCAATCATTAGAAACATGTTGTAGAACAAACATCATATCTATTCTTTTCATTGAACAAAGGAGGTGAGAAAAATGCGTTGGCCTCTTTTCGCCAAAATCTAAAAAGTTAAGTCAAAATAGTTGAATAAAACCACCAAACGTTTAAATTAAGTAGTAAGAAGTTTTTATTATCAATTTCAAGGGTCTTAAGACTAGTCTTAAATATAATAAATGTAATAATATGTATAGTTATCAAAGAAATGTTATTCTAAGGGATTGTTTATTAATGACTTGCCTCATAGCTCAGTTGATAGTAACGCTGCCTTCTGCGGTCGTGGGTTCGATTCCCACGCAGGACAAACATTTGTGTGACGAACATATACATATACATGTGTATAATTTGTTCTGTGTCTGGGTGTTAATATGTATTATAAGTTTCTTTTTATATTATATCAGTTGTCTGGTTCCCATGACACAAGCCATGCTTAGCTTACTTTGGGGCTAGATGGCGCTGTGTGAAATGTCCACCAATATTATTATTATCTTTCAGTTTCGCCTGACCGGTCAGGCGTTGCAACATCGGTCAAAAGTTAATTTCTCGAACAATAGCTGACCGGCGGTTTCCCGCCTTTTCTTTGTGACATTGACAGCTCTCAACCTGACATGTCAACTGTCAAGTGCCACGTGCCGACGCGTGCAGTTTAAACTGCTATTCCAGATTTGACAGCAGCTGTCAAAATTAAAGATTAGGCGGGAATGGGGTGTTGAGACTTGTGGGTGACAGTGTATAGTAAAGCGGTTTCAATTGTTCGAAGTTAATTGAATATTTAAATAACCACATAGCTGTCGTAACTTTTGAATTTGCTATTGCTTCTAAATTTTTTTTATTCAATATTCGTGGATTTTTTTCACAATACAATGTAATCCCAAACATAGCCTGTACCATAGGAACCAGACAACTGATCGAGCAAATACACCTTTTTCGTAAATACATATAAATTAATAATACATATTAACATACACAGAACAAACATCAATCGTCATTCAAATGTGTGTCTTTGGTGGGAATCGAACCCACGACCTACAGCGTCATCGTACATCAGATTCGTTCACCTCAACATGTTAATGTTCATATCATACCATATAATTGGAACAAAACTCTTTGGAACTAGCCATGTCAAAACCTTTTTTTGAAGAAGTGAAATAGTAACGAAATAAACATTCAAACCTTCATTTTCAAATATCTCAACAGTTACCAAACGGTAGGCGTGATAACGCTTCATAATTAAATATAACTCACGCACGCGCTAGATACAGATCTCTATACATAAGTAATGGGATGGGCGTCCGCCTGTCTGTACAGAATTGATAGATTGACTTCTAATTTTTCTCATAGATAAGACACATAATAATGAGTTTAAAAGAAAAGTTGATGAACTTGTATGGTACTTTGTAATTATTATAAATAATAATAAATATTTATTCACACAGTGCCATCTAGCCCTAAAGCAAGCTAAGCATAGCTTGTGTCATGGGAACCAGCCAACTTATATAATACTTATAAACTACATCTAGCCCTAAAGTAAGCTAAGCATAGCTTGTGTCATGGGAACTAGACAACTGATATAATACTTATATACTATTTTTTTTGTAAATACTTACATATAATAAATACTGACACCCAGACACAGAACAAACATAAATATTCGTCATTTAAATGTTTGTCCTATGTGGAAATCGAACCCACGAGCTACAACATAGAAGGCACGGTTACTACCAACTGAGATGTAAGGCCAGTCGTTTTAATTATGAGCTACTTATATCTATGGTTTTAAAATAAAACCAGCTTTTAAACGTCAATTTCTAACTTCCCTTATACTTGCTTATTTAAAACATCATTTTCCATCTTCATATATGTATTTGACTAATAGTTACTTAGACATATCGCGCCATTTTTGAATAGGCTTGTTGATGCGAGAAATTCTAGAATAGTCGTGGAGCTGATTTTACAATTGCTCATCAGAGTATTCACTGGTCTCACATCTCACATGGAAAACACTTTAAAAAAACCTCACTACTCATAAACCTGCCAAAACATCCATAAAAATATTATTAATTATAAATAATAATAAAATATTAACGGTTGTTTTTCTTTTAAAATACTATGAAAGTAATTTGGCTTTAAAAAAAGTTACCTTATCAAAATAACTATACAATATAGTAAAGTTTTTACTCCCTTAAAAGTAACGTTTGTAGTAGCAAGGCTTTCAAGCCCTGTGGGTGCAACGAAATTCATAAAATTATAATGGACATGAGAAACACAAAAGTAGGTCATTTCGGTACAGCTATATTAAAGGCATGTTTATAACAACTTTTACCTTTATGGCATTTTCTGTCATTTTGTCGTTATTATAAGGTTGCTTAACAAAGTGTTCGAAATAGGCTACGTTAAAACTGCATAAAAAAAATCACAGTTAACTGGAAAACTATCGATCAATAAATTTGATACCAGTAATGTCCAAAATTTTATGTGTGTGATTTGAAAACCATTACTGTGGCGAATAAACTGAATTTCGTTTCGTTTGGTTTTTATTATTTCATGTGAAATAAATATCATTTATTGTAGAGTAGCTGGAATATCAAAAGAAAAAGAAAATAAATAATATAAGGAATAATAAAGAAAAGAATATTAAAAAGCTACCACTAAAATAAATAAATAAAAATTCGACCATCCCCATCAAACGTCTAATAAATCCGAGATAGTATCCCCTTTCGAAATTGAAAAATATTGATTTGAAATTGAAATGCCTGGGGATCAATGGTTTTGGTACCTACCTACCATAGATAGAAAACAAAACAATAGACAAGATGTCAACTCAGCATACAATCTATATCGCAGGGTATTCTTAAGATATAGGGGAGGTTTAAAACTTCTCAGAGGGAAGAGGACAAAGGAACAATGGGTATTTTTCATATAGTCGGCCCCTCAAGTCGAACCGAATGACAGATTCTAAGTTATGTGCTTGCAAAACTCGGTAAGCGAACTTTTTGGTAATTTATGTTTGTTTTGGTTTAGTTTTAAATATTGCTTGTTGATGTGTGTTCACGGCACTAGCCTAGTGATCAGGTTGGAATAATTATAAATGTTTATTGTTGCCAGAATTAGAGTACCCTTCTTTTTGGGCGAACGCTTTACAAATAGCAAATAGTCTTACAAAAAAAAGAAACTTATCTGAAAATAACCTTATGAGTCTAAATAAGGAACAATTTACTTAAAGAAGATGAACATCGTCACTAGTAGCATAAAGGTCCAGTTTGCATGAACCAGGGCTCAACTCTGTTGTTTAGACTGTTTTAGACTGACTCTCTTTAATGGATTGAAACACAATAATTCAATACAAATATGAAATTAAATATGTTAATTTGACACTTGTCAACTAATCACATATATTGTCAAACTATTTATGGAAAGGTAAGTATTTTGCGCCTACTGAGAGACGAAATATGGTCTCCATTTAACCACAGACTTGAGACAACAGACTTCTTGGGGACAAAAATGTGTATGGGGGCCAGTAACTACCCAGATGATGCTAATTTTTCAGTAAAAATATCCAAATATATCACAAATGGAAATCGATACATTGACAAATAAGTTTGAATTTTTAAGGATTAGTTTATTAAATTTAATTTTCACCAAAAAATATTATGGTAACAACTAGAAGACACGTAATGCTTCGGCAATTTTCAATCATCTCAAACGAGAAGTCACTTCTTCATCACGTTATTTGACAACGTTTTAAAAACGCTCATGTCTCCGAGCTCCCTTGCCAAGGCATTTTGACACCTCGCGGTATCACAATAAGAACCACATTCCCTCACCAGCCGCAAGTATTTGGAGCACCAGCTCGGTCGACTTTGGGCATTGTACTCGTATACACGTCTGTACTATTGTCAGTTTTGTGATATTATACGAGTTTGATGTATGATAGCGGAAAATGCAGATGTACCGTCACTAGATGAGCCCACATATTGCCTCGGCACGGCAGTAGAAGAACTGGATAATGAAACCAGATACTTGTGGTAAACCAGGAAGCTAAAAGAAAACCATGTCTGTAAGGCTAAACCTCTTTGGATAGAGAAACTACGGAAAATCCGTCATTTTCTCTACTAACTACGAAAAAAATCCGTCGTACCGTCAAAATTCACTTGAACAATTAATACAATTTTACATGAATATACGCACGCAATATATCATAAAAAAATATTTATTGCACTAGAAAAACAAGTACATAGGCGAACTTACCTGTACATGATAATTAGAATTTTCGAAAATGTGGTATGAGTGTAGATAGATTAATTAGATGGGATTTTATTTTCTGCATTTATTACTTATTGCTTATCTGCATTTATTATGGCGCCTCGGTATGGCTACTGGCTCTTAAGTGAGAGCTATCGGAACACCATGCTTCGGGATATTTTTCTGTTTCACTCGTGTGTTTTTCCAATCACGCTTCAGAGCCAGTTTCCAATCCAGACGTTTCGTGGCGCCTTCATCGGCTACAATGTGTCAAAACAGGGTCCATCCTTAACAAAAACGAAAGTTAACGAGTCCAATCCATAATCTCTAAATCTAGGAACTCAATGTAACACACGATACGAATTGTGCTGTAAAGAGATCGTCATAATGGTTTCAAAACGCTCCAACTGTAATGGAGGTTTTGTCTGATTGTGCCTTTGTGCTCGTTTCATTATGAACTTGTATCAGTAATGTATTGAATTGCTGAAACCTACACATTTCTATAGCGGGCCAAGCTGACATTAAGGCGTTGAAGGAAATTTTGATATTTTAGAGGTGCAAACTGATGTTTAATTTAGCCTTTCATACTAAGCAAATTTACCTTAAATTAACTAAAAACTAAGCAGCTCTCAACAAACGCACATCAGAAATTTTTCATCAGAGAAAATGTTTATGAACACAGTCTCTTCACTGGCATACAAATTCGGCGCTAAAACCTGCGGCCGAGCACAATTACGACAATTGGCACATATGACATTCGTATCCTGGAAACAAGACTTTATTAAAAATAAAGTCAAAAATCTAACAGCTACCTAAGTACGTGTAGATATTAGAGTAAACATTGGACTTCTCACTGTTCTCACTGCAAACGATAATCCAAAAGCTTTCTACAATCCGGAAACCCATTTAATAGGTCTATTTATCTGCATGCTAAAACTAAAAGTTTAAGTAACATCAAATCATTTTAAGCGTCTATTAACTATTTTATTCTTATAAGCACTACACAAGAAAATAACAATTAAATTCACTTTTTTTATTGAGTTCCATTAATGTGCACCCGCCATAGTAATAATCGTTGTAACTAGTAGAACTCGTCAAGCCGAGATCCAAAGATGTTTCAAAGTAGGATATTATCACAATAGTCTTCTTCTTCTTCGAGTCACCGGTTCTTTCGAACCTGTGTGGTGAAAGGATTGTAAGTGCGCCTCAAAGAGGCTTCTTTCATGCACTCGACACATGTCTTCGAATTTTTAGTTCTAGGACATGTCGGTTTCCTCACGATGTTTTCCTTCACCGTTTTGAGAACGTGGTATTGCGCACATAAATCTTACAATCGAAAAACTCATAGGTGCACGTCGGGATTTGAACCGGCGGCCTCCGGATTGAAACTCGGGGGTCAGTACCGCTAGACCACCACGCTCTCACATCGCAATAGTATTAACAAACAATTAATTTCAATTCGTATGCTCAAAGGTTTTACTATTTGCGCTCAAAAGTTCGACCTCTTTCATCATTGGCAGAACGCTCGGTGGTACAAAAACATACCTCCTATAAGACCGTAAGGTAAACCCAACATCTCCATAAGAAAATAAACAGTCGCGCACACAATGGCTGGTGCGACACCAGTGGAAATTTAAAATTTAATTAATGGCAAGTGGCGTCGTCCCGATTATATTATTACGGCATTGTGCGACCGCCCCTCCCGTGGGGTGACAGGAGCTGTGAAATGTAATATTGTATCTACCCTCATTGCGTTATTATCTGCGGTAACTTATAGCATATTTTGCTGATCTAGCCGTCTCGGATTCAAATGAAGTAGTCAGTTTTTTAAGCTATTGTCGCGAGCGTAAAAGTGTTTTCTGACTAGACACTATAAAATGCACTGATCAGAAAATCAGAAATTGCGAATTTGCGTGAGAGATCTGATTCTTCAGCTAACGATGAAATGCTCTAGAGTATGGCTCTACATCCTATATTAGCGTTTAAATACTACCTAAATACTTAAATATTTAGAAAACGTCAATATGTTTTCTTCTACCGCGGAACCTTTGCAAACGTGCTCTTATCCAAGCCAGCGACATTTGCACTTATCAGAGCTTTACTGTCATTAAGCTACTAGATCCTAATAATCAAACCACCGCACCGTCACAATTTTTCGAACTATCTCTATCTTCTACCGGCCCTTGAAGACTACTGAATCAAAAATCGTTATATCTCGAATTCCCAGGACAATTATGTAACTAAAGTCTTTATTCTTTCTAACAAATTCTTAAATACGTTACCCAACGAAGCCTCCTTTGGAATAGTTAAATGTCACCACTTAAAAACCGCAGAGTCACGGTCCCAATGATGTCATTTAGTGATGGCCGGGGAAAACACCATGGCAGTACAAAAAACACCATGGGACCAAGAATTCCTCAGCACTGCGTCGATAGCTTGTCTGGCTCTTTGTAATCCTCTTTTATGGGTTACGATTATGATTTGGTGCATGACGACTGCGTTGTTTAAAAAAATTAGGTCTAAAATTCAATCGAGTTAACGTAAAATAGTGATATCCCAGTGGCTCAGACTTCCATAAACAATCCACAGGTTCCAATCCAAGGTTAACAATTCAGGCTTAAAACCAAACGCGCAATAAAATATTTTTATCCCTTTTTTTTAAGAATGGTTAAATGACATTGCATTGCGCAAGAAATATATTATTTATCCATACAACTTGGAAAAAAAGGTGTGATAGTGTGAATATCTATCGTATAAACCAATTACACACAATTCGAGTTTATTTATCAGGAGCATAGAATGACTTTGACAGAAATGCTTAAGTTTACAATAGTTCTACTTAGCTCAGCAGAGATGAGTCGCTTTATCAACTAACTAGGGCCAAGTATTTCCAAAAGCCCTTTATGGATAACCACGATACATTCTTGACCCAAACTGACTCCATTTTATGAATGAACCCAAAAAAAATGGAGTCAAAACGACCGAAGGTTTTATGGCACTGAAAACTTTTTATCGCTTCCTCCCCTTTCAATATGTTTTTATAAATGTATTGCAGTTATAAAGAGCAGGTGTAAACTCGCACCCAATCATTAGGCAAACGTATTTTTTTATATGTGTATGGCTTTTTGTGCGGTGCCATATTTTCCGACCGTTTGGTCATTCATGGTTTTTTAGATTGATGATGCTTGCTGTCCTATTAGTAGCAGTTTGAAATAGGATTGGTAAATCTGTTTTTTTAATTTGGAGACTTCTAATGGCCCACCAGATATTGAGTGGTAACCTCTGCCCATAACATTATCCTATATATGAACTTTACAGAATACAAAAAGCTTGTTTCGTTCTGTATTCCCCAAATCTTTTTTTAAGAATCATTATCTCAGATATCAGTATCAGATCATTGTGTGCAGAATCCGATGTTAATCTTGAAAAAAACGCTCTTGATAAAAACATTGGTATCCTCTGGTGTAACATAAGCTATTTTTCCTTGCAATAACATCTACAAAATATTCAAATTTCATGACTTATAATGACAAATAGCCAATTATTATCTCGCAGAGCAAAGCCACGGGCAGAAGCAACTAATAACGTAATGAATAAATCCTAATAATGTTCCGTGACATTGTAACATTTGACGAATATAACAAATTGTATTAAAAAATGTAAAGAATGTAAGAAATGTTAAGACTCCACCTAACTTTATACAGCTTTTCTAAACGAGAGAAGGATTACCCCATAGACCCTGGAATAGGTCAGCATCACCGATTTTGAGATAATCCTCTTATGTTCGATGTCCACTTGGTAACTCTCCGAGAGGGGAGTCAAGTCGGGGCCAGGAGTCGAGTCAAGGGGAAGACAGATACGAGATTTAAAGGGATTTATAGGAAGTCGTCACAGTTTCGAGCCGGTGAATCTTGAAGAACAATATGTGTGATTTGTGACTTTGGTGACGACTTTCCCATACCTCTAGTGTCAAATAAAAAAATTCTATTCTATTCTATTCCATTCTATTCTATATACCTTAGTAGAAATAACAATGTTTATTTAAAGTTATCATAAATTCATAATGTGAAGGAAATTAAAATAATTAAAAACATAATATTTTTAAGGGCAATAGAATTCACGCCTAGTTCGTCCAGGGAAGTACAGCCACCATACTCATTTCTGCCACTAAGTTCTTTACTGTGTTCCGGTTTGAAAGATGTGGTTTCCCTTAAAATTACAGGCACATGAGACATTCCACATCTCAGAGTTACGGGCGCATACGATGCGACTTGGGTCTTATCGTAGTAATAATAGTCATAATAATAGTCGAATAATAATCGACTCGCTCCGTAAATGTATCACATACAAAAAATACCTCCTACTTACGAACAACATACTACTTATGTTTGAAAATAGGACAATCACATCTAATAGCTATTGCCAACAGGGTTCCGAATTCAAGGACTGCGTATTCTAGAAATCAGGGAGGCTACTTTCTTCCGAATAGAAGCTGTGAACCCTGAAAAAAATGTCCTAAAAATCTAAATTTTAAAGCTCAGCGCCTTAGCAGGACTTTATATATCAACTTCAAAGTATAACACCTTAAGAAACTCAACTTTTATCCCACGTTTTACAGTCATTTTAAATCAATCATCGATTGGCAATTAGGTACGGGAGAAGCCCATTGTCGCGCAGAAAACTTTGATTGGCTCCAACGTCCTACCACTCACCGTAAACCCTATAGAAGCGATTCTTCTTTAACGAGAGTACATAATGCTAAGTGTAACTTGGTGACAGTGATAGATACCTATGTAAGTATACGAACAATATCCTTATCATCCTAGAGAACTTTGCATGAAAATTTTAGCTATTATTCTAGTACTAATGTGTATAATATAATAATGTATTTTTTGACTGGCCTCATAGCTCAGTTGGTAGTAACCCTGTCTTCTGCGCTGGAGGTCGTGGATTCGATTCCCACCCAGGACAAACATTTGTGTGACGAACATAGATGTTTGTTCTGCAACTGGGTGTTAATATGTATTATACCTATATTTAAAAATAAAACATAAAATTAACTATATTTAAAAAATAAATTGGTATGTAAGTATTATATCACTTGTCTGTTCCCATGATACAAGCTATGCTTAGCTTACTTTGGGGCTAGATGGCGCTGTGTGGAATGTCCACCAATTTATTTATTGGTTATCTATCGTAGCGTTTAAATGATGGTTCTCATCACCTAGTGCGTCCAAGAAGCTCTGAACGATTGGACGACGACCTTTCTGCAATAGAATATCTCAAGTTTTCAACCAAGTCCCGGGAATAGAGGCCAATTATTACTGAATACCGATTGAGCGGTACCAACTGGGATTGTACCACCCGGCGTCACAGGCAGGCGCGCTCAATGGCCCAATCATTAAACCGCACTGGAGATCGCAGACTTAGCTTTTTAATTAATTCAATTGTTTTAGTTTTGAGTGGGCGAATTGTTTTGACGAAATAATTAACGTGGACCTGAATGTTGGGGCGAAACTGGAGTTATTGACAGCGGACCTGCAAATATAAAGGACTTCTCTATACCACAGTCAACATGAAGTCCAAGGTTCGATTTCAGTGCATGCGGTGTACAGGTGTATAAAATTACACGAGACGTTCCATGGTATCTAATGGTGACTGGCGTCGGATCTTCTCAGTTTAGGATACAGTCGTGCTACTGTTGTATTATGTTAAGCTGTAGGTCGTCGGTTCGATTCCCACCTAGAACAAATATTTGTATGACGAATTTAGATGTTTGTTCTGTCTGGATATCAATTTGTATTATATGTATTACAAAAAACTATATAAGTATTATATCAGTTGTCTGGTTCCCATGATACAAGCTATGCTTAGCTTATTTTGGGGCTAGAGCGCTGTGTGAAATATTCACCAATATCGATTAATTTATATCTGGCAGAAATAGTATAAATTATTATAACTAGCTATTATGGAATCAATCTGATTAGAGTCATTGCACCCCTTAAGGCCTAGGATACAGTCAATAAAACTTGGGGGCACTAGGGGACTTAGAACAGGGGTGTTATCTGATCAGATAGGTCGCCTTGGATTACACAAGTCTTACAAAAGTCTTCATTAAAACGAATTACAATTGTAGCATAGGTTGCATCACAACCCACACAAAATCTATTTATACCGAACTGTCAATTTAATTCCGATCAGTAAGCGGTCGATTAAAGCCATCTGCTCCGTATCAAACTTTACATCACAAAAAATAGAGTAAGAACCACATCAGAAGAAGTTAAGTGAGTTTTTTTTGGTGCATTCTTGAACTCCGGGTGGTCAGTGGTAGCTTTTGTATCGGCCAATGGGATCGCGCCGTTTGAGATGAAACAAAGCCGCCTTTGTTGGGGGCGGGGCGTCTATTGTGCGGCACAATGGGAAGACAGTGACTCCCTTTGTGCGCATTGTGCGAGCCTTTGTTGGCCTATTGCCGCTCATGGGTGGCGCCGCGGCTTTCTTGAGGAGGTGCGGTACCCTGAAATGTTTTTACATAGAGGGCGATTGGTGAAAAAGTCGCGAGCTTTGAGTTGTATGTGTGAGTTTTGAAGTTTAAGGGCCTTTTCTAGTCATTTCGGCTAACCCTACAGGGTCTTGGTTGAAATCTAAAATTGTATGTAAAGTCAAGTTATACCTACCTAGTTAAACAAAAAATCGTGCGAGTCAATTCCCGAGTTTGCTTTAGACATTTGTTATAACGCTTTTTGTTAACGCTTAATTTTAATACCCATCAAATTTAAGTAAATTGAATCGATTCTTAAGGAATGAACTCGATTTATTTGTAAGATATACTTCACAAATGACTCGCTATTGTAACGCTTAAGCTAAACCTTTAAATTCAGGCATAGGACAAAACAAATATTAAAAATTTCTTCTCTACGAAACAAAATAACGAAAAAATTCATAATTGACAACGACTACGAATACCAACCGCGTTTAAATTCTGCGTCACTCGAGCCCGAATCACGGAAGAAGTCTCCTGGGCGAGCGCTAGTTTCCATACAAGAAGTGCGTCGACGAGTGACATTTCGTTAGTTCATGTTAACGCCGCAGGACTTCACTCGTGAAACGGACTTGCACAATAAAATCGTAACTACAATTCATACCAGACAATGATATCGATCGCGCCGAGGACGCGACGAAACCGGGACAGGAAAGGGTATCGGATAAATGGGGCAACACAGAATACTTAAAAGAATGTATTGTATTGATAGATAGGTAACACTTTATTGATCAACATAATATAGTTTATTATTGATATTTGACTGGCCTCGCAGCTCAGGTGGTTAATAACTCTGTCTTCTGCTGGTCGTGGGTTCGATTCCCACCCAGGACAAATATTTCTGTAACTAGCATTGATGTTTGTTCTGTCTGGGTGTTAATATGCATTTTTATGTATTTACAAAAAATATATGTATTTCTGTCATCTGGTTCCCATAGTACAAGCTATGTTTAGTTTGGGGCTAGATGACAATGTGTGAAATGTCCACCAATATTTACTTATTGATATTATGACAGAGGGTAACACAATCTCCACACAGGTGTCAACTAAATATTAATTTAAATTAATTTAAATAGTATAAGTAACTATTTCTAAGATTGTGAAGAAGGGCTCTTCTATAATCTAGTTTTCTATAAATCTTAAATCATCAGCTGTAATTAACAAATATTCAATGAGTGTTGTAGCTTGGAGGGGGCCATTGTATACCATTGTGGCCCTTGACAATGCACCTGCGATGTAGGTACCTATATCGATTTTAAGGGTACGTACCCCTCCGCTAGTGTGGAAATGTGCGTTGAATACGTCAAATGTTGTGAAGTTGACATTTTTGAAGATACAACAAGAGTTTTTCGGGAAATTTCCTTCCATCGCTGCCTTTTTTGTTCTCGTGCCTCTTCTTGAAAACTATTGGAGGGGATTATTATATAAGATAAGATATAAACATTTATTTCAACAAAAACTTAGAAAAAAACAAACGGTACAATAAAAAGCATTAGGTATCATAAAAATGAATTGAAAAAATTTGTTTTTACAATTTGTTTTTGTTTACGTAGTCTAGACTTCAGAATGAGAAGTAGATTTGTTCGTTAAACAACCGTTTCTCCAATTCTGAGAATTTAATCAATTGTTTAAATTAGCGATCGTTTATTACGGATGTGTGAATGTATGATGTTGATATATACCAATAGATAAGGATAATTAGATATTTTGTAACGAAAATAATCAGCGCCGTCAAGTCGTCACAGAAATGAATTAAAAAAAGTGTTAAAAGTAATCACTTTTGTTGGTCGGTAATTTATAGATTTAGAAGAAATCTAACTAGGTACCGCGGGAAATTGCAAGTTTTCCCACGAATAACTCCGCTAATACTTCCAGTATCATTTTAATATAATCCAATTTCCAGTCAAACTTTCAAATAGTCGTGCTATTTTGCAATCTCACAATGTAAATCAGTTTAATCTAACCTTAAAATCGTCCAAATCACAATTTATTTTTTTAATTAGATCTTGACCTAATCTTATCTAATCTTGGCCTTTTATTAATCCTATGGAGTTAAGAACCATAAATATAACTGAAAAACGAAAACGCCATCAAATGGCCTTACACACTAAACATATATGAATGAAACGCGTTAAATGTCAAAAATTCAGTTGTCAATGTCACATGTCAAAGTTATGAAATTATTTACTGGCACGAATGCATCTTGGCGGTTGGAAGGAATTATTAACAGAGGGCTTCAGGGCCGAGGGTAACTGCCACTCGTATTGGCAAAATTGCCAAGTCGTTACCAGCTAAAGAGGCAAACACATTCGTCTGAGTGTTTCGGGTGCTGGGGACAAATTGGCACTCAAGACGAACTCGCCTGCCGACCGAGTCGCAGCTAATGATTGTGTCCTCAAGTATACCTGCCTACCAGTTTGGAAACGAAATGTAATAAATAAATATTGGTGGATATTTCACATAGCGCCATCTAGCCCCAAAGTAGCTAAGCATATGAGAACCAGACAACTAATATACATACTTAGGTAAATACTTCGTCATACAACCTCAGTCCTGGGTGGGAATCGAACCCACGACCTTACAGCCTCACAGCTCAATTGGTATTGGCTCTGCCTTCTGTAGGTCGTGCTTTCGATTCCCACACAGGACAAATATTCCTGCGATGAATACCTATAGTAGTTATGTTTGCGTTGTTTCTGCGTCTTAATATGTATTATATGTATTTATAAATAGTATTATGTTTTTAGTGTATAAGTATTAGGTATATCAGTTGGTTACTACTGGGCTAGATGGCGCTGTGTAAAATATCGAGTAGTATTTATAAATCATATTAATTTACTAGTCGTTTTACCAGTCTAGCGAACCAGTGTGCTGAAAAGATTAAAATACCTCAGTGCCTATCTAGGTAACATTGCTGGGGTTCCATAGGAAACGAAATAGTCTTCAGTAAGCATATGACACGGAAAAAAATACTTTTTTTATAGAAATAATATTCAAGAGTCACCCACTCCTTTTCTGGTAGCTCAGGGAATACCTAGTATTATTACACAAAAGCACTAAGAGACAACGATATTTTTCCCGTCCTTTGAGTACGGAACCCTATTACTAATACTACTTCGCCGATTTCGCCCGCCTCTCTGACCTAATATACCTTGCAAAGGTTATGTAATTTTGTGACCTAAAATATCTTTAGAATCTAATACAATGTAACTAGATGAAATTTTCACATAATATATATATTATAGCGGATAATATCTCAATACAGAAATAAAAGTTTAAATTAAAAAGTGTTTCCTATAGGTACCTAAAAAAAAGATTCAAGCCTTTAACTTATTTGTTACTATCGCCATCTATGAAATCTTTTGTAAAACGCAAAAGTTCAAGGGAACGTTTCAGCACTTAGTCATGCAAAATTATGATAGGTGGCGCTGTTCAAAACATGCTCATCCATCTAGTAGTGGATTCATGTACTTATTTGGATCAAGTGGTTTCAAAAGGATTCCAAGCGTTATGCCACTAGAAGCAGTCGTTCATTCATAGATGGCAGGATAAAACGTATCTTTCTAAGTACTTTCTAGATAAAACAGGTGCCCAGATATAAAACGTACTTTTAAAGTACCCGAAGGATGTGGATGATAAAAAAATCTAAATAAGACGGGTAGTTCAGGCAAATAATAGTTCATAATAGGTACTTTCAATTAGTCAAGTTCCTTTTTGTTTAAGTATTGAATATAGTAATATCCAAGCTCTCCAAAATAGTAAGAAAAGAGAGAGTACTTACCTACTTCTCTTTAACATAAACGACCATAATGAAAACGTTAAATAAAGTTATTATATTTTTAATTTTGTTTTCCTCATTGACATGCAGTTAGTGAAATTATAAATTGAATTTATCCGTTCTTCATTTGCATTCAATAACATAGTTAATTAATTCATACCATACAATAAAAATTCTTTTTATTATGTAAAAAACATAAACCCCAAAATGTTGATGAATCGACCGTGACAGGACTCGAACCTGCAATCTTCGGATCCGAAGTCCGACGCCTTATCCATTAGGCCACACGGTCTATAACGCAATTCTTGAAATTAAGTAACTTTATCTAATTCTTATCGATTAAATAGAATGTTAGTTTGAAAATTCTTGTATCCTATATGAAGGAGCACGGGAGTCAAATCCAAGCAATATTTATGGATTTCTTTTTACAAACGATTCAAGCAGTAGGATTTGTAGGATTTTAAACAAACTTTTATTATTATTTGGTATATAAATATATCTTAGATACAGAAAACAATACTGATTGAAACTTCTGAAATCAGAAAGACGATTCAATAATAAACATATCTTTTCTGTAGCAGAAATACTGAATCGACAGCAATCGAAGGCGGATTTCGCTTCACTAATAAGCACGGCCGCACTCGCGGAATTAAATCAGCCTTGCTAGTATGGAGTTGTAAAGGATGTGATTGGAGGAACTAATAAATGTCTTATCCATCTATCTATCTATCTACCTTTCTATCTATCTAGGTACCTACCTAGATAGATATATAGATAGATGGATAAGACATTTATTAGTTTCTGTATAAAGGAAGTATTAACACTGTGCCTTAACCTGTACACGATTTAAGATCAAGAGTACCTAGTACCTACTAGTGTACAGGAACAAAAAATGTACCTAGCTAGATTAGTTACAGTATTGGTTATAAATTAGGTATGCGGTTGACAGTTGAAAATAATCCTGAGCGTTGTTCCGTCCCTAACTCGTCCCAAATCGCGGCTGCGTAATTCCCAGAACCAAGGTTATGCCGCATTCTAGTGTTCTGTGCATGGTTCAATGAAAGTGCCATCTAGTGACGGAGGTTAGAAGCTCAGAAGTAACTGGCATAGCTTGAGGTTACATTTCGTAAACGAATGTAACGAACTATCAGTCTTAATTTAGTTTTAAAGATTTCACATAGATGGCACTATTGTAAATGTTTCATATCTACAAGTTCCAATATATCACAAGGATGACTTCAGCTGCCACCTTTTTAAATTATGTCAATCTATTTATGATGTATTTGTGTGTGAAATGCCTTTTGAGAAAAAGTCAGCTTAGAGAACATTATCTGTCGTACTCAGGAAATGTTTTCCCAAATTTTTTAACAGTCAATTTTAAAATTAAAATATATCTACTCTAATTCAATTGGTTGAAATGTATCGTTTTCGCTATGGCGAATAAGTTGGAATAAGTTATTCATGTCTTTTACTTATCCGGATACAGTCAGCCTAAGCTATCCTGATCTCCTGATAATAAATATTTTATAACTTTGTCTCTTTGTTGAGCACCACCCAAAAATTAGGGGGACTTTTTTTTTAATTAGGCCTAACACGTTTTGTCGAGAATTTAATACTGGATGAATTTAATAGCTGGATATAATAACAATAATGAAGACCGAGTCGCGTGCAGAAGCTACACTTATAATAACAACCTAGGCCATGAAAGCCACCACCAACAAAGTGGATGCCTGTCCGGTTCAACCGTGATTTTATCCGGCCGGATATAAGTCGGCCGGTCAAAGGTCTCATCTCTCACATCCGGGTTCTTATGAAACGGGAAAACACAGCCATCGCTCACAGAAGAATAGAAATAGTTATTGGTTTTTGCTTATTTTCCGATGATATCAAATATTATATATTATTAAATTTAGTAATTACACCGATTAGAAGAGATATTACGCATAGAGTGTGGATTCAGGTTTGTTATTTCATAAATTTTTGATGTTTGTACTAAGGTACATATAATACATCGTTCGGAACCCCTACTTAATTACGGGAAGACCCCGGAACATACTTCTTGGTTTCCATGCGAACTGTTCCATTAAAAAAGATATTGGATGTGTCTTGTCCATACTACTTATGTACTTACTCTGCACAGTACCTCCTCTTCTAAATGCACAGTATCTCTTTTACATTATATATACATATATACATTTTTTTCAGTTTCGTCCGCCCGGATATACGTTTTATGTGTCAACGACTTTATAACATTACCTATGTTCTCGGAATAGGCGCGACCCGGTGATCCGGCCGCGGTGCCACTCAAAGGTTTTATATCCGGGCCCGCCGCGCTCCGGGTCAAGTGCGTAACACAGGTTACGTTGAAATACCACGCTACGAGTGTATTTCCTCTTAATTATAATTACGAATTTAAAATGAGTTATGGATTCTAAAAAAAAACATGTTTTATTTTCTTCTTTTACAAGAAAATCACTAGGGACTCTAATATTTTTTATATTGGTTACATTTATTAATTTAATGCGTTGATAATAATGATAATGTTATATATTAAAATCTGTGTAATATTTGACAACTGACTTCCATTAAAAATCTTCGTAAAATACATTGCTAAAATATAATATATAAATATAACTTCTATTTTTTTAAAATCCCCTCGTGATTGGATCTGATCTGGATACCCTACCCGGAAAACAATAGCAGCTATGGCCTCACCACTTGTCACATCTACGTTCTCACTGTAGTATAACCCACTGGTGGAAAAGGTTTAATCTAATGTACGTACGTTTCAGTTTCACCCACAGGAACTAAGATTAATATACAGAGGGTCTGACGTGAAGTCTTAAAAAAATAGGACTACATCGATATTGTCTGGTGAAAGGGATAAAAAAGGACAGTTTATAGCGGTTTCACATACTTAATACCCGAATAGATGGAGTAAATTGGTATTTTATGTTTTTATGTCCATTACCAGAGAAAAAAGCATAAATATTCTTCAGTTCTCATTTATGCGCGGATAGATACTGAATAGTTCATCCCTTATTTTAAGTTTGTTTTTTTAATTCCAAAAATTAACATAAAGTCAGTTAATGTTAAGATAGCAAATGGCCTACCTGGTGTACCTCTACCCAATATCAATATGAATTGAACCCTTCCATACTTAGGTAACGAGTCAAGTCGCATCTTATGCGCCCGTACCTAACTCTGATACGTGAAGTTGCAATGTTCGTCACACAAATGTTTCTCCTGGGTGGGAATCGAACCGACGACCTTCAACGCAGAGAGTAGAGACAACTTAGCTGTGAGGCCGTTAACTCATCAGGTATAAGGGTAACGCTTAGTTGTTCTGCAATCATGGAATAGGAACAATTGTCGGGTAGTTTCACAACGGCCATAAACGGCTGTAGCATAAAGTCATAATAGCGATCGTTCGCTCCCGTTGCCTCGTCACAGACATCATCGCGCATCGCTCGCTGGGGGCCAATCGAAATTGGTGACTGTGTAGTACAGTTCAGTGTAGATGTTTTATCTTCGCATATTTATACTATACTAGCTGTTGCCCGCGACTTCGTCCGCGTGGAATTCGGTTTTATCACGCACCCCTATTTTACTCCTTGGAAATGTAGCCTAAGTTACTCCTTGTTACATCAGCTAGTGAAAGACCCGTCAAAATTGGTCCAGTCATTTCAGAGATTAGCCGGAACAGACAGACAGACAGACAGACAAAAATAGTAAAAAAATGTTGTTTTGGTATATGTGCTGTGTATACATCTATATGCACTTAGGAAAAAGCGGTTATTTTAATATTACAAACAGACCCTCCAATTTTATTTATTTGTATAGATATATAGTTCCTATAAATAAACTAAAGAAATTCCAAATATTTATTACAGTCTTTGATATTTTTTTCATTAGCTCTATTGAATCTTAGGATTTCGTTAATTCTTTAGTCATAAAGTCCGCGGCAGGTGTATATCCACGGAAGCCTGAGGTTCGTTTCCCGGCCAGGGCAAACAGCGTCTTGGATCCTTGTCTGTTCTGGACTCAAATTATCCTAATAACATTTTTGACTTTGTATGATATTCTAAATTTGATCGACTAAACTTCTGAATACGAACAAAATGTTAATACAGCAAATAAAGTGAGAGCCAACTTGATAAAAATCACCACAGATTCGAAAAAAAGATGACAGGCAACCTTAACAAGCCCTAAGTAAATACTGACAAGGATAATACGAGTGTACTTTCACAAATGAATATCTGCCGGCTCGTGGTAAACTAGCAAAACCCTGATATTAGTAAACTTGCGCACGTAGCGGGCGCGGGCAAAAATTCGGCTCTCTCAGATCAACAAGAGATCTGGCTGAAAATCATCGGAGCGAAAAAACACACCGGATTCCGCGGTTATTGGGAGGTGTAAGTGAAACGTTTCCTGTTTCTTTTATGAATTCATCCTGAATAAAAACGAGTAAGTACAATTTTTGTCGGCTGTTTGTACCGAACGTGCTTGTAGTAAGCAATTTTTTTTGGGTTTTTTACTGGTCGACATATTGTTGTTTCGTTTATATTTTTAGATGTGTATTTCTTGTTTTTGTTTAGTGCTTATTTTATATTTTGCTTTAGAGCAGGTGAATGAGTTGTAGGGTTCAAAGTTATGATTCGTATAGTATTCCTGCCTGCCTTCTATGCTGAAAGTTTGAATCCCACCCAGGATAGTAATATATGATAATATTATATTATATTATGTATTTACAAAAAGCATATTAGTATTCTATCAATTGTCTGGTCCCATAGTACACACCATGCTTAGTTAGGGGCTAAATGGCGCTGCGTTAAATGTCCTACGATATACAATAATATAAATATTATAAATGGTTAAATACTCAATTTTCAATTTCCATTATCTATTTACAGTTGAAATCTATATGTATTAATATAAACTAAATTTTAAATACATTTTCATGCGTCTGATTAGCTTTGTTTTAGCTATAACATCTTATACAATTTTCTATAAGTTCTATCTCCAGTCTACATCTATTTATACATATGTTCAATATCATAATCGTGGATATTTTTTAGGCTTTTAGGAAACTATACTAAGGTACGTCTCACACAAACAAAATAAAAATATATTCGCTTCTAACTTGGGCCCAATTGGCACCAATTCTCATCACGTCTTGAAGGTATCCCGGTCAAAAAGTTAAGTCGTGCGTTACTCGGGCGGGTGGCAAATATCCCTTTGAGAAATCATGGCATTTTTACTTACGCACCTTGCGCTCGGGGGCGAAGAGTGGTGGAAATATTTTTATTTGATGTTTGAACTTCGGATTGGCTTGGGAATGGTAATGTTAGTGTTCGGCATTGTTGGAAAATGCCGTCCACTTTCTCTCAGTTAATAAAAAGGAGTAAGAAATTATCCTAAGGAAATAATTATATTGCAGAACCGTCTGTTTTATGTTGAAAACGAACCATAAAACTTTGAAGAAGTTTCTTTTCAACCTCTTTTCAACCTCTTTCCAACCTGCCTTGATATTTTGGAGCCTTGCTCTGGTCTTTTAAATTGTTGTGTCTAATGTTTTTCTGATCTTAAAAGTCTCAGTGTTGTACAATATTCACCAATTTACTTGCCTGAAGGTCAGTTTGGAAACCTAAAAGTATGATTGCCAATTCTATGTGGCCCAAACTTAACCCAAGCTGATGAAAGTGTGTTTTGGATACATAGACATAAGATTCGTAAATGCCGTTTGTCAAACTCCTTATTAATAAAATGAAGTAAAAGAAAAAATCAGGAAAATTGTCTCTACAAAGAATAAATTAACATTAACAATTTACACACATCCGAACCGCTAATTTAAAACGAATAACAAATGAGGGTAGTCGCAATAACTAAGCAGCGCGGTCGGCGGCGCGGCCGAAACCCATCAGTCTCACTTCGACCGCGGAGGCGAGCGGACCTGTGAAGACGGTCGAATTAAAAATTAAGTATCGTAAGGCGGGCGGATTTATTGGTGGGTCCGGCTTGTTTATGGTTTTACGTAGCTTTTAGACGATTAGTTGAACGTGACTGAGTATGTTAACGCTTGGTGATTTTCCAGCAACTAAATATTCATGACTTAACATAACATTTTGAAATATATGCAGTTTAAGTATCGGAGTGGGAATACGTAGATTTGTTTTTGTTCACCTTTTTATCTCGTAGAAGTCTAGAAGCCCTAGTTTTAACTCTAGTGGTCGATACACTCTCGAAAATACGTTACTGACTTTAATTTGTATACAGGAAGCAGCGAGCGTTCTTGTTATAAATTGTGTCTAAGGCGGCGCTTATTAGTTTTAAACTCCGGTACGAGTTGCGATACTTAGTAAACGTAGGTTAGCACACTGCTTCCATTACTCTCTAGGAGTGAGTGTTAATTTTTCTTCTTTTTCGAAATGAAATGATACTCTATTTGTTTGAATACAAGTTGTTGTTATATAAAAATTAGATAGCACTGTATTCGTTTACAAATAAAGAAAACAAATCTTATTTACAAAATAACCGTCAAAACAAATTTAATATATCTATTTGTCGGAGAAACGTTCTCGTTGACATCGTCATTAGTAGTCACGGGCTTAGTGGGCGTCATCAGGGTAAAATGCGAGCACAAAACACAATGTTCACAGTTTCATACTATTTTAATAATTTAATTTAAACAATATTTGTCGAAAGGAAAATTAACAGCTATGACCGAGCAGCGGGTTCGGGGCACCGCTCTCATTTTATACCACAAATACGCTCTCAATGATCCAACTCGATCAGTCGCTATCACTTCAATGTCTCGCCAAAAACTGTCGCCCCACTTAAAATAAAGATGGCGCCTCGACCCCACTCGAGACACGTGCTCTGCTCTGGTTGGTCGTTACGTGAATTACAATATTCCTAACTCTTTTTAGATTAATAAGGTTTTAAGGTATAGAAAAAAGGTAACAAATCAAATAGAATTAAACTAAGAATTTTAGAAGTAAGCTTCCTCCGACACGGCCGTCCTGACGTATCACACGCCCTCGTGTGATGTTGAAGGGTGCACATCATCGTTGTCTACAGCAAAGAAAGAGATATTTTAGTATAAATAGTTCGGCCACTCCTGACCCAGATATTAGATTGTGTACATTATTACATTTTATCTTCCACGCAACGACTTTATTTAAGATATTTTCATAAAATAGCTGCTGTATAACAATAATAAGTCTTTCGTTATCGAATCTGAATCCTAATGCGCCACCCACTAACCTAAGTCAGTAGTATCGAAACAGCCACCTCGCCGTTTATTTTGTTACACATTTTAGAGTATTAACAATACGTAAATGGCCACCTCGCCTTTCATTGGCCACCTCGCCTTTTATTGGCCACCTCGCCTTTTATTGGCCACCTCGCCTTTTATTGGCCACCTTGCCTTTTATTGGCCACCTCGCCTTTCACAAAGCTTGAATAGACCTTAACAGCCACCACGCTGCTAGGATATTTTATGAAGATACTATTCACCACACACTCATACATACACACAACACACTCCGATAACAAGATAAACAGAAAATTAGTATGGAGATCCCACCATCAATGTCGTCTGACAGACATGGATCCAGCTCAGTTGGGACATAGGATTGGGGGAGTGGAAGTAAGCGGTCTCTCGTAAATTTGTATGCACGGTTACAATTCAAACTCTTGAGATGATACCTGTCACCGTCGAGTACTTCAATGACCTTATAAGGTCCTTTAAATTTAGGTAATCATCAGGTATAATGTGAAATAAAATTTGTACGTCATGACCACTAAGTGCTACCCTAGATAAAATTTGTGAGTCACAGAATACACTAGATTTTCTTACACCAGTAAAAGTAACAATTGCACGCTGCAATGTACCAACAAGCTTGCGAGAGACGCTCTCTTTAATTAGGGAACAATCAGCACCGGAATCAAACAAAATGAAAACTTCTCACCAAATTGCGAAATTACCCCGGTGACAGGTTTCATACCACATACGTCCACTCGCTTCACAACGCTGGATGCGGCGGCAGGCTGTGTGCTGCTGCTCGCAACTGGCCATGTTTTTGAGCACCGTGATGCCACATGGCCTTCAACACCACACTTGTAGCAAGTCACAGGGGTCCGCGTAGCAACGGCCGTGTTGGGGCGCTCAGGGGACGGAGTTGTTTGCTGCTTGTCATGCAATCGACTGAAACATTCAAAAGATTTATGACCAAGCTTTCCACAAGCGTAACATTTTGTTGAAACAGAACTTAACCTAGGACGTTTATTATCTTGCGTAGTGCTTGCAACGGTCTTTGTTATCTCTTGGTAACTCCGCTTGCGATAAGAAAAAGCCATTAATTCACGTTGCATTTTACAGCGGGTAGTTATTTCTTCAGAAAAAATATTGCGTTGTAACCTTGGCTCGATTTGCCCCAAGTGTGCCAGTATTAAGGATACTACCATTTCTTCCTTGTCTAAATTACTCCATCGTGACATGAGTAAAGTAAATAAACGGCTTGCATATGCAGCAAGGCATTCACCTTCTTGCGGTTTACCATTAAGCAACTTCAATACCGTTGCCGCACCTGTTTCTAACGTATCGAAACGAGAAAGAAATATTTCCTTAAATTCTACCCACTTCATATTAGGAAAAGCTATCTGAGAAAACCACGTTGCGGCCGCGCCTCTCATGGCCTTACTAAGTATGAAAATTAATTTACTTCCCTGTATACCACGATCCGATAAGCAGATATCTGCCGTTGCCAGCCAGGCCCGGGCGTCAGTGTCTGCATCTTCCGGTTGAAATTTAGGCAGCGCGATGTTCTTGTCCTCAATATTCGGTGGGTTGGTTAGCGCCTCCACGAGTAGCTTCATGCTGGTTTGTTGCACTTCGAATAACGTACGCCATCCGTCATTTGCCGTTGTCCGTTCGCTCACGTTTTGTGCCTGCACGTATCCCACTTCTGATGTCGGAGAAACGTTCTCGTTGACATCGTCATTAGTAGTCACGGGCTTAGTGGGCGTCATCAGGGTAAAATGCGAGCACAAAACACAATGTTCACAGTTTCATACTATTTTAATAATTTAATTTAAACAATATTTGTCGAAAGGAAAATTAACAGCTATGACCGAGCAGCGGGTTCGGGGCACCGCTCTCATTTTATACCACAAATACGCTCTCAATGATCCAACTCGATCAGTCGCTATCACTTCAATGTCTCGCCAAAAACTGTCGCCCCACTTAAAATAAAGATGGCGCCTCGACCCCACTCGAGACACGTGCTCTGCTCTGGTTGGTCGTTACGTGAATTACAATATTCCTAACTCTTTTTAGATTAATAAGGTTTTAAGGTATAGAAAAAAGGTAACAAATCAAATAGAATTAAACTAAGAATTTTAGAAGTAAGCTTCCTCCGACATATTTATCTTATATATCAACATTTTAAACAATTAGTCAAAATATCACACATACATAATGATATAAAATAATAAATGTCAACATACCAATACAGGAATGAATAAAAAAAATGACGTGCAGAAATAATCATCCAAATAATAAAGTTTATTTATTTATTTCAGATACTCATAAAATTTACAAGATTCTTGTCACAAAGCCAATTATATATTTAACTCTATATATTATTTACTCTAGATTATCGTAATATTTTTGTAATATTTTGATCCCAACCAAGTTTATCGATGCACTGCTAATCGCTGGCCTTCTCGAACCAATGCGGTGAAACGATTAAAGTGCGCCTCAAAGAGGCTCCATTTGTGCACTAAAATGCACTTAAACTCTTGATAAACGTCTCGCTGAGTTCCAGAAAGTTTTTGAAAGGCTTCGAGAAAACTTTCGTAACTCAAAGCTTATCTTCCTCTATCTCCAGTCATCTCCCACTGCACCAATTGAAGCGTATTCAATGTACTCCCTCGGAAAATTGGAGGTAATCTGTAACGGCGCCGTTTCGCTGAATAACGGCTCGCTTCTGGAAAATACCGACTGTTGTGTATCTGTGGCGCAATTGACGCTCTCTGTACTTTGTTACTGTTTTCTTTCACGGAGTTTTGACTTGTGAAGATGAACCCGTAGCAAAAAACATACACAAAACCTTAAATAAATATGTTTTATTATTATTTCAAATCAATTCAAGCATCTACAGGAGGATTAATAACAATAATAATAATATTGGTGGACAATTCACACAGCACCATTTAACCTCAAACTAAGTATATCTTGTACTGTGGGATTCAGACGACAGATATAAATCCTAACTAATATTATAAATGCGAAAGTGAGTTTGTTTGTTACACCTTCACGGCTAAACCGGTGAATCAATTATGATGAATTTTGATAGAGATAGATGGGACCCTGGATATACGCTAAAAAAATAAATAAAATGTAAAAAAGACCAAAAAACTTATAACCTTTTTTCGTTAATGATTTCTGTATCGATCGACAACACGAATTGGTTGTCTAAATCAACATTTATGTGAGCAAAGCCGCGAGTAAAAGCTAGCAATAAATAAATATTGGTAGACATTTCACACAGCGCCATCTAGCCCCAAAGTAAGCTAAACATAGCTTGTATCATGGAAACCAAACAACTGATATAATACTTATATACTTTTTTTGTCAATCAATCAATCAATTTTATTTACATTTTATTTGCTTAAAATAAGGGTAACAAAGGTCTTCAGGTTACTACTAAAACGGTTCCAACTTATTTTAAAAATAAAAAATACATACATAAAATGTGTAAATACATACATATAAAATCCCAGACAACAAACATCTGTTCGTCACACAAATGTTTGTCCCGGGTGGGAATCGAACTCACGACCTGTGCAGAAGGCGGAGTTTGAGGCAGGAATGAAGAGTAACTAAAAGAAATAATTTATATAAAAACTAATAATACTAAGTGCTTTGAATGTTCTAAAATGAAATAAACATCTCTTTCATTCCTATTCACGTACGAAATGCTAAAAAAGTAGGAACTCCAATTTAATCTGAAAGAAGGTGCTTTTCTGTATAAAATATTCTCCGGCATTTCCATTATAAAATTCAAATCTCCACAATATTAACAAACACGAAACCTCTAAACACAAAACACCGGGTTTTTAACATGCTTTTGAGTTTATCTCGTACGTTAAATGGAGATGCCATTAGTTCAGTCGGCTTTTAGTTTCCAGCTAGTTTTTAGAGTAGTCCTGAGATCAAAATAACGGAGGATATCTCGCTGTACTAAGAATTGCAAAAATAGTAGCTTAATATTTTTGCTACAGACTCGAACGAAAGCTGAACAAGGTACTAATCCATTGTAGCTTAAAGTAATGTAAGGCAAAAAATATTGAAGCTGTTTTTGGCTGTATGATGAATTTTAAGAGTTCACTTATTTATTGTGAAACACAGGTAGTAGGATGGTAAAGATAAGTAAGGTTAATTTCCACTGTGTTTTACCTAAGTAGCAGGTATACAATCTTAAAAATTATCCTATTTACATTTCACATTACAAAAATTACGGCAGATGTCCAACACAAAATCAAAATCAAAATTAATAATACCTAAATATAACACAAAATTATTCTTATATGTCTATATTCTTATATAAATCCGAATAGACGTTGCAAAATCCACTGTATATTTGTTCCAAGGTGTAGAGCCTTAAGCTTTCATAGTATTACTCACAGGATAGAGTATGAATATATGTACCTACATAAAATAAATGATAACGGTGCAAAATAATAACGAGTTTTTGAAAATGGTGGCACACATTTCTATTCTCAGGCTCTTTTCAGTAGTAAATAATAGTAACTATTTTATACCCATCATATCTAACTGTATATTATAAGTTCTTTTGTGTGATATTGCATTAGATGTAACATCCCCGTCTCGGGATGATGGACGCAACGCATTGCGACTTGAGTCATCTCGTACTTTGGTGGAGAGGACTTGAGTCGTATTGCTGTTGTCTATGGGCGGCGGTTACCACTTAACATCAGGTGGGCCGTCAGCTCGTTCATAAAAGACTGACCTGACATAAAAGAAAACATTAAAATCAATGCACTCCATTCACAAACCAACCGGAAATATGACCGTTTTGACCGGATATTATATTTTTATTGAAAGATTTCGTGATTTTTTTAATTTTTTTTCGTATATATTATGCCTTTTATATGCTAAAATTAAAGAAAGAGCAAATGGACCACCTGGTGTTAACTATTAACCTCTTCCCATAACAAGCAATATGACATGGATGCCTTACTTAGGTACAAAAGGACCCAAGTCTTATCGTATGCGCCCGTAACTCTGAGACGTGTAGGTGGAACATGTGCCTGTAATTTCACCGACACACCTATCAAACCAGAACACAACCCTTGGACATCAACCTTGGAGCCTTCCAAATATCTTTAAGCCCAATTTTGTGTGCCCATATCATATTTGATTGGTAGGTATACCTACATCGATCGCGTCAAAAGTTGGAAGCGTTAATTCATTTACAAGCAGGACGTAATCCGCAATTCATCAGGCTGCTCCGTACAGACTAAATTCAATTAATATTTAGCCGTCCAATGATGGCTCAGTTTAAACATGTTGCAGTGGGGTGACGACAAGCCATAAGTTTGAATGGTCTAGTGAGTTTGGACACGGGCAGGATCGTCAACATTTTAATAAGAGGTGCACAGCAAACCAAGAAAACCAATGTTCTAGATGCTGTGAAGACTTCTGATGGCTAGTTTTAGATAGGCTAGTTTTGATGGCTAGTTTTGATGAATAGCTTTAGCTAATCTAGTTTTTATGACTGGTTTTAGAAAAAACTTCTGTATTTTACTGTTTTTTTTATGTGTTTCAGTTACGCAACGAACTAATTATTTATTTCGATTCCAACAGTGTGTTTTGGGTAACCAACATTATTTTGAATCACTATTCAGTATTCACCTCACTCTTCAGTAGTGCATTCACTGCTAAATGCACTTCTAGGACTTCTTATCCGTAGGGCAACTCACTCACCAAATGTAATCAAAATGTTTAGCACCCCTTTCGTTGTAAATGCGGTCGCGACGCTTGAAGCTTCTATATCATGTGCAAGTCGATTTGCACACACACACACAGACACACACACAAAATAGGGTGCAAAGGGGTAATTTATATGCAGGGTGATTTAACGTAGATTATGAGTTGAAGTTGAAGTAAAGAAGTAAGGACCGATACAAAGAACACCATTTATATGGGTGAACGTAAATAAAAAAATATTGTGTATAATGCTTTTTTACGCCATAAATTTTTTGTGTGTATATATTATCTGTGGTATTAATCTAGGAGGAACCACGGGCAAAAACAAATCTTTGAATATTTCTTCGTCATGATCTAGATCCAAAAATTTTTATTGTGCCAAGTACACGAGAGGAGCCTCTTGGAGACGCACTTTAATAATTGGTTTGAGAAAAGTCTGTGATATGAGTATAATATATATAATTTATATATATATATATATATCATAAAAATTTATGCCGTGGCTAATGGGATCAAACCATCACTTTTAAGCAATGGACAGCCATGATATACAAACACGGCAATAATACCTATCGCATGAAACGTTTTAAATTTAAGCAAAAATTACTGATCAAAGAGCTTCCATCGCCGAACCTTACCGAAACCAGGCTAACCTGAAAACATCAAACCGTCCAACGATCAAACGCGGTGAAAGCTCATATCAGTCTGCCACAGTAAGAGCAAAACAGAAGATCCATCATATTTAGCGCGCTAAAATGAGAGACACAGAAACACATTTGCCGTAGGTAATTTCGCCATAATATAATATTATTTTCTTATATTATGGCGAATTTTGTTTTACTGGTATTCGGTAGAGAGAAATGCTATCAGACATATGCAAACACACTGCATATTAACTGAAGGAAAATGGGAAAACTACTGATAAAATAATGATTAATCACAAACATCCGGAAAAATAATTGGAAACTGTGAATTACGCTCCTTGACGACGTAAGCGCTCCAAGTTTCTACGCTTTCAGCATCTACAGTTACGGACGTTTCACTCCTAGAATAGTCATAACAGCTAATAGATACAGAAGTCAGTTCACTTATTATGGGGTTTCCTGGATTTAATCCAGGAAAGACCGCCCACGTCTTCAAAATACATTCAACTATGTAATGCCGTCGCATGCGCTTGCAATTTCACCGGCGCCTACTCCCTTACACCGGAACAAATCGAGTGCACCACTGCTTGGCAGCAGATAACCAGGTGTGGTGGCAGTACTTCTGGCGTACTTCGGGCGAACTTAGCACAAGTTCTACTGCTACTTTCGCACCACCCGGGGGACACGTGTATGGATTCAAAGGGTTATTACCCACGGAAGCGAGCAACGTGACTTTTTTCTACATCATCTATTATTGAGTCAAAAGTAAGCGTAAATAAACTATGGAGATTACTCACTGTTGTTTCTCAACTGTGGCGCTTATGAGGATAGCGAAGGCTGCACCGAATTGCGTAGTCACTCGCCGCGGCACAAAGCGAGGAGCGACTTGTCATCCATTTTAAAATCTACCCAGATTGTGCAACACCACATATAGTTTGGAGTGCGGAACAAGAAATCATGAAACAGTCTCAAACAAACTGAATTTAGTTGGGAATATTAATATCAAGTACCTACTAGCATGAAGCATGCCTTAATATTAAGGACTACACGATGCCACTTGGGTTTTCCAATAAGCAAGATAAGTCGCATTATTTGCCGTTCTATGAGCTATTTTAGGCTATTTATTGGCCTAAGTTGGACCTAGATACTATTTGTTTCGTTGCTTGTTGATATAGAGATCACAAGCTGTGAAGATACATCCGAAGACTAAATAAAAAAATAAAAAAATATTGTTGGACATTTTACACTAGCCCCAATGAAGCTAAGCATAGCTTGTATCATCGGAAGCAGACAAATTAAATAATACTTAAAATACCTTTTTTTTGTCACGCGTACTTATCGCTTATTTTGACGCCTGTTCAAACCCTATCCGACCCTCCGTGGGTGAGAACAGACAATGTTTCCTAAGCCCGTAGTCACAGCGAGCACGGTGTATGTATGATTTATAGAACGGTGCAAATGGGTTACCGTGACAGAGGACGTGTGCGGCCACAATTAATGCACGTTGCATTACCGGAATTTAGATGGAGTTATGCTTTCAGTTTGAAGTATCTAACGATTTGTGAGCCATTTGCTACGTGCGAATAATTCGGGGATTAACGAGGGTTGGATACATTTCTTTGTTGTTAAATGGTAACCTCTGTAACAACCGATGCAACTTGGGTCTTCCCTTACTAGGTACGACAAGACCTAAGACATTTGGTTGGACCCCGATGTTTTCCAAGTTTCTATGTTGAATCAAGTCTGCCGATTTTAACGAGACTTTCACTGGCAGCTGATGTAACAAGGAGTAACTTAGGCTACTTTTCCGAGGGGTAAAATCGGGGTGCGTGATAAAACCGAATTCCACACGGACGAAGTCGCGGGCAACAGCTAGTAAACTATAAAGTCGCTTGAAAGCTTCTTGAAAGGGTCAAAATACGATCCATTTAAACTAACGTCGACCGGTAAAAGTTGAAACAAATCCTCGTTTAGGAGTGTTTTTAATACCTGGCTCGGAGTAAGCCGTCTGGAACGACTCATGCAATCTCAAGATTAAGTGAGCGAAGTCTTTAGCTTATAAGGTGGGAAGACACTTGTTTACCTCTCGGCGTGGTCGCCCAATGGCTCACACCTCGACTTGCAATACGGAGGGGTTTTTTTAATGTAATTGTAGTGACGGAACGCGCTGACGGCCCACCTGGTAACCACCGTCCATAGACAACAGCAATACCACTCAAGTCCTCTCCATGGTACGAGATGACTCAAGTCGCATTGCATTGCGTCCATCACCCCGAGACGGGGATGTTACGTCTCATGCGCCTGCAATTTCACCGGCACCCACTCCCCTCCACCGGAACACAGCAACACGAGTGCATCACTACTTGGCGGCAGATTACCAGGTGTGGTGGCAGTACTTCTCTGGGCGAACTTACCATAAGTTCTACTGATACTATCAATGTAGCGTCAATTTCATTCAATCAAAATTAAAATTTAGTTTATTTAACCGCAATGCGCAAAAAATCTATCATATAGCTGTCGCCACGGTCTAACGGGAGAACTAAAGCATGTTCGACGACTAATAAAGACTAAGTAAAAACTAGACCCCGTCACACCCTGTAAAGCGGGGTTGTTTACACACCCCCCAGTGGACGCCTACCCTAACATCATTGTTAAGACAGCAGGGTACTTAGAATTAATGAGTTGCGATCGCCCGTTTGCGGCCAACCTTTAATAACTAATGAAGGAGCCAGTCAAAATATCTTATGCATTTGGAAACGCTGAGAACATCTTTCGAGTTTGCACTTAGGTAATAATGGTGTTCGATGTTGTTATAGTTTAGATTGACTGACCTCGCAGCTCAGTTGGTAGTAACCCTGCCTTCTGCGCTGGTCATGGGTTCGATTCCCACACAGGACAATATTTTTATGATGAATATAAATGTTTGTTTTGTGTCTGGGTGTCAATATATGTAATAACAAAAAAAATAAGTATTACATCAGTTTTCTGATATCTATGATGAAGCTATTCTTAGCTTTGGGGCTAGATGGCGCTATGCAATGTCCACCAATATTTATTTGTTATTTTATTTATTTATTTAGTTTAGAAGTTATGCCAAGTTAGTCGGTAGATGTACAGCCACCATAGCCATTCGTAACACAAGCAGTAAAGCATTGGCGTTACTGTGCCTCGGGTTTTTAGGTGGGGTTTCCGGTGAAATTACAGGCACATGAGACATTCCACCTTCAATGTCTCAAAGTTAATGGCACATACGATCTGACTTGGGTCTTGTTGAACGTAAGTGGGGAGGACCCAAGTCGTATTTCTTGTTATGGGTGGAGATTACCTCTTAATCCCACGTGGGCCATCTGCTCGTTCCGTAAATTCATCAAATGGTAATAGACCTGTGTCCTGACAGCGGGAACATTGGACGCATCGCGGTGGGGTTGGCACACAAATTAATTATAATTATGAATAGAATGTAAAAAAAATAGAAGTATAAGGGATGGAAAATTCACGGCTTTCGAATAAATAGCGAATAATTATACAAAAACCTTGACCAAATCTTCCGTCAAGAGCTTCACAAACAGCCTGGTTCCCTCTCCACTCGAGATCTCTGAATGAATGAACTTTTTTCATCTTGCCACATTCAGTGTCGGCACTTGAATAACTTTGGACCGGAGCGGAGCGGCGGAGTGAAATATCCGGCTTTTGGAATTATATTTTGGCCCCGAGCATTGGTGAGTGTGCTTGCTTAGACAAGTGAATTTCTGAACCGCGTGTTTTTTTCTTTATAAATACCCTTCGCCAGACGTTGTATCAGCATCTTACATGTTATATGGGAACATGAGTGCGTAAATAAGTTATAAACAGGTGTTTTTATAAATAAAAATAGCTCAGAACAGTTAGCTTTTAAAATATTTTTAGGGTTTTGTAATTATATGGAAAAAATACCATGTAATTTTGACTTGTATGTATGTTCTAAAGTAGCATTAGCATTATCTATTGAGTTATAAAAAGTCCATGCTCACGATAAGAAAGAATGCACTACTTTAGAGGTTTCGTCTCTTTTTAATAGGGTTTGCATAGGCGTCTGACTTATAAAATATAAGTAGGTGAGATAACAAATTACATACCTTGACTGACCTCACAGCTCAGTTGGTAGTAACCCTACCTTCTGCGCTCTAGGTTGTGGGTTCTATTCCCACCCAGGACAAACATTTGTGTGACGAACATAGATCATTGTTCTGTTCTGTTCTGTGGCTGGTTGATAATATGTAGGAATATTTACAAAAAAGTATATAAGTAGGATATAAGTTCTCTGGTTCCCATAATACAAGCTATGCTTGGCTTACTTTGGGACTAGATGGCGCTTTGTGAAATGTCCACCAATATTTATTATTCATCCCAGTTTCACTTTTCTGAATCTACTTTTCTGAATCACGACAGTAAGTAAGGACGTATCAACCAAGTATGCTTTTAAAATTATTGACATAATTTAGCTGAGCCCACCTCGATGGCAAAAGCTTGCATCGCGCTAAAAGCACTCGGAATTAGCGTGCGGTCAGCCCACCAGCGACAAAGGCTATGTTAAGCCAAAACCAGCTCCAGAGATATTTCTACTAAATTTAGGACTAAAAGCATAGTCATATCTCGGCTAGACTGTTTGAAACGTAACTAATAAAAAAATGGTTAATAACTAGTTAAACATTAGTAGAATCGTACCAGAAATGTTTGTATTCTCATTATGTCAGCCTAAATTGAACCCTTATATAAAATATATAAATATTTAAATTTAAACATATCATATACAAATTTAAACAATATTTAATAAGAGCCAAATTAATTGAAATAATATAAAATATAAAGTCGTAACTGTTTGTTTTATCCCGGTGTATGAATTCACATGTACATAACATCTATTGTTACGAATAAAAACGTTCTACCAACATGACCATCAACACTGAAAAATATCCTTCTCAGAAGTTGTAAGCTTCCCTACAATCCAGAATTTATCCCCCTCGAGGGGAGAAAGGGGGGAGTTTGGGAGGACGTGGTTTTATCTGAGGATTTTTGCAGAAAAATGTGTTGTACAGCGCTACACTCATTTATACTGAACGCAGTACGACACTACCACTTTGAAAATGGGCAGAGAACTGTCATAGTAAATTCGACATGTTACTGACTAAGTTATATACGGAATGACATCAGGCGGTTAAGTTAACTGAGCCATTTTTTGCGGCTTAGTGGTGCAGTGGAGTTTCACTGGTTCAAATCTAAACGCACACCAATTTCATAAACTATATTTATCAACCAGTTAAAATAGCAAGAGGTTAAATGCCAGGCTGGTTTTTAGACTTCTAACAGAAAGAGAAACAAACTAATAAAAAATTATTTTTTTTAGTTTGTAACGTGAATGTGAATTTTATGTATGAACGACAGCATAAATAATTTCTTTCATGAAATAAATATTTATAAACAATTTAAGTTAGTCAATTGGCTAACTTGATTGATTGGAATAATTATTCCAAAAGTTCTTATACCAACATTAAATTAGTAAATTAGCCTAGCCGTGGTCAAGCGATGCACTTACCACCGAACAGCATTTAGCTTTTATTGATATAATTTTTACCAGTTCACTTACATTTTTTAAATTCATTCATCTTGTTTTGATCCTACTCAAAGGCTATAAAATATTTCGTCCCAGTGTTATATATGTTAACTCTTGATACAATAAAATTAATTGGCTGGACTTTGTAAAACGAACACCGGATGAAAACTACCATAACAAATGTAATTTACAATTTTTCAAAATACCGCTGCAATTTTATTATCTGCTAGAACGAACCGCCAATAATAAGGTATTCTTCACACGGAGCCAGTGGAATTATTCCGGTCACAGCGCCCCCCGGGGGCGGGCGGGGGTGCGATACGATACTAACTTGTTCGAGGGCGCAGATATTTATACGCTGTGGTGTGAATAACGTACGGGGATTTGTATTGAGCAATTGTTTAGTTACCTTTATGGTCTGTAAACCGCTTTGTTTTTATTAGGGTTTCGTACTCAAAGGATTGGACCATATTAAGCCTGCGTCTGTCCGACAGATGAAAAAGCTAATTTTTTTGTGATGAAGTTACGGAACGAGCAGATGGCCCACATGGTGTTAAGTAGTAATCTCTGCCCACAGCAAGTATACGACTTGGATCCTCCCCTTAGTATGACAAGACCTAAGTCGCATCCTATGCGACTATAACTCTGAGACGTGAAGGAAAAATTTACTTTTCATCTGGTCAAGTGGGTCGCTGTTTTTTTCCGATAATGCTTCAATACTTGGCTGACCTCACAGCTCAATTGGTAATAACGTTGCCTTCTGAGCTGTAGGTCGTGGGTTCGATTCGATCGACCCAGGACAAACATTTGTGTGACGAACATAGGTATTTGTTCTATATCTGGTTACAGATATGTATTATGCATGTATTTACAGAAAATGTATTTAAGTATCAGTTGTCTGGTTCCTAGCTATGCTTAGCTTACTTTGGGTCTAGATGGCGTTATGGGAAATGTGCACCAATTTTTATTTTATTTGATTTTTTTATATGTATAACCTTCAATCCTAAAATAACAAATCCCTCATCTACATATCATGTAGAGAGAATAGAAAATTCCATAGTAAAGTCTGACTAACGGAGCGAGATAAAAATCCCATTCCTCGCAAATGCTTGAGATAAGAGTGCACGTGTGAATCCTTCGGGCGAGACGAGTGACACAGAGGAGTGACAATAAAATACAGTGGCTATGTGTTATTTTATGTTGTAAAGTTACAGAACAAGCAGATGGCCCACTGGGTGTTAAGTGGTAATAGGCCCATAATAAGCAATACGACTTAGGTCCTCCCCTACTTAGGTCCAAGAACATCGTATGCGTCCGTAACTATTAGACGAGAAGTTGGAATGTCTCATGTTCCTGTAATTTTGGTTTTACACTTTTCAAACCGAAAAACAGTATTGCGATTGCATTACTGCTTGGCGGCAGAAATGGGTGTATCGGCAGTACTTCCCCAGACCAAATTTTCAATGAGATGCTTGAATCTAAAGTTTTGTTGTACAAAATCACCATCGTTGTGGAGGCACGCTACAGAATATTCGTTTGTTGCCCTGTACCATTAAAAATGAAAATAAAAGATTACACCGTGTGTTCATATTTCGACTACGTTCATACTGATATTGTGGACATCAAGCTAACTCTATTGTTGTTACTCTAAGTGAGGCACCTTGAAATGTAATCGTGACACCTTGAGGGACATCTTACGGAGAGGAAATTCAAATGTTTCACTCTGCTGGCTAATTTCACCGGCTGCTGCTTGGACGCTGCGACCTGAAAAGACTTAAAATCATTATCAACCTTTTGCAAACAAGACGACGCTTTCAAGTATGCATTTTAATAAAAATTTCACAACTGATATAATTTCAAATAATGGATTCAGTTGCACTATCTAAAGGCCGATAGATAGATAAATCTTTGTTGTTCTTTGAAATTTGGCATAGAGATAGAAATTATTCTGGAATAGCATATCGGCTAGTCTTAATCTCGGAAAAATGTACGGTTCCCGTGGGATAACTTATTCATCGCAGGGCGCAGATAGTTCGATATATATAAATTAGATTTAGACATTAAAGAGCTGTAGAACTCACGCCCAGTTAGTCCGGGGAAGTGCTGCCACCATGCCCATTTCTGCCGCCAAGCATTGACGCGTTCGGGTTACTGTGTTCCGATTTGAAAACTGTGGTTGCCCGTGAACTTACAGGCACATGAGACATTTTACTTACACGTCTCAGAGTTACGGGCGCATATGATGCGACTTGGGTCTTGTCACACCTAGTAGGGGAGGACCCAAGTCGCAACGGTTGTTATGGGCCGATGTTACCATTTAACACCAGGTGGGCCGTTGGCTCGTTCCGTAACTGTATCACATAACAAAAAGATAAAATTTTCGGTGTGGTTTCATTTTAGGCACTATAAACATTCATTATTAACGCAGATATCTAAATATTTCTTCCCATTTTTATCTAAAGTGATAATCAAGTAGTTTCCACTATTGGCCATAAGAGACCCTGTTCAACCCTGTTGAAACCCTTTCCAAACGGTCCAGCTTAATCGAGTCCGCAGATAAAATCGGTAATAGAATTCGCGTATCAAGTTGCTGAAGATTGTTTTGGGGACCCTTTTAACGGACCAATAACATGTTAGATACCTTCCGTTATATTTTTATTCAAATGATCCGAAGTGGGCTTTGGAGGTTAGTTTTTCGTCGTAAGCTTTTAGTGGCTGTAGAACTAAGTTTATTGTTCGTCCTAGGGTGTATTGTTCGTTCAAGGAAATAGTGGTATGATTCAAGGTGAAGATTGTCGGACTGACTGACTGTGGGCGTATGGTTTCCTATACGTCCCGTACGTGGGGGAAGATACAAGTCACAGCGTGTGTCAGTGTACTGTAAGTCAAGAAGTAAACAAATATTTAAAGCGATTACGCGGTTGGCCTTGCTGTTTCGAGATCAAATGGATCTCTTAACAAGAGTATGAATGCTGATGCTAAAGAGCTAAAAGATGAGGAATGGAAGAATATAAAAGAGATTTGCCCAAAAATGATTTGCGTTAGGCTTATTAAGATCTGCTACTGAAACTTCTATCTTTCATGACAAACCCTTGGTACTTGCTTGGTACACGTCCATCTACCGACTGACCTCAGCTCAGTTGGTAGTAAGCCTGCCATCTGCGCTGTAGGTCGTGGGTTCGAATCCCACCCCAGACAAACATTCATGTGACGAACATTGATGTTCATTCTGTGTCTGGGTGTAATATGTATTAACAAAAAATACAAAATTATATCAGTTGTCTGGTTCCCATGATACAAGCTAAGCTTAGTTTACTTTGGGTCTATGATGTGTGTAATGACGAATATTTATTTATTTATCTAAAACTGTGCATTCCATCAAATGAGCGATCAATCGCAGTAAAACATTGGCGAAAGCTTTTGTCGCATCAATAAGTCACGAGGGGATTTCACTAAACCTAAATAAAATATGTCAATCAAACGATTACGTTCACGATTTGGACGCACACAACATAAAACATTCTGTTTTCACAGTGTACCAGATGGTGTTTGGTCCAAGTGTTAAGCAGTGGCGACGGCAAATCATTTCCCATTATGTAGGCGATAGTATTTTTTTAACAACATTGCTAATAATGTCAGCCAATATGTTTAGTATAAACCGTCAGATCTAGGGTTGATTAGAATGATTACGGGCCCAAATATTTTAATTATTATTACATCTATCAAATCTTGTCCTCCAAACAAAAAAAAATGAATTTGTTATTAGCTGTATGATTAATTTTAAGTTATTTATTATGAGAGCTTAAAAACAAATTAAATCTTCTAGCCATTCAAAAAAACTATTGAAATGATGTTAAAGCATTTTTTTTTATTATATAAAACAAAATGTAATTCATACAAGTGCATTCGAAGCGATGGTGGCTCAGTTAGCAGTGACGTTGTCATACGATTTGATACATAAAATAAATATGTTTGAAATGCCAATTAGTATAAATAAAATTAATAAACGCACTAAGTCACAATTTGAAACAAATCTTGTATCAAACTGTGACTTGGAATCTCTGTATCGGACTTGAAATGGACACGCACACAATACGCATCTAATACCAGAAAACATTATGCTCACTACCAAGGTTTAACCCTAAACGGGGATCGAACACGAGCCCGTTGGTTTGACAGGGTTACTGCCAGGCATCCGTTATAGTAAAGGGCTTTCTCGTCTGCCATAGAAGGCCATCATATGTACTTTCTCGCTTCAGCTTGTAACTACCACGTGATAAAGCCGCACGCAGCCGCGTAGCATCCTAGGCCGGACGCATAACGAATGTCCAAACACTGAATAGCTGATGAACAATTTGCATACGTGAATCGCATAATGTGCAATCACCATGCGTTCGTCTCTCCCAGGATATTTTATAGTTCGTATCAGAAATACTCGACAGACCACACAGCTCAGTTGGTAGTAACTGGTAGTAATAGTTAATATTATTATTCAGTATGGTTGCCGGTGAAATTACAGGCACACGAGACATTCCGCCTACACGTCTCAGAGTAACGGGCGCATACGTTGCGACTTGGGTCTTGTCGTACCTAGTAGGGGTGGACCCAAGCCGCATCGCTTGTTATGGGCTGAGGTTACCACTTAGGTAACACCAGGTGGGCCATCAGCTCGTTCTGTAACTGTATTACATAAAAAAAAACTACAGTTTTCATCCATTTTGTTATTACTTAATGCAATTATAGTTTAAACCTATGTTAGTAAGAATTTAATAACTTAATAACTTTACTCTGCTACACATTTAAATCTAACTTTTGCAGTAGTCATCGTTTGTAAGTTTGTAGTTAAGTGTGTTTATTGATTATTTAGAGGAATCTATGCACTCAAGACAACCCCAGTAGGGATCTTTGAGTGTAGAATACTTAATTTAGCTTATTACAAATAAATAAATAAATAAAAATATCGTTGTATTTCGTTCCTTGCACATTTATAATAATAAAATATGCATTTATAATATAATAAATATGGATGGATGTGTTGTTTGGGGTAGTTAACCTGATTTAACAACAGATTTGTGTCCACAATTTTTAGTTAAACCATGGTCACCTTACGTTAGGATCGACGTTAGTACGATATCATTGATTGAAATGTCCTACAGCCGAATGTCTCGTCAATACCAAAACCGAACCAGCTTTTTCCGTTATTTTACCAAAATAAATACAAGTCCTCCCACAGTCCTCTCAAATACGTTGTGAAAATGGGACACCAGTCCAAACTTTGCATTTATTTCTTAAGCTTTTTTCACCCATTTCTTTATGTATCTTTAAATTATTTCTTAGTAATGGATTTTACTCTATATAAATACATTATCCAGGGAAGTAGTGCCACATTCTTTGCGCCCACTTTGCAGTAGTGTCCAGTAGAATCTAGATTAAGTTAGTTTATTCAGACATAATTAGTAAAATAATTGTTCTTAAATGAACGAACTGAATATACAGACAAATTAGGAGTCTTGTTTCAAAACTTGGGTCTTCGCATACTTAATTGGTAAGCAGGTGGAAGCCGGTGGACCACCAGCTCGTGACATCACTCGAAACACTACAGTATTACTCCGGGATTGCAGAAATAAGAAAGGTGTGGTTGCCGGTGACATTACAGGCACATGAGACATTCTACCTACGCGTCTCAGAGTTACGGGCGCATACGATGCCACTTGGGTCTTGACGTACCGTATTGGGAAGACCCAAGTTGCATCGGTTGTTAGGCTGAGGTTACTACTTAACACCAGGTGGGCCGTCGGCTCGTTCAAATAAAAAATATCCGGGGACAGTTCTTTACACGGTGAAAATGTTTTGAGATAGATGTTGAGATCCCTACCTCCATTCTATTTGAAATTATAAGCGAATGGCTTTTTATTTTATGACTATAATCCCAGCGGGCTTGTCCAGGGAAGCCGCGTATAATGCCCGAATCCTTCCTTCACCCTCATTTTGTGGCTTACTCTTATAATAATAAATCCTGTCAAAAAACTGTCGCTAGAACGTTGTGGCCTATTGGTAGTGACACTTGAGTTCATTGGTTCAAATCCAGTCGTGCACCACTGAGATATTTGTGTCAATTGTTTGAGTGGCGATCCCGCGGTGCCAAATAATATCTGGGGTCGACAGAGGCCCCTGACGCTTTGCCTGTTTTAATTGGTCGTTGGGTATCGAGTCATAAGTCAATGACAGGATAGTGCTGAGTATAAGCAGCAGACATCTGGATACCATTTACCCATACTCATCTACGCTGACCCACGCGATAACTGGTGGGACTCAGGAAGCTTTTTAAGGTTGGAAAGTCACAAAAAAAAGTTTATTTTCTTTAATATTAAAAAATAACAACAATTTAAAAATCACATTTTAAATATGAAGTACTTGTATTAGGTGGTTTCAGTCACAAGGTGCCAGGTTTCATTCCATATTCTGTCTTACATGTTTAAAAAAACTCACAAGTGCTAGCTTGAAAACAGAGCTTACACAAAGTCGCCAACTTTCATAAGTAGGGAGGGACTTGCACAATTATAATTTGAGAAATTTAACTTACATAGATTACACATACTTTCATAGATACGTATATGTATATTTGAGATTCATATTGCAAAACTTATTGTACCTACGCTTTATATACTGCCTTGATTTCTGCCGCTAAGTATTGCATTCGCACTGTGGGTTTTGTTTGGACACCGGTGAAATTACGGGTACGAGACATCCCAATAGTAAATACTATCCGACTTGGGTGCTCCCATACTTTAATACGGGATGAGCGAACTATATAGTTACATTATGCGTTGCCGGTTTCCCCAATATGAGAAGGACCATTGATTAATCACGCACTGGATGACTTATCAAAACAGCTCTGGTGAGATTTGATGAAATTTCCGGTTCCTTCGAGCCGGATATTACGACCCGTATGAAATGGGTCAACGGATCGCTCATTCGGACGCTTTTTTGATACCTTCCTGAGGGTTGCAATAGCTAGAGTACGTAATAAACATGTAAAAAAACATGTCGTTGAAGCTCCCAGCCTTTAAAGTTAAACTTAAGTCATGGCTTATCGAGAGGGCGTTTTATAATGTTGAAGATTTAGTACGCTAAAAAAACTATGTTTTTGTAAATTTATTTTATGTATGATTCGAATTTAATTATTATTTTAATGTATTAGCTATTATAAATATATTTTAAGATATAGAGTTGACATATTTGAATTATATTAGCTGAAAAAAACCAGGTCTTTTGATGCAAAATATTTTAAGCACAAATAATTCATTACTTACCAACTTTAAATTAGAATAAAATTTCTCAACATTTTTCTCTGCAACTTTTTTTGCCTATGATTCGAACCCTTTTTATTTTCGTCCATAAATTTTATATACGTCTCAAATGCACGATTTTTTTAATTTAATTAAGTTGTTGAATTTAATGTGAATAAACGAAAAAATATTTAATGGCAATAACAGGTCAGTCGCAGCGCCTCATCTATTAAAAACGATGCAAATTTGCAATATTACGTGATTTGTTGGCCAAGCACTCACAACATTTCACAATCACTAAATTGTCGAACTGGTATTTTTTGTTCGGGCAACTCTACTCCATTCGTTTGGTTGCTCTCATTCGAATTTTAGTTAAGAGAGTAAGTAGCCTTAGCAATTTCTAAACTAAACTTAGAAAAAAAGGTTTTAGTCTCAGCTAAGCGCGTAGCAGAATCGCCTCCCAGTAAAAATGATAGCCACATTACTCGCAAGAGAAAAAAAATGCTCACGAAAGCAACCATTTTACGTATTTTAATGAAAATGCCCTCGCTTTTGTGTTCCAAACAATGTAAAATGTCTAATCAGTAGTAAAACATTTTGTTTTTACTCTTCACAAATAAAATCAAAATAAAATCATCAGATAAGACGGTGGAATTAGTTTCATCTGTGTTCGTGGCTTTTATGTTAGATTAACAATATGAGATTGCGCACCTAAAACTCATATAAAAAGCCTAAATCTTCCCCCATTGTTCCCAAAAATGGTGTAAGTAAGCATGAATATAATAATATAGAATTGAATGTAACAGACAAGCATAACACTTTAACTACACATCCCGATACCACATAATCTTCGAGTCGCAGGTATCAGAAACCACATCAAACTATATCTTAATTACTGCTATTATAAATGCTAAAGTTAGGATGGTTAGGTGTTTGTTATTCAATCACGCCAGAATGGCTGAACGGATCTGGTTGAATTTGGCACAGGGATATAGTCTGGCACAGCATATAAGACTAAGTTTATCCCGGAAAAATGTACGGTTCCCATGGGATGACTTATTCATTGCGGGAAACGCCGCGGAGCGCTGATAGTTAATTATATTTATTTCAGTTACATCTAGATCTGGATTAAATAATTTGCACTGAATTATTGTCCAGTAGTAATTTTGCAGTTTGCTGCAAAATGGAGAAAAAAATATATATTTTCAGGGTGAAATGATTTTCACCCAGAAAATTACAAACTAAAAATTATAAATAATTATAAACTATAACAAATTATATAAAAAGGTTTTGCTTGCAGAGTTGTAATGTTGTAGTCAGTTCTACACTATTTTGGCAGTGAAAGATTCATAATGCTTCCTGGAAGCATCGGTCTGAGATTCGTTTCTACAAGTTTGTATAAGTAATAGTAATGGCTTTGCCGTGTTTAAAATTTCAGTTTACTGCGAAAGTTTGTAACCGAGCTCGTACATCATATGGAACATGTGTGACGTGGTTTTTGCTGTGGAATTTTAAGAGGATTGTATAATGATTGGTAAAAATGCGCGCTTAGGCCACTGCAGAGATGGTAGTTTGTTAAAATGTCAACTCGTTAGTTAGGTCAGTGGTAAAAGAAACAAGGATTATATTTTATTTTTGTTTTTATTAGTAATATACATACACAAATTTCTTTACTTTTTCACACAAAGAAAATGATAGGATTAATATATTGTCTTTTAAGACAATAGATTTTGTCGATGAATGCCATATATTCTAGACAATCGATGAGGTGATATCATAGAATCGATCATTGAAGCTGTAAAACTTAATACATACATAGATAATAGATAATACAGGTCATAGGTTAGGTTAGGTTGTCTGTTAGGTCGGGCTTTGCCTCCAAGCCCCGAAGGAGCGGCACTTGTAGGTGGCGGTGCCTTATGGGGGGCACCGAAACTGAGGAGGGCTGCGGTGTCGTATGGGCGGCACTGCAGCTGAGGGCAGGGGCCGCGGCGGGAGAGGAGTGCCGGTATTACGGTGCGCCGTTCTCCCTACCTTCCGCGGCCACGACGGGGCCGCCACCGTTCGATGGCGGACGCGGTGGGGCCGCAGGGGAAGAGGAGTGTCGGTATAGCGAGGCGCCGCTCTCCCTATCTTCTGCGGCCGCAGTGGCAGGCGACGGGGCCACAGAACTGACCCGTCGCAGGGGGACCTCGGGCGTCTTGACACGGGGTCGTCGGACACCCTTTGGCTATTTGGTTCCCGAGGTGGTTGTGACGTGCCGTGTGTTCCGGTGCGTCGTACTCAGGAGGGTGGAGACACCGATGGAGGGTCTGGTAACAGACAGCCGCGGTGGGTTCACGGAAGAGTAACCGTCCCCGTGTTCCCGCCACTAAGCGGCAGAGGCGGACACCGTGGAGTTTTAGTGGGTATATACTCCTAGTCCCACATAACCACTCAGTTTCCCCGTGGCTGGGTGGTATGCGAGTGCATTTCTCCACGAAAAAAAAAAAAAAAAAAAAAAAAGTTTGTCTGTTAGGTCGTGAATTATTGTATTTATTTTCCTCAGAATATATTTATATGTTTGATTTTCACAGGTTACTACATAATATACTGATTCGGTGCCGGTGAAATTGCAGGCGTATGAGACGTAACATCCCCGTCTCGGGTTGATGGACGCAATGCAATGACGACTTGAGTCGTATTGCTTTTGTCTAAGGGCGGCAGTTACCACTTAACCTCAGGTGGGGCGTCAGCTAGACCCGTGACGTAAATCATATGAAAAAAAATATCAGCTTTAAACCTTTATAATAATCATATATTATATTCATAATAAAATATGTAGTTAAGAATAAGTCTAGACAGACTGTGTAAAATGAACGCTTTAATCTAACAAAATAAAAGCTTTCATGTGAAGTCATCTCAAATTTGTTAAGCCACAAATAATTCAGCGTAAGAACAAAGTTTCCAGTTTTTAGCGTGAGGGAATACTGAAGTGATGTTTTGAGAAATTATATTCATAAGTTTGCACTGGAAGTTTAAAGTAATGTGAGAAAATTGTAGAACGCTCTCAAAGAAGTGGATGAATCGTGTGAAATGTAGAGTTGAAATGAAAAATACAATGTGCCAGTTTTTGCCCGCGACTTTTCAAGCATTTGTCAGGCTTCGCAAAAAAGTGTTTAATCAAAATTTATCTACTGTTATTTGTGTGATGTGGTACAGACAAGTAGATGGTATACATAGGAAAACAAAGCGCAAGTTTAATGATCTCTTGCACATTTATCGGGAACTAGGTCTACCCTTCGCCTTGGCCTTAACTTTACCTTAGCTTTACCCTTTGCCTTTGCCTTACCTTTACCTTACATTTACCCATTGCCTTGGCCTTCCATTTACCTTACCTTTACCCTTTGCCTTGGCCTTACCTTTACCATTTGCCTTGGTCTTGCCTTTACCTTACCTTTACCCTTTGCCTTGGACTCAACTTTACCTTAGCTTTACCCTTTGCCTTGGCCTTAACTTGACCCTTTGCTTTGGCCTTACCTTACCTTTAGCCTTTGCCTTAGCCTTAACTTTACCTTAACTTTACTTTATGCCTTGGCCTTACCTTTACCTTAACCATTGCCTTATTTTGACGCCGATTGTTGATCCCGATATCCCAAAAACCGTTGGGTGCAACTAATCTTATTTCTAATTAAATTATTGCACTTGGCACGGAACGACCCCTTGTATTAAAATAATGGCTAAATAGTATTGCATTTCTCTGGGTGGCAATGCAGGATTATTGCTCGACTTCATTATACCAACAAACAGTTCAACACATGTTTCCATATAGCTATGACACAATATTCTGTATCAACTTCCCCGCGAATAATATGTACATATGTTTTATTGTTTCATAAATTAATTTTAAAATGAAACAAGTATTTTATATCTATGGTATTTATTATATAACTATGTATCTGGATTTCTACTTTTACTTCTCTTTGAAATAAAACGCATAATTTTGAAAGGTACCTTTAAAAAAATTGTAACAGATCATTCAAAATGAATAAAAAGTGATTTCTTTGTATTTGCTTTGAGTTTGATAATTAAGTTTGATGAATATCTTGATAGACTGAGTGTTTGTCTAATTTGTGAAACTGATGCAGATAGATGGCGCTTTCGTAACGGTCGGTGTCAAATATGGCTTCCACGAATAATCAAGATATTGTTACGAAAAGTATAGTTCAACATGCTTTGTATTAAATATATACCAGTAAAATCTTTACGAATAAAATAATAGTAGTAGCCTATAAGTCGTCACTTGAAGGCAACCAGGGGTCAAAAAACATCATTGCTCTTCATTTGAGCCGGATGTCATTATTGCGACAATATTAAATTATATTATCAAAACAAAGCAATAATAATACCTATAACATAACCGCATCCCATTTGGCAAATCGCGGCTAAGTTCAATCTCAATAAACGTATCAATGTGATTACTCCATTCGAGTGAACCACAACTCACGCTCATTTCGGATTCAAAACGCGGTAGAAAGGGGTAGCGCACGCTGGAGATGTAGCGATTTCCCTACTCCCTTATGGTCTGCATCTGATTCGACTTCTGTAGGTCGTGGGTTCGATTCCCACTCAAGACAAACATATTTGTGACGAACATAGATGGTTGTTATGTGTCTGGGTGTTAATATGTATTATATTTATGTATTTACAAAAAAAGTATAAAAGTATTATATCAGTTGTCTGGTTATAATCAATTTAATCGCACTAAATAATCAAGTTTAATATAAAACTCGTATGTATTACTTGTCAGATACATTGTGTTTTCAATTTCATGCGATGGCCAAATCTATTTATTTATTTTAAACACAAAAGATTTTTAATATTGATATTGATATGGTCACTATAAGATGTTGTTAGGTTAGCTAATTACGTAATAACTTAAGACAGAAGGATCTTTAAGTAAGGACTGAATAAATTGACCGACATGGTATTATATGGATCTCACAACTTTTTGAGACGTGTTTTTTTTTGCAATTTATGTTTTTGATGGCTTCTCTTTAACACCCAGACACAGAACAAACAACAATTACGTCACATAATTCATTGCTAGTCAATGCTACCATAAAGTCAAAAACTTTAGAATTCATATAGAAATGACTTGGGAACGTCAATAATAATCAAAACAAGGTCACGCGTACATATCGCTAAGTTTGACGCCTGTTCAAACTCTATCCGACCCTCCATGGGGAAGAACAAACAAGAAACACCTAACCCTCGCATCTCACAACAAGGCACACGTCCTTATATTTTGTAGCAAACCGTCTCGTTATGTATTCCGTCAGTGAATGCTGAACAGTTTGTTTGTATCCGTTATGATACCGATCGTATTATACATCTTTCCGATTCATTCGGAGCGTTCACTCAAATAATATTGTATGTTTCATCGGTGATAAAATATTCGTCGTTTTATTATGATGAATTTGTCAGCATAAACTACTTTGTTATTTTATTTAAATAACAAAAGAAATAACAAAATAGTATTACCCGACTTCTTTTTTATTTTTGTGTTGCTTTGCAGTTAAACAAACTTTTAGCTGTGAACTGTTTTCTTCAGTGGAAGACGCAACTACTTTTCCTACAGCCTCCCACTGGGGGAAACCAGGTGTTGGACAAAAGAAATAAACCTTACTTTATTTATCTACGGTTTTTTCATTAAAACTTTGTATTATTCTGGTTGTATTTTAGATTTTAAAACGACACTTTTACAGGTACCTAAGAACCGTACGTAGCTTGGGAGCTTAAAAAAAATACATTAAGATGTACGGGTCTTCATCGAATAGTTAACTGGCCTTATAGCTCAGTCGGTAGTAACTTTGCCTTTTGCGCTGTAAGTTGTGGGTTAGAGTCCCACCCAGGGCAAACATTTGTGTGAAAAACATAGATGATTGTTCTGTGTCTGGGAGGTAATATGTATGTTTTTACAAAAAAGTATAGAAGTATTTTATGGTCTATTTAATTTTTTGATGTGAAACATCTATAGCCGCACGTAAAACCGATTTCTGGCTTGGCGACGCGTCGCCACGGCATGAGCGCTGATTGGTCCGTTCAAGGTTACGACAAATCATAAACATTATTAGTGATGGGGTACTTAGTTTCTTACAAAATAATGTCGATGTTTCACATTTTTTTTATGTATATGTGTGTTCTTGTCATGTGCAACACAGATAAATCTCAATGGTACTAGGGGTATGGAAAGCGTTTGTTTGTTCGTATGATATAGCTAAATCTCAAACTTCCTTCCAAGTTTATTTCAACTGTACTCAAATATCAAACTTGAAAGTGGCATTGATAAACTTTCTATAACGATACTTAAATAAATTAACGTTTGTCTTTTCTAACGACTGAATCCAACTGAACATACAAAACACTATTTATTACTCAGCAGTCTGCTACCCGCTATTTAATTTGAAAGAAAGAATGAAAGAAAGAAAAATATTTTTATTGCTGCACTAAGCTTACAACATAAAAACAATAGACGTAACAAGTAAGTTAGCGAGGTTACTCGGTGGAGGACCTCCGGTGGTACGGACACACGGTAGACCGCCTGGTGAAGGCGATCAACGGGTCCTAGGACTGCGCGAAGCCAGGCTGGCTGTATGTTAGGCACTGTGCTTCTGGCTGAATTCTCCAACCACCGACCATATTGCGCTGTTTGTGAGACCGGGACTTAGAGCAGCTCCCAGATCTAATAGACTGCTGTACTGTGTAGAAACGGACTCCCCAAGTACGTAATAAATTTTATTCATTAAAATTAATTTGATGTTACGTGCTAACCAACAAGCGGGCCATCTGATGGCATGTGATCGCTGTCGCTCATGGACATTTGCAACACCATAAGCGCGCTTATTTAAATGTTAACCATCCTATACTAAGCGCCTGACTAATATTATCAGATATACGTTCCACAAATTGCCAATCAAGCCAGACTTAATTTTTAGCAAACGAACCCCCAGACAGCAATCGCAGCACTCAATGTTAGCTCAAAGTTAGTTAATCCGACCGCCGAGTGATCATCTCTTAATCGTATGCGAATGCCTAATGCTGAGGATGCATAATTGTTGGAATTATGCGCCTGAATTGCAGAGGTAGCGCGATTCGATATAAATATAAGGGACGAACTCGGACGTTATTTATTCGGGTAATCTTAGTTGTTCTTGCGTTAGATTTCAGATTAGACTGGCCATCCATTTGATCGGCCAACGTTGCTACCTAGATTTTCTAGACTAGTTAGTCTTTTTAGATTGGCCTCACAGCTCAGTAGGTAGTACTGCCTTCTGCGTTCGATTCCCATCCAGGACAAATATTTGTATGACGAATATAAATATTTGTTCTGTAACTGCGTGTCAATATGTATTATATTTATGTATTTGCAAAAAATTATATAAAAATGTAATCAGTTGTCTGGTTCCTATGATACAAGCTATGCTTAGCTTACTTTGGGGCTAGATGGCGCCAAATGTCCACCAATATTTATTTATTATTTATTTACTACCAATTGAGCTGTGAGGCCTGTCAAGTTATTTCAGTAATTGTTTACAAGATATTTCGTACCCTGTTCTTTGCAGGGCAACCAACCAACCCTGCTGCACCCTTTCTAGACGTGGGCAAAGACAAAGTTAAATCCCCGTTTAACTTAGTCTTTCCCCGCGTCTATACTTACTTATTTTTGTTATGTGAATAAGTTACATAGCGAGTAGATGGCCCACCTCGCGATACGTGGTAACCTCTTCATATATCTAACCATTACGACATGGAGTCCGCTACATAAGTAGGTACAAGACTCAAGTCGTATCCTATGCGCTCGTAAATCTGAGACGTTAAGTTGAAATGACTCAAGTGCCTGTAATTTCACTGGCATATATCTAAGATAATTTATGTGAGCGACTAAGGAAGTCGCAATGCATTTATAGTCATTATCATGTATTCGCGGGATTTGTTAATAGCTTTCATAAACAAAAGCGATTCCGACGGAGTGCCGGTCAGACGCACAATAGCCGTATTTGCATTTTACCAGATCGGCCAATCTGCATTGCAAACATAACTGGTGTGTTCCCGACCGAACCCGAACGATAAATTGACACGTCCATACAGATATTATAGGACACACATACATATACCAAAACATATTTTTTTACAATTTTTGTCTGTCTGTCTGTCTGTTTGTTCCGGCTAATCTCTAAAATGGCTAGACTGATTTTGACGGGACTTTCATTGGCAGACAGCTGATGTAACAAGGAGTAACTTAGGCTACTTTTCCGAGGGGTAAAATAGGGGTGCGTGATAAAACCGAATTCCACACGGACGAAATCGCGGGTAACAGCTAGTCTACCATAAAGATAGCAGATACAATGTCGGTGTCTAAGTTGACGATAAAACGAACATTTTACAGGGTCGGGCTAAGAACAAACGACATTGGCTTTGGCATGCAAACTTATACAAAAATACCCTTACAATCCTCTCAACTAATTTTAGACCCTATCTCTTTTGTAATACTGCTCAAAATAAACATATTAGAACTGCATTGGAATGGGCTGGCTTTGACATATCCAAATGACATGAGCAAACAATTGTCCAAACATAGTGATCGCTCGTTTAGGAATTTGTTGAATGTGATGCGATTATCTTTCCATACGAGAGGGGGGTATTCCCCTGGAAGGGCAGGGGGTAAGGGGGTGTTGTGTATTGCACATGTAACAATCAGCTGATGGACTGCTGGAGTAGATCAGATATTATCTCTATTGTATGTAACTAGCCAACCGTCTCCTCTTTGCCCGCGTTTGAATTTAGCTAGATGATCTCTTTATATTAATAATAATAATAATGGTGGACATTTCACACAGCGCCATCTAGCCCCAAAGTAAGCTAATCATAGCTCGTATCATGGGAACCAGACAACTGATATAAAATGATGTAAGGATGTAAATCTTATAGCATCGTGCCCGACCCCGTAAGATATACAGGAACATTAAAATTGACTCAAGACGATTTTTTTCTAGTGAAAATTGTTCTTTTACACACTCTTTGCACACTCATAGTAGAGGTAATATCTCATATCAAATATGAAAGTTTATTAATATCACCGACACACCACACCTTTATTGATATATTGGAATCTCTTTAGTAGACACACCCACACTTCAAATAAAGCAACTTGCCTTATTATCCATAATTAATAAAGGAGTCTACATATTTTACCTAATAATTAATCCTTTCAACTTTATTATAATTAAATCTCGTCCCAGGAGAGGGGCGCACGTGAGCAAACCTGATCAAATTAGTAATATTAATAATGTTTGGATTGCTTTGCGGGTACGCCCAAGTCATGGCGACACAGGATTGCACGCCCGCGCCGCGCCCGCCGCCTCGCTACCCGTTATGGTGTTAAAACTTCATGAATTCGTGAAAACAATGGTTAAGTTATTAATAGAATGTATGCTAAGTCTAACCGTGGAAGTACTTCCACTACACATATTTATATAACCAATATTAGACCGGTTTTGGTCTTTTTATTAGTTTATTTTAGTTGGTAGTAAACTGCCTTCTGCGCTTCAGGTCGTGGGTTTGATTCCCACCCAGGACATACGTTTGTGTAATGAAAATAGATTTTCTGTGTCTGGGTGTTAATATGTATGAGATGTATGTACGAAATAAGTATATGAGTATTATGTCAGTTATTTGGTTCCCAAGCTATTTTTTTATGTCATATTAGTGCCCGAACGAGCTGCCGGCCCACCTGATCTATCTATTCGAGTCACTGGTTCTCTCGAACCAGTGTAGCCACCTGATGTTAAGTGGTAACCGCCGCCCATAAACTACAGCAATACAAGCTATGCTTAGCTTACTTTGGGGCTAGATGGCGCTGTGTGAAATGTCTTACAATATTTTTTGGCTGGCACTGCTACCAAGTGAAGCATGATATCCAACAGCTCACAAAAAACCGCTAGATGTCGCTAATCTAAGCTGAGCCCACGTATCCACCTACAAATCTTCCATTATTTTAATTCTAATACACTTGAGGCCACTATCACGTACACAAAATGTATTGTATTGTCCCGTATTACATAGGCGAGTTTGCAATGTAAATTGGTTTCAGCATGCAAATACAATGCAGCGTCCGCTCTTGGACAAAAACATGGCAAATTGAATTTTCATAGATACGGCCTCGGTCTGGCGAACGTTTTATAATAACCCGTTAATTCTGCGTTTATAATGTGAGTGCACGTCAGTGTACGAGGTTAATTTGATTTGCAATCTCAAGTTTATGTTGCTGATTCAATATCAATTATAATTTACTAATTGCAAATAACTAATTGCGGGGGTATTCGGTTTCCTCGAGTTAATTTTTCAGTATTATTTTTAATGTGAGCGCAAAGTTTTTAAGCTATTGCATAGCTTCTATCGCGGGCTTTGAGCGTGGAGACCTAATCCAGAAATTCCGTAACGAAAAAACCTAACACCCCCCACTCCGACCGGCACAGCGGTGATACTTTTAGATAGATAGATAAGACGTTTATTTGTTTCCACAATCACACACGTACATTTAGTTGATTATAAAGAATAAAAGGAAAAAAGAAAAACATAATAAATATACACCTAACTTATACTAACATAACAAAAAAGACCATTAATATAGTTGCCTCCGAGACCGTAAAGTACATGTGTGTTGCAGATAAACAAATGGGTCATAGCTCAGCGAATAATATTGCTCAGGGAGCAAACACTGATTTTCAGCTACTACCCGCGAGGTGACGAGACGAAATGAGTGCTATACATAACGATTGCTCAATGTATTCAGTTGATGGACTCCAAAATATACATCTGTTGGGTGTTTTAAACAATAATTGTGTAACAAAATTTGTTGTGTGTGCATGTGCATGTATGTGTATGTGTGTGTGTCTGTGTATGTGTGTATTACATAGATGAGCGAACGTGAAAAAATGGGCAAATAGGCAAATTACAAACGGCAGACGAATTTATTATTAGTACACTGTTTTTGCTTATTTAGAAGATGTGTTTTGAGTTTTGATTTAAAATTAAATTTTGTGTATAGGTTTCTTATTGGTGGCGGGATATTATTCCAGCACTTCGTTGCTAAATATCTGAAACTACCCGCAAATGCTTTTTTTTAGTTCCATCTATCGATAAATACCAGAACTTTTAATGACTTTTTGAAATATCACGCGCAATAGCTTTACCGCGGCAGTCTCCGAGTGCCACACGTCTTTTTTTATATATTAGTGTTCATTTCACACAGCGCCATCTAGCCCCAAAGTAAACTAATAATAGCTTGTATTATGGGAACCTGAGAACTGATATTAATATATCTATGTTACATTTATGACAACATAGCCTACTAATATATATTATACTACCTACTAATATTATAAACGTGAAAGTTTGTATGAATGTTTGTTGCTCTTTCACGCTCAAACGGCTGAATGGAGTTGGATGAAATTTGGTACCAAGATAGCTTATAGCCTGGATTAACACATAGGCTACTTTGATCCCGAAAAAGTGCAGTGTTCCCGTGGGATTACTTATTAACCGCGGGGCGCAGCTAGTAATACATAATATGTATCATATGATTATGTACATTACAGGATCGCATGCCACACGTTGAGACGGAATGGCACGCAGCGGCCCGCAACCATACCCGCTTTTGTCACGCAACTCAACCGCACTCGGACCCCATCTGTTATCGCTCTTGAGTATGACGCCTCACAAAGATAGAGTTACCGATAGAGTGGACACACAGGAAACCAAGTTTTAACGCAGACAGCAAAAAAAGGCCTCACAGCTCAATTGGTAGTAACTTTGCCTTTTGTGCCGTAGATCGTGGGTTTGATTCTCACCCAGTACAAACATTTGTGTACGAATGTAGATGTTTTTTCGGTGTCTGGGTGTTAATATGTATGTATTAACAAAAAAAGTATATATGTATCGGTTGTCTGTTTCCCATAGTACAATCTACGCTTAGTTTGGGGCTAGATGACGCTGTGTGAATTGTCTACCAATATTATTACTATTATTACGTACCGTTTGTATCAGAACCACGCCACCTACTTCACTCTTGGACATATTTAGAGGACCGTAATAAAAAAGAGACAACTACCTTAAAATCTGTTTAGTCAAATCACTAGCTTATGCCTCCAACTTCATCCAAATTAAAGTAAAATCTTCATGTATATATGTATGTATGTATGTGTGTATGCAATACACGTAATTCGTTTTTTTCAGTAACTCTTTTCCATTTTGTTTAGGTTCTCATCGAAACCCTGTTTGTGCCTCTATGCATCTTGTAACGAAGGCCTCCCCAACTTCTTCCACTTTCCTCCATCTTTGGCTATTGTTGTCCACACTCCACCATGTTTTCGAAGATAACAGTTAATTGATGGTTGTCTGTATTTAAATCCAGAATACCTACGGATTTAAACTCGGTATCTGAACATCATGACCATCACACTCTCCACAAGTGCAGATTTTGTCTAACCACCCTAATTTCATTTCGATGTTCATTCTGTTCATGTATCGGACTACTCTTTGGCCGCCAGCATCTGCCAGCCACCCGATTATTGCCGGTCGTAAGTGCCCCGTTAAAATATTACCCTGGATTAGAGAAGCGTGTCGAACATTACACGATATTACTTGTAATTCCCTCGTGTCTCGAGCCTCTGGAGTATCTGTTTTTGTTCAGTACTTGACCGGTAGTCAAGTACTATCTAGCGAACATTGATATACACTGATTATTTATAAAGACACTCAACTTGGTGTTGTTATTAGGAAAACAGCAATGTACGAGTGGTCCGAATGCCGCGCAAATATACGGACTGAAAAATTTAACAGTAGAATAAATAAATAAATAAATATTGGTGGACTTTTCAAACAGCGCCATCTAGCCCCAAAGTAAGCTAATAAATAGCTTGTATCATGAGAACCAGACAACTGTTACAACACTTATTTGTAAATACATACTTATACACACAAACACTTAGGTATGTTTGTCACACAAACGTTTGTCCTGGGTGGGAATCGAACCCACGACTTACAGTACAGCGCAAAAGGCGGGTAGTAACCCTGCCTTCTATCTCAAGGATTGGTAGTAACCAACTGAGCAGAGTCCAGTCCTTGAGAAATTGAGAATCCTTGAGACATAATGATATACATGATATTATTAGTATGAAAATCTGTCATTGGTTATTCCATATAGGAAATCGTCAAGTCCAACATACTGTTAAAAGTGTCATGTATTTTATAATAATGAGAAAAAATTACTATGAACGACTGTGAATTTTATAGTAACTCGAAAAATACCTCTATAGAAATAAACGGTAGATTACTGCGTCTTCAATAGTCCCCTAATACACACGTCCAAATGTAATTGAATATTTGTAGTGAATTTATGGTTTTGCGCAATTTTTATGGCCTTCTGTGGTTAACGTGTCTGCTGCCAACGATTATGAGCGGTTGTACCTATGGTGTCACCCTTGTTCGTGGTGCGGGGTGGGGGTTGGGGGTTGGGGGGTGACGCTACGATTAGGGTTTTATATAGAGCTGAGCAGTGGGACTTTGTATAATTGGAATACATATAGATGGTAACTGATAAACTACAAATTAAACTACTATAATTATTACTTGTTTTGCTTTTTACGGGTGAGGTTGCCACTTAATACATAGTGGGCCGTCAGCTCGTTTCGGAACTTTATCACATAAAAAAACAGCTAGCCGAGTTGTTCGCCAGGCTGCATCGTCGGATTCGATTTGTAGAAAACTTCATCTACACAAATTTAACTAGCTCTAATTCCTGTTATTTCAAACTGGAACACAGCAGACATTGAGATATTGACTCGCGAACCCTCCAACCTGATGCAGATATATAGCAGTAATCTCAGTAACGTTCATTCCGATTCCTACACTCCATCACAGAAATTGCTACGCTTCCAACTCGGAACGAAATCATAAAACAATATTTTCATTGCATCATCTCTGCATGAATCCAGCGAAGACCTTCCCTTGTAGCATTGCATCTCGACGTTATAAAGAGGGAAGGAAAGAAATGCAGGGTTATCAAATTGATATTAAATTATAGAGGGAACTCGTTGTGAATGCGAGGTATCTAAAATACATAGAGGGGTAATACATATCTGATCAGGTTTTTTTTTAATGTGATATATGTGACGGAACGAGCATAAGGCCCACCTCATGTTAAGTGGTAGATAGAGTTAGACATACAGAGTTTCAAGAGGTTTTTGGATAGATTTTTAACGGGTATTTTAGACAGCGATTTTCCCTGTGAAGACTGCATTTACGCTGCCAAATTGTTGATTCATTATTTTATCTATAATTGACGATTTGACTAAATATGCGAATGCGCTTGTACGAGTTAGACATGTGTCTTGTGTTCAATCATACGAGGTACGTAAACAGGCTTATACGAGCCACAAATACGTCAGATATATTAACATTATATATGTAATAATATAATAATAACACTCTTAAAATACACAAATGTCGCATGCCGTTGACAAGGCAAGGCGCTGTTCTTATTTCACGCGCAAACGGCCCGAGAGCGGCGAATTTATGCACGTACGCGCATCTACGCGTTTCTAGCTCTGTGTTTATTGTAGCGTTAGAAAATAAAATAAGCTTTTATTAATTTAGTGAATATGGAATAAGTTATAGAGAGTTTTAATCTCATAGTTTTAGTGAGACATTTCTGTCACATTTAACAAAAAAAATTAAAACCTTATCTTCATGTGACACCAGAGACTGCGTAGTATTTCAAATTGATAGTATTTCTACTGTCAAACAAGGAGTTTCGGGTTTGATTCTCGACTGAGGTCAGTATTAGTGCATGGTCATTTTCATTATATCACACATTTGTACATGAGTCAACATATAATAGACGAAAACTTTATCTCCACTGCGTTCTTAAACAGCTTTAAGACGTTAATTATTCAATTTAAAAATTACCTACTAGATTACGCATACTTGTAACTAAGTCTTGTAACTGTTCAAATACCATCCGTCTATTCATGGGGAATCTGTAAAAATAATGTATAAAACTGCCACCTGCTTCTCTTTGTGTCTCCAGTTACTTCTAAGCCGCGCAAATAATTTTGATATGGTTTTCATGATTACAAAGAGCGGTAAACGGTGAAGGTTTGTGTATATAATTTGTAAATATTTTACACAAGGTAGCTGAACTACGACGGTATTTCTTCGAAAAACCGTTACCTAATACTTTCTTGTTAAGCGCTTTTCTCATTTCCTTTATAAACAAATTGCACCCGTGCGAAGCCGGGGTGGGTCGCTAGTAATTCTACTGTGTCGCCATTTTGTGCATTTGATATTTCTGTCTTTTTCTGTAACTGTCATTTCTAGCAGATTTCACGGTTCCGTTTCCGTCGCGATATAACACTGGATAACACTGGGTGGTGCTCCTCTTAAACTGGTATCTGAATTTAAGTACTTGGGACATTGGGTCACCGCATCGCAAATAGACGATGTGGACCTAGAGAGGGAACGTAGGGCACTGTCAGTCAGGAGTAATATGTTGATCCGTAGGTTTGCGAAGTGTTCTAAAATCGTTAAGATCACTTTGTTTCGGGCATATTGCCAATCTTTTTATACTTGCAGCCTATGGATCAATTATACTCAAAAGGCGTACAGTGCCCTGCGGGTCCAATATAATAATGCGTTTAGGGCGCTGATAGGGCTTCCACGACACTGCAGCGCATCAGGAATGTTCGCTGAGGCACGTATAGATGGCTTTCACGCCATCATGCGTAAACGTGTCGCCTCTCTGATGCAGCGGGTTCGGGGCAGCGCTAACAGCGTTCTGAAGACTGTGGCAGACAGGATGACTGGTCCAATTTGGACTCACTGGATCCAGCTCCATGTGAGGTACACCTAGTTTAAGTTTTTAATTTAAGATTTTTATATTTTGATTTTATTTTTGTTTTGTAATAATAATAATGTAATTTTGATTTAATTTTAGTGTAATATGAATTAAATGTTCGAAATAAAATGATTAATAATAATAATAATAATAAACAAGAGTAAACAGCATGCAAGTGACGTCACGATGCGGTTCCCATTTCACGCACAAACGGCCCGAGCGCGCGGGATTTATGCACGTCCGCTCCTCTGCGCCTTTCTAGTTCTATGTTTATTTTTTTCATTCACACATCAGTTCAATATGAAATTATATCAGATGACGAAAAACGAAAACAAAGCTTTGAAGTGATTTAGTCTAAAAGCTTTTGAGGCATTTCAAAGCTACATTTGAAAACAAATAGGTATTAAGTTGAAACTATCCATAGTGCATATAAATTTATAATATTAGGTAGTGAGTCTAGTGAGTCTCCAGTCTGAAATATCCGACATTAAGGTTGGCCATCAGGGTCCTGTAATAAGGCCCTAGACTGCTAACAAATTCTGTAGTTTCGACGTTCACCATAGTTAGTTGATTTTGCTCATTTAACCGATCGTTTCGTCAGTATCTGTCACCGTTGATGAACTGTCAGTTTGACATTTATAATACTGTCAAATTTTAGTTTGACATTTGAAACTGATTTCAATCAGTATAACCTTTTATATAGATTAAAACTGCAAGCTATACGGGGCAATAAAGGCGGCTTTTACCAACTATCAGCAAATCACACGAATTCGTAACTTCCTCATTCTACCGTGCGGCGATCAAACTTTATATTTCCGCAAATACCATTACGTAGGTATTATCAAATAGATCTCCAAGTCTAACTGAACCCAAACACGGCTCCGACATATTGATACAGTTATAGACATCTCAATGGTTTGGCGAAACTTTACTATCTAACATCGTAGACTTGGAAAATATGCCGCCAAAGACAATATTTTCGCTTATCTTCGGTAATTTATGCGCAAACTTGTCGAAACTTGCTCACTTAGCGACGATCGGGGGTTCAGTTCGACAAAATTACATACACTTTTGGGTTGCGGGTTGGCAGCATTGTTTTGTGATTCGAGTTGTGGGGATGGGGACTACGGTTTGAGATGTTGGCACTTCTGAATTATCGCTCCTACTCACGCCTTTGAATTTATTCAAAGCTAGACTCCGCAGAGTTCCGGTTCGTATGGTATATGAACTGAAGAATGGAATTGGTTCACGGTATCTTCCATTGTCGAATCTATACAGTATGGGCTATAGGCAATACACAAAACTTTATTCCGCTGAATTTTTAAGGGGTAAAATAAAGAAAATCTACTACTAATGAGGCTAGCGTAACGCTTCGTTAGGTCTTGGCGCTATATTTTTAACTTGAGGGTAGTAGCCGCCAGCTGGTCATTCGCCCTACAACTCGCCTTGGTTCTTCACAAAGTTTTTGTTTCACTGGAATCTCGAACTCATTGTGGAATTCGAACCCACGACCAGCAGATCTTGTATATCGTTTATTGCCACTATCACTTCAAACTATTAGCATTATAGTCGTATGACTATAACTTAAAAATACATGTTCTAATCTGAAACTCATCATCATCACCGTTTTAAACATTTCAAGTCCGCATCCTTTGCATTCATAACGTGGAACATGGTTACAAACCGCGTAATATACATAGAAGAGCGTCGCGACAAGTGAAAAACTACAGCATTTCCCATGTTAAAACAGACCATAACTCTGGGAGCGGTCGGGTTCGCATTTCCGTGAAGAGATGAGCGCGCCGTGTCTAAGCGATTTATATGCCCCTGGCGGAAATTGACTCGAAAGCTCACGACTGCATGATATTAAATTTTATTAATAAATAGGGCCTTTATCATATTGTAATACATTATCTTCAATTGGACCTATTCTACAATTATAATATTTTTCTAATTTATCTTTAAACAATGTTGCTCGAGCTATGTAATGCTAGCTGTAATGCTAGCGCACCGTAAAATTTTTTTTTTTTTGTGTTTCGTGAATTGACAAAATTGACGAAAATTCCGCCATGTCTGGCGATGTCGTCTCGACAAGCCTAGCGTGGCGGCAATGGTAAATCGTAAAAAAAAACATCAAAATATCTTATTTTAAGTCACTGTTAGGTAAGTCCTGAAATAATAGTTGTTGAAATTAATAAATAGATAAAAATATCCAAATAAAAAAAAAATATCTAGGACATGGTTCTTCTTTATCTTTTCCTACACCATTTTCACAACTATTTTTTATCAAAAATACTTTGTTCTCCATTATATCTTATTATTTATTATTATTATTATATCTGAATCAGCGATCTCTATATTAAAACGCAGATAAACGCAGATCTGGCCAATAGGCTGCAAAGTTCCTCTTTGTACATAATATTGTTGTACATTTGAACTCTTTGTAGTGTTCTGAAATTCAAAAACATTTTCTCCATCAATTTTGTGCAAACGACGCATATCAATCAAGCAATAATTCCACACCAAAACTATAACCGAAAACTCCCGACGTTTATCGAATATGACAGATACGTTCTGGCCCCGCCCCTAAACGGCCCTATTCCGAGAAAAAATCATTTGCCAGAATCGAAAGTCGATCGTCAAAAGCTCCAAGTCGTTTAGTATAATATAAAATGGATCCCATTCGCGCTGAATCGTCAGCGGACGTTGACAAACAGTTGGGATGAAAAAGATGTATTTTTCCTCGATAAAATTCGGTGTGACGTTGACTATAAATTTATGTTCCAACAGCAGACTGAGGTGATTTTCTCGTTAATAAGACTTTTATTCAAAGTCATTTTACAGTGGATTTTGGATTGTGCTGAGTTTTCACCGATAAGCTAGCATATAGATAGATTCTTATTCTTCTTCTTAATTGATGGCTACAGTAGCATATAGATTATTATAAAGTTGATTGACGATTAAGGGTGATCAGATTTGATGCTTTTTATTTAATTATAATATATTTTTTTTGTTACAAACCTCATTACATAGTAGCACTTAAATAGGTAACACAGTATTTGAATACTTAAACTGAATCAGTGAATAACAATCCATTTCCAAGCCACTTCCAGTATTCTATGAAAGTAAAGTTTTTGACTTGGAGTTCATCGATTTCTATTTAACTGATGGATTTGCATATTACAACGTATGCCCTTGATTTTGGACGATTGTGTATGTATAGTATGATTTGCGCTTACAAACAGCGCATTTTCAAGTTGAAAGTTGGGGTGTGCACAATTTCCCACCGCGATCCCCCAAACGTGGTCACCCTAATTCACTATTTGAACGTAGAAATGTCGAACAAAATTTATGGCCCTAGTATGAAAATAATCGCTAAATTAAACGACAATTTGTCGCGTGAGGGTGCATAATTTATACGTTTATATTTTGAATGAACATCTTTAAACATGAGAAGTGGACAATATTGCAATTATATTTGTTAAAATATATTATAAAAGTGATTTGTTATTTCAACTCAAATAAAGTGACCCCGAATTTCAATCCCGAGGTCGCTGGTTCAAAAAGTTGTGGGTTAATTAGTTTACACGGTAAAAATCATGTACTATATCATGTTCTCAAAAAAAACCTCCAGTGAGTATTTTTGCTTGAAAAATTGTGTATGCCATACTAGGATCTATTAAAATATTCAAAGTCAAAATCAAAAACTTTATTTTCATAGAATTCATAAAGAAATGGCTAGGAAACGTCAATAATAAATACGGTCACGCGTACTTATCGCTAAGTTTAACGTCTATTCAAACCCTATCCGACCCTCCATGGAGAAGAACAAACAAGAAACCCTAAAGGAGCGCTTTCGAGAGCACGATCGAATCGTGCTCTCGAAAGCGATCCTCGTTTAGGGTTTTAGGGAATACTCAAAACCCCGTATTACAAGCGTACACGACATGAAAGAGTACAAAATTAAAATGCTTCGGCCTTGTAATGCCTGATATTTTGTGATGAAACAATGAATGAATTGGTCCTTCTCTATTTTTACATCGCTGCGAAAAATATCATGTAATATACCGAAATACATTGTCCACTAAATTATACCAGAAACAATGTCCGTACACTGGCTGGCGTGTGAATGGTCTGCAATTTCAATTTACGAGAGACGATGCTATAAAATCGGTACGTGATCGCTTGAGACAAATAAGTGGGGCGCTTATGTGTATTAGTTGTATTACACGACAGTGTAAGAATTTGACGGGACACATGATTAGATTTAAATTTTTCAAGGAGTTCTTGTGTTGTGCTGAGTGTAAATCACCATTTCAGATTGAATCTTAAGATTTCATTGTGTATTTTTGGCTCGTAAAACGGAAGAAGGTCCTACATATATTTTTCAAGTGCGTATGTGAATAAACTGCCGTCTTGTCTCACCATATACCCACCAGACTCCGAAGTAAGTAAAAAAAAGTAATTAGTATTTAGTTGTTTCTACTAATACGAACCACATTTGATATCTGTCAAAGTAATTATTAATACTACTAATTACTAATATGCCCTTGTCACCGGCGCCCGACCCTGCGTGGTGGAAAGATTTAAGTGCGCATCAGAAACTCCTTTCGTGCGCTTAACACGTGTCTTCGATTTTTCAGTTTTACGACAGTTTGCATACAATATTCTCCTTCACTTTTCAGAATACAATACCAAGTACTTCGAAAATACTCATTGCTCCTCAAAAAAAGAAGTAGCACGCATAATGAGTAACACTTAAACAGCTATAAAACTGCGACCCCTAAGACCTTCAATAAAATGACCCCACAGCGACCATAACTCTTATGCAGGGGCTGCAAGGGGAGGCACTTGAACGCAAATTGTATTTGAAATGGCGTTATTATTGAGAGAAATTGTGCACTTGCCTCCTGAGCTGTGATGGTTTTACGGTTAGCAATTTGGCAATGAAGAAATATGCCCACCGCGTATGTATCAATTCACAGACTAAAATTGATGTGTCTTTACATACAACCTATCATAAATACAGTCGCTAAATCATCCCACTTAGAATTATAAATACGAACGCACGTATTTGATTAAAGGAATAAATTACTATTAGCGATAAGACCGCCCATTGTATTGCCTATTGCCTTAGCTTAAATAATAATCTTCACGAAATTTTCATTTATAGTAGTCAATAAGGTATTATCTATCTATCTTTTTATGTCATAAAGTTAATCAGAACGAGCAAATGCTGCCAGCAAGCAGTAATGCCTTCGCGTTACTGTGTTCTGGTTTGAAAGGTGTGGTTGCCGGTGAAATTACAGACACTTGAGATTCCACTTTCACGTCTAGAGTTACGGGCGACTTGCGACTTTGGGTCTTGGCGTACCTGAGAAGGGGAGAACCCAAGTTGTTGCTTGTTATGGGCAGAGGTTACTTAGGTCACTTAACACCAGGTGGGCCATGTGCTCGTTCCGAAGATTTATTACATAAATAAAATGATTGACTAAAATATTATATTACGAGTAAGCTACATCCTGCTAAGAAGTATCAAACAAAAGCTCTTAAATAACTTGAATACTCTAAATATATATAATAGTCAGGGAACTATATGCGAAACAAGCAGATGTTGTCAACAATTTGAGATAATCGTTTTCGTAAATAAGTAGCTGTCAGAACTCAATTAGGGTTCGTTGTAACAGTTCTTAGGGTTCCGCGTACAAACTGCCTCCGGGGCGGGCGCGGGCGGGCGCGGGCGGTATGGGAAGGCAACTTTGCTAAACATCTGTTGTTATTTATGAGTTATTTTATCGGCGATCGCGGTATTTTGCATAACATTTTAGTTTGTTAGTGTAATAAATTATTCATTTAACATATACAATAAACTAAGGGTGTAAAAAAATTTCTACTGCTACGAGTACCAATATTAACTTCTACGAATCTAAACCAATTCCCCATTTTCATTCATGCCTCGATTTCGATAGTAGCGCATAAATTACGTATATATAATAATAAAATTACATATTACTTTCAACATGTGTTTTTTAATTGAGTTACTCCCCATAGAACGTGTCACGCTGAAAATTATACAAAATTACCCTTTTCAAAAACCATCAAAAGGCGTTCAATATGCAAAATAAAAAATTTACATAAAGTAGAAACATCTGTCAACTTCTTTCAACACAGTTGCTATTAAAAAACCATGAAAATGAGTCCAAATTTAACGAAGAAATGTGGAAATACGAAACCTCGATTATGACAATAATCATTTAAATATTTAGTTTAGTAAGTGTACACTTCATATCAATGACAAGCGTTTTCTATTCTCAAAGGTTTGCTGGAAGCCTTCTTAGAGTTAAACTCACCTTTAGATATGCTGCATGTATGATAGTTTTGTGCAAAATTTAGAGTGCCTCAATAAAGAATAAAGACTTTATTCTTGGCTTAAATTGCACTTGTCTCTTTCGTTTGGAAGTATGATTAGTCTGGGTTCAGTGTTAAATATAGGAATGGCTAGTAAAATACGTATTTCTTAAATTTTTCGGCTGCCACCTTTTCTCTCGAATAACTTAACGATTTTGTTATGTATAGGCACTTCTTTTAAGTTGCCGATGAGCCACAAATCTCGTCTGTAAAGATGAAGAAGTCGTTTCCCATGTTACTGTACTTAACAGCCAAGAAAACATCGGGTAAGTAACTTGTTAAAGTGTTCAGGATGAGATTGGTAAGTTACAATTTGATTTTGAAGTTAACATTGACACTAATGCAAAACAGTGTTCTTCAAAACTTGTTTTAATAGAAAAATAAACATGTTTATATTGTGTGGTCAGTGTTACTAAAAAAAAATTTTTTTCATGCTTCCATACTTACTACATTATCATTCATTTTCAAAATAAAAGTAATTAACAAAAACTCAATATCCTTTTCTGACGCTAACTTTACTTACTGATAAATAAATATCTACAGGTTTAGAAGGCGTAATTAAGTTACAAAATTCATTAATTTCTATTTTGATTACTTAATTAACCCTTTTCATCAAAAATGATTCTTTACAATGTCCCCCCTTCCCGTTCGCATCACACGATGTTCACTTAATAAGTTCTGGAAACTTCCGAATGAAGGGTCCCATTCATTTATTTTCTATAAAAGTAAGTAATCTATAGAAGTTTGCTGACCAAAATAAATTGATTTTATTCAGATATTTCTAAAGGTTTCTTGAGATTGCGGTCGGGAATGGAAAATTATTGGAAAGATGTGTGTGGGTATCTAGATAGAATATTTGAGATTCAAGTGACACCTTTATAGATTTGTAGTCTAGATTTACATCTAACAAAACTGAAATGGAAAATACAATGTTACTAAACGTTCTTCAGCGCACAAGTTATTGAATATTCAATCAAAAACTTAGACCACATTTTGTTTCATTAATTATTTTTTATCCTAATTATCAGCACCCTTATTCTGCTAGACGTAGCTTCACCCAGTAAGCACCACCCTATCCGACCCTCCATGGCGAAGAACTGACAAGAAACCTTCCTTTAGGAAAGATTACTTTTTTTCGCAAGCATGATCCTTTTAACAATCTGAGTACTTTATCTATGTTACATTTATTACTACATAAAATACTGAAATAAGATATAACAGGATATTTTGTGAGTCGTTGAGCAGAGCGACATCAGACCATGGGGATTTATCATTTAAATAATAATTTACATTGTAAAAAGCTTTATTGTTTTCCTCTCACAATGCTTTCCTTCGGTATTGCGCACATATTATTTTCAACTGGAAAACTCATGTGTTCTCCTCGGATTTGAACCGGCGATCACTAGGCCACATTTTCACCCTCGAACCCATTTATCAAGTTATGGCTTGTTTCCTTCTTGTAGGACAGTCCTATAATGCGACGGCTAAGACAAAACATATAACAACAAAATTACTAAATAGCCTTTTTAAGTTTTAATTTAATTTGTTTAATAAAAGAAAGAAGTCTAGTACAAAAGATTTCATATAAATCCTCTCACGAAAATTTAAAGGCATTTTATGGGTCACTTCTTTTATTCTAAGTTGGTTCTAAATAAATTGTAATTGAAAAGTTACCCCGCGTAGATGTAATGTGATTTACGAAGACTGACTGTTTTTACAATGACTTTGAATGAGTATTGTAATTTATTTTATTACTTCATCACTTTAATAATAAATTTAGACTAAAAAGCTCTAAACAGACTTTTTTAACTAAGGGTTGCGTTTGGCTAAATGTTTAGTGATAATGATAAATAAATAAATATATATAAAATATTTGTGGATCAGCGAAATCTAACTGCAAGTTAAACATAGCTTGTACTATGAGATATAGATAAGTTTGAATACATATTTAATACATTAAACATAGAATATAAGAAAATAGTAAGTACATTCATGACTAGACAGTTGTGCACCTTATTTATTATAAGTTAATTTTTAGTTATGTTGTTCATCTATGAGCATAAATATATTCTATTCTATTCAAACATCTATTCTAGTCAAACGAATGTTTCTCCTGATTGGAAATAGAACCCCCGACATGGAGCGCAGTAGGCGGAGTGGCGCCATGCAAGTGTTGTGAGTTCTCAACTGAGACTTTCAGTACACACGCTGCGTCTTTTCGAGTCTGGTAATTAGTAAACAAAACAAGTTATTTATTTCAATTACAATGTTGTTGCTATGATGAATTTGGAATTGTTCAGTTAAGTTTTAAGAAACCTGAGTTAACCTAATAAAGAGCGTCAGAAAACATCAATTGGAACATTTAATCAGATTTTTGAAACGGACTGCTTTTTTGCCCTGATAACGTTTACGTGAGATTTTGGCGAGGACAAACGGCTCACTGTTACTTACTTACTTACTGTTGTTCACTACTGAAGTGCTTCCACAGTAACTTCTTTCGCCGATCAGACGATCTAACGACGATCCAAGTCGCAAAGCATTGCATCCGTCGCTTGAGACTAGGACGACGTTTCGCGTGCGTCTGTCTTAATTATATCTCGGTTACTTTATCCGCCAGCTGAAATTTCCATCTGCAATCAACCTGTTGCTTTTGGCATCCATCCAATAATTAATTCTTAACCAAATAAGCAGTAGGAAGGAACAAATTGATAAAAAAAATATATGTTAAGTGTGTCATAATTGCTCTCTGAAGAGTTCCGTAGATGGGCTGTTATGTATACGAGCAGATTGCCCTCCTGGTGTTAAGTGGTAAGCTCTGCCCGTAACGAGCAATACGACTTGGGTCTTCCCTTTCTTAAGTACGACAAGACCCGAGTCGCATCGTAAGCGCCCGTACGTAACTCTGAGGCGTGAAGGTGAAATGTCTCATGTGCCTGTAATTTCACTAGCAACCGCAGCTTTCAAACTTCAAACACGCGAATGGCTTACTGCTTGGCGTTAGAAATGGGTATGGTGGCAGTTCCCCGGAAGAACTTGGTACAAGTTACACTGGTGCTGAATAAAATCGGAGAATTCATTGAAATAATTTATTGAATATCATTCTCCTGATGATAGAACAAGAAGAACTACTCAATCAGATGGATGATTTTGTGTTATTGCGGAACTCTAATAACGTTGCAAACGAATTACTTTTTACGGCCTGTTGCTCGCCCTGTTATGATTTATGTTACCATTGCTATTAATCATCGTTGTATTTTGGTGTTCCGTAGATATTGAGAAAACGTAATACAAAAACAACACATTGATGATGATGATGAAACATCATCCGGATCAGTTTCTACCGCGGCGTCTGCTTCTGCTAGACAGATAAATCCGGTGGTAAATAAATAAATATTGGTAGATATTTCACACAGCGCCATCTAACTTCAAAGTAAGCTAAGCATAGCTTGTATCATGGGAGCCAGACAACTGATATAATACTTATATACTTTTTGTAAATACATATTAACACCCAGACACAGAACAAACATCTACGTTCGTCACACAAATGTTCGCCCCGGGTGGGAATCGAACCCACGACCTACAGCGCAGAAGGGAGGGTTACTACCAACTGAGCTGTGAGGCCAGTCAAAAGGTAGGTAGTGTATTTACTAGATGGTTTGTTTTTAGGCCTTCTCGTTTGGCAAGAAATGAACGGTCATTTCCGTTACGGATATTGTTTCGTAATTATTCATATAACGAAAAAAGTAACGGAACAGATGTTCATTTCTCAATCTGACTTAAAATATTAGAAATTTCCGTTAATTTGTTTGGGTATTTTCAAGCCATTTGTTATATTTTGCGATACAAATGGATTTTCAAAATAAATTCATTTTTGAACCAAACATTGTGAAGCGGGTTTCCAGTTCATGAGGTCTATGTAACCTCAAAGCTAAAATTTCTCCTCCGCAAGTCCTCACTCGACATAGCCGGGTGCGCCATACGCTTATATTTGCCTACTCGCGGTCTCCACTCGAAAACTACCAACCTGATAAGCGGTAACCTCTGTCCATAACAATAACCATATTTCTTGGGTGTCCTTCCCTACTTAGGTATGGGAAGTCCGCATCAATACATATAGCGTTTGCGTTCTTACTTAGCTTATGGGTACTGCTCCCACACCTATTTCTGCCATCAACATTCCCAGATGAACTTGGTCTTAAGTTCTACTGATTGATATGTGACTACCCCATTTTTAATTCAGCTTGCTAATTCTGACACCGTGCCCATTTCTGCCGCCAAGCAAATTCTAGACTCTGGTCAGAATTAAATAAATTGTGTTTCGAGGAGTCCCTTTGGCCACTTTCCCTCTATGGTTACATAGGTGTATAAAATTTCAGCTAAATTGGATGGCTAGTATTTGTAAAATGGTTCACAAATTTATAACCAAAAATGATCCAATTTAAGCACACAAGTAAAAGCTTCAAAGCATATTATATAAAAGCTTCTAATAACATTACAATAATACTTTTATTCTCGTAATATTCTCAAACAACGAAGTACATAATGAAATAGAAAATTGCGTGATTAAGATAATTGCTGTTTTTGCTGTAATTCCCTTTAGTAGAATAAACGGGAATTTTCTTAATTGAATGAATGAATTATTTAATACATTTTCGTGGAATTATGTTTTTCTGTTTTCTATCACAATAATATATAAGGTTTGTTTTATCTCTTCAATTAGCGACCCATCCTGACTCCGCCCGGGAATAACTAAGTATTTACGGTTAGACAACTTGTAAATAGTCAAATAATAAATAGCCTATTATATAATATAATATAATAGGCATAAACCTTATACCTTCCTCGTGAGCCTTTCTATATATTTGAAAAGACTATAAAATCATAATATATAAGACTATCAAAATGTCTTCGTGACGTTTCTGAGATTAGCATAAGAGCATACCGAAAAAAAGGACTTTTATATATACTGATGTATTGATGATTTTTTCATTATTTTTATATGTAGTAAATCAAATCTATTTAAAATTCTAATAAATCAGCAGATAGGGCCCAATGTCACTTTTAGGGTCGCGATAATAGGTTTTGCGTGCCGTAGCGATCAACAGCCGTCAAGGAGGATCTTAGGTCAACTAGGTTTTTACCCAGTACGTGTCTCAAGATTAAAGCCTAGTAATTTTCGAAGAATATTTTGTTTACTGTTAATGTCATCGATGTAATAATAATAATAATATTGGTGGAAATTCCACACAACGCCATCTAACCCCAGAGTAAACTAAGCATAGCTTGTATCATGGGAACTAGACAACTGATATAATACTCAAAGACTTTTTTGTAAATACATACATATATAACATATCAACACCCAGACACAGAAGAAACACCTATGTTCGTCACAAATATGTTTGTCCTGGGTGGGAATCGAACCCACGACCTACAGCGCAGAAGGCAGGGTTACAACCAACTGAGCTATTAAGCCAGATGTTTGCCAGATGTGCAGTAGTACGTATGCAAAGTTCGTCTGGGGGAAGTACTGCCATACCCATTTCCGCCATCAAGCAATAATGCATTATCGTACTGAGTTCCGGGTTGAAAGGTGTGGTTGCCGGTGCAATTACATGCCATGAGACATTCCTCCTTCTGGTCTCACAGTTAAGGCCGCATACGGTGTGACTTGGGTCTTGTCGTACCCAAGTAGGGGAGGACCCAAGTCGTATTAATTGTTATGGGAGGTTAGAGAGCAGGTGGGAAACGCAGAGGTGGCATTAGAATCAGTGTGAACTAAATCATATTATTTTTGTTGGGCCAAAGAGAAGTAAAATATTTCTTTCCATCCTCACTAGACTAGGCCAGTGGAAGAATTTTTTCAGGCTGCCACCGTCACTCTCCACTCGAAGACACGAAACACAGAACGGCAAAGATTTACACATTGACGTCCCTTCACTATTGTCTTTGTCGCTGGTAGCATGACTCCCAAAGAGACGTTTAAGACCTCAGAGAGAACCTCACTGATAAGAATTTTCATCAAGTATCCTCGTCTTAGAATAGAATAGAATAGAATGGAATAGAATATATTTATTTTCATATACGAAACACATAACAAATTAAATTATAATTAATTATGTGCACAAATTTCTTAGTTCCCACATGAGTAAACTTACATAACCTACCTACCTACCCCTTCGGGAAAATGAGCGTGATTCTGTAGTTTACACAAAATGTTTACCCCACACAAAAGGACCCAATTCAACATCGACCAAGTTTTTCTCCATGTCGTTACGCATTCATAAAGCCTTTTCCATACGCTCGGGTGAGGCCAGATGTGTGCAAATGATGACATTTGTATCGCGCCAGCCAGACCCATGTCACTCTTAACGAGATACCAGATCAATGTCACGCGCAATCTCGAAGGGTCCTAATACGATGCAACGATATCTAAAGAAGTGGGTTAGTTTTACCAGGTGAATATGTGTGGTTTCTACTTAATACTTGGTGTACCATATGATAAATGTATTTTTTTATAATATTTAAAATGTTTTCACCGAAAAGCAATGCTACATAGAAAAAATAATAACCCAGTAACATAATTTCTCATTACTCATACCTGAATAGTCTGCTTTGGGCACTGAAAAATCCTGAAAAGTAAGAAAATAAAACCTGAACGTGAAAACTAACCCAAATATTTTTAGCCCAAGGAATCCTTTCAGACTGAAGATACGATGCGAGTATAATTAGAGGCTCTTACCACTCCACACCTGAATAGTCCGAGTGTAAATAAAACAAAACACCTACAAATCCTTTCACTCTAATACCAACCATATACAGTTACCCTAAGGTTCAATTTGCTTTGAGTGTCAATCTAAAGAAGTGTACAAAAGCTTACATATTCATGCGAGGATGAAAAGTTGGTACAATCGCGCACAATGGTGGGGAGTCATTAAAACGGACGGTAAGTGGCAAGTTCTCTCGTGTTCTGTATACTATATTGGACGCAGAAGAACTTTTTGCCGTCGCATTTGAGTTCAAGTTTTGAAGTGATGACGTTTCAGTTATTGGGGGGCCTTGTTGCTCGCGTCCGTAGATGAAAATAACACCCCAACACATAACTAACACCTATGATCGTCACACAAAAGTTTGTCCTTGGTGGGAATCAAACCCACGAACTATAGCGTAGAAGGCAACATTACTACCAATTGAGCTACGAGGCCAGTCAAGTTAGTTAATGATATGTATGTAAATGAATCGTACGAAACGCCTGGCCTTTATAATAAGCCAATGAATAGAAGTCCAAAGGAAATACGGACAACTCGAAGAGACACTGCTATTTTCCATGGGCATGTTCAATAAACTCCTCTCAGTTTTCATACTGGTTTTAACTGCACAGAGTGCCATCGAAATCCGTTAATCCAGTCGGGTATCTCTGTGTTTCGTTTGAATTTGCACTTGATGTGAACAGTTCTCGAATGTTCAACAAGGTGGGATTTCATTCCGCAGATTCTTCATCGGTAGCCACTCAAGTATTCCAGGTTTGTAGATGCTGCGAAACGAGAATAAAAAATAAATAAGTATCATAAAAAACGCTAAAACAATATTTCTTTGCATTTTTATGGTACTTAGCTTCTATCTCTATCCAATATCTCCCCATCTATCTAATTTTAAACGGTGTATTCTGCCCGTAACAAAGATATATGCCATCTTACTCTGTTGCTTAACTATGGGAATAACTAGAAGATTATTGTATGTAAATAAGTTACGGAACGTCTAAGATGGCCCATATGATGTTAAGCGGTAACCTCTACCCATAATAAAAGACTTATTGTTATAATGGGTCCTCCCCTACTTAGGTACGGGAAGACTGCATCGCCTTGCATTGCGCCTGTATTTCACCAAAAAGCACGCTTTTCAAACCGGACCATATTAATGCAATACAACACAGCTTGTCGACAGAAAAAGTATAAAAGGAATAGGCAAATAGCTAAACACGTCTTGGCTTTTCGGGGTCACAAATCGTATTAATTTTGTTGCAGGCAGGCAAATAAAAAAAAATGGGAGAAGTTCTAGTATGATATCAGGAAGAAGGAATGAAGATATTTAGCTTTTATTATTGTCAAAGAGGCCGGAATGTGCTAAGATAAATAAAATTGCATCGCAGTTAGTTTCATATCATGCTAATATCACTCAAATTACTTACGGGCACTGACTCGGGGTGGGGTCAGAGTGAAGGAAAGTTTCTGAATTCAAACGGTTCCACAGATTATTAGAAGGAAACTTGCCTGCAAAGCGAGGGGTCCTGATCGCCAGTCGGGGAAAATGAAAGGAATTTGTGCGTCCGTGAGGCCTGACTGGCTAGCTGCCACCCACAAGTTGAAAGAGCCAAGAACTTAAAGGGATGTTTCGATAGCCTGCATTGAGAACCAATATCTAAGCCATGTGATACTTGGCGCCATCTTTGGGTACATAGTCACTTAACCTCAGTTGAAATGTAGTCAAACGCAACGCTGTAAATAGTAAATAAAAAACTACCCAATCTAGATTGTACTCCCGTAGTAGATAAAAATTCACGCCCAAACGCTTATCTCTTGATTTCCTTCATCTCCTTATCATACTCTCAGGCGGATTGACCTGTTAAGCTATTGCATAGCTTCTATCGCGGGCCTTGAGCGTGGAGACCGAATCCAGAAATTCCGTAACGAAAAAGACCTAACACCCCCCACTCCGACCGGCACAGCGGTGATACTTTTTAGTTTTTCCATCTATCGATAAATACCAGAACTTTTAATGACTTTTTGAAATATCACGCGCAATAGCTTTACCGCGGCAGTCTCCGAGTGCCACACGTCTTTTTTTTTAAACTGCGCTTACATATTTACTATTTGTAAACTTCAGGCCCGCACAAACTTCCCACGCACCCTAGAACAGTTTTAAACTGGAAACTAAAATTCACGTCACTCGACGTCATGTGGCCGCCGGAAGCGATTTCGTGACATTTTTTCAACGACAAACTTATGGGAAAAAGATGTAAAAATTCATAATTTTTTTCCAATTAAAATAATACTTTACGCTAACGGCTTTCGGTGAATTTTACTTTGCAAAATTGTTGCATTTATGCCGTTTTAATTTCGTATTTCAAATGTAGGTTGCTGTACTTCGAGTGACAGGCGCACTATTTTCAGTTAATTAGTATGATTTGCAATTACGAAATACTTTTTTAAAACTACCTTTTCTTTATAGCTCGTTGAATGTTGTTCGTAAATTTAATTTCCGCTTTATTCAGGTTCATTTGAATGTTGATGTATTAATTTATATCAGGAATAAAAATTTATATGTAAGTACTTACGTTACTTTGAAATTAAACAGCTTAGTCAACTTTATTCCAGCCATAGTATTGTCTCTAGATAGTTCAATAAAAATTTTAAGACCAGTAGAACTCGCCAAGTTTGTCCTGGGAAGTACTGCCACCATGCCCATTTCTGCCGCCAAGCAGTAACGCGTTTGCGTTACTGTGTTCCGGTTTGAAAGGTGTGGTTGCCGGTGAAATTACAGGCACATGAGACATTCCACCTACACGTCTCATAGTTACGGGCGCATACGATGCGACTTGGGTATTGTCGTACCTAGTAGGGGAGGACCCAAGTCGCATCGGTTGTTATGGGCAGAGATTACCACTTACCACCAGGTGGGCCGTCGGCTCGCTCCGTAACTACATAACATAAAAAAAAAACACTATCTATAGACGATATCTATGTAAAACTCATCTCATGACGAGCGAAGGCAAAACAATTGTCCTATAAATGAGACCTTTGACTGTAATTCTAGTCTCTACTCCTTGTAGAAGGTGGTCTTTTTACGGAATCGTCTCACAGCAGATTTATCACCAGTCTATCAGTTTAAGGGTATATTTATAATCTACATAGATGAGGGGCTAAAAGGGAAGCCGGTATCTTGTAGAACGAATTTTTAAGGACATGTGTAAACTGCAGTAATGTCTCTTTTGAGTCTCTTTGAGGCGCACTTGAATTTTGCGCCACACTGAAAAGTCTATTGACATGAGTAATTGTGAATGGACGAGTGTAGTCTCAAAAGTCTTAACGTTTTCCAACCAGTAATGAGTTCGCGTGACCTTTTTTCGTTATTCATTGTTGTCGGAGTAAAAAAAGATGTCAGAGTACCATATGTACTAAGGTGAGCATAAAAATGAGAACTGTTCTCTTCCAGCATCCATTTGAAGCTAAAGAATTAAAATTATATACGTGTTTTCTTTTTATTTACCATATAATGTGTTTTGGAAGAATTTAACAAATACTATTGACGTCAACTTTGACTTTACCCAGTAATGTGATCAGTAGGTATGGCCCTCTCAAAGTTAAATTATCTACCCTTTATCAAAATGTAGATTTTAGACACGTCCATTGAAAGTTCGAATAAAATCATGGACATTATCAGGAAGATTTACGATCGTCCTAAATTACAATCGATAGAATCGAAAGGTCCAAGGAACTTGCCGATTCGAAAGAAAGAACAATTAAAGAAGTAAAATAAATTAGGAATCGATGAATGCCTAATGGTTCCCTCCATTAGAGGGTTTTCAGTTTCTGAATACTTTTTAAAAAGAAAAATTTTAACTACTCCCCTTTAAAGTTTGAGCGGGTCGGAGATTTAAAGTTCTTGGAGGTGACTTTGAAACTTCTTTTAAGTAATTACTTAATCGTCGAATTCAAGATGACCGTTACTCTAACTTACACCGATTTCTCTTTGCAAAGTGACGCAGCCAAATGATGACCCACCTTATATTAAGCGTGTTATCTATTACTGTTAATAAAGCGGTATGTTGGAGTAACTTGCAAAAAATACTTGGATATTTCGATGAATTTGTGTTTAAAAGGATAAAATTAATGATTAGACTGAACAATATATTTTACCTCGGCTCGCGTGAGCATGAGAATAACCATAACGCAAAGTCGCGCACAACATCTATTCTGCTTATAGCGACAACAATGCAATTCGATCAGGATCTACTAAAAGATGCTGATGGCCCACCAAACAAAAATATTGGTGGACACTTCACACTGTGACGTAAAGCCCAAAATTAACAATACCTTATACTATTGGAACAAGATAATTGATAGAATACCCTATATACATATATCTTTTTGTAAATACAATACATACATATGAGCACTCACACAGGATAAACATTTACGTCCGTCACACAAATATCTGTCCTAGGTAAGAATCGAACACACGACCTGCAGCGCAGATGGCATGTTTATTACCAATCGACAACATAAGGTGTTCTTACCATCATTCTCTTCTTTAGTATCTTATACTATCCCATCTGTGACAATAATTCTCTTTAGTTCATATCACTTCCATGCAACCTTATCTCTTGACACCCACAGCCGTGCTGTTCCGCGGTCTATTCTTCACTTACTTTTTAATATCCGCGAGTTTTCAGCTCATTTGGACTCCTTGCCGCGCTCCGTTATAACGACTCACAGTTCTTTAATTAAACTAACACTTTGCTTTTTATCGGCTATGCCATGCTTTTGTGGTAATTTGTAAGAGATTTGTGTATTATTTTACGGTTTATTTCGATTATAAAAGGTAGGAAATAATCAAGCTTTCTTCCTAATTAGTATTTATATACTAATTAGGAAGAAAGCTTGATTGTATACTTGGCTAAATGATAATTTTGGTTTTGAACTTAATCTTCTTCTGATAATTCTAATTTTAATCTGTCAATTCTTTAAACAGACACAAGAATCGCAGTAAATAATTGAAGAAGTTTGATGAACTTATCAGATTTAAAGCTTACATTCGTTCAGTACGTTTAAAAGACTTAAAAAATTAGAGATAAAAAGAAATGAGAGATCTCATAATGATTGAGTTCAAAGATTAGGGATAATATAGAATTAGGGTAAAGAATATATAATATAATGTAAATTTTCATTGCTACACCAATGAAAAGCTCCGATAGTGTAAATGCGTGTTTAGTTCAGGTAAATCCACCACCTATATTACTTCTATGGATGCTTAGTAAAGATTTTATTTTATACATTTTACAAAAGAGGTCAACGGCCAATCCATAACCAACAATATTATTGTCTGTCAGACTTCATTTCAAAATCCCTGTGTCAGTCAACAAAAGCGAAACTTGGGAAATATTTAAATTTACAATTATTTTAGATAATCCAATGGAAGGCTATGGCTACCCGTATGCGGCTGGATTCCAGGCACCACCGGAACCACAGTATCTTGACCATGGAGATGGGTATGGGGAATATTATGGTATGGGCCCGGTCACTGAGGATCTTGGACGAAGGTGATATCTTGCATACACTATCAAAGTCAAAGTCAAAAACTTTATTTCCATAGAATTCATAAATTGCTTGGAAATGTCCATAATATTCAAAACATAAGGTCACGCGGACTTATCACTAAGCTTGACGCCTGTTAAAACCCTATCCGACCCTCCATGGGGAAGAACAGGCAATCAACTGCCTGTTATCGAGCCACACTCCCAATATGCGACTAACGCTTCTGTATAAATCAGAGCTGAATTAGTGAATGTAACATTTTTGTTCTTAGTCAGTTCCCTCATGATGTTTTCTTTTACACTGTTGAGAATGTAAAAATACCTATCCAGATTACTTATCCAGATATTACTCTTTTGACTTTTTTGTTAAGTGTTAACATAGTTTTGTTAATGTTTATTAAATTATTATAGGCGTAGCGTAATGTTTATTATATTATTATATATAATTAGAGGCGTTACTGCTGAATATTTTTTTAAGCTACATTCAGAGGTTTGGTATTAAAATAATAATATTGGTGGACAATTCACACAGCGCTATCTAGTCCCAAACTAAGCAAATCTTGTACTATGGGAGCCAAACAACTGATAGAATACATATGTACTTATTTTTTATGAATACATACATATAATACATATTAACACCCAAACACACAACAAACATTTATATTCGTCACACAAATGTTTGTCCTGGGTGGGAATCGAACCAAATGCTAGAGCGAAGAAGGCAGGGTTACTACCAACTGAGCTGTAAGGCCTGTGTATTGAACTAAGCATCAAATGAGAACTTAAGAAACGAAATTTATACATTATTTTCTCAGGCCTAGTAGGTCAAAAATCCGCAAATACAACAACAGATCCTTATCCAGAAGTAGGAGCAAATCTAAATCTAGATCTCGATCCAAATCGCGAAGCCGGAGCCACAGCCGCACTCGATCCCGCTCGGGAAGTCGACACCGGGACATAAACTTCAGAGAGCCCGGGTTTCTGGATGCATTTCGTGTGCTGTACCTTACTCGTGAGTATCTGATGATCCTGTAGACAACGAAAACAAGCGGTTCTAGATAGTTTTTTTTCACTGAAGTGACGGAACGAGCTGACGGCCCACCTGACGTTAAGTAGTAACCGCCGCCCATGGACAACAGCAATACCACTCCTCTCCATAGTACGAGATGACTCAAGTCGCATTGTGTTGCGTCCGTCACCCCGAGACAGGATGTTACGTATCATGCGGCTGCAATTTCACCTGCTCACTGCTTGGCGGCAGATTACCAAGTGTGGTGGCAGTACTTCTCCGGGCGAACTTAGCTCAAGTTCTACTGCTAGTAAAATCTCTCAAAAATGACGACTACAAGGCTATCATGGGTTTGTTTTGAACGGATAGTAATCCAATGTGATTAAAATATGACGAAAAAATTGTTCCTATCACAGACTCACAGAGTAAACAGGCCGGCGCCCTCCAGATTGGTAGATTTCAAGTTCTTTTAATTTAGGGCGTACCGGTTTCCGCACGATGGTTTTGTTAGGCTATTTCTGGGACGTGGTATTGCGCATATACTTTCGTGAAAAACAATGACTTTCGCAGTAAATTCTGAGCCTGTACAGACCACTAAGTTACTGCATCTGACCACGCAGTGTTAGCACTGAAGTTTGCATAAATTCCTATAATATGAATACCTTGGTGTCAAATGAACCTACCAGTTTCTTCTCCTACAGCGAGCAAGCACAGAAAGAACACGACAAAATTCCTGGCGACGCAAAAGCGGCAGGACCGTGTCCAAGAGTATCTGAAAAGAGACGGGTTGGGGTCCAAACGATGGCTGTTCTACCCGCGCACCAAGAGTAACCCAGGTGTTGAAGCAGGTAGGGCTGACATTGGCAACTGATGAAACTTCAGTTCTTACACTCCTGAACATATCTTAAACCATCACTTGCCTCACAGCTCAGTTGGTAGTAACCCTGCCTTCTGCGGAGGGCGTGGGTTCGATTCCCACATGACAAATATTTGTATGACGAACGTAGATGTTTATTCTTAGTATGTATTATATGTTTGTATTAATTTAAAAAAGTACATAAGTATTGTATCAGTTGCCACATGATACAAGCTATGCTTAGCTTACTTTGAAGCTAGATGGCGCTGTGTAATGTCCAGCAACATTATTATTATATTATATGGATGTTAGTGAAGTATAGAAACAACTTCATGTTTGCAAAGATCTTCAAGTGCCACAATTTTCATTTCCTCTACAGGTCCAAAAGAGTCTCGGGAAACGTGCGACCAGCGAGTCAAACTGGACGGCGGCTTCTTTAGGAAATACAAGAGAAGCAGGAAAGTAGACAGCGACGCGCCGATCCGCAAGCTCAAAAAATGGGAGCTGATATTCTATAAGAAGCTAGGATTTATTCAGGCAATTTGATTTTTGGATTATACGTGTACTGGTAGCGTTGAGTTTTGTTTGGAACCCTTCGTCACACCTCAGTTATAAATTACCAAGGTGCGAAATAATAAGTTACTGCAAATACTCCGATGCTATTAGTTTTATGGCTCCGCAGATAAAAGTAGTAAGTAACCCTTCTTACGAAACCTGGGGTTAGAATGTTCGATATCTAAGGTCATTCAGTTACGCTTACCTGCAAAGGTCACATGAACAGCAGCGATGATCCGGGGGTCGATTATATAATATAATAATAAACTATAATAATTAATATTTCACACAGCGCCATCTAGCCCCGAACTAAGCTTGGTTTAGCGTAAATCGTAGGAAACAGACATCTGATATAATACTTATATATTTATACCACGCTTTAAAGTGGAACTTAGATGGAAGATATATTTCTTCTCCCTCATGTAACGAAATGTACCTAAACGTGACGCGTTCTTAAAATGTTACTCTCGATTCTCGTTCCCTTATTGATAATCGAATCGCCGCCTAAAAGTTTCACTTCAAAAACCTTAGCAAAAAAGTACTTCAGCTGAGAGCGCAGAATAACAGAGATGTTTCTAAACACAGCGTTCGTTATAATTTTAATTCAACCCTTCCTGCCTCGGGGACTCTGGTTGTTTGCGTTCTGCTTGGACGAGGCTGCGTTTTTAAGTAATTGCTTGCATTTTAATATTATTTAATACTAGCTGTTGCCCGAGACTTCATCCGCGTGGAATTCGGTTTTATCACGCACCCCTATTTTACCCCTCGGAAAAGTAGCCTAACTTACTCCTTGTTATATCAGCTATCTGCCAGTGAAAGCCCCGTCAAAATCGGTCCAGCCATTTCAGAGATTAGCCGGAACTAACAGACAGACAGACAAAAATTGTAAAAAATGTTGTTTTGGTATATGTACCGTATATACATCCATATGCACTTAGTAAAAAGTTGTTATTTAAATATTACAAACAGACACTCCAACTTTATTTATTTGTATAGATGTATAGATTGTATATATATTATTTGTATAGATTATCCGTAGCGGAGTTCTCTAGATTTCTGATATAATTCATTTTGGAAGATTGCTTTGATGGCTTGACCTTCATTATAGAACTTTAGAAGAGAGGGCACAATTGCTTTTAAATAATACCAATCCATCGGTAACTTAATAAAAAAAACTTTATTTATAAAGTTGGGTATTCCAATTGACTGGTCCCACAGTTCAATTGGTAGTAACTGTGCCTTATGCGCTGTAGGTCTGGGTTCGATCCCCACCCCGGACACATATTTGGGTAACGAACATTGATGTGTGTTGTGTCTGGGTGTTAATTACGTATTATAAGTAAGTATTAAATATATATATATATCTGTTGTCTGGTTCCTACGACATAAGTTATGCCTGCTTCATTTGGGGTAGGTGGCGCTATGTGGAAGGCCCACCAATATTTATACAGACTTGCATAACCTTAGTGGTTCAGAACTTACGGCGATGTACGGCGAAGTTCATCCGGGAAAGCCACCATAACACTTTCTGCCGCCAACTAGTAATGCTTCGCGTTACTGTATTCTGGTTTGAAAGGTGTGGGTGGGCGGTGAAATTACAGGCACATGAGACATTCGACCTCCACGTCTCAAAGTTACGGGCGCATACGATGCGACTTGGGTCTTCTTGTACCTAAGTAGGGGAGGCCCAAAGCCGTATTGCATGTGATGGGCAGAGATTGCCACTTAACAACAGATGGGCTCGTTCCGTAACTTTATCACATAAAAAATAGAGGAAATTGAAAAATCGAATGGAAGTATTTTCTGTATTTTAAATAGCCCATTATTTTGTCCCTTAAACTGTTCACAATTCATCACATTCATTTTTTACTAGAAAGTAATCTAAAAATCACTTAACACCGCTGCATCAATCACTGTACGAAATAAAGTAGGCGTATCTCTATCAATTAAAGGCAGCATTAAATTGTCACGTGGACATCTAAAAAGAATGCTCTTTCGCAATATTAACAGCACAATATACCACGTAATCAGTAGTACGGCTACATACTTTCATATGCGCTAATTTATTGATGAACAAATTAGGATATACAAAAGCTGTAGCCATATGTGTGTTAAAAAACTGTAGCTGTGTTTAAAATATAAACTAAGCTCTGTTGTCTATCTTCTTTCTTCTTTTATCGTATACACAATGAAGTGTTGAAAACCTTAACTGAATTTGATACTTTGGCGCTGTAGATCGTGGGTTCGATTCCCACCCAGGAAAAACATTTGTGTGATGAACATAGATGTTTGTTCTGTGTCTGGGTGTTAATATGTATTATATGTATGTATTTACAAAAAAATATATAAGCATTATATCAGTTGTCTGGTTCCCATGTCACAAACTATGCTTAGCTTACTTTGGGACTAGATGGCACTGTGTGAAATGTCCACCAATATTTATTTATTTATTTGAGATAAATATTATATATATTTATTATATACAATTTATTATATTATTTTCATACGATTCTGTCTATTTTCTATTGTGTTTTATGATATTTCAACTGACTGATTCAATGATTTTTGCATTGTACTTACTAACTAAAATGGCAAAAATTAATAAACTGAATATTTAGTTGAAGCGCACAAATACACAAAACCGGGTACGTTTTGTGTATTTGTGTGTGTACTTATTACAATTTAAATTGCAAATAAGTTGCCCTCACATTATCGAGCGGGTTTACTTACACACTAAACTTTATTGCACCGTGTCCCCTATTGACACTTGCATCCCCGCTGGGCCCAAAAAGTCCCAAATGAAAACATTGAGATATATCCACTTGATCAGTTTGCACCCTTTCGATAACGTTAATGATCCTGGAAATCGTTGGAACGTCCCTTTTACGACCCAACTTCGATTGTGGGGTTAAGTCGAGTTGAAACATTAGTTTCGTAAATAGGTAGTACTTTTATCTAGATGAATATCCGTACAAGGGTAGATAAGTGGCAGTGGTTCCGGCTGTGCAAACATTTATGTGTAAAAATTTGCACTCAGACCTTGTTTGTATTTTATCCATGCGACTGGCGACACAGAAAATCCTACTGCAACGGAATGGATCTAGAAGCGTTTGTTGTTATTGTTATAGCAAATTGTAGAAATTTATTTTCTACACCATTACATTGTTCAGTTTGTATCTTATCTAGTTTGTTCTCTACAAGCGTCAATTAAGGTAGGTACTCCTTTGCGAAAGGTGTTTTTTCGCAAACTATTAGCTAGCTATTCGATTATGATGTTTGTTCAAAATTATCATTTTAATTCCGTATTAAAAAATCGGGATTGAAGCCTAATCATTCTCGCTGTTGGAGTAATAAATAATATTTAAATGCTAAGTATAAAACGCCTGTTACATTTTAATAGCATTATGGCGCTACTATTGCTCATTAGGTTATGAAGTTACTTGCCTTAGTGCCTATATTTTTTTCGTCTTTAAATGTATATAATTAGGCTATATTTGATCATTAAAAAACTTATCCATTACCACTGTATCACCTAAGAAGCAGTGTCTCTCGCAGTTTCCCTTGAGTTCTAATTCCCAGTTCAAGAATTAAGGTGTCACCATGGCTGCAAAGTAAATTCAAAAGTTAATTCGCTGCTTAAAAAGCCGACTTCGATAATCGTCAAAGAAGTTAAATATTTGATCATTTAACGAAAGTTAGGGTTTCTGTGAAATATTAGCCTTAAGTTTTTTCATCAATCTTACTTATTTTTACTTATAAACACATAGGCTTCTTTGATCCCGGACAAGTGCAGTGTTTCCATGGGATGACTTGTTTACCGCAGGTAACACCGCGGGGCGCAGCTAGTAAGTTACCAACTATGCCAATCGACAATATCTTGAATCCGAGCAGATCTGAATTTTATTTCCACCTCAATTTAACCATTCCAAATTAAGTATGCATGAGACGAGTCTCGCATTGTTCAATCCAGAATTAGCATCTCAATTCAAACGAGCTTATTTACCTCTATTCGTATTAATCTTTAATCCCTCACAATCCCACCCTCTCGATATACGACGGCAATGATTACTAAACAAGAAGGTTTTCTGGCTTGTTAAACGCGTTTACAAATGTTTACGTTAAATGGACTTCATGATGTTTCGTATAAATGCATTTAAATGAAATTACAATAGGCTTATGTAATACACTTACATGATCGCTGATAGTATTACAAAATAATTGTTAACACCAATTCTCTAAAAGGCTTCCCGTGCGTCAGCACCCGTTTTTGTCAAATCCTGAAGCAGCTTGTATTAGAGATGTGTGTTCAGCTCTCCTGGGAAGTATTGCCACCAAGGCAGACTAAGGAATCCCTTTAGATTTTTCTTACCCATTCTTCCCCATCGATGGTCGGATAGTGATATAATAATAGTGTGAGGAGGAGCGAGACATAGCTGTAAATCCTACTCATGATTAAGTAATTTTTTAATTGGTCGATTGACGTTTATAAGCAACTTCTTTTAATTCAGTAGAAATAAAGTTTTTTCTGCTGTTTACAACTATTCATTTTCCACAAGCAGGAGTGCACTTGCGTCGTGTTACAGTTTTAAGTTTGTACACACATTCACATAAGTGCTTACTTCGTGTTTTAAAGTGACGGGCTTAATGCAATAGAATAGAATGTATTTTATTTGACACACACAGTTCATATCTATGCAAATTAATAAAATTGGAGTGTCTGTTTGTAATTTTAAAATAACCGCTTTTTAATAAGTGCATATGGATGTATACACGGTACATATACCAAAACAACATTTTTTACGATTTTTGTCTGTCTGTTTGTTCCGGCTAATCTCTGAATGCCATGATGCTGGTCAGCCATTTTATATAAATCAGTTTTATCCACTGTGCTCTTATTTTTAGAATGTTCCGATTTAACTGTCTAATTGCTATAAACCTAGATAATTTTACAATTTAAAATACACATAATGTTAAGTTCACTTTATAACCTGTCATGCTAGATAATCATTTTATTGCCAATTTGTATGTATTGCTTGCCTCCATTGTATCATGCCATTAGGTGACTGTTAAGGTATACAAGCGTGCATATTCCAAATAGTTCCCCCAGCTACGCGCAAAACTTCTTCATCGGTCTGCATCCAAATTACCCCAGGGAATATATCCTACAGACGAACGTGGAATGCTTTCAAGCTGGATGAGACAAGTATACTATATTACTTATTAATCAAAAGATGACAAGACAACTGTGAAGGAAAACATCGCGAGGAAATCAATCTGTTTTAGAGCAAAAAATTCGAAGACATGAGTCAAGTGCTCGAAATCAGGCTCTTTGAGGCGTATCTTCTTTAATCCTTTAACCACACTGGTTCGAAAGAACTAGTGATTCGACAACAAGTAAGTATCTAAAGATGATAAAGGCTAATTTAGACACTAGGGTTTCTTGAGAAACTCATAAAACATTAATTTGTCATTACAACCATATTAATCTAGTATTGTCCTATTAAAGGCACTCTTAGAAAAAAGAAAGAAATAAAATATATTCATTTGTAAGAGCATAGAATATAAACAGTAGGTACAATAAATTACATTTTTTTTTATTTATGTCTCATCTGGACGGTGATAAAAACTCGCATTGCATCTATCGCAGTATAGTATCAGTAGCATTAGAACGTATGCCTAGATCGTCCAGGGAAGTACTGCCACCATTCCCATTTCTGCCGCCAAGCAGTAATGCATTCGCTTTACTCTGTTCCAGTTCCATAGGTGTGGTTGCTGGTGAAATTATAGGCACATGAGACAATCCACCTTCACATCTCAGAGTTACGGGTGTATAGGGATGCGACTTGGGTTATGTCTTATCTAGGTAGGGGAGGACCCAAATTGTATTGTTCGGGCACAGGTTATCACTTAACACTGCCAGGACCGTCAGCTCTTTCCATCCCATGCCTAAGTCACATAAAAGAAACATTTAAAAGTCTCGTTGTCTTATCCAGTACACCGCATATCGAAGTTATTTGCATCTGACGGAATACAAAGGCTCACATGTTAGTGAGACAAAACATTTATCTAATTTAATATTGTTGATAAATTTTGAAGCATTTAGCTTAAGTATTTAGTTATTTGTCATTTTATTTACTAAAAATACAATTTTTGTTTTATGTACTGTAATATACTGTTTAGTTCAAAATATATGAAGTATAAGATAAGAAGCATAAGATTGGAAAATAGGTATTATTGTTTTATTTTATTATTAAAGAATGTTGTCATTTTGTCACATCATTTTATGAATTTCAGCCATTTTATTCCGAAAAATCTACTCGAAAATGATGTTTTTTTTTACAATTAGAAAAAATTCTTCAGATAATTGGGAACCAAAGAAGCTGCGCACTCATTAATCAAAGGCTTATCTCAAATATTTAAGTGTCGGATCTAATATTTTTAAGGATTAACTAATCCAAATTAAACCAACAAAGATTTACGTCGCATGAAAGGATTAGAGTTTCTTTGATCAGTTTTAACGCAAATCTCACGCCTATTTTCATACTTATTACTTGCGCTGACATCTTGCGAGTCACCAATTAGCCTTGTATAAATTAGTTTTAGATGTTATAAAATATAAAAAAATCCACTTTGAAAAAAAATAATTTATGGATTTTATGATTTCTGTTTTTTTTTTACCAAACGCTTTTATTGTGATTGTGTGAATTAATAATAATAATAATATATATTGTTTTAGCATAATTGTACAATCAATTGATTTGAAGCCTTTGGCTCCCGAACTAGTTATAAACTGTATTTCGGAAGCCATCGTCTTCTCCCAAAAGTGGGTATGTATAATTGTCCACCAATATTATAAAAAAATATGACAAAGCAAATGTTCAGTATATGTAATGTTTATGTATGTTTTTATAAGCGAAAATCATTGTTGTTTGAACCATCCGTAAAATAAATCTCCATTAAGGATATTTCGTTAAAATGCAAGAAACTACTGGAGTTGGGAGTAGCAGATATAGTTATCATAATATGGGTATTACCAACATGATAAACCAAATGCAGCATAAAAAAATGTACCTCATTAAATTAAAATCAATTAATTATTTACAAGATAACTGCGTAATTTTTATTTTGCATTATACGTCGTAAAATACTGTTTTATACTGATTACTTACAACCACTACGAGTATATAGGGGATTTTTGAGTAATGCGTTCAAGAGAGGTAAGTTTTTTGCAACCCTGGTCGATCCTATGACTGGATTTTATCTTCGCTTTAAGTGTCCCATCAACATCCCCCTGCACTAAACCGGTGACCTGACACTTTTTATATAATCAACTACAAAACATTATAGAATGATGATTTTTTTTTAAGTTTCTTGTGATCTTTCTTTCAACTCTGTTGTCACAATTTTGGGGCGACCCAAAGGTTTTGACTTGATTTTCAAAATCTTAAGCCAGAGCTTCGTTTTGGTTGCTATTTCTTTATCAGTAATAAATACAAATATATCACACAGACCATCTAGCCCCAAAGTAATATGGAAATCAGAAACTGATTTTATACTTATACTATACTTTTTTCTATATAAATTCATCATTCATCACTTCCCAGTTGTACATAACCATTATTCTGTCGCCTATCAATCAAGGGATTGCGAATCTGAGGACGTGCTTGACTATTGTACACTGAATTGTTGATCAAATGGCGTTTGCAAATTAAGAATTTGTTTATACGTTTCCGATTGTATTACATTAAAATGTAAGCTGTTGGTTTGAGGCAAATATTTAGAACTTATAAATATAACAAAATTAACACAAAACAGGCTTAAGGGATTATCTTTTTTATCACCCTATATATTCATATAATCTTTTTTTATATAAATACATTAATTGTACTTGAAAAAACCGTACGTGAAATAAATAACTCTTTTATTGTCTAAAATTGTAGAATCAACTCTGTATTCTGTTTTATTATAACGTGATCCATAATATGTAGCTCAAAAGATCAAAATCCATGTATTGTTGAATAATGACATAAAAACGGTTGCGCAACACCAAACAATATACTCTCCCGATAAAAACAGAGTTGCGAACCCCTAAGAAAACAAACAGACGTTCAAAATGCAAGGCAGACCCGCCTGCATCCACTACGGCTCCCAAGGGGCACCATAAAGAGGGCCCCTCGCAAGAAATTCAGGGAAATTCGTGCTGTGCCAACAGCGCCCATTCTCCCCTCACAACCACAAAACCATTTCACTCAGAATATCCAGTAGTAACACCGACATAAAGTTGAAATTCGAATGGTAATATATCTATATATATAAATAAATAAAATTGGAGAGTCTGTTTGTAATATTAAAATAACCGCTTTTTACTAAGTGCATATGGATGTATACACGGTACATATACCAAAACAACATTTTATTAAATTTTGTCTGTCTGTCTGTTTGTTCCGGTTAATAACGTCCATACTATCATAGGACTCGGACTTTTCTACCGCATACATATACCAAAACATTTTTTTTTACAATTTTTGTCTGTCTGTCTGTCTGTTTGTTCCGGTTAATCTCTGAAATGGCGATTTTGACGGGATTTCTCTGGCAGACAGCTGATGTAACAAAGAGTAACTTAGGCTACTTTTCCGAGGGGTAAAATAGGGATGCGTGATAAAATCGAATTCCACGAGCCGCGGGCAACAGCTAGTTCTAAAATAAGGGAGGAATAACTCAAGTTCGGAACGTCACAATGGACTGAGTAATTTAATTGATGACGTGTTCGATTTTTGAAAATAAATGGAGCGCTGTCAAATTAAAATGCGTCCGGAATGTTTCCTTTTAAGTTCGCATTGAACTTCCCCGCGCTTTGCATGTTACTGTATTGAAAAAAGTTTTAATGGTTCTAAAGTGGGCCATGTTTGCGAGTTGGAAAAGTTTGGGTACGTATTGTGTATTTGCGGTTTAAGAGTTTTTTCATCCAGCAGTGCGATGCTGCTCCCTGGTTTTTGTATTTTTGGAGTCTCCTGAAAATGTTTTTGAATTTCGACTCTGTGTAAGAGGAATTTACTTATGTATACCATTGAAAACATGCATCATACAATTTTTTCTGCTCTCATGCAATTTGCCGGTCGGGGCTAAAGTGGGGCGGCGCTGTTCGGGCAGTGGGCTAGTTTTAACCATAATATTAACTTCAGAACTTCACTATTATAATCAATAGTTTAATGGTGTTATTTAAATGGTCCTATTGCGGCTCTGCTCCACGACGCAAATTATCATGTGTTTACCAGTTTGTAGTTTTCCAAATGGAATTAAAGTGTAAAATAGCTGAGTAAAATGTAACATGGAACTAAGTTACTAAACTGTAAAATGGATCATGCTCGCGAATAGAATGGAATCCCTCCAGGGGCTTCTTGTTTGTTCTTCCCCATGTAAGGGTCGGATAGGGTCGGAATAAACGCCCAACTTAGCAAGAAATACGCAGGATGACGATTCCAAGGCATTTCGTTTTGAATTCTATGGAAATACAGTTGTAGACTTTGTCTAGACCCAAAATATAGAAATATCAAGAGCACTCACGCCAAGTTCGTCCGGGTAAGTACTGCCACCTACTGCGTACTGCGTTATTGTGTACCGGTATGAGAGGTGTGGTTGCCGGTTAAATTACAGGCACATGAGACATTCCACCACCATCTCAGAGTTACGGGCGCATACGATGCGACATGGGTCTCGTCGTACCTAATAAGGGAGGACCCAAGTTGCATCGGTTGTTATGGGCAGAGGTTACCACTTAACACTTGGTGGGCCGTCTGCTCGTTGCGAAACTGTATCACATAGAAAAGCGAGTACCAAAAATATCAAGCAAGTGTGACGTCATAACATCCATGCATTACTTAAGCCCCTTACAAAGTTGGGCCTAAAACAGAATTTGTAATTCCCAATGAGTCAGTTTTACAACCGGTTGTAAAACTTGCGTGTATGACGTCATTGTGGAGGGTACGAGACGGCCCCCTCGGGACAGATAAATACACAACTTTACAGCACTGGGTACGTTGTTTTCAACTGTGCGTGCAGATAAAACTATTAAGATTTCTTTTTCTGTGTATTTTTTGCAACGTCAACTTGTAATCTACTAATGGACCAATTTTCCCCTTTCTACTCCAGAGCTCAATTCCGGTTGAGAGCATATAATGTACTTTTTGGGACTGCATGTAAGTCAAGTAGAAATAATGAAGATTCTTGTCACACTAATATTATAAATATAATAATATTATCAGAACCAGACAAGTGATAGAATACATATATATATTATTTTCACCCAGGCCCAGATCATCATTTACATTCATCACACAATTTTTTATGTTTGTCCTGGGTGGGAATCGATCCCACGACCTACAGCGTAGATGGCACGGTTACTACCAACTGAGCTGTGAAACCTGTCAAAAAATTGTTAATGATTTAGCGTGTAGACCCCCAGGCATCAGTCTCAGTCTAACGCGGAACTATAGTCAGATAATGCCAGTCAAACAACTGACGAGCTCCGTACAAATTTCGGTCCAAATGGTCATATATCAACGATGATGCAGACACAGACTATTGAGAACAGCTCATTCAGTATAACGCAATGACATAATCATTTGTAAATTAAATGGAATTTATCATGATGACTGCTGTGAATGCCTTATTGATCTGTGAATAAATAAATTATACAATTAATAGGTAAATGTCCATTTAAATATTAATTAATGTGACTATAATTCAAAATATACCTTTTCCGTATTGAAATAATAATTAATTTTATTAAGAATAAAACTTTTGAACAACTGGAAAACTCTCATTTTATTAATATATACGGGTCTTTGGAGGTCCACACATGAAAGGATGTAAAGGGCGGCGCTTTGTTTAAATATTATTATTTTAATTATTTAAAGTTATATATGACACAAAACGCTACATGAGGCGTGATTTCAAACTGGGACAGTCTCTAACCACTGCTGTGTGCTGCGTTAGATTGACAGCATACCGTTTTTCTCGGATATTGGATAATTGTGTTGCGTTTGTGTGTTTATGACACCTGTGACACGGGGAATATTAAAAATAAGATAAAGATATTTATTTGCATAAATATGTATAGTTCTAGTATAAAGATTTACACATACAACATATTTTACCAACATTGGTGTGCAAAACAAGGTGAGCTAGAACAATGTATTATTTAATATGAAGAAATTCACAGTAATATAATTTTTACATAAAGAGAGAAACGATATATTTTTGAATTTGAATGTGAGCTTAATTATAAAAAGGACATACCAGGATATATAGTGTGCTAGCCATTCACATATTACCTGGACGGAGGGTTAAAAATCACTTCGCATAAATTTGCCGGTTTGCCGCTATCTGTTTAAATAACCCGCGGCGCGTTGGTTCTATTGTCGTCTCGGTGAGGTGAGGCATATTGATGTACCTTTGCTTGTAAATATGTCTAATTTTCCCATATTATTTATTCATTTACCTCATAATTTTGTTATTTATATATATATATTGTTTATGTGATACAGTTACGGAAAGAGCCGACGGCCCACCTGGTGTTAAGTGGTACCCTCGGCCCATAACAACCGACTTATTGGTTCCAGGACACGCGGGAACCGCACTAAGGAACCGGACCACTGGTAATAAGTTTTTTTTATATCGAAAACTCATGCCGTACGTTTGGATTCGAACCAACGACGTGTGGATTGGAACTTGCGGTCTGTAGCACTGGGCGACCAGAGCACTTTAATTGTTTTACGGTCGCGGCAATCTACTGGCCTCACTGAAAACCAGCGCAGTTAAATCTTGTGGTAAATGCTTTGACGATCAATTTTGTCACTAAAAGTGCAGCTACTTTTTTGTCAGCTTATTTATTTTTAATTATCATTACTTGTACACAAAATAAACTTTTTTTTTGTATAAAATCAACGAGACAGATGCCTGAGTTAAAGTTTAGCTTACACGATAGAGTTTTAGAGCATAGCTCAATCGACCGGTTATTTATAGGTGCCAGTACTATCACACACACTCTCGGTACATTTGGGTGGATTAATCGTTTGGAACGCTGAGATTCCGTGGTTCTTTATGGCTTTAAAGTTCAGCGGTGGAAAATGATTTGAGAGGGACTTTAGCAACTAACGACAAGCTGGGTAATTCGGTTGCTGGGTATTGCGGTTATGGGCCTCTAATTTTCCCGCTGAAGAGACTCAGGCCTATTCTCCACAGGCGAGAATGAATGGATAACCGGAGCTTAATCAGAATCAGCAGATGTCACATTTTAAGAGCAGTAGAACTCATGCCATTTTCATCCGGGGAAGTACTGCCTCCATGCCCATTTCCGCCGCCAAGCAGTAACGTGTTCGCCCTACTGTGTTCCTGTTTGAAAGGTGTGGTTTACCAACTGAGCTGTGAGGCCTTTCAGAATGACAGCTCGGTCTTACACAGTCAGTTCATCAAAGAAGCAAGTTTGCTGTAATCAAATTGACCAGAAACAGCTTATTAAGAAAACACTAATCAAATGACAGGAAAGATGCGAGTACAACCGGCGTAATTAAATTCATTAGCTAGACTCCGGAGTTCAAGTTTGTTCGCTCCAGCTCAAGTCGAGTCAAATAAATATAATCAGAGTGGAAATGCTAATATTGAAAACATTCTGAAGTTTTCTACTAAATATGAGATACGGGCGGTAACATTTCAATTATAATTATAATTATTACATTTTATGCCACACCAGATATCAGACTGTGTCACAGTTGGCACGGGCACACACAAATACATAAAATGATCTGGCTGAAAATTACCTGGTCACCATTCATTTGAAACTACCAATTATGTAATTTTCTTTCAACTTTAATTAAGTTAACAATCCCAGCTCTCTAGAATCTGTCTGGTAATTGTTGTTCTTCGAATAACAGCGTAATAATTAAACACATAAAGCATATAAAAGCATGTATTTTGAAGTACACAACAGTAATATATTATATAAACGTTCCCTTCACATGCTGTCAAACAAAGCCCCAAGTAAAGAGGTGTTTCAAAGCTTTTACACGTCTAATGTTTGTATCAGAAGAAGTTAAGCTGAGTTTAAGGCTACGGAAAACGGAACTTCACGATAGGCTTGCCTGTATGAGTTAAAGGTGGTATTACGTGTCAAAGGCACTGTTGCTGGATGCTATGACAAAATCTTATTAATTTAAACAGTTACTGTTATCCAACCTCACAGCTCAGTTGGCAACTCTGCCTTGTGCGCTGTAGGTCGTGGGTTTGATTCCCACCCAAGATAAACATTTGTGTAACGAACACGAAATTGCCAACTAACAATTGTAAATAATTATATTAATTTTCGTCGCAATTGACTCGTGACCATTATTTATTTTTGACAGACATATATGCATACAAGCTCTCTTCACAAACAAGAACTCCACTGGTGTGGGAATAGAATAGAATAGAATCGAACAGAATAGAATAGAATAGATTAATCATTTATTAAAAAAGAAGAATACAAAAAAAAAAACTTAATATAATTTACTTTACGCAAACTAATAAAAAATTTGTCTGTTTCTTCTTCTTCTCGTCATGGTTTACAATATTAAAAAACTAATAATATAAAAGTAAGTAATATAAAAGTGCGAGCGGAGATTTTGATACCAAACGTTTCTAAAGATATTTCTCTAGATATTTTAAACTAGATTCAACATGCCTGCTCGAGCTTTATAAAGACCAAGTAGATTTATACGTTCCATTGCCTTGTTGCCTTCACGACACGTAAGCTGAAGCCCAATGCGTGTAACATTCGTTAGTAAGACACAACTTCGAAAGCTTTTAATTCAGTTAAACTTGTTACTGACGCCTCGCTCTTTGGTTATGTCACTGCAGCACTCCCTAAATTTACAATAAACGGGTCAGGGAGACACCGGAACAAGAATATCAAATCCTACTAATATAAACGTAAAAGTTTGTATGGATGTTTGTTACTCTTTCAGGCTCAAAAGGTTGAATGGATTTGGATGAAATTTGGTACCAAGATATCTTATATCCTGGATTAACACATAGGCTATTTGATCCCGGAAAAGTGCAGTTTTCCCGTGGGAGACATTTTGTGTGACGATCATAGAAATTTTTGGGTGATAATATGTAATATTTATAAGTATTTTAAAAAGTATATAAGTATTACAATATATATTACAAATAGTACTACATTATCAGTTGTCTGGTTAACCATGATACAAGCTATGCTTAGCTTACTTTGGGGCTGTGTGAAATGTTCAATATTATATATTTTTTCACCGTAAATACGTAGAACATCAGAAACAAATTTAAACATGATTTATTTTCAGCGAGACCATTTTTTAGTGTACAAAGCGGTCCGTCTCCCATTCTCAATACAGCGTCAAACGGGTTGATGCGCGCAAATAACCGCGTAATGATTAATGTCGCGACGCGCATCTGTTACGTAAGGGCCGGCGCACACGTCCACTGTTAATATTTAGCATCATATTTCATGTGGACGGAGTCGGCGGAGATACGCCGCCGCGACTTTCACATGATTGATAGTGGAATTTACTGGTCGCCTCGTATATACAGGGTGTTGTTACTTACACGCAAATTATTATGTATAGTAAAATTTAGTTACAGTCCAAATTATTTAAAGTTTTTTTAAACTTAATAATATATTTTCGCTTTGTATTAGTTTATTAAATCTTTCTTTTATATTTCTTTTGTGTAATGTATATGTGTGCTAAATAGCGAATAAATGTTTGTCTATGTCTAAATGTTTGTCTATATCTTTATACATAATAATATAAATAAATAAACATCGTCATCTAGCCCCAAGCATACCTTGTACTATGGAAACCAGATGACTGATCAATGCAAAAAAACTATTTGTAAATACATACATATACAATACATACATATTAGCGCCCAGACACAGAACAAACATCAATGCTCTTCAGTTTGTCCTGGGTGGGAATCGAACCCACGATCTACAGTTCAGAATGCAGGGTTACTACCAACTAAGCTGTGAGGCCAGTCTAAGTTCATCCGAGGCAGTACTGCCACTACACCCATTTCTATATTACGATGACAATGTATAATTTAACTTAGATATTCTACACTCAGATTCCATTCTAAAACTTACATACAGATATCACGAGTTTATTTTAACATAGCTGCTCGCCGGCCGAAATGGGTATGGTTGCAATAGTGCAGTACTTTGTACTTTGAACTTGTCATATTCTACTGCTACTGAATATATGAACCTTCAAATCAAAATCAAAATTAGTCAGTATCAAAATTTGGATATGAAATCATACTAAAATTATATTTATTCACATCATGAATCCCTGTATCTCATAGAAATAAAAACCTATGCATTAATTACTTTTTACTTTTAAGTACAAATATTTGAACACCCTGTGTACTAGGTCAAGGGTGTTTCAGTTGAAACGAGATCGGCTGATACGAATGACGAGTTCAACGCGATGTGACGTCACGATGACGTAACGGGATAGCGTTTTATGTCGCCAAGTGGGGAAGTGGCGTAAAGTTCTGGAATTTTGTTCGCGAATAATTTTAAAAGTTCGAAGGTCTCACCCGGTCTATAGTAGAGTAGAAGTTAAGTTACAATGCTAATTTTGTATCACTGACTTCCAACCAGTATGCCTCATTAAAGTGCGCCTCAAATAGGCTCCGTTCGTGTACTTAATACATTGTCTTCGAATTTTTGTTCCTTGACATATATGTTGCTCAGGATTTTTCTCTAAACCGTTTTGAGAACATGGTATTAAGCACATGCATTTTCCAAGTAAAAAACTTATTGGCCCATGTGAGAATTTAAACTAGCGTCCCCCGGATTGAAGCTCAAGGTCTGAAGTTAAATTTCTAATACTGATTTTGTTTAATGTGATTTTGTATAACTCGGGTTATTCGTTCTCTTGTGTACATTGCTTTGAAAATATATTTTAAGTAAGTAAATAAGATCAAAAATATGTCAACGGAAAATAATATCAAAATTATACCTTTCGATTAAATATTTTACATTAAAATTGGGTTTGGTGGTTATGAAAAGATGTCCAATCAGATTGGATTAATTTACATTAATAAATAGACATTAATAAATTAATTAATGTCTAACATTCTACTAGGAAAATCACTTATTTGATTAAACATTATATCATAGACTCTAATACTAGTTGACAAATAATACACCGTTAATGAAAATAAGCTCACATTCGCAGAAAACCCGCCACATTTGGTGAAAAACGTCGCATTACGATTTACGCGCGATTGCAACGTGTAACTTCATAAAGGCGGCCGCATCGGGCGTATGATTGGCAATTTCCGGTGGATGGCGCGGCGCCCTCCCGTCCACCTGCTCGCCGTTTTGCCGGCCCGTGTGAATGCGCCCTTATTACGCCTTTTGCGGTCACTTGGTTATGTTTTACTTGACGTGTTTTCACACGTCTGGACGTGATTTATAAAATCATGGCTGAAAAGAAAAGTGGGAATTCTGTTTTTAGTTATCACAACATTGGCAGCTCCTTTTTTATTTTACATCAGCAGTTTCCCGCGTTGAAGCGGTTTCTACTGTTTATTATATGTATAAATAAAAGAAGTCTAAGTTACTTCTTATAACAACAGCTATCTGCTAGTGAAATTCCTGTCTAAATAAGTCCAGATTTTACGAAGATTAGCCGAAACAGACAGACAGAAAATTTTTAAAGAATTGAAATTTTTTGACACTGCTAAACTGTTTTTCTTGATTATTTTTGATGTTTACAAAGACTAGATATTTATTTATTATCCCGCTTATATTCACGGCTTTTCCACGTGCTATTAGCACAAAAATTATCCATGGTATTCCAGGTCAACACCGTTTAAAATATTTTTATTCTTCTCATTCTTCTCATTTTTAATAGTAAAGTAAAACCACTTCAAGAAGTTTTATATATTTTTCAAGAATTATTAGTATTTAATTCTAGAAAGCATACCTAATTCTTGAACAACAGAAAGATAGTTTTCTTAAGAAGTAAGACTGAAGTTGATTTTGTAACTTTTAAAAACTTTATTGCTCTCTGAGGCTCTGTCCACTTCATGTGATTAAAAACGTGGTTTCATTTAAGTAATAATTATTTCGAGGCATAAAATGTGGACCCGAAAGAAACTGGGATTCAATCCCGCGAGTTTGAAGCTTAGTAAGTAACCATTTTCAACGTAAAACACACGAAACGTTCCGCGCAGATACAGAACTTTGCGAAGTGGATCCGAAACTTTGTTGACTCAGCGGGAGTCCTCCGTAATTGAAGCGACGAAACTATTCCGTGGAATCTTTATTGGCTTTGATCGATGTAACTTTTTTATGAATGTTGGCCTTGACGCGGGTTTTTTGGTGAGGGCGGAAGGCTCTCAATCGGTAACATTTAATTAAACGCAATGACAAGGGCACCATATAAGTACGGGTGCGGTGAATCGGGAAGAATGTCAGAAAACAAAGGTCTTTCACTCTGTAATGACCCCGTCTGCAGAGTCGGTATTAAGATGCAGTTTATTTTTTCTGTTTTGGACTGATGACAATACTTTCAGATAAGTAGTGGTTATTCTGTCATGGTAGAGTTTTGGAATCCACGGATGTTTCTTGTTTTATGGAGTAATTTTTTTTCCGGTGAGTGCTGGATAATAAACCAGGTGATTCGGATGTGACTCTACCGAATCGTAACACCGCTATGGACTCAAGGCCAAGAGTGATTGGAGGGAGTCATTGCGTAAACTTACGTTTTCAGAATCGAGAACCAAACATGTTTACAAACATTTCCTTTGTTTGAGCTATCAATATGACCTGGAATTCGGTGGCAGCACATTCACTTTCGCCTGTTGGGTGTAGGCTGGTGTCCCAACAGTGGGAATCATAGGCATGAGGATGCCTTAGATTAAGTATTAATTTCAAAAATAGCTTCCAGTTGTTTTCAGAAATAAAGTACACCCCCGCGAAAGAATCGAATTTCAAAATGAAACAGAAGAAACAAACATTTTTATATTAAACTTTCCCGAGAAAAAACTTTCTACATTCACTCGGCGAAAATTAAAAAGAAACGAAATTAAAAGACCAAGTGGACTTCTACAGTGAAATTTCTAATGAAGAAAGTTTTGAAATTAGTGGTTGGCGAGAGGTCACACGAGACAAGAGAAATTACATTTTTTTCTAATTTTGCAAGAGAATTCTGTCTTAGAGTTCTGAACTGATTTCATCGTGAAGGTTTAGCAACAACTCTCAATAAGTAAGTTATCGAAACAGAAACCGTTTCGTCTGTTAATTCAATGGAGCAGTAGTCACTGATCTGAGAGCGTGCAAACGGGATTTTTGAAAGTAAGTTATTTTAAATAAGCCTAAAAGCAAGTTACTTAAAGTATTCATTTAAGCATTAGCACATTCAAATGTATATATACATATAAACACTCGTATATATTACTGCAAAAAGCCTGTGTATTGGTGAATCCTAGGGTTTCAAATGATGAAGGTTTTGAAAAAAGACCCTTTTTATATTAGATAGATAAAAAAAAAATATTTATTAGATAAAAAGGGTCTTTTTCGGGCTTTTACCATTGGAGTTTAGTACATGCTAGCTTCGGTTTGCTTAGTTTTGTATGAAATAAATTATCCCAAAGCCAACATTTACCAACCGTCACTGGGAACTGCTCGGACCATTAACTGTTTCGTTATCCTATACATGCCGATATCTTTGATAGGAGTTATTTTCTGTTCTGATGCACCTCAGTCAAACAAAATTTTGACAGGAATTGCTGACAATTAGTTTTAATTCTGTCATGTGACAGATATCATCCTTAACACAGTGAACGAATGAATGATGTTATAAGCTAACATCATTCATTCTCATATAAATTGTATCAAGAGATTTTCAAACGAGTGTAGATGAGTGCGACATACAAAACATGGTGCTAGAATCACATGTATTTTTACTTTAGAAACCAGTGTACAAAAATTACACACATAAAAAAAACGAAAAACCGATAAAACCAACCAAATAAATTCAAGTTACAATTGGTAAAATTAAAATAAAAGACTTGTGTTCCATGTTCTAAAAATCAATCAGTCTGTCGTAACCAATGTTATCAGCCTTTTTTGTGAGAACTTTCTTTGTTAGGCATTGGCCGTAGGCCGTAGGCGCGGCGTAGCAATGCGTAGACTTCGTAGATTTTAACAGTCTAGTACTCAAAATGCTATAAAGAAACACATTAAAATAAAATAATCTTAGCTTTTATACATGTCATCGCACCAGGACAAGATGGATGCACAAAAATGTGTCCGCGCCATCACAACTCTTAAGGTGAAACTTTTATTTATGTGGGAACTTTGTTCATTTTTCTTTCTCTGCGTCCACACCAACCGAACAGGCATTTATTTGGCAATGAGCAAATTTTGTTATTTTGCGATCAATAGGTCTCTTCTGTCCTCTCTGCCACAGAGCCCACGGACATGATGATTTGAACAGGCGTCAAACTTATTGACGCGATTTAAGTACGCGTGGCCTTATATTTTGAATATTATTTAAAGACGTTTCCAAGCCATTTCTTTATAAATTATATGGAAATAAACACTTGATTCTTCAAGTTTATTTATGCACACGACGCTAGGGAATTTACTTATAAGACTTTGATCTAGACCCTCCTTCCTCAGAACAAAATCTGTATATACCTATATTTGTTTCACTGCTACTGACATCTGAGTGTTATGGAACTTAACACTTAAAACAACCAAATATTTTCTGGTCAGAAGACTAAACTGTGATTCAGAGTTACAGTATGATATTTTCCCAGCAACTTTTAGCTCACACCGCATCAATCAGTAATCTTTTTCATGTTTAGTTTAGATTACCCTCATATGTTAAATTCAGTTTCTTTCTATTAGTACAACGCAGTCGCGAACGTTCGAAAGAATAAAGCCCTGTGTACCGATGCAGGACGTAAATTACACCGCATTTATGATGTATCAAGGAAACGAATTCACTCCCGAATTATTCACGAGAATTCGGTGTGTTCTACTTTTCCGGGATCACACGGCGGTTTGTCGCATTGGATTTTTTTAAGATTCCACTTCGTGAAATTTTCTCAAGTAAATAAAACAACTTTTTTTTGGTACTTTCGAAATACTTTATAATAAAGAGGAAAAACATAGCTAAAACTTATATAGCCTTTCAGAGTGGCTTGGTTCAATAATGCTGCATTTTTATTCCCAGTCAATGGTCGATTTAAAGGACATGAAGTTAGTAAGTACGTTGTTTAGTTTCACAAATGCCCCGCAACACAAGAAATACAGCCAACAATAGAAGATAACACTCATTCACTCACTCACTCACTCTGAGTAAGTACAATCCACCAATCAGTTCAAACTTTCTCCACCCGATGTCGGAAGAAATACACCCGGAGAAAAACGTGTTCCAAATCGCGAAGAAAAATCAACTATTTCAATTAAGAATCTCGTAACGTTCGATTATCGAAACTTTGTTTTAAATTGCAGTCCAAGTCATTCCCTCCCAGTGTAAGCGTGGATAGGGATGCCGATGTGTTGAAAAATCCGGATAATATACATAATATCCGGATAATAATTATGAATACTCTGGAGACTATCATTTTTATTAATATGTTTTTGTTTCACTAGTGTTCGCCCAAGTGAAATATGAAAGTGAAATTACAGGCACACGAGACATTCCACCTACACGTCTCAGAGTTACGGGCGCATACGTTGCGACTTGAGTCTTGTCGTACCTAGTAGGAAAGGACACAAGCCGCATCGCTTGTTATGGGCTGAGGTTACCACTTAACACCAGGTGGGCCGTTAGCTCGTTCTGTAACTGTATTACAAAAAAAAAAAAAAAAACAAAATTCGACCATAATCTAAGGATCTGAAGAAGACATTAATAAATAGAAGAAAACATTTTAGTGAAATATTTTGACATTGAATAAACTGTTTTATTGAAAGCACTTGCTACTTACTGCACAAGCTTTTACTACTAAATATAAATAAAAAAACCGATTCACAAACAGTATATGACTATAATATTTTAAACTTGAAAATGTAAAGATGAAAAAAGTGATGTAAAATTACGAATGAAGTTTTTGAGTTCTATCAATGACAGCAAAACTATCTCGAAAACTTTATTTATATTTTCTTCAGTTTTAAAAAGTTACGTGGTTGCAGAAAATCTTCACTAAAAACGATTTCACGAATTAAACTTAAGAAAAAAATAGCCGGATATACACAGCCCTATCTTAGCCGGTGGGTAAGGTACATTAACAAAATAATCGCGGCGATCGACAGAAAGAAAACGGGTGAAATGGGTCGGAAGAGTGTGCAATTATGGCAGATGATTATCCGGATATGATTTATGAATAAAACGCTATAAGGGAAAACTGTACAACTGAAATAATTCTAACGTAGGTACAATTTTATCGTAGATGCCCATTGGTGATTATTATTTAATACTACTTTGGTCAAGTCAGGTGACTACTGGAGAGTGCTTTAAGACCTACACGTCTCAGAATTACGGGCGCATACGATGCGACTTGGGTTTTGTCGTACCTAGTAGGGGAGGCCCCAAGTCGCATCGGTTGTTATGGGCCGAGGTTACCACTTAACACCAGGTGTGCCATCGGCTCGTTCCGGAACTGTTACATAAAATAAAAATAAAACATTCTGGGACAAAAGTCGATAAACACAGGAGTTTTATCATGTAAAATCGTTTCGATCACTTATTTTCATTTATTTCTATTTTTATTTGCATATCACATCACTATTGTGAAATAAGGTGGAAGAAAAGCAAATAACTATAATTTATTTATAAATTATCTTAATAAAGTAACATGAATACCATTTTCATAATTGTAATCCCACACATGAACACAGAATACCTACAAAAATACTGTCAGTACAGTAGAGTAATTTGAGTAAATACACCATATTATATTCAAATGATATTGATTCTTATATCTGTGTATGACATATAAAATCTACTTGACATAATTTGGAATTATTCCGCCTGTAATGCCAGATTCGTCCAAGATATAATAGAATCTAGAGCTTACGCAATTAAGTTCATTTCAGAATGGAGTTTATAATCCGGCTTTTATTTCAGAATGGAGTTAATTCGGCTTTTTTTTGGTTAATAGGCCCGACATGAGTAAATTCGATGTGTTTTTTATTTAAATTATACCTCTGCGCCTGTGGTGTTTTAAATATCATCGTAATGATATTACTCGTTTAATTTATGGTCCGATTAAAATAAATTTTATTCATTGGAATATAAGTGGTGATTACAACTTGTTGCGAACACAACGTGGATTCAGTCAAGTGGGAGTAACACTTTACAGTAATATTATAAATGTGAATGTTTGTTTAATAATATTTTGAGTCTTTTTTTATTGTTAATATTGGTGGACATTTCAACAAAGCCATCTAGCCCCAAAGTGAGCTAAGCCTAGCTTGTATCATGGGAACCAAACAACTGATACACATATAGTTTTTGTAAATACATACATATAATACATATTGATACCCAATCACGGATTGTCAGAAAAGAAACAAAAATGCGCAGTTTATCAGTTATATGATTATGTTGCATAACAAGCGTATGGTAGAAGTACTTCCCCAAACGAACCTGCCACAACTTCTACATTAGCATTTAAAAAGTTAGGCATACTATGTATCGTTCATTCTTTATGTCAACTAAATGTACATGTGTAATTGAAGAAACAAATAAAAGTCTTATCTATCTATCTATTTATCTATTTAGTGCACGAAGGGAGCCTTTGAGGCGCATTTAGAATCCTTTCACGGTTCTATCGAACCAGTGACTCGAATAGAATAGAATAGTATCTATCTATCTATCAGTAATAAAACAATACAACATGAAATGTGTATAAATGATCTCTAGACCTAATGTTCTTGTCCAATTGCGTTGGTAAAGGTCCTTTTATGAGCTGAACTCATGAGTTGGCGACGCCTTGAGAGCGCGACCCCATTAGGGACTTATTAACGCTTTCAGGCACAATGTTGGGAAATAGCGAGGTGACGCCTTAAGGTACTGACAGACGTGCTCAAAAAAAGCATGCTAATAAGCTTGCTTAAAATTAGCATGCTCTGCAAACTGTTCACATTTGCCAGAAATAAGCATGCTTGATTTAAAGCATACTCCTAAATAGGCATGCTCAAAGCAAACGTACGGACAGACGTGCTATTTGGCACCAGGCTCTCGGCCAAAATGGATGTACAAGTATATAGTGACAGTGCTATCCGTACAGAACTTAATAAAATAATCCTATTGCTTGCAACGGAATTGTATAAGAACATTTTGCTGAAAAATAAAAAAACAAAAAAAAGGAGAATTTGGGTTCGTAATTGGATAAACAGAAGAGAATCACTGGGAGCAAGTAATCGATTGTTGGCAGAGATGCGAAGCGAAGATCTCGACAGTTATAAAAATCATTTGCGCATACTCCCACACAAATTTGATGAGCTACTTTCTAAAATTGAGAGTGTCATACAAAAACGAAACACTTGTATGCGAGATGCTATTCCAGCTAAAGTAAAACTAGAAATTACATTGAGATATTTAGCTGTCGGAGATTCTTTAATTAATTACATCAATTTTATTAATTGCATAAACAGTCGTCCGCCGCAGATCGAGACAAAATGGATAATAGCATGCTAATAAGCAAACATGTTCAGACGTGCTCGGAGCACGCCCCCCACCTACCCGCGCCTCAGGTAGCATGCTCAAAAATCAAACGTCGTTTGATTTTTGAGCACGCTTTAAATAAGCATGCTCATTACATTACACACGTGCTACTAATGAGCACTTGCTCAATAAAAGCATGCTTTCGTGCTAGTAATGAGCACGTCTGTCCGTACCTTTAAGCTTATTCTGCACTGGGGTATTGTTAGGACTGGCCTCATAGCTCAGTTGGTAGTGCCCTGCCTTCTGCGCTGTAGGTCGTGGGTTCGATTCCCACCCAGGACAAACATCTGTGTGACGAATATAGATGTTTGTTCTGTGTCTGGGTGTTAGTATGTATTATATGTATGTATGGCACGTTGGCTAGTCATCAATTAACAATTTCCATCGCGACTCAAACAATACAAAATTATAGAAATGAATTCATACAAAGAGCAGTGGAACTCACGCTAAATTCGTCCGCAGAAGTACTGCCACCATGCCCATTTCTGCGCCAAGTCGTAATGTATTCGCGTTACTGTGTTCCAGCTTGAAAGGTGTGGTTACCGGAAAAATTACAGACACATGAGACATTTCACCTACACAAACTCTGAGAGAGTTACTGGCGCATACGGTGAGACTTGAGTCTTGTCGTACCTATGTAGGGGAGGATCCAATTCGCATCGATTGTTATGGGCAGAGGTTACTTAACACCAGGTGGGCTGTCGGCTCGTTCCGTAACTATTTCACGCAAAAATACAATCCTTTCATGAGTTCCCCTTTAGCGTTCTCGACTTTTTCAGTACCTCCTCACGGGAAACTTTGAATAAGAAATATGAAACAAGTTTCCACATAAAATATAACTTCTGAAGGCTGTCGGCCGTCAAAAGAATGGGTGTATCTATTAGAGATGTATAAACGAAAGTTTGTAAACTGGTAACTTTTTACGCCTTTCATCACCTGAGGCAGAAAATGGAAGGACTGTGAAAAACAGTATTTCTAACATTTTTTTTTTTCATTTGGCACAATAATATAAATAAGCCTTTGAACAAAAACTACAATTTCATTTCACATGCTGTTAGATTAAATAATTATTTTTGTTGTTTATATTTTATTTGTGTTCCATTAAACAAGGCATTCTTTTGAATTCAGATTAATTAATCATTAATTAATACGCCAGCATTATATTGTCACTGGATTATATAAATTGCAGATACCGTATTAGTATATAGAGCTGATGTCCGTCAGTTTGTTTGAGAATCGCGCTCAAATTACTGAAGAGAGTTTGATGAATACTTGGTAATAGGTTTTGATCAGACCTGAAAATTTACATGTATGCGATCTCTCCATAATCATGGACGCCATAAATTTAATAAGAAACGAACAAAAGCTAGTTACATTATATGTTTTATTTATTTTATTTTATTTTAATTATCAGACTCTACGTCCATTTGTGTTATTAATAATATTTCTTATTTCTTGTTGGCTGGCTAGCTGCGCTAGCAGGTTCAGGGTTTAACGAATTAAATTTTTTCCGCGGCAGAATGAATCCTTATTTTGATTAAATATAATATTTACATCAGAACTATAATGATAGAATACATAGGGACTTTTTAGTAGCAATAGAACGTATGCCCAGTTCGTCCAGGGTAATACTGCCACTGTACCCATTTCCAGGCAATAATGAATTTGCGTTACTGTGTTCCAGTTTGAACGATTCGACTGCCGGTGAAATTACAGGCTCACAATACATTCCACCTTCACGTCTCAGAGTGACGGGCGCATAGGATGCAAATTGGGTCTTGTCGTACCTAGGTAGGGGAGGACCCAAGTCATATTGCTATGTGCAGAGGTTTCCACTTAGCACCAGGTGGGCCATCTGCTCGTTCTGTATCTTTATCACATAAAACAAAGACTTATTAAACATTAAGACACGACGTATTCCGTAAAGAAATAATCTTTATCACATTTAGAACATTACGTTTCGTACAACTTACAATAAAATGTCTTCACACCATTCAGTTAATGGAAAGATGAACAAAATTCTACAGTATTATCGCCAAAGTAGTTTCCGTGAGGCTTTCATGTACAGGGTGGCAAAGTGACTCCAATTTAAGTGAGACGCTCGGAGTTTGTTCATTAACTTTAACAAGATTTCGCCTCACCCTTTGAGGACGGCACACTGCTAAAATATTAAGAACCTTTTTTTAATAATTTCGACTAGACTTTTCGCTTCGAGGTTCTTTTGCGATTCCCATGAATTCTTTATTGTTTCAAAATGAGATGCGCTTTTTAGAATAGGTCCTACGTAGTGTTTTACTACACCTCATTGTCACTTAATCGAGATTATTTTGAGTCAAAATGAGTTTAGTTTTTTCATAATACAGTAGGTACCTATCACGTATGTATGGGTGTCGAGATGGAATGGAGCCAATTTGGTTTATTTTTATTTTTGGATGCTAATAACAAAACCAATCGATCTGATTCCTCCCCTACTTAGATATAGATAGAGCCAAGTCAGTATACATAGGTACATACCAGTATACATACCTTTACCCGTACCTTTAACACGTATTCATTACTCCTTTGCGGCCAAAATGATTATGATTTTCACTAAATTTCATTATACTTATTAAGTATTAATGACCTGCAAATAGATACTTAGATCGCAAGTTCTCATATAAGTTACAAATTACAAACTGCTAATTAGTAAAACATAAGTCTAATTTTAATTTTTTTACAGAGTTTTAGACTCTGAAATGCGAGGTCAGTAGACTACCACGGCTATTAAAACTATTTAAAACTCGAGTTATTCATCATCTCTCAGAGAACTCTCAAAGTGAGCCACCAAAGGCAGGAAACTATCGGCTCAAACAATATCTTCAAAGAATTCCAGAACAACTAGCAGTTTGTACGGCGATATATATAATTATGACATTTTTGACATTAACAGACGTCTTGAGTTGTTCGATCCAACACGACTTCTGATTTTCCTGAATAACTTATGGACAGTCTGATGGATTTCTGTGTCTGATGTCCACCAATATTTATTTATTTATTTAAACATCTACGTTCGTCACACAAATATTTGTCCTGGATGGGAATCGAACTCACGACCTACAGCGCAGAAGGCAGCGTTACTACCAACTGAGCTATGAGACCAGTCATAACGTTGAAGCATTGTAGTACCCGACAAACGCACAAAAGGACCCTCTTTGAGGCGCACTAATCCCTTCACCAAACTGGTTCGAGAGAGCCAGTGACAAGAATAGTAGTAGTAGTAATAGTAGTAGTAGTAGTAGTAGTAATAGTAGTAGTAGTAGTCGTAGTAGTAGTAGTCGTAGTAGTAGTAGTCGTAGTAGTAGTAGTAGTAGTAATAGTAGTAGTACCCGAATGTTGAAACGTCTAACAACAGCTTAAGCTTAACTTGAAAAAATATTGGATGCGGAAATATTTAATTGCATTTAACAAGGAAAGTTCCATAAAGAACTTGTTCGGCCTTTGTGGCCTTAATAACGAGAATATAATTTTGTATCTTGTTTAATTTTCTACAATGTGGTTCAGTTATTCGCGTCATGTCCAGAAGTGTACGGATAATAATCCTACGGTAGAGAATTATATATAAAAAGTATAATTTATAATATACCTTCAGCGTACAATAAATTAAAGACCTGATCTCTTGATATTACGCAGCGTACAATTACTCAGAGATTGTATCGAATTTGTGAGTTAAAACCATTTGAAAAGTGCACGAAAGTAACCAGTTTAAGCCACACTTTAAGTCTTTCACCCCAGAGATACGAGTGAATCAGTGACCGAGTAGTAAAATCCACTGAAAACTAAATGGTTAATTTCCGAAATTTTCCTATTCAAGGATATTATCAAAGGCGAGCAAATTAAACATGTAAATAAATAAATAGAAAATAAAATCGCTTATATGCGCACGTAACTGAGACGCGGTGGTGGAATGTATCATGTGTCTGTAATTTCACCGGTCATCACAACTTTCAAATCAGAACGCAGTTACGCGAATGCATTACTGCTGGGCGATAAATGGATATGGTGGCAGTACTTCCCTGGACAAACTTGGCGTTAGTATTCAAGTAATCCACAACTAGAAAACCATGAGAAGAATCTTTTCTGTTCTACGGCCGGGAAAGTTATACGAAGGTAATTAATAATAAACTACCTAAATATGACAAACAAGCTGTTACCCGCGAACTCGGTTTTATCACGCACCCCTATTTTACCCCTCGAAAGAGTAACCTAAATAACTCCTTGTTATATCTATCTGCCAGTGAAAGTCCCGTCAAAATCGGTCCAGCCATTTTAGAAATTAGCCGGAACAAACAGATACACAGACAGACAGACAGACATACAAAAATTGTAAAAATGTTGTTTTGGTATATTTACCGTGTATACATCCATACACTTAGTAAAAAGCGGTTATTTTAATATTACAAACAGACACTCCAATTTTATTTATTTGTATAGAATAAAATTAACACACTAATTAACTATATGTGCATCTAAAACCCATTTAAGCGTCACTTTAACGGGTTTATACGTTTAACTGCAAATAAAGGCAGATGTGAGTATGTCGCTCTTGAAAGGATCCTGTACCGTGCGGTAGCTGTGATTATTTTCCACACAATGATATATGGAACAAGAGGATGGCCTCGACAAAAGAATTTCAACTCTAAATCTATAGTAACAGAGCATGTTTTAGCTTTACTCGGGTATATCCCGAAAATTGGTCCCGTTCAATGGACAATGCATCGTCCAGAATCGTTCGAATATTAAAAATCATTCGAGCATTATCGAATTGCTCTTTGCTATTAATTTGTTGTAGGGTCACAGTGTACGCGGAAATAAACATTTTTAACGGGGCCAGCATTCACATGAATAAACAAGTTTTTATATACTTTTCTACGTGAAAATTCATCTGCTTTCTTCTAAAAAACTTCCTTTTTTGAAGTAGGTTAAAAATAGATTTTTAACTAGGAAACTAAAACTAGTATATTTATTTAAGGACAAAGAAATCATACTTATATTCCATGGAATTCATCATCATGATGATGAGTCTGTTCCGTGATTGACCTTATAGTGCTTAACTCATGTTGTGTTTCATAACTTAGGTTCCTTGCTTAGGAGAAGTGTGTTTTTGTATGACATAAAATACGAATATGTAGCCCAATATTTTTCTCACAGCATATATAAACAAAGAGTTCAGAAAGTTCAGAGTAAATTTCCCAAGATGAGTAACGTATATGCTTCCCGCAATGAGGCAATGTTTTTCACATCCCAAACAATTCAATAATCGCGCCTACAAGCTGCAAAGTGATGGATTTGAATGATGATTAAGTAACGAAACACATGGTATACCAGAACGTGGTAATATATACTAATTTGAAAAAACTGTACTGATATTATGTTACTCCAACAACTTTATTTAGCCCACGCGGGCAAAGCCGCGCTAGCATAAGCTAGTATCATAGGTACAATCGCCATCAAACGCACCACACCCGACACACTGCTGTGAAGTTTTACATAGAGAGGCTTCGTTTTAAGCGATAATGGTTTTGCTAAAGGACCGCCCCGCGCCCGCCAGAGCCGATGCTTTGTATTTTGTTATCCCTCTGAATTCTTGCGCTTTTGTATGGAAGGGGAAAATATCAACGTGGTTCCCACGTTGATATTTTTGGATTACCTATAAAGTTTAAATGCCATTGACTTTTGATGTGAAACATCTATAGCCGCACGTAAAACCGATTTCTGGCTTGGCGACGCGTCGCCACGGCATGAGCGCTGATTGGTCCGTTCAAGGTTACGACAAATCATAAACATTATTAGTGATGGGGTACTTAGTTTCTTACAAAATAATGTCGATGTTTCACATCTGCCAGGCGTCCCGTGACGGCTCACATTTTTTTTTATATTAACTTTAATATTTATTTGCTCTCAATATATGATGAGCTACTTCGTGATTTCGATTGTGTTGACCCCGTAACCGAATTTTATCATCATTTATATATCTGCATATATTTGAACTCAGGTTCATCAAAGATAAATCAAGATTACGCATGAAAAACCTAACATTTGGGTAATGGAGTTGAATATGCACAGGCCTCACACTCAGTTGGTAGTAACCCTGCCTTCTGTGCTGTAGTGGGTTCGATTCCCACCCAGGACAAATATTTGAGTGACTAATATAGATGTTTGTTCTGTGTCTGGGTATTAATATGTATTAAATGTATGTATTTAAAAAAGTATATAAGTATTCATCAGTTGTCTGGTTCCCATGATACGAGCTATACTTAGCCTACTTTGGGGCTAGATGGCACTGTGTGAATTGTCCACCAATATTATTATTATTCTCACCGTCGTCTGAGTATGAACAGTAGGCTGCGTTTTAATTGCACTCCGAACCGCAATATGACGCGCTAAGGACATGATGTTCAGTCAAATTCCCAGCCCAGTTTTTACCTCACAGTCGTCAAATTAGCCTGAATTTAATATGAAAATTAGCTCGCTCCGTATTACATGTTTATTATTAAATAATAAATAAATAATGGTGGACATTTCACACACCGCCATCTAGCCCCAAAGTAAGCTAAGCATAGCTCGTATCATGGGAACCAGACAACTGATATAATACTTATATGCTTTTCTTTTGTAAATACATACATATAATACATATTAACACCCAGACACAGAACAAACATCAATGTTACAAATGTCACATAAATGTATGTCCTGAGTGGGGATCGAACCCACGGCCTACAGCGCAGAAGGTAGAGTTACTAACCAACTGAGCTATGAGGCCAATCAATTATCTGTATCAATGATTACTATGTGATACAGTTATAGAACGAACTGATGGCCTACTTGGTAAGTAGGTAGTAACCTCTGCCTGTAACAAGCAATGAGTTTTGGGTCCTCCCCTACTTAGGTACGACTCTATTGCATCGTATGCACCCGTAACTCTGAGACGTGTAAGTGAAATGTCATATGTGGCTGTAATTACCGACAACAACACTTAATAGAAAAATAGTGAGCTAATGTTTGTTTGTGCAAAAGGCTCCAATTTTTTTTTTATAAAATGATATCCAGTTAAGCACACTGCGGCGTTATCTTACTCTATAGTTCCTTACTTAGTTAACGCAAATATTACCAACCAAACTGGGCATCTGTCCCACAGCAAAGCGAGTAGAGGTTGGCTTTTTTAACCTTAAAATTATTCAGTTTATTAGGTACCAAGCAATTAAAATAAATATATTTTTATGTAAAAGGCAATGTCAAGTAAAATATTGTTATGTTGTAAGTATATCACCACAATTTTAGCATTTATGGTTTAGGGTAAGGCAGCTTTTTGTGGATAAAATCGTTACTTAGTTAAATAGTTAAATACGGGACATAACTTATTTAATTTTTTTCTAACAACTATCTACCCTACCTATATTACACTACGAATGTAACTAATCGTTAAGAAACCGTTATAAGTAGTTCCGTAAATTGCTAGTCTTAAAAACTTTTTTTAATATTTGTATATAGAGGTATATCCTGAGTATATTATATGTAGCAGAGACGTGGTCTGGGCGTGGGACAGGTTCCTTCAACTCCACCGTCCATAATACAGATACTGAGTTATTTATTCAAAAACAACACTAATGGTAGCCGCCGTTGCTCGCCCGTGCACATGTCAAACATAAATTCTTTAAAAACGTACATTAATATAAGAGAAACTATAAAAAGAATGCCCGCTGTTACGCGTCCTTTAGCGGCCATACCGCACGCTTTCAGTCGGCGCCACTGTCTGAGAGTGTAAAGTTAAACGTGGGTTATTTTTTAAGTACTAAATACGTGGATTTTATGCGAAACGTGTGTATTTATGCAAATCTGAAAAGTGTAAGTAGTACTAAGTAAGACTGAACTCACAGCTCAGTTGGTAGTATATCTGCCGTCTGCGCTGTAGGTCTTGGGTTCGATTCCCACCCAAGACAAACATTTGTGTGAAGCACATAGATGTTTGTTCTGTGTCTGAGTGCTAATATGTATTATATGTATATATTTACAACAAAGTATATGAGTATGTATATCAGTTGTCTGGTTCCTATGATACAAGATACATATGCTTAGCTTACCTGGGGCTAGATAGCGCTGTGTGAAATGTCCATCAATATTTATTGATTATTTATAAATCAAAATAATATGATTAGCAGATTGCCCATTGTTATGCTTTACCCATAGCAACAGAAATACTATTTGAGGAGTATCTGTGCACTTTTTAAGATGAAAGTGGCGATGAAAAATCGCATTATCAATGTGTACTTCAGCCTAGTCTAATCTCGTACATTTTACTACAGTAAAATTTACTAGATTAGATGGTATTCCCATAAAAATACTAGAATGGACTAGAGTCCATTTACATCTAGTATATTTATGGGAATACCAGTAGCTTGGGTACCTTTGGTCCCTTACTATCATGTATACGTTTTAATGTTATTTTAATAGAGAATAGGAACTGGTTCAGGTTTATCTAACTCTGAATAAAACGAATTGACGCTAGATTAAACAGTTTTGTTGCTCGGCTGTACTGCCACTCCGTATAATTTCAATGGGCGTTTTTATTATATCTCTACAAAGATCTGAGTTGTTCTAGGATATCTGTGGGGTAGTTAAATGTAAACTATGAATATATTTTTTTAAGTATAATATCAGAGATTTTTATCAGAAAATTATTTGACATCCTCTCAGTTTAACTCGTCATTGTTTTGTTTGACGGCGGAAATGGGTATGGTGGCAGTACTACCCCGGAGGAGCTTGTCATGGTTACTGTTAGGAGATATTATGTAAGCTTAATGCGTCACTGCTTCGCGTTACTTCAGTACTTCCTCGGACGAACTTAGCGTGAGTTCTACTGCTCTTAAATATTTTCTCTTTTGTATTTTCATTTCATATTCGCCCTAAGTGTTTTATATTATTAACTGTTCACGATCGTAACATTATTGAAATATCAGGATTGGCAATTTACATTTAATTTACGTATAAAGTGTGCATTTTAGAATTCAATTTACAAAACGACTATCGCTCTACGTGTTTGTCAGTAAAAAATGTAACATTCTCTACTATTTGATATGCTAACCAGTGACGCAAATAGAGGCTCTCAAATTTAATCTTTTTTTTTCGCAAAATCTTTTTAATGGATACTTTGTTTTTGCATGACTCTGAAGGTGGAGCTTGTGACGAGGGTGTTCGGAAAGTGCTGCCACTTTATCTATTTATTCTACAAAACAGATAACTAGAGGTCTGACAAGTCACTAACATTGCAAGTGGGAGGTCGGTTAAATTACAAGCACAAAAGACATTCCATTTTCAAGTCATATTGATATTATTTATCATCAGGTCTGATTGTATCGTCAATTTAGACAGAATAAAGAATATGTATAATACTTTATGCAGCTTCATTTTATCTGATGTAGTAATGTGAAATCGTCTATCCCTCTTAACAAATGTGTCGCTTTATTAAGTCATTTATTAGATTTAGGCTCTCACATAGAGCGTAAGAATGCTATTTTTGTATTAACAAACATTATTTCTAGTCCAGACTTTAGCAAAACCTATTCCCTTAAGTACAGTACATCCATTAACACAATGAAAAAGAACGATTGATGAAGGAATGTTGAATTCCCTTCGCTCTCAAATACCCAAAAGGCTTTTTGTTGCGACTGTAATGCTCCAGAGAAAACATATTTTATGTGGTACATACGAGAAGACTTCATTGGTACATGCTCAGGATTTTAATCTTGAAGACAGCTATAAGGATTCTGTGCAAGTTATGAGCGGAAAGCGGTCTAGTTATGAGCGGAAAGCGGTCTTCTTGTGCCAACGACTAAATTAAATATATCTAGACTACCAGACGATGGTCGAATAGTAGCGCGGTCTTTGTTCAATCTTACCCACTATGCAGCATTTAATGTGGATAAAAGAACCGTATAAAAAAAAAGTGAGCCGTCACGGGACGCCTGGCAGATGTGAAACATCGACATTATTTTGTAAAAGTAATATGCAACGCATGCCGTGGCGACGCGTCGCCACACCAGAAATCAGTTTTACGTGCGGCTATAGATGTTTCACATCAAAAATAGATTGAATTTCTTCAAAAAACGATACGGCTTCTTGGTTTATAAAATAATTAAATTTTCTAGTACTGTTTCAGAATATAATGACTTACGTTCGAGAACTTTATATGCTACATACGTTTATAAGTTTTTTGCGCAATTTTCATAGCCATACCAATTTTTTTTTTAAATACCTGTCTGTTCCCCATTTACCTTCAGTCTTCAATCAAAAATGATAAAAATTTGTTTATAAATTTAAAAAAAATAAGCAATTGAAAATTATTATTAGCAATTTGAAAACTTAGATTTGTCATTGATAGATGGCGCGTATTTCAGTTGTTAACACTTTGTATCAAAAAAGATTTAGCATATTCCAAAATTGCAAATATATTAGTTTTTTTTAATAATATTATATTAAAAGAGTCTCCTTATCCTTAAGATACGATATAATTTGTATCCTTGGACCACAACTTGCCGCAGACTACTTGAGTCGAGAGTAGGCGATTAATCTTCGCATTGTCACCAACAGATGGCGCCCGTGTCCAGGTTTTTACCCGAACAACTTGGTAACACTGAGGTGCTTTTTGTAAGGAGGCAGGTGGCGTCGCAGCGGATTTAGCATTTAGCCCAAATTGGCGGCTGAGATTAGATATTAGAAAGAAATTATAAAACTTATACTATCTTCTAATATATTATATTTTTCAGGAAGTTTAGCAAAAAGTAAAAGCGGAAAAGTTGTTTTAAGAAGACGATAGATTTTGAGAGCAGTAGAACTCACGCCAAGTCCTATCAGTATTAGTTTTTGTATTTATTTAAGTATATTATTATTTAAATGTTATGTAATGTGTGAAAAACGTATTTATGTATGCTGATATAATAAACCTGAATCATATATTTATTTATTGGTATATTTTATTTATTATATATTATATTTATTATAATACATGGCAATGCTTTCCTGACAATTTAGTTGTTTGGAAGAAATCGCTTACTAGCGATAAGACCCAGGTGTACCGTTTTATTTTTAAATAGTTCATAAGGTTTTATTTTATTTTGTGTCCATCAAGCACTGTCTATCTACATTCTAACACAGACATTAAATCTTAACGGTGGGCGGTCTAATTAGTGCCTCCATAAACGACTCCCTCTCTTTCATTCCCAGTTGATAGAAAGAGAGGTAGAATCTGTCTGGTATCCACAGATGATACGATAGATAATGGCGCCACTGTCTACGCAATTGCTACCAAAAATATTAGTTCCAAATTTTACCGCGTGATTAAATACATTTTGTATGCTTATCTCGGTAGCTTGGTTAATTAATTTGATAGACATTTGAGACCGCCGTATTTGTTTTCATTCATTCAAATAGTATAGGATAATATAAATTAGGGAAGTATAATTAGTATTTTAATCGCTTTGATTCGATCCGTTCACAGCGGGTAAGAAATTTAGGGTCATTATTATTAAGGACAGACAATCTAATCGGGACAAAAGTGAACTTGTTTACTTACTGTGTTGATATTAAAAAGTTTTTACTCAAGGAAGAAGCAGAAGTTAAATTAAGTACATATTTAAATGAATTTTTTTCTGTAGTTTACTGTTGCGCATCGTACTGAGCACGCGTAATAGACATCCGTGCATTTTCTTTCTATGACCGCTTACCAGAGCTGTCGATAAAACGAATGTGTTATTTAAAATTCATAGCAAACATCCAAATATTTAGTGCAGTTATAAGAACTATGGTACTGTATCCAAATTCTAAAAAATAATCCAAAATCAAGATATGAATTTAGCATTTTTCCAAAACTATCGCTGTTCTAATATCATGAAGATATAGTAAAATTTAATTAAACCCAAAACCAGGTAGGAAGTTTCCTTCTCACAGTATAACCTCAGTGGTAAATAACATTTTTACCATCGGTTCAATAAAGCTACAGGCAGCCATTAGCCAGGGGCGCAAAAGTCTTACTTTTCCGCCGCGCCTTTTTTTTTTTTTTATGAATGGACATTAAGCTGTTGGCCGCAGATGGCCTTGACAGCGTTTACACGGGCTTTTTTCCGCCGCGCCCGCCGGTGAAAGCATTAATGAACCCATTGAAAATGTTTGCGACCCCACCTAGTTGCCTAACTACGTCCGTGTTAAAAATACTATAATATTCTGCGCCTTGGAAAATGGACTATACAAAGTAAATTAGGCCTTTTTGTCGTGATATTAGAGATTATTTTTTGATGTTACTTCGTTTTAATGAAGGCAGAGTTCATGAGTTTTTCATAAGATTACAAAGTAATTTGAATACTAATATTAGTGTAATAATTTAATTAGGTATCTTAATCATCAGCCTTTATTATTTTATATGAAGCCGCAATCGCTTAATTCGCTTCAATTATTATTCGCTTAATCGCTTCCAGTATTCAAACAAAATCAACGGTCCAGTATTGTTGGCTAGAGCTCAAAATATTTTTGCAAAAACGTACCGCCCCCGGGTGGGCTCGAACCACCAACCTTTCGGTTAACAGCCGAACGCGCTAGCCAATTGCGCCACGGAGGCCGTGACAGAAATGCTGAAAATAAATATTTCTTTCAGATATACATAGCTATAGGTAGGACACAGAATAACGATACGTTACTATTAGTTTCCCTGATAACGAGCGATATGAAAACAATGTTTCGATTAAATCTTGATTGAACATTGAACAATTACATTTGTATAAATACATGTATTAAACACCTACCTACATACGACGCATACCGGCAAAGTTATTATTGTATTTATGCCATATATAACTCTTTATTCTTTATTGTACACAGAAAAATAAACTTAAAAACATATATAAAAAAAATTACAAAGGTGAGCTTAACCCTAAAAAGAGTTTTCTTCCAGCAAACCTTTGAGGCTAGAAAACGTTTGTTAACGAAAGGTGGGTATGATGTGTACACGAAATAACATATATTTATATACAAATAAATACATAAATACTATAACGATATACATACATGTTAATAAATTAATATAGATATATAATATAAATAGTAAAGTATCTTTTTTATTATTAATTTTCTTATGAATTTTCTACTTGTCTTGATACATCATGATTCATAATTGTATTTTTATTAGCCATGAACTGAATAAAAAGATTTCACGCTGATAACGTGCCCTACTCTCACGACACCCAATTCCGCCGACACAGCGCAAACTTTGATCAAAAATCCTGAGCTGAGCGGAACGCTGCATCTTCAAAGTTCAATAGGGTTGTCAAAACCGAATAGGTGAGCGGTTCTGACGGGGATTTAAACTATTTTATTGAGGGCCGACACCCGCGGTAATAATTCACATAGTTGGGCCGGGGCCAGCTAACTCGCAGTTTTAATTGTTTGAGGATTTGGCTCCTGGTTTTGGACTTGAATCATGACATGCTGAATGCCAGCGACTATGTGAATATTCATTCTCTATTAGCGATAAGTTCATTACACATAATGAGTTTTATTTCTATCATAAATATTATTTTGTACCAGAATTTTAGCACCGTCCATGACTAATATTACTAACAGTCAAAGTAAACAGACATTTATAAGGTATAGTAGCAGTAGTCACTTCCAACTATACGTGCAGCGTCCGAGTATGTACTGCCACTATACCCACTTACGTTGCCAACCGGATGTGTTTGATATATATGTGTAAGTCCTCAGAAAACCACTGCATATATACTCGTAGGTACTTCGCCCTCTTCTACTTCTACGAAAGTCGTCAGGCAAGACGGTCACAAAGGAATTTCAAAATACAATTTCGCTAAAATTCACCTCCCATAGCCTACTGTTCCCTTCCTTGGCTACCTTAAATATTTAATAATCATAAGTCATTTTAGTACCTTGCCATCTTAAGGCACAAAATGTTTTAAAATAGCTTAATTTTCCCTTAACAATGACTTCCATTAAAAAGTCGACAATGTTATTTAATAAACACAAAAGTTCATCAGCATAACAAATAGAGAAGCGAAAGTCAGCCTGTGCGCTTGAGCTTCCGTTGCTTATGGAATGGAATATTTATTCCAATCCTACAAGTAAAGACTTGAGTTTTGATTAAATCCCAAGTAATTTGAATTTAAATTAATATAAAATCAACCAATTAAAGCTACAACATCAAAAACACTTTTTTCTCGAGAGTTGTTTGGTTGTCTTGGCAATATATATATTACTAACGGATAGGATACACAAATTAATCTGAATTGATAAATTGACAGAAACTAACTACGTACAGCTGCGCTAACCCCTAAGGTTAATAAAATGGTAAGTAGTTATTTCAATATTCATATATTTTAATTTCAAAAGTGATTTTTGGATTGATTACACATTGCTTGAATGATCTTATAAATATAGGATATACAGGAACGAGTATATCGGGAATTAAACAATCATACCTTCAAGCATGTCTGTCAATATTAATTTGACTGAAATGATTGAATTTGGCGTACGGCTAAGGAGTAAAACCACTGCATAGTATTAAAACTGTCATCTTGCTGAATATCGAAATAGATTCACTTCTATTTTATTATTCTCTTAAGATTAATAAAATAGGAGAGAGAGGGCGAAGGTGTAAATAAGGTGTAAGAGGGGTCGAATTATTTTGATAATTATTAATTAATAAGTTTGGTAGAATGATAACTCAGTTTTAAAGACCCAAAAACCAATTGGTAAAATTCAAATTATTTAAAATATATGAGCGTAAAGCACTTATGGGTCTTTATGGATTCGACGTATATATATTCATAACATAAATTTTTTCTCTATATAAAAGTAATAACAGCCATCTAAGTAGGTTTTTATGTGATAAAGTTATGGAATCAGCAGAGAAGGCAGGTGGCTTTTTAGTGATTACCCCATAACACCAGGTGGTGTTATGGGGTAATCACTACCCAAAACAAGCAATACCACTTGGGTCCTCCCCTACTTAAGTACGACTAATCTCATCGTATACGCCCGTAATTCTGAGACGTGTAGGTGGAATGTCTCATGTGCCTGTAATGTCACCGGTAACCACACCTTTTACCGGAACACATCCCTACTTGGGGATAGCAATGGGTATGGTGATATTACTTTCCCGTACCCACTTGGCATGAGTTCTACTGTTACTGGAATTCTTCTTCTTAGTCTACAACTTAACATCAGGTGGGTCACAGAAGAAGGCCCAATATTCGACCTTCTTACAGACTCGGGGCGCTAACAGATGAATTCAACTGTATGGTATCGTAGAAACGAAAAATAGAATAAATCACTACTAACAATAATTATGAATTAAAAGTGAAGACTCAAAAATAGATTAGAAAATTCCATTAATAATAATTAATCTTAAAAATGAAATGTAATATGACAAAGTAAAGCCGCATCTACACTATCATTTTTTATCCGCAAAAGCCTTGTCTAAACAGCGGTCGCTAAAGAATTTATTTCTATCGTGGCCTATAAAGAAACTGATCTGACGTCAAGTGGGCTGATAATCATTTGGCGATGACTGGCCATTTTTCGGGGCTTACCACAGGTTTGTGGAAAAGAAACGAATTTTAGTACCTGAATTCGACGTCAGTCAGGAAAAAAAAGAAAAAGTAGCAATATTTACAGTAGATATAAGTTTTTCGTATTAATCTTATAAATATTTATTTATTGTAATAACTTAATTGACTAAATATTGGTAAATTATAAGACTTGAATCGATAAGTTTAAAGGTACATATATTTCGATTCGATTTAACAAATTAACGATTTAGTTAGCGTGATAATTCATAATAAAATTTGAATTTTAGACGATATATAAGAAATTATTTGGAAAAGGGAGTTTCAGACAAATCCAAAAATCAGCGCTTTACTGTTTAACAATGACTTTTATTAAGATCTAAATTCTAAAATAATATAACTATCTTGCTAATTATACTTCTTTGAAACCAATTTTAATTTACAACATTTCAAAAGATAATTTCATATTATTATAGAAGAAAATGTGATACAAACAGAAATTTACTTTTTATGATGGGCTTCAAACATTACAATCATTCATATAACACAAATTGATGATATTACTTAAAATATAACTCTCACTGAATCACCCATAAATACCTAATCTGTGGAAATATTTTGAATTCCTCGCTTCTAACTCGTGGTAGGGCCCACAATCAGTGATCGCTGAGTCACCTGTCAAAACCTCCGATCGCCTTCAGCGACCCGTGATGTATTTCTTTTTATTATCGATATTTATTTTACCGATCTCAAGGAAGAATGGGTCTAATGGACCGCGGTCATTTTGGTGCTATGTAGTTTATAGAAAATTACTTCATATATTTACTAATGATTTGGGGTCGACACTATGTGGAATTTATATACTAGTATATGTTATAATATATGCTATGACTATACTATGATACATTTTATATTGAGTCCATGTACATATTATTTCTTCTCTGTTATCATTACTTCTTATGTGGTTTTCTTAAAACTAAGTATTTAATAGATGAATATTTTAGGTTCGTAATAGTTTTGGCTCAGAGCTGAGTTACTTGGCAGAATGTAGTAGAGCTTTTCCGGTGATCAGGACACGTATTGTTCTGTTCTTCTTCTTCCTTCTTTTTTGTTCTTCTCAGAAGTTTTAAAGAGACTGTCCTACAATAGTTCCTAATTATTATATTTATCAGTTTGACTACATATTTCCTGATGTCAAGTATCTATGTAGGTGGCATCACGTAACGCCTGCATCGAGAAATATATCTCAATTGAGGATACTGGAAATCACCGTTTGGTGCTTGACAGCAGATTTCCAACTTGACGGTGGTAGGTAGCCAGCAAAGCATTTGCGCTATACCACGGCTTCAACTGACGGCACGGCTTCACGGAAGGATAGGCACTTTTCGGGCCTCGTTTCATCTTGAAAGAAAGAAAGAAAGAAAGAAAGAAAAATATTTAGTTGTTGTGTTACGTTACAAATAAAATTAGGTACAAATAAAACAAAATGTGGCTTGTAGCAAAAAAGGCTACCACTCGGCATGAGCTGTATCAGCCGTGTGGCTGCTCAGCGCTGGTTTTCCGCGACACCTGTGTGTGTATGTGTGCATGCGACAAGTGAAAATCTTGTGGGACATATTATCGTGGAAACGTAGATGTGACCGGTGGCGAGCGCCATACTTTTACCATGAATAACTCAACATGATTATGGAGCTGACTGTACTTAATAAATCAATCGACAGTTGTTGATGATTTTTGTACAAAACATTGTCATAAAACCAATTTACGCGTCTGTGAACTTACTAGACACGTTTTTCGGCATATTACTTGTTGGCTGAACATTTTGTCCCAAAAGTTTCCGAGTGATTGATAATATTGGTAAAGTTTCCGACAAGCCTTTTTCTTGTCTAGTTTTCAGCAAAGTAATGCTTAGAAACTTCAACGAGAAAGTGTTTCATATTATAACAAGCTTTCACCCGTGGCTTCGACCCCGTTCCTTGCTCCAGATCTATCCCACAGGATTATCTGTAGCATTTCTTTTTGTTTGTATAAATATTGCCCTTAAGCTTACGTCTCGTTTTGACCCGTATGTTAAATCTATTAAAAACATACCTCTATTCGTTCTATCAGGTTCCCATGACGCAAGATATGCTTAGCCTACTTTGGGTCTAGATGGCTCTAGGTATGTGAAATTTCCACCAATATCATGGGAACCAGACAACTGATATAATACTTAATTTTTTTCTTACAATACCTACATATTAACACCCAGACACAGAAAAACCATCGATGTTCGTCACACAAATGTTTGTCCTGGGTGGGAATCGAACCTACGACCAGGCAGAAGGCAGGGTTACTACCACCTGAGCTACGAAGCCAGTCAATTAAATACATCATTGAACCGACATTTAATGGTTATTTTTTTTTGCAATATTTTTTTAAATTGCTATAAGAAGCAAGTCACGTACAATTTAATATTACACTTATTAAAACGATCCTTGATTTTTGTCACATGTTGCCAACACTTTCGGCTGAGTCGCTTTTGATGAAATTATTCTGTTTTGAAACGTCACGTCACGATATGGTGACGAGGGCAGGGGAGGACTGCTGGGGTAATGGTTTCATAGGGATTTGTAATACCCGACAGGATTTCGTAAAATGCCGGGTGATATAATTTTCTTTAAAACTGGCATATTTACGAACTTCGAGAAGTATCTCTTGGTTATTCCTTAAGGAAAGATATATCAGATCAGCCATGATGTTAAGCGGTAACCTCTGCAAATAACAAAAGCAAAACATCCAGAGTCCTAACCAGTCCAAAGTCCAGAGTCCCTACTAAGGTATGGGAAGATCCAAGTCGCATTGTGTTACGACCATAATGAGACGTGAAGGTGCCATAATTTCACCAGCACCCACACCTTTCAAGGACACAATAATGTATGAAGAAGTAGGTAGTACTTACCCGAACGAATTCTCAAATATATATTAGTACATACATACGGAAGTAAATAAATTAATATTGTGTTATTTATCTCTTGAATAACTACTCAAAGATATACTTATCAAGCGCTATCTTGATATTGTAGATGGTAAGATTAAAAAAAGGGACGCACCAGGCAGCACAACTGATTAAATAAATTTTGCTTTATCATTACATTTTCATTAGTGGTTGGTTTTGGATGTGGCAGCGATAACTTAGATAACAATAGCGGTGGATATGACTGTATATATTTTATTTATGGAACATCAAACAGACACCTTAGATAATCGTTTAATAATATTTTAAACAGATTTGTTACTTTCCAGTTTAATAAAGTGACCTGTGATGTTATTGATCGACAATTGGTTCCAACATTAAATCAAATGATAGGCACAAAGCAACATGGCTACTGTACAAAACTAGCACAACTTGGCCGAACCGGAGCTCAATAAAAAACGTATTCTGGTCGGAAGTCAAATTTAATGAAATTGTCTTTTACACTGATGCAACCGCGTGAGTTTTCGTCATCGCGATGCAGGATGCATATTTCTGTAGTAGCGACATCTAGTTCGTAGTCTTATAACTAAACATGTTACCGCAGTACCTATCCTGAATATCGAACATTCTTAATCATTTTATACATGCCGCCCGCCAAGAACGCCATGAAGCGTTCTTCATTACTCCGCCCGCCATGAAATACATGGGGCTTAGACAAATTCTTACAATTCAACACAACATTAAAAGAGTAATAAACTAACTTGACATAACTAACTTCTTCGATAACTATCAACAATAGACTTAACACTTAAATAAAAAAAAAACTACAAATTTTTTCATTCACTGACCGGTAATACACATAATTTTGAAGTAGGTCTTTTCAACAATGTTTGACCACACTTCAAGGTCACAACTCTAATAATTTGGTCTAATCCTGGATGGGTAGTAACCACCCTGCCTAGCGTCTGCCGAGCGGGGGGAGGTTGTCCTCCTTCACAAGAACCACATCTCCAGTTTGAGGTTCGGGGGTTACCAATAACGCAATATGTCAAACATCCGCTGGACCACCTTCGCCAAAAATCCTGAACCATTTTCAGAGTCAGCTGCCATCGCCTCAAGGATCTTGTCACAATGTGAACCTTCACCTTTCGTTCCTCCAGTTTAGTTGACGAGCTTGGTCTTTGGTATGTTACCCTTGACTCTTGCAACCATGTAGGACCTTGTAGCCACATGTTGCTGTCGGCAAGCTCTTGAGGACTCCATCTTCTTGATGCGATGTTCGCTGGATTTTGAGCTGATTGCACGTGAGCCCACTTTGTATTATCGATATTGGATAACATCTCAGCAGTTCGATTCCCGATAAATGTCGACCAACGGCTGGGATGACATAACCATGCCAACACCACCGTGGAATCTGTCCAAAAATCAAGATTGTGCTGAGCCACGCCTAACAGGCTAGATATCTCGCTAATTAATTTAGCCGCTCCCATCAACTCTAAACGTTGGATGGATGCTTGCATCGTTGGAACCACATTAGTCTTCGCCGCAATGAGATTTATATGCACCCTTCTGTGTACATCAATGATTCGTAAGTAAACCACTGCAGCGTATCCAGCATTGGAAGCATCGAAAAACCCTTGCAGTTCAGTGCACGCATCATCATCCTTGTTATTTGTGGCCCATTTCTGTAATTCGAAAACTCCTTTAGCCAACACTTTCCTCATCTCTTCATATATCCTTTTTCCTTCTTCCACCGTATGACACCCACTCAGCAGATAATCCACGTAAAAATCTCTCTTTATCTTTTCAGATACGTCGGGATACTCCGCTCCTTCGTCGATGGCAACTTGTTGCAGCGTCTTCACAGCCAAATATGGAGCCGGTGTCGTCCCAAATTTAACTCTTAATATTTTCTGTTCTTCTGTTTCAGATCCCGGTTTTTCCCTCCATGTTATTCGCTGGAAATCGACGTCTTCATCAGCAACAACGAGTTGGCGATACATTTTCACTAGATCTGCGCTAAGGCATATGGAATGCATACGCCAACGAATTATGTGATTCAGATCCTGTTGCAGCCTTGGACCAACCATCAACGTGTCGTTCAGAGATACTGCGTTCGTACTTTTGCACGAAGCATCAAAAACGACCGTCACCTTGGTAGTGGTTTTCTTTTCTTGTATGACGGCATGATGCGGTAAATATACTGCATCTGATTTACTGCGGTCCTCGCCAGTCACACGCACCATATGCCCAAGGTTGACATATTCGTGAATAACTTCAGAACTCGACCTTACTTCTGGGTTCTTGAAACGATTCTCTAGGCTCTGGAATCGTTTGAGAGCAATCTCCTTGGAGTTACCATTGGTGCACAGAGGATCATCTTCTCGAAACGGTAGCCGCACAATATATCGACCAGTGCTGTCTCGATGAGTAGTTTGCTGGTCTTTACATTGTTCACTCAGAATATTGCGATCATGAGGCACAGACTCAACTTGCCAGAACTTCTTCAGCAACTCATCACGTTCACACTGCTCCCTGATGACATTATGGTGACACTGAATGGACCGATCACCCTTTGAAAAACTGGTAGGCCCTGACAGAATCCATCCTAGAGCTGTCCTCTGAGCTGTCGGCATACCCTTGGGACCTCGCATTATCCCATCCCTAATGATGTGACTGTACACATCAGCACCGAGCAAAATATCAATTTTGCTTGGTGTGTGAAACTGTGGATCGGCAAGCGTAAGAGTTCCCAACTCTGGCCAGTCTGCATATTTCACCTTGTTCGTTGGAAGAAGACTGGTGATTCTTCCTAACACATGTGCTTGTACCTCAATTTGGAAACTCGGATCATGGCGGGACTCAATTTTTATCACTACTACGTGCTTAGAGGCTAACGTGCCCTCGTCACCGCCGAGTCCGGAGATATTACATCTGCTGGGCATCTTTTTGAGGCCCAACATTTGCACCGCAGATTCTGTGACAAATGATGCTTCAGAACCCTGATCGATGAGTGCTCTGAGCAGGTGGACGCATCCATGCTCTGCTCGAGCTCCTACAACCGCAGTTGCTAGCAGAATTTGATTCTGCTTGATATCTTCTCCTTGGGAGAAGTGCGCCTTCACATCATTGGCTGATGTGGATTCCTCTGTAACGGACTTAACCTTCGTTACTGCTGACTGTACTTCCAACTCTAACTCTGATTCGGGTATGGATAAATTAGATTTCTGGCTTGGGTGGAGAAGCGAATGATGTTTGTGTTTGCAGATTTGACACCTAACGTTTGCTCGACACATGTAAGCACTGTGGTTTCTACCCAAACAATTATAACATAAATTATTTGCTTGTACAAAATTATATCGCTGTTCATAATTCTTTTTAGAAAATTCCCTACAATTTGCTATTTTGTGATCATTGTTCTTACATACTGGACACGGTACTTTAACTAGAACATCTGACTTACTGGACGTTGCGTGTAAGACCTTGCGGTTTGAAAAATGGGGCTTAGATTTTGGTTTAGGGCCCAAAAACTCTAGTGACCGAAATCGTGACTGCAAAAACTCCCGCATCTGGTTCAGAGTTGGTAAGTCGTCGGAGGGGCTAATTTTAAACTCCCATTCCTTCCTAGACTCTGAATCCAACTTTGAACAGATGATATAAATCACGATCACATCCCAGCTATGTACGTCAATGCCCAAATTCTTCAGACCACTCAACGTCTCGTTTGTCGCATCTAACAAATGTTTAATCATTTCACTACACTCTGTACCGATATTGGGTTGATTCATAAAACGCTGCAAAAGACAGTTCGCTAAATACTTTTTATTATTGTACCTACTATTTAACATCAACCAGGCTTCTTGGTAGCTAGCGGCCGTTATGGGCATGTGCCGTAACAGTTGCTCGGCTTCCCCGGAAAGATAGCCCTTTAAATAGTGCATTCTTTGAACATCGTCAAGTGATGCGTTATTATGAATCAACGATTCATATAAGCTCTTAAACGAAGACCACTCAGTATAAGACCCAGAGAATGTGGAAATATTTATTTTTGGTAAATGAAAATTATTGGGCTGTACATGTGCTGATTGCGAGCTAGACTGCTGTATTACAACAGGAGTCAATAAACTTAAGGCTTCCTTTATGTCAGACTTATAATCCATGTACAATTCCTCCACGTCATCAAACATATTTGAATTCATGTATTCAGTTTCATCAATCTTATCCACTAATAATAGCTTTCTATGATTATCTGAGAAAATTTTCCACTTTTCTTCCAAAGAATCTAACCTCGTTTGGAGATGAGACTCCTTACGAAGTCGATCCTTTGGGGACTTTTTGAAATTTTCATAAGCCTTCTCAATGGACGCTTTATAACTCAACTGACTTTTAATTGTATTTAAGGCCGACATTTTTATATCACTAAAGAAAAACCTTACTACTTAACAGTAACTCACACAACAAAAAAATAAAAATTTCAAATCACAAAATTTTTACAAGTCCAAAATACACAAAAATATTCTAAGTGTTTGGACACCTAATCAATTCGCTCTAAAAATGGGCATAGGTTCCCCGTCTGAACACTCTTAGAGAAACTATTCTAAGTCCCAACACCTTAATAAATATTTTACAAGTCCACAATTACCAAATTTCTCTAAGTCCACGTTTTTAATTTCTTGCAAGCAAATTTGAACGTTAATCACACTGCATAAAACACAAAATTGTACTCACAGTTTTTTCACTGGCAAACCACAGAACACTCACACTCGATGATTGTTGCCAACCCGCTCCGCAATCCTCGCCACCACAGTGACGCAATGACCGCTGCTACTCCGTGACGTATCCTCGCCACCACGGTGACGCAATGACCGCCGCAATCCGTGACGTATCCTCGCCACCTCAGTGACGCAATGACCGCCGCAATCCGTGACGTATCCTCGCCACCTCAGTGACGCAATGACCGCCGCAATCCGTGACGTATCCTCGCCACCTCAGTGACGCAATGACCGCCGCAATCCGTGACGTGTACTGACGTCACGCTTCCCGCTCCCGTGTCGCGTTTTCTGCTCCTCGGCTAGTCGGATGTGGCGCACCGCACTCGACCACCAACCAGTTCAAATCCCGTGATATTGCCCGGTGTGCACTTTCAGTGGGACCGCCACTGGTTTCTGGTGCAAATTACAAAAAAACCGCGACAGAATCCGTGTTCGAAGGACCATGTGCAAAACTAGCACAACTTAGCTTCGGTTCGCTCCCGGTTCGGCCAAGTTGTGCTTGGCCGAACCGGAGCTAACTAAACAACGTATTCTGGTCGGAAGTCAAATTTAATGAAATTGTCTTTTACACTGATGCAACCGCGTGAGTTTTCGTCATCGCGATGCAGGATGCATATTTCTGTAGTAGCGACATCTAGTTCGTAGTCTTATAACTAAACATGTTACCGCAGTACCTATCCTGAATATCGAACATTCTTAATCATTTTATACAGCTACAGATTTCGCAAAGACCTCCTGCGTAAAATAAAATTCTTAGGATATTATAGCTAAAGGAGAGAGGAGAATAGTTGGAAACATTAATTTTTTTAGAAGTCTTTAGCATATTTCAGTAGCCCTGTGCAAAATCATATCCGTACTAATCAATCTTTAATTATATAAGTTTTTGTAAATATTTTTTTAATTAATGGTAATTATTATTATTATTATTTAGGTTGAACGGTTGATTCGGCTTATTCGTATCGTTCAAATAAATTACCAAACTAAAGTATGTTGTTAAATAAAAAATTTTACGTATCCTTTATTTATTTACTCCATGTTAGATCTAGTGAGTTGTTTTACAAACCCCTGTTAGAAATTTCTGATCGTAGATAAGACCGCTATGTCCTTTTAAATTGGGGGGATGAGTGTACAAATTCTGTAATGGCTGCCTCATTGGCCGTTTGTTTATTTTTAAATACCTATGTTTGTCTTAATGTTAGTTCAATCAGTTGATTGAGTATTGACTCATGAACGCGCTACTTCTTTCTTAATATGAAATTGTTACAAAAACTTTATACATGTTCATTTGCTTGTTTTTGTTTCTTATTTTTTTATAATATAAAAACAACATACTTTTCACACAGCAATGTGTAAAGAATTATGCTAAGACCCATTTGCCTGCATGAGGTATGGAATTTGAATTATTTTTTGTCTAATAATTTAATGTGTTTACTTTTTATGTTCCATGCTCTATGTAGGCAAAAAATACATTTTCTTTCTTTCTTTCAATGCTACTGGGGTTGCAGATGTCCACGGGCGACGGTAATAACTTTCCATCTGGTGGGCCTTAAGCTCAACAACTTAAATTTATTAAAATATGAATGAATAAAACCCGTCTAAATATATCTATTTTATTTAAGTTTTTTTTTTTGTAATAAAGTTACGGAACGAGCCGACGGCCCACCTGGTGTTAAGTGGTAACCTCGGCCCATAACAACTGATGCGACTTCGGTCCTCCCCTACTAGGTACGACATGACCCAAGTCGCATCGTATGCGTCCGTAACTCTGAGACGTGAAGGTGGAATGTCTCATGTGCCTGTAATTTCACCGGAAACCACACCTTTCAAACCGGAACACAGTAAAGCGAATGCTTCACTGCTTGGCGGCAGAAATGGGCATGGTGGCAGTACTTCCCCGGATGAACTTGGCGAGAGTTCAACTGCTTAAGTGTTGATCGATTGCTTTTAATAGGAAATTTAGAACTAGAATATCGAAATTTGGTTACTTACGGGCAAAAACAATCGTATGTTATAGTAGAAATGAATTGGTTAAGATCCTAGGAATAAATTTGTTTTTATTGTTACTAAAACTTGAACTAAATACTCATTATTACTGTGTTATTTCCGCAGCTTTCGCCAAACGATTTTCGTATCTGTGATACGGCAATTATACCGAAACACAGCCAAACAATACAACCGTAATTTATAATAATTATATCATTCGGCCCTTCTGCGCGCTACAGCTAGCCGTTAATATTGGAAATGTATAATGATTTATTGCAACCATTGTGTGACCTGGTCTGTCTTGGCGATATTGTGACTTATAGTGGTGTGAATTGGTGGACGGTGTTTCTTCTCCACTTAATCATACACTAAAAAGGAAAAGGAATTTCACCTTTTGGTGTTTCTGTTTTTCGTCCCCATGGAGGGCGGATAGGGTTTGAACAGGCACCATAACAAGATGGCGGGTACTTTTAAGCCCAATTTCAAGTTGTTTTAGGTCTCTTACTTCAATAGTCCAATAAAAGTTGCCAAAGCTTGTAATAAAAACAATGAAAATAAAAATGGTGAATTGTGAACGTAGAATAAGCAGTTTAATTTAATTTTAAATTGGCTTAGTTTATAGTTTATTAGCGGTGTTTATGTGACGATTGAAAAACCAGGCCTTAGTGACGTGAAAGAATGTAAGAGTCAGAAAATTTGCCTTGTTTCTAGCTGTTAGCCTCGGCTTCGCTATCGAAGTGAATCGAAGGTCTGTCCCACAGGAAACTTATTTTTACTCGGTAAATTAGCTCGCTATGCATAATTCGTTCATCATTCGTAGTCGATTCGTTATTCCGTTTTTGTGTAAAAGATAGAAAAACCAAAAAATACTTCGCAAGGATTGAATACCGTCTTTGTAATGGTAGCCATACACGTAACGATATAATTGCGCAAGTTTAGACTTGTACAAGTATGCAGTAACGTGTGTTGGAAAATTATTGCGCAAATTACTAGACTTGTACCAGTTTAAAAAAGTTTCAATTTTCGATTCCAAATTTGTGCAAATTTCCGTTTGCGCAAGTTTACTTGAACGTGTGTGGCATGCCCAAGGCATGCCTCAGTAGTATACTAACCGTCTGCTTGTACGCACGTCCTGTGGTCGCCTCAAACGCGCTAAAATGACGAGTGAGAGACATGGTGGAGTTAAAGACCATTTGGAGGAATTTATAAATATTTACAGAAATGAAGTCTGTCTTTGGCAAATAAAAAACAAAGATTATTGAACCATTAAACCATTGACAAAAGCTTCAAATAAGTTTCTTCGTCCATTCGCAGATAGTTATGCCAGTCCTAGGGTGCAAATTTCAATTCATTTAATAAATTGATGTGCGAATAATGCTCTCTTTTTCTTAACCAGTCTTTACACCATATATTTCGGTTTCTTTTAAGTCTTTTTAGTTTTTTTGTAGCAAATATTAAGCCAACTATTGCCAAAGCGTCATCCATCGACACACCCGTATGCTCCGCTCACTTTCATAGAAATGACATCGCTCAATCATACTTGAGCCGTCTGTGTTCACTCGGGAATAACGTTTACTTGTACAAGTTTAAACTTGCGCAATTATATCGTTACGTGTATGGCTACCATAAGTTATACACAGCAACCAGAAATGAAGGTTTTTTTGATTAGTTTTGATTCATTGTGCTTTCACAAATCATAAATATTATTTAAAAAGGAATTGGATTAAATTTAGATCATGTTGTTAATAAGAGAGTATTCAACGAATTCTTCTAAATCTTAGCCGTATTCCTTACTTATTTCCTATTTCCAAGTGTTTATTACCTAGAAGTAATAATTTTCGGCTGTATTGTCTAGAAAATCTAACTAAACAGTAGACAAAGCCACACAATTCCCATCAAACAAAATGAGCACCATTCAGCGCTTGCTTTCTGCACGGATTATGTAGCATCAAGCGCTTTACACGAGACATTGTTTAGGGACGATATTACTTTATGAATTATTGTGTGGAGAAGGAAAATAATATCTTTTGTAACGTGTTATAATAAAGTTGGAGGTCCTTTGTGATAACTGGCCTCATAGCTCAGTGGTAGTAACCCTGCCTTCTGAGCTGTAAGTCGTGGGTTCGATTCCTACCCAGGACAATCATTTTTCTGTGAACATGTGTTTTTTTCTGTCTGGTGTTAATATGTATAATATGTATGTTTCAACAAAATAAAGTATTTGAATGTTATCTGGTTCCCATGATACTATTTAATTCGCTTACTTTGGAGCTAGATGGCGCTGTGTGAAATGTCCACCAATATTATATTATATTATATTTATCGTGCATCATTGTCAAAGGTTAAAAAAAGGTTAAAGGTTGTCTGTAAGAGATCGCTTTATAGCGATAAGACCGCCCATTGTTTCACTTTTTTTTGTTCTTTGTATCTGATTGTTGTTATTTTGATTTTGTGAGCAATAAAGTGTCATCTATCTATCATTAGAATATGTTACACTTATTTTTGCCACAACTATTATAGACCACGTATTGCATTTGAACTAGTTTTTAGATTCGCACCTAAACAAACAAGAAATAACCAAACTGTAAAAGAAATTTGTGTCACAAAATGTATGCAAACACAGCTGGTTCCATTCCATTCATTGAAACTGAACAATATTGCAAAAATATAGCGCTGATTAATCTGTTTTGTTTCTCTTTGTTCTAACTGCTGGGCTTTAACTGCCTGTCACTATCCAGCGTCGGTTTCCATCCAGGATTACTCTGGAATCTAATGGCTTGGCTGATTCTATCCGTAAATAAGACGTCTTTACCAGCTGTCTCACAAATCAGATTAAAAGACACCGAATATTTAAATAACCAATGTAACTTATCGTATTGCTTGGGTTACCATTGGACACCAGGTGGGCCTTTAAAAAACAGATATGTCATCACTTTTAAAAGCAGTAGAACTCTCACCAAGTTCGTCCGGGGAAGTACTGTCACCATACCCATTTCTGCCGCCAAGCAATAACGCGTTCGCTTTACTGTGTTCCGGTTTGAAAGGTATGGTTGCCGGTGAAATTACAGGCACATAAGGCATTCCACCTACACGCCTCAGAGTTACGGGCGCATACAATGCGACTTGGGTCTTGTCGTACCTGGTTGGGGAGGACACAAGCCGCATCGCTTGTTATGGGCACAGGTTACCACTTAACACCAGGTGGGCCGTCGGCGCATTCGGTAACTGAATCACTTAAAAAAACTTAAAGCGATTTCTTCCAGACCCATACACAAGCCCGGAAAAAAATTACCTCGAATTCTGAGCAGTTGTACTAAAATAAAAGATAGATATCTGCCTGATTTAAATATAATTTCCATTTAAAACCGTTCTTGCTTTGTAGACCAGAGTAGGCGTTAGTTGTCTAAGATCTAGGTATAGCAAGCGTGTTCGCCCCAGGACTAGTTCGGCAAGTGCTGGAAGCAGCGTTGTCGGTTTCCATAATATCCAGATATCCTATATCTAGATTGAATGCCTAGTTGTAAAGTTTAAAGTAAGCAGTTTTAGGTTTGATTGCCATAATGTACTTTTTGTATTTGCTAATGTTTTCATGTCATGTAGGTGATTAAACGATTGACGTGATTAAACGGGCCGTCGGCTCGTTCCGCAACTATATAACATAAAAAAAGTATTGTTTATATATTAATCTGGCCTGAAAGAGTCTGTATAAGCGACCACACTGTAACGCTTGGTACCCATGCTCTCGTCAGTACAACTACAACAGAGATTTATATAAAATAAAACAAGTTCCAAGATGTGGCGGCACGAGATGATACCAGTGATTATTACCAAACGTACACCGATAGGTGTAACATTACATGCGACGTGCAGTTTTGAGTTATACGTGTCTCCCTTGAGTCGACGATGCGTCCCACAGATTAGGTTCTACGAAGAACAATGTTGTATGACGGTATGCTGAGGCATTATATTTCCATTTTTGGGTGATTTATACATGATTTATTTCAATTAATGATGACACTGAGAACAATATTCGGGTTTCAAAGTTAAATAATATATATTATTGTTGGTGTATATTTAAAAATGTCAGAATTATTCGTGATCTATGTTCTTATGACAATGCTAGCCACAATTAATTGAAACCATATCTTCCTTTTTCTTCTCCACCTACCCTTTCGAAGCAAACGCGTTATGCTACCTTTCCAAAAATATTACAAAAACATATTTTCATACAAAGTTTAATTCAATAAGTCTAAAATGCATAACAAATGTTTGTTTGTACGGAAAAACAGATTAAAATTGCCCCGAGCTGAATGGACTCGGTTGTGAAGGCATGCAGATTAAAAACACTGAAAAACTTTTTTACATTTTTTGAAAGAACAAAATGCACAATCTCGCCTTTGCCGAGTGTTTCATAGGCTTCGTTTAGATTAGAACCTTTGTGGAACGAATGAGATTTCAATTTACGTCGAAACATTCGGTTTGTTTTCATAGCTCTTTGAATAATTTGACACGTGCTAGAAAGAGCTGAGTCTTTCAATGTTGTTCTCTATTCTATTATAAATCCTGTTTTGTTCTATTTTTATTCTATTAATATTATCATTCTTTGTAAGCAGAAATCATTAGCAAAATTAAGTTGCAATCAGTTTTAATTTTAAACTAGGAAAACAATTATTTTAGTTGAAATTTTAGTTTTTAGTTAAATACTATCTTTGCTTAATATTATTACTAATTCGTAATTGGCCTATACTCTAAGTTACCCATAAATTTGTATTGGACTTCTTTGGCAAATTAAATGGTGCACGCTTGCTTGTCATGAGTGTACGCGCCATATAATCGATGTGGTTACTAATTTTTTATTCTATTTAAAAAAATCATTCACTATGGGTTTCGAATATTCCGTTTTCAATTTCCAGTTCAAATTTCATTTTTACTAAACGTGAAATGGATAAATTTACAAATTTTATACAAAAACCTTTTTCGTTTATCGGTCTTTCTAATAGTAAAAACTGTATAGAATTAGTTGTGTGATTTAGAAGAAGAAGGCACGAAGCAAAAAGCTTTTTTATACTATTTAAGATATAGCTTCAGTCCGCGGCTCTGCCTGCCTGGTACTATGGTAAAAATAGCTTGTCTTATTCCAAGCTATCGTCTACCTTTGTAAAAAAAAACTACCTAATGCGTTAAGTAGAGACACATCCAAACAAAATTTGTGATTCACAATATTGTTTTCTTTCGAATTCTATTTTCAAATATCAAACCAAATGTCGACTTTCATTTTCAAATTTCAAATCAAATGACGACTTCCATTTTCAAATATGAAATTTAAATGTTGTCTTCCGTTTTCAAATATCAAATTCTGGGAATCTTTTTTTTGTAACCGTGAAATGGATTCGCAATTATCCGTAGAAGGCCTAATCGTTCAGGTCGAAAGGTCCCAGAGCGTTTCGCGCCATCCCGGGGCACAGGTTAACGCGATGTGGGAACAGTAGATCCGGAGCCATTCTCACGACACGGCACTCATTTGCATTCGGAACAATAATATCGGTCGATCGGACCACGATTTATGTGCTGACTGTACCACTGCTACATACGTGTGTAGTTTGTGCCGATGCGAAGATCTGGGACAACGTTGCAATGTTAGAAAGGTCTCGTTTCAATATTTGGACTTGTTTAGTCATCATGATTTAATTATTATCCATGATTTAAAACGTTGTAAAATTGTAACTACTTGTAGCAGATGAGCTAACGGTTATATTCTGATCAAAATAGTTATAAACTAATATAATTATAATAAATAATTAGGTTTAATTTTTGGACATTCTTATTATATGAAGACCTGTTTTTAGCCTTATGTTTTATGAGCTGTAGTTCTTCCTCAAACAAATAAATAAATGGTAAGAGAAAGAAAATGTGAAGCAACCTTCACGACAGTCATCATTTGGATGGGTGACCATTTGAAAATCCCTTGTTTACTTTAGTTGAAGTTGAAGTTACTTTAGTGCTAGTTGTGGTCTGTTTCTCAAAATTATGAACATAAATCGATGAGATACTAAAAAAAAAGAAAAAAACTAGTTTCTTTGTTTTGTATAATATAATCTCCATTAATCTTTCAGCCCCATCATGTTTCAAAGTCACGTATTCATCTGTATCTCTAAATAGTATAAAACAAAGCTATTTGCCTCTGTCTATTTCGAGTTTGATATAGTTTCATTAATAGAAAGAACGAATAACGCGGAATGTTTCAGTATAATTAATAAATGGTTTAAAAAAAACGATTTAAATACGAAAATAACGAAAAGAAAATATACAATATACAGAACTGTTAATACTCTCTTGCTAAGCGCACTCTACATTTTCTTTTATTACTAAATTGCGCCCGGGCGAATCTGGGGAGAGTCGCTAGTATGCTATAAATATATACCTTCTAGTATAATCAGCATTCTTCAAGTAAAAAACAAATTCGCGACAAATTCGTGACATTGTTGATCTCTAACTCTTCGCCCCGAGGGGCTATTTTCCCCTAACAAGTGCTTCCAATACTTGTACGAATAATTTCGCCAAGTTTGAGGAAGGGTTTTTCAGTTCCCGAGGGCGTAAACTTATCGAGAGGCGCAAATAGAATTTTTATAGTAATAGACGCGGTGTTGGGAAATCTCATTTTCATATCTTATGGAACTCCTCTCCGGCGCTCATAATACAGTTCATACTAGGTTACCGGCTGTAAAATTTACCTCAGCCTCTTTATACACGAAGAAAACGAAATTCTTTAAGAGATAGATAGATCAATAGATAGGTAACACTTTTATTCAGCACATAAAAAAATACACAAAAATGTACAAAAAATTAGTGTCACGGGACACGGGAGTAATTGAATACCAAGCACTTGGGTCCTCCAATAACCGAGTTAATGATACAAATCATATGTTAGAACGTCGAAACAAAATAACGAGTTCAGCTTTACCTAATAGTATATAAAAGTTTCATAACTTAAACTAGAAAAAATTTGCATAAACAATTATAAATATTTTATAAATCATATACCATGATCGGCCACTATATACCGGCCTATAATATTTCAAATAATCGATTTAAAATTGTGTTAATTAACTGTCCGATTAATCGATTAGATCAACAAACTCCCAACAGTGTTGGAATGTCCATTGCTATTACAAAATTAATTACACTGACATAATTCTATGAACGAAAGCTTATAACAGAATAACAACACATAAACATTGCTGCTACGAATTCATTACAATCCCAACACGATAGCAATTCGATTCACAGCTGGGTGATAATGCATGTGGATCAGTAGTGATGTACCAATCATCTCGGTCCTTAATTTATTTTAGTCCTTTTTTTTGTAAAGATTTTGTCATCGACTTATTTTTGTCTTTAGTTTCAACGGAAAGCAATTTGAGAGCCTCTAGACGCCACTATGTTGTCTGTTAGTGTAGTGAAATATTATTTATTTAACTAAAAAATGTCAGGCTATAGCACATTTATTTATCTATCAATTCATTACCAATGACATAACTCAATACCTAACTGGCTTCACAGCTCAGTTGGTTAATTTGCCTTCTGCGCTGTAGGTCGTGGTTTCAATTCCCACTCAGGACAAACATTTATGTGACAAACATAGATGTGTTTTGTGTCTGGTTGTTATTATGAATTTATACGTATATGTATGCATTTACAAAAAGTGTATGAGTATTCGATCATTCATCTTGTTTATATAGTACAAGCTATGCTTAGTTTGAGACTAGATGGATCTGTGTAAAATGAGCTCCAATATTTACTTATTTAATTTACCTTTAAAGTACTAGCTTATTTAAACAAATAGCCATCTCGTAACTACATACAACTCTTACAAGAAAAGTTCAGTTTTTCATCAGAATTAATTATGAACTTGCTGTTACAAGACTAACAGCCATTAAAACCGCTTTCAAAAAGGACTTCGATTGCCAACACTAAAAATGATAATGTTAAAATCTGGCCACACGTACGCCGCCCGCTGTGATCACAAATAGGACCTCTGTATTTTAAATGCTAAAATATGGGCTAATGACACTTAATAAAATACCTTTTAGACCCGACACGAGTCATGGCCGCGTCATAAATTGGGCCCTAAATTTGAAGCATGCACCTCAGTCCTTTTTTGTTTGAAATAATTGGTCGTTTTATTAACGTCTCAGGGCCCTTCCTATTTAAAAGTAATAATATGTAATGAAAATGGGACAAGCGGAGTTTTGTGTTTTTTTATAGTGCATTTTGGGAGTACTAAAAGCTAATAATGATAATAAAAGCGTCGAATTGGAATAAGATTACGACATACGAGATTATTGTTACGAGAATAGAGGTTCCAAATGGTAATTTATGTTTAAAACTAAACGTTTTAAAATATTTTGTCTTATTTTCTTGTCTTATTCGTAATAAAACCATTCACCGTAGATCTAGTAAAGGTTACTTCCCATCTATTTTATAAAATCAGAATGATAATCTCAGGTTAAAGAATAATAACTAACTAAAATCCAAAAAAAAACAAAAAATAACTGAAATCTACTTCATTTCCGTCTGCTTTAAGCTTACAATATTTTTAACCCGAATTTGGGTATGAATTAGTCGATAAAATATAACACAAAAACCAGGCCTTGTTTAGACCCACCAAATTTTAAAATCAGTCCAGTTTAGAACAAATCCTATATCTCAAAATAGTGGTCATTCATTAATTACACTGTTCGTTACTTCCGATGACAGTAATGACATAAATAGAAGCGAATTTATGAATAATTCCCTCCTATACCGTGTACGTGTTCACACGTGGTGTTAATTACGAGAGGCGTAAGAAAAAATACCGGTCGTGTGACCACTGAAACTCCGTTACTCGGACTAATAACAATTATATTATGGTTTTAGTATTTTGATGACGAATTCAGTTACTTTGTAGTTCTAATAACTGACTGAGATGTTCATAGTAAAGGGTTTCAATTTCAATTCCACTGAATGTCAACATAGGATTCCATGTTCTTCAACAAACTGGTTACGCTTAACGACTCCTTAATAAGCTTAATTTAAATAATATAAAAGAATTCAAATTCAAATTCATATTTTTGCGAAACATAGGTTACATGATGATATTTTATTTATTTACTAGCTGTTGCCCGCGACTTCGTCCGCGTGAAATTCGGTTTTATCACGCACCCCTATTTTACCTCTCGGAAAAGTAGCCTAAGTTACTCCTTGTTACATCAGCTATCTGCCAGTGAAAAACTCATCAAAATCTATCCAGCCATTCCAGAAATTAACCGGAACAAACAGACAGTCAAAAAAAAAAAAAGTTTTTGTATATGTACCGTGTATAAATCCATAAGCACTTAGTAAAAAGCGGTTATTTTAATATTAAAAATAGACACTCCAATTTTATTTATATTTATAGATGTGTTCAAGCCAAAAGTTCCTTTACCAGTGAAATGTAGATTTCTAGCATGTGCTGAGTTTTTTGTTTTTTTGTTTAACAAAAACACATGTTTATTAAATTATCCCAAATTCTCACTATACGTGGTTTTTGTGGTTATTTGAGTGGATGTCAGCAGCCCAAATTAGAACGTCGACAAATAGTCGTAGGATAGCCGGACGGCTATCCTGTCTCGTTACAGGATCAAAAATAACGTTATATTAATTGCAAGGTTAAATGATTTACTGTTCTATGCAATGTCGAGACCATACGTTTTTAAATTAATATTTAGTGTTTATTGCTGAAAGCTTACATTGATGCACAGGTATATCAATTAAAATACATAATTGTATCCTCCTATTAAATAACATTATCCTATGATGCTAAGTAGAGTAGTTAGAGTAGGTAGATCGTGGAGACCAATTAGACGATTTAACGTAAATTAAATTTATACGGAACCGACGGTCGTCCATGTTTTTTAAAACAAATTACATTATTTAAAACATGACAAAAATTTATAAGTAATTAATAATGAACCTAATATTAACAAAGTAATCTAATAAAAACATGTGGGTACACAGGAGAGTAAAATTAATGTTTTATTGGGAGATAAGTTGGCTATTTTTTTATGTCAATGTACAATTTGGAACGAGCAGATGTCCCACCTGGTGTTAAGTGGTAATCTCTGCCCATAACATGCAATGCAACTTGGGTCCTCCCCTACTTCATTCAAGTGTTACGTGGAGCCACAATCGGCTACATGGCCTTTTAACATAGATTGCCATGGCAACCTTATTCTGCCTACCCCTTTGGGATACAGTCGTGATTATACGTTTGTAATCCTATCACACGATTAGTAGTAGTAGTAAATAAATATTGGTAGAAATCTCATACAGCGCCACCTAGCCCCAAAGTAAGCAAAGCCTAGCTTGTATCATAGGAACCAGACAACTGATATAATACTTTTTTTTTGTAAATACATACATATTAAACACCCAGACATAGGACAAACATCTTTTTCGTTACAATAATATTTGTCCTGAGTGGGAATCGAACCACAGCGAGAAGACAGGGTCACCAACTGAGATGTGAGGACAGTCAAAGTAATAAGCTGTTTCCTCCATAATATTTCACATTACATTATAAACTTACATGAATAAACTAAACCTGGCCCGTCAATTAAAGAGGGTCTAAGAGGGTCCCGTGTGCTTTTCCCGCCGGCTAACCAGGACCGATGGCTCTCGTGAGACTTGTACTATTTGCTGTGACCCTGCCTTCAAAACTGACACACAAAATGTGTGTTTTCTGTACTATAATAATTCTGTTGATGGATGAAACTAGCTATAAGACTTCCAATTTTACCTTCTAGTTATGAATAAGTGGTTAATGTAAACGATTTTACACACTCATACCTGGATTACTGTGACGCAGGTGGCACGGAAAACAGGTACACAACACGAACATCCAATTCTGTTATGGGCAGAGGTTACCACTCAACAAAATGTGGGCCATCTGTTCAGTAGTACTGGGGCCTTACTTAGGTACAAAAACATACATGTCACATGTGTTATTTATTTATTTATCCAGCAAAGAAAATATAAAAAATAACTAATTAATAGTGTTTTTAAACTTTTGTAAGGTATGAGTAAACATTAGGTTCTCAATACGTTACATACATTCAAATTTGCGGGCGTAAAAACAGGGAAAATCATAAATATTAATAAATATAAAAAAATCAATCATAATAACTTCTAATAATAAGTACGCATTCGATATCGATATTTTTTTACGTACTAGATAGGGTAGGTGCCGCGAGGGCTCAATTCGCAGCGAACAACCAATGATCACCACAGACTAATAAGGGAAGGGGGGGGCAAGAAGGGGTCGCGAGGTAAGATGGGGTACCGCACAAAAAAGTGATAAGTTGATTTTCTAAAGACTGTACCAAATCATAGATTAATGACATAACATGCCATAAATTAATAAAAGTAATAAACGTAGTGATTGTGCTGTATTTTTGTTATTTCCCTTAGCTACCCCATCATGCCCCCCCTTCCCCTAGTAGTTAGGTTAGGTACGCGTCAAAGTAGACTGAACGAGTTCTAGCTGATGCACTGAAAGCTTTCGAGCGCTATAATATACGCAATAATAATTATTCCTTCCATCGTATGCGCCTGTAACTTGGAGACGTAAAGGTGGAATGTCTCATGTGCCTGCAATTTGTGAAACTAGGTTCATACCCAATACATGAAGTCCCGCGGGTGCAATCGGTTATTTAATACCATACTGTATATACATGCATAAATAAGGATAAATCATGCACAGTTTTTATTATATATACATGGGCTGGATTAAATTTATTAATAATTAAGTTCATTCTATAATTTGGGTTAATCTTATTCGCCCACGTTCATACTACAAGACTTAATACCACGTTTTTATCTATTCCCAAGTAATCATTGGTTCTCATTTACAGTTTTGAAACATATTGTGAAAGGAGTTCTTAGACACAATACATGTTTATTTATTTTCATTATCCTTATAGAACAATATAATCAAAAAATAAACAATTTTAAAAATGTCCGTTTCGCGTCTTACATTGACATATAAGCATATGTCAAATGTTTCAACATACGTGGTTAGGGCTGGCGCGAACAATTAAAGAATCTTACCGGGCGGGCGACATTCCGCCAGTTAACCGGAACCGATGGCACCCCTGAGACTTGCTCTATTTGTGGTGACCCCTAGCTTCAAAACTGACATTATACTAAGCATGGAATATTTCTGTTCACAGAGAAATGTGAATTCGTTTTCCTGGAATAAACTGAAAAGTATTTGATATAGTTTTATCTTTATTTCATAAAGTAAGTTTTAATTACATACAAAAATCTTTTAATTTTGTCCTACCCTACACAGTAAGTAATAAATTTTTATCACGAAATTAACAGAAAATCTTAGTTATATCATAAATGTATACGATAAGATAGTCAATGCATATTGTAATCCAATCATCTAATTCTAAGTTAAGCTATTTTGTAAATAAACTTTATTCTTAATATTTAAAATAATAATAATCAAACATACGTAAGCAAAGTGTATTATAGCATTATTTAATTTTTTACTTTTTTTTATATATTTATTTTATTTAATTTGATTTTATTTATCCTCTGGACATTTTAACTAGCGTGATTTGTCTGAAATAAATGATTATTATTATTATTATTTAATGTAATCTAATAGTTCTTAAGATGGTGGCAATTAATAGCTTATTGTGATATTAGACATAATATAATAATGATCAAACAGGTTTTATTTAAACTTAACGTCAATACAATACAATACAATACTTTATTCATAAAACCTTATTACATGTCAATAAACTAATACAATTAATAAAAAATAACAACATTATCGACATTATCAACATAATGTAACAAATTAAATTAAATTAGGAAAAAATCTTTTTTTTTTTTTTTATAAGTTCCTCCATGTTGTAGAATGACTGGTTAATGAGCCAGTTTTTAAGTTATTATATACAATAATATATATAATATATACAATATTTAACAGCACTCTGTTTTTGATCATGGAAATGACTTCAGTTCCGTAACTAGCTTAGCAACGACTACGCATATTATTTCCCACCGCAGGTTTCCACTTTACATGGATAACATAATCAAATAGTCAAATCGAATCGCAAACGTAAACTTAGTCAACGTTTTACGAATGATACTCGTAGCGTAACGCCAATTCGTTCCGGATCGACGTGAGCACTTGATAGCAATTAAATTTGATCACTGTGAATGGTTTACACTATGCGAGCTGCTGGCTATTTGAAAAAACTAGACAGTAATATCCAACCAGCGATATAGATTGAAAAAAAAAATGTTGGACATTTCACACAGCGCCATGTAGCCCCAAAGTAAGCTAAGCATAGCTTGTATCATGGGAACCAGACAACTGATATAATATTATATACTTTTCTTTTGTAAATACATACGTATAATACATATTTACACCCAGACACAGAACAAACATCAATGTTACAAATGTCACATAAATGTTTGTCCTGAGTGGGCATTGAACCCACGACCTACAGCGCAGAAGGCAGGGTTACTAACCAACTGAGCTGTGAGGCCAGTCAAAAAACAATATTTATTTGCCGCACTAACAGTTGAAGAAATGCATAAAACAGGTCGGTTAAACTAGTGGTTGAAAGCAGGATACAACTAGGTACTAAGCATGTGTCATGAATGTCACATACTTGAAACAAATACTAAACATCTGCCTAGCCTGCAGGAAATGAGATTTACTAATAACCAATTTATAAGTAAAATACTTATATTTTTTTTCACCTAAGTTGTTTGTCGAGTGGGAATCGAACCCACGAACTACAGCGCAGAAGGCAGGGTTACTATTACTACCAATTTGACTGGCCTAATAGCTCAGTTGGTTTGTAACCCTACCTTCTGCGCTGTAGGTCGTGGGTTCCCCACTCAGGACAAACATTTATGTGACATTTGTAACATTGATGTTCGTTCTGTGTCTGGGTGTTAATATGTATTATAGAGGTATGTATGTATTTACAAAAGAAAAGTATATAAGTATTATATCAGTTGTCTGGTTCCCATGATACAAGCTATGCTTAGCTTACTTTGGGGCTAGATGGCGCAATGTGAAATGTCCACCATTATTTATTATTATTATTATTTATTATTAACTGAGCTTTAGGACCAGTCTAGATAAAAATAAATAAATAATATTTTTTATATATCAATATAATATTTGTTATTGCTTAGTACTGACTGTTTTGAACAGTTATTTATTTATTTATAAAACTAGGGTTCACAGCGTAATTACTTAAAAATGATGTACTGTCAAATTATAATTGTCCTTATGCCAATTCGAACCCTCATTTTGTATCTTGAGGTTGTGTGAAAAACAGAGTAAACAAGATTTTTATATAAAAGAAAATATGAAAAGTATGCAACGCTAATATAAAAGTAACCATATAAAAACAAAAATACTTTATTATAAATAAATTATAAATATATAAAAATATTTTATTTTATTTTAACGTTCTCTCAATTGATAAGCCAATTAGACTAATGTTAATTAGAATTTTCCAAGGTGTCATAAACGCTCAAAATAATATTTGATATTTTGCCCTATTTTTCATATTTGAACATTTTCCTAAAAAATTAGGTACCTACCTTCTTTTCTCGGGCCAATTAAGTTCGTCATACGTCCAGAAAGACCATCATTTGGACGGGTGACCATTAATAGCGCTTTTGCACTTAGCACATCACATATTTATGAACACTTACCTGCCAGCAAACGACAGCAGTCACTTGAACAGCGGCTCGCATCGTGTAAACACTCCGTTCCGCAATAGGTTCGCATTTTACGAGTACGCGGACAAATATAGTAATAAATTGAATTTTCAGTCGGAATAGCGGAATAGTTTTATGTTTTTTTTTCAAATCGCGCATGCCTCTTAATTGACAAAACATGGTGTATTCAAAATATATTTTAAACCAACAAAATGTGGACAACTCGTTAGCTTGGTAAACCTAAACTTTTACATCAGGTGGGCCGTCAGCTCGTTCCATCACGTTAATTATAAAAAAAAGTCTAATGCACTCTAGAAGCTTCTAGAGGCTCACTTTAATACTTGCACCGCACTGGTAAGAGAGAGAAAGTATTCCGTAGCAGTAGAACTTATGCCAAGTTCGTCCTGGGAAGCCTGCTACCATACACATTTCTGCCGTTAAGCAGAAATGTATTCACTTTAGGATTTGAAAGGTGTGACTGCCGGGGAGATTACAGGCACATGAGACATTCCACCTTCAAGTCTCTTCAGTTACTGGCGCTAGCGATGCGACTTGGGTCTTCTTGTACAGCAGGGGAGGTCCCAAGTCGTTTTGCTTGTTATGAGCAGAAATTACGACTTAACACCATGGGGCCATCTGCTCATAATTTTCACATTAAAAAGGTTTCACGTTTCAGTACCGCCCGACTGTAAAAACTTGGCAACTGACTGAAATAAATAACAGCTACAGACTATGCAACAAAAATATTCATCACGTCTTTTATTTTGATCGTAAAACCTCTAGCAGAGTTTACAGTCTAACTTACAAAGTAAATTATAGTAACATACATTGTTACGATGGAAGCTTATGTAACGACTCGCTAATCACAAGAACTGGTAGTTAGTATTGATTTTAAAGCTTTCCTCAGGGCTTATTAACTTTCTGAGAATTCTTGCTTGACTTCAAATAGATAAATATAAAAATTTCATTTAAAAAAAAATGTAATAACTTAATATATATATATATATATATATATATATATATATAATAACTTATAATATAATAAAACAATATATAATTATATATATATAATAACTAATAATAATGTTGATTACAACGGTAACATAGATTCAGGTTTCCGAAGGCATGTTAAGAGTAGGTACCATATCGGTATAGTTACAATAGTTAACTATTCAAGAATTATTTAACTATTAATAGTTAACTTTTATTTTTAAATAGAGCATTTTATTGTAATGTGGAGCAACATTCTATTGTTTACTTTAATTTCTCTTTTGACTACATATCACCTTGAGTGACTAGAGTACACAGACTACAAGGTATGTTATCCCGAAAAAAAGGAATTACTTCTTTAGGGCTTTTTTGTTTGTTGTTCCCTAAGGAGGGTCAGATAGGGTTTGAGCAGGCGTCAAACTTAGGGATAAGTGCGTGACTCTGAATATTATTGACGTTACCAAGACATTTCTTTATGAATTGTATGGAAATAAAGTTTTTGACTTTGACTATGTTGTCGACGGTGGCGCCACTCAATGTCTGGATTGGGAACTGTTATATTGTCCATATTCAGCCTTCAATGTGCGTTTAATTTATTGCTAATGTATATAAACTCTATAATGTTTGTTAAGTATAATTAAGTCTTGTTATAAATTCACAAATTATTTGTCAAATCCGCAATGGACGTGATGATAGTGAAATACAGTTAATTAATGCTGAAATAATAGCTTCGCATCCAAACCGTAATATATACCTACTAGTCGAAACACTGAAATAGCCACGTGTGCAAAATTATACGTTCACGAATAAGTATAAGCCAAATTATATAGAAAACCTGTGAGTTTTATATTTAATAAATGTAAAATATGACTTTAGCTGACTCGGCTCTTTGAATTTTGTACACCGTACACTGAAAATATAAAAGCAATTTCATTATTTTTGCTCACAAGTAAAATAAATCAAAATTATACGGGTAAGGCAGAATCCTTTAATTTTACCGTAATTAAACTTTAACACAAGTGTGAGTAGTTGTATTTTTAGTATAACGCAGGATCCATCCTGTGAGACCTGTGCCAGGGAATAACGTCGGAATAAGAAATTTTCTCGCTACATTTTTCCAACAGGAAGATCACGTAACATAGAATTGGAAGAATTATAATTTTATTGCCTCGAGTAATTTATGAAAAATGACGATGGCCCACACTCCGAGCGAATATGAGCACTTATCTTACAAGGACGTGGCTGGAATAATGATTTGCCGAATAGGCGCGGCCCCTTTATGATATATGTGATTGCATGATAAAAAAAATTCAGCATTGCTAGGTTATCCGGTGTCACTTAAAGAAAGAAAGAAAGAAAGAAAGAAAGAAAGAGTATTTTATTTTGCCATAAACAACACAATACAAATGTATGTACACATATTAAAAAGTAAAAACAGAATATTATTTGGCACAACTCACATAGTAATAGGAATGTGTTGAGTGGGAAACAGTTAGACTTTGTTTAACTTTTTTTTTTTTTTACTTTTTTATTCTTTACTTTATTTTTTTTTCTGTTAGACTCTTTGAATTAACAAAAACTGCGAGATCCATCCCACGTTGTAAGACATTACTACGAGTACTAATCGAATCACTGGTTCTCCTAAACCAGGTGAAAGGATTTAATTGCGCCTCAAAGAGGCTCCTTTCGTGCGCTTGACACATGAGTAACACATTTTTAGTTCTAGGACATGTCGGTTTCGTCACAATGTTTTCCTTCACAGTTTTGAAACCGTGGTATTGCACATATATACATTTTTCAAGCAACAGAACTCGTTGGTCAACGCCAAGATTCGAACCATCGACCTCTGGATTGAAACTCGGGGTCAGTACCACTAGGCCACCAAATTCATCACAAGGGAAGAATTTTGACAGAGTTTAAACCAAAAATAATAATTTTAAATTTGGACATTTGGAAGTAGGTACCAATAACCCTTTTCCACCGCAGTGTATCATAAAGGCCCGAATTATAATGGGATTGTGAAATTATCATTTTCTCGGGGCACACCGGCACCGTCCCCAAATTTAAATTTTATATTTGTTCCTTCCATTTGCCGGTGACTTTACCTTTGTGTTTAAAATGTTAGTAGCAGTAGAACTATGTCAAATTCGTCCGGGAAATTACGGACACCATATCCATTTCTGCGAAAAAGCAGTATTGCATTCGAGTTACTTGTTGTTGCTGGTGAAATTACAGGCACGTCAGACATTCCACATTCACGTATCGGAGTTATGGGGGCATAAAATGCAACTTGGGTCTTGCCGTACCTGCCTAAGTAGGTGAGGAACCAATTCGTATTTCTTGTTATGGGCAGAGTTTACTACTTAACACCAGGTGGGCCATCTATTCGTACCGTAACTTCACCACATAAAAAAATGCGCTGGCATTACCACTGCCTCATCAGACAATATGCTCGCTCAAGAATTTTGTTATTAATAATAATTAAATTCCTTTAAATCAGACAACAGTAGTCCATGGGGTCGTTTCTGTGTGCAGCAATGAGGCTGTTCCGGCTTGAGGTTGTGAAACCTTTCTTTATTCTATTAATACTTTTAAAAAATTGATTAAAATCTTATGGTTATAAATTGTGATCAACATTTGTAGTTTGAGAATGATGTACTTTCAACTCTGACGTTCTAAATATTTCATTTATTTAATATAATGCCCATTTAAAAAAAAAAAACTTAATAAGGCACTACAACGGAATAATTTTTGTAAAACTTATAAAGTGATTCGCATACAAAATAAAATAATTCATGTCTTAAATAAAATGAGAACCAAGTCTCAAAACTGTACATATGTTTTAAAACATACATACAGACAATGCCATTTCCAGTGTTATGATTACTGGCTGCCTATATTCTCCCTTTATTGGGTGCATTTCTTTGGGGTGCTGTTAAGTTGGGGTATTTTAAATCACACTGTCTATTCGATACATTTGCATGATTAATGGGTTATAGCAGATTGTGTAATTTAGAATTATCAAGAAATTTTGATTAGCTTTTGTAGTGGGAAATGTATGTGGCTGAACTTCTTTCTGCATGGGTCCGAGGCTGCTTTGGACACTGCCTTATTGAGGATCCGGGGTTCAAACCCGGCCAGAAAAACCAGGAAAAGTTTTTGAGAGTAGAGAGCATTTTTCCCCCCTGATATTCAGATATTCTGTATATCATGGCCACAAAGATACATGTATTGACCTAGGGAAACCAATATATGTCTTCTGCCTCACATATTTAAGAACAACTAGGTGATTTACGTCGTAAGCGCATGAATGTATTTTTATGAGATTTAAGGGACAGAATGAGGTGATGGCCCACCTAATGTTAAGTGGTAACCGCCGCAACAGCAATACGACTCAAGTCCTCTCCACTGAAGTACGAGATGACTCAAGTCGCATTACGTTGCGTCCATCACCCCAAGATACTAATATGGTCCAGAAATATTAATCGAACTTTTCGACTGTTATACATTTTATGATCCAACCACGAATTACTAAGTCATACGACTAAACCTTTCTCTCTCAAGAGCAGTAAAACTCTCGCCAAGTTCGTCCGGGGAAGTACTGCCACCATGTCCATTTCTGCCGCCAAGCAGTAACGCGTTCGCGTTACTGTGATCCGGTTTGAAAGCTGCCGGTGAAATTACAGGCACATGAGACATTCCACCTACACGTCTCACAGTTACGGGCGCATACGATGCGACTTGGGTCTTGTCGTACCTAGTAAGGGAGGACCCAAGTCGCATCGGTTGTTATGGGCCGAGGTTACCACTGGTTAACACTTAACATCAGGTGGGCCGTCGGCTCGTTCCGTAACTGCATCACACAAAAAAAAAACCTTTTTCTTTAAAGAGATAATAATCTGGTTTTGCGGTTACCGAACCCTGATCATAACTTCCTTCGCTCTGCAATTTCATTGTTTCATTATCTCGAAATTGTCATTGTCCCAATTTTAAAATCCGTAAGAGCTCCGTCCCTTACAAAATAGACACAAAACAGGGTATTGAAGGAAGAAAAGAAGCGTGTAATTGTCTTGTCCACACGAGAGATACAATTAAACTTCTTGCGGTGCGACCTGTGTTGCCAGATACTGGGCCGCGACATATTTGGCCAAATAAAGTTTAATACTGATTATTCCATAAAATAGATATGATATGTGTATATAGAAAGTCATAGAAATAAAGTTTCTGAGCAACAAGCAGGGATAAAGGAAATTAAAATCTTCTGCTGGCGCTGAGATGCGGTTCGACCCTAAATCCATAAACGCACTTATACCATGATATCATAACATGATGGTTCCGTGGCCCAGAGGGTAGTAACCCTGCCAGTAAAATGAGGAGTCCCGTGTTAGATCCCGGCTGAGGAAAACATATGTAGTGAGCATGAAGTCGGCTACTGCGTCTTGTCCAACACAGTACAGAGAATCATAAATATAAAATACAAAATATATTTGCCTCTAAGTGTACAATAAGGTGTAAATAAGTATCATCACAGGTATGTGTGTGTGTGTGTGTGTGTGTGTAAGTGTTTCTTTGTTTGTTTATTTTATGTGTGATGTGGAATTATTTACAAAGACGGATTCTGCACAAAGAACGATAAATAAACTGACTAAATCTAGCCAAAAGTGATTTATATGGCAACCGTTACATTCCCAACCGACAATTGCAACGCTCAGGAACAGACTTTCGGAAATGATTTACAAAACTTTAAACAGAAATAAAAACATATTGCTTACTTTGTTGGGAAATAAAAAAGATGACTACTCGACGAAATTAGTATTAAAAGTAATAATTAGTATATGTGTATGGAGGAATTATAGTATTACGTTTTTTGTTACAGACTTTTTTAGATAAAATTCTTTTTGAATTATTTGGGCCACGTGATGATGACTATTAATAATAGGTTGTTAAATTACTCTCAAATGATACATAGGTCATTCGCATCAATTACTATGTAGCTGGGATAATTAAACTATAGTTCTTTCTTTCTCGTAGTGAATGCTATATTGCATTTGAATAAATATTTTCATTCGAATATAATGAAAATACATGAGTTTTAATAAATTCTCAAAACCAAGACTGTTTTTCGCATATATCATTATTTCAACTTAATTTAAAATGCTAAAAGGACTTTTACAGAATCTTGAAATATTACAAGGTACGGAGTAGAGTTGGCAGAGAAATAATAAGTATTCATTTTACCGTCTTCAGAGGGCGAAGTGACGCAGTGGTAGACCCAAAGTTTTAAATCCAGAGGTCGCTAGTTGAAATACAGAATGTCTAATGTGCCTGACATTTCACCGGCAACCACACGTTCAAACCGGAACAACGCGAAAATTACTGCTTGGCGGCAGAAATGGGTGTGATTCGAGAGCTATTATCAGAAGTACTAGTCTAATGATAGATAGTCTAATGTATTTTTTATTAGCCTTTGGATAAGAAAGAGTTTTTCAAAATTTTACTTCTTGTGAAAAAAATACTACACGTAGGGAAATTTGCCACAGCATAGCCGCCATATTTTAGGGATAAATATGGCGGTTAGAGAGTATCTAAGCAATAACTAATAACATATAACCTTAAACTTAAAAGCTAACATTTTGCACGTCGTTAGTCGTAGTTAATTAGTACAGTATTATGACTATTAATAATAATAATAACAAAAATCTTTATTTTGCCATATAATAGTTACATTTTCAATGTCAATTTCACACATATAATTACCCTATTTCTATTATAAAAAAAAACTCACTGGATCCAAACTAAGTGATTAAGCCTAGTTCAAGGGTCTCAGCAATTGACACCAGCATTTCTGTTTTTAAACAGTTTTACTTCCAACCCTGCGCAACGTCAGTAGACATGAAATAATTCAATTTTATCATAGAGATATAAGAAGCGACACCTTGGACTAGACTCAATTGTATTCTTAGCACGCCTGGCGTATCCAGTTTTAGTTCTTTTAAGATTTCTTCTCGATTTATCTTCTAAGTTAGTTTGCATGAAATAGTGGACATTACAATTTATTTCAGCAGTCAAGTGAAATTTAGTTGGGATTAAATGAAAAAATTTCAATGAAAACGATTAAACTTTAGTCGATACAAGATGCAAGATAGTGCGATTTGAGTCATCTCGTACTTTGGTGTAGAAAACTTGAGTCGTATTGCTGTTGTCCATGGGCGGCGGTTGCCACTTAACATCAGGTGGGCCGTCAGCTCGTTATATCACCTACATCACAAAAAAAAATTATATGTATAATAGAGCTCCCGTGGTATATTAAGACTTTCAAGCAGGAATGTATCTTTGTAACGAGACATTGTAAGGCCGATTATAATTTTATTGATGTATTTTATGCATACAATACGTAGCTACTCCTACCGACTAAATAACAAAGAGATGCGGTCCGAAGCAGCTGAATGCAAATTGCCGTGGCAAAGAAGCGACATGTGGCTGACGTGACAACTTTGCATTAAATCTGGTGGGCCATATGGCGGGTAATATATTTTTAATAGCCGGGGTGGAAAATAACATTTTTAAACAGCGCGAGCGACAGAACAAGTAGCGGTTTCCCTCTAGGTGAATACATTTTCAGAATGCAAGTTACTTAATGATCTGTGGTTTCGCCCAATAAACTTGCATTTTTATAGATAAGTAAGAAGATTGAATTATATAAACCCCTAAACATGTTCGACGCACGAATGTTTGTCCTGGGTGGGAATCAAACCTTCAGCGCAGAATACAGTGTTAACTTAATTTATTAGGAACTATCAACTGAGCTGTGAAACCAGACCAGATATCGCATCTCTTCGCAATCCTTGATTCTAATTTTAGTTCTAGGACATTTGATTTCCTCAATATGTTTTGCTTCGTTGAGAAAGTGATAGAGAAAATTAATTTTTTTAGGAGGACCTAAACGAGACATTCCCATTCGAACGACACATCCCCGCTCGGGGTGATGGACGCGCGCAATACGACTTGAGTCATCTCGTACTATGGTGGAGAGGACTTGAGTCGCATTGCTGTTGTCCATGGGCGGCGGTTACTACTTAACATCAGCTGGGCCGTCTGCTCTTACTATCAGCTAAATGACATAAAAATAAAACACGCATTTATTTAATCACGCAAAGTCGCAAGCGAGAGCTAGTATACCATTACAGACACAGCACAGGTGCGCCCGCGCAGATGTTTGTTACGAATGATTTAAAACCGCAAATTGTACCGCTCGCTTCCGGCCGGCTCGTAAGCGTGAAATATATCAAAAGACGGTGATTATGCCATATTCTAGAAGTCTTGTTACGGGCAGAGGTTACCACTTAACACCAGGTGGGCCGTCGGCTCGTTCCGTAACTGTATCTCATAAAAAAGGGCTCAATTTTGAATTATTAATTTAAGGTATATATATTTTTAATGTAAAGTTTACTAAAAATTAGGAAGAAAAAGGTGAATAAGCGTTGTGTTCGAAGATAGGTTTTTATGCAGGAATTATGTTTTGGGTCTCTACAATGTCGGCCTACTACAAGGGAAGGACATAAACCTTATTTTTTTGTTAATTAATTACTTACCTAAATATGGTTTAGATAAAACTGGTATTAGATAAACTGCTTTGGAATCTCCCCTTTTGGGTATGTTGGGCCCTAGAGAGACTCCTTTCGTACACTTCACAAATATCTTCGAATTGTTGGTTCTAGGACACGTCGGTTTCTTCACAATGCTTCGAATTGCGCTTTCAATTTTTGGCCTGGATTCGATACGCACTATTATACAATACTAATATTGTGTATGCGCAAGTTAATTATATTTGTTACTTATTCACGCCTAAACTACTGACGAGTCGATTTAACTGACAAGGTAGATAACCTGAAATATCACAAAGGTATTGTTTATTCACATAGACGAAACCGCGGGTATATGCTAGCAAGCAATAAGCTGCATAAAATATAAAAAATACTAGATGATAAAATTAATTATAGTTCTTTGAAAAACAAATAAATAGCATACAAAGAATTTAATTCAATTAAGGAAATTAGCAACGATGTGAGTCTTCAGAGAGCTCAACCCTCCGATGCGGTTGGAGGTCAAAAACGACCCATAAAACGCAATGACGTCTTAAAACCAGGATACGTTTGCCTCCAGTGAGTCACAATGAATTTTCATTGGATTAATAATAGTAGAAGGGAATTTATAATTCACTGCACGTACCAATTGGTGATGGACGCAACGCAATGCAACTTGAGTCATCTCGTACTTTGGTGGAGAGGACTTGAGTAGTATTGCTGTTGTCTATGGGCGGCGGTTACCACTTAACATCAGGTGGGCCGTCAGCTTGTCCTGTCAACTATAGGAATAAAAATAATTGTAGGATGTAATGTAAAGAAGACCCCGTAGCTACGTTGTCCTGTCTGAAATGAGGGATCCTAGGTTCATTCCCCAACCAGGTACCATCGCACAGAGCATGCTAGCGCGGATATAGATAGATAGTTAGATAGATTAACTCTTTATTGTATACACCACAAAAACATTTTACAAAAAATAAATAAAAAAATACATTAAAATATTAAGCACACAATGGGCGGCATTATCACTAAAAGTGATCTCTTCCATGCAACCTTTGGATGGACAGGAAACAAAGAAGTCACATCGGCGGTGTACATACGTAGGAATTATATAATTTTAAGTTAACAGATTGAAAACACGTTAAAAAATTATAAATGAATAATTAGTTACTTAACACAACTATAAATACATAAATATACATACACAAATAAATAAATATATATGTATAATATAATAAAATATAAATATATATTATGGACTAGCACAGGAAAATACATATAACTGCAACAGTGTTGGATAGTTTAAGAACATCTAGTTTCTAGCAGTTTTGCGGTAAGGACTGGTAATAATTGTAAACCTTCGGCTTGAATACACCTAGTGTTTGAGAAGATCGAATATCGGAAGGAAGAGCGTTCCATAACCGTACAGCTTGTACGGTGAAAGATTTACTGTAGAATATAGAATGGTGGGCGGGAATTACAAGCTGAAGGCTTTCAGAAGAGCGTAGTGATCGAGAATGGGATTCGTGTAGATATTTGAAACGCTCTTTAAGATAAGAAGGAGAAATTGGACTAGAAATAATATTAAAAAGAAGTATGACTATATGAGCATTTCGGCGATGTCGGATAGTAAGCCACTTGAGCTTTGCACGAAATTCAGAAACATGGTCATATTTGCGCAACCCAAATATGAACCGAATACAGATGTTTTGAAGCCGCTCAAGTCGGTTTAGTTGGTCTTCGGAGAGATTAAGATAGCTGGCGTCTGCATAATCTAAGATGGGAAGTAGAAGAGATTGTGCAAGCGCAACTTTGGTAGCTGTTGGTAAAAAGTTACGAAGTCTTCGTAACGACGCAGCTGATGCGAAAATTTTTCGGCTAACTTCGGCAAGATGTGGATCCCAAGAAAGCTTGGAGTCCATAATGATGCCCAAATTCTTTACTGTCTGACTTATTGCAATAGGTGTTCCGTCAAATAATATGGGTGTAAGTAGTGCAAAGTCAACAGTCGAAAGATATATGAATAATGATATATGAATGCGTAATTATTTTATTGATTTTAAAAAGGTCAGTTTGATTTCTATGAAGTTTAAGCAGAGGATTATAGTAGGCTGAGGATGATTTTGATGAAGACGAATTAAATGTCGTAGCTTTTTACTTTAATGGACCATAGGTAGACCTCAGTCTCACCTGATTTTAAGTGACTTTAAAGATCTTGATGACGTCTATATGGTGATGGTCTAAAGACACCTTTTCGCCCTTGATTTGAAGAATTCCACAAACCACAACCAATTCGTTCATTGTGTGTTCATTCAAGTGTTTTTTTCCCTAACATTAAATAATTTAAATGCTGCAATTTGGTATCAAGGTAGCTTATATCCTGACTTAACACACAGGCTACTTTGATCCCGGAAAAGTGCAGTGTTCCCGTGGGTTGACTTACTCACAGCGGGGAATATCGCGGGCACACCTAGTGTTTTATAAATGATTATAACTCCAGATTGATAATGCTTCCCGGAAGTCCTGAGTATGTAGTAGTCACATTCGCGTCTGTGAATTTTATTGAGAGTATTACTGACGACTTTAATTAAATTAATTAGTGTTATATTGCTTTTTATTTACGCTGTGTGAGGGAGACCGTAACGCAATTAAAGTTAAAAGGCGGATCGGTTGCCTGCATTCGGTTGAAATAATAGTCTTTCACTGTCTTACCTCACCTACCTGGTCCCTACAACATTAGAATAATTCAATATGAAAGTCTCTTTAGCTTTTTGTTGTAAGATCACTAAAATAATCCAAAATTCAATCTAAAACTATTGGTTTAAATTAAAATCACCACACAATTATCTAAACTGGTGACCAAAAAATGCCGGTTATCTTAAAATATAATCATGCCATCACCTGTTTTATGAATCCGCGACCGTCAGATTGAAAGTCTAGAGTTTGTAAAACTCGGCCACAGAAATTTTAAACTAAATCCTTTCTATGCTATGTTACAAAGATTTCCAGAATATTTCAGATCTTTTTGAGGATTACGGACACATTTCGTGGGAACGCAAGCGTTGTAAAGTTCTCACAACAAACATAATTCATGAAAATAAAGCTCTTACGTCCCGAAAAGTTTACAATCAACATTCGCAAACTGTAAGTCCGTACAAAACGTAATAACCGTACCGTAATCCCGGACTGAAATCACAATCCGGGACAAAACGGCACCCGGGGCGGCGATAATGGCATACATCATTTACAAGGTCACCATATGACTCTAATCTACGATATAAAACAAATTAATTAAGCTTTTCTACTGTTATTTCCGTTGTTTGGTACATGAAACTAAGAAATCTAGTTCAGAACAGTGGTGGGGTTTTCCGTTAGTAACAAATTTTTTATAATTTTTCTTCTAACTGACAGTTTCTACAATATTTTGTTTGCAGAGTCAAATACTCAGAGACATCTGTGAAGCTTAACCATGTCTGGAGATGTGATCATTTAAAAATTAGTCGTGTGATTTTCTGTTAAATTGAAACTTTTCTGTTCAATATGTTATTGCAGCAATTAAAATTATTTAAGATAGGGGAAAAAATACGCATATAAATTGCAGTTGTACTACTAATGAACGGAACTATTTCTATAAGAATCTGCTTGATTTCCTTCGTTTTCGAAACAAAGTGGAACTCTTCAAATCAAGAGCGAAAAAATGTATTTAGACCGTCACTATATGGACGTCATGAACGGCTTTAACGTCAGTTAGAACGTCGGAAACTGAACGTTAGAAACGGACGTATTAAAATTAACTAGGACATTTAAATTAATTTAAAATAAATTAAAGGACATTTAGTATTTAAGTCGACTTTTTAAATATGTTGGATTTTGACTGACATTGTCGGACCGGTTTCTTATGTTTTGGTTCATAAATTTACAACAGACAAAATTTTAATGTTATATATATATTCTTTAAGAAAATTGCTTAAAATCGAAAATTAATAGAATAAAATTTACAAGATTAAACATACTTATTACTAAGGTTAACACCTGTTTAAATCCTATTTGAACTCCAAGTTTAGAATATATAGTTGCACAAATAAATTCAAATGCAAAACTCACTGGTATCGATTTCCAAAACGCTAACCATACATTGTATTTAAAATCAAGGAGTCCTTTGGACCAAAAATCTATAAAAATCTAATTCAGTATGATTTAAATTAAGTATTTTCTGTTATATAAAATTTGCCTATACAATGCCTACTTACATCCTTCTGACAAATTATTTAATTGATTAATGTCTTGGTTATTTAAAAATCTGAAATGAGGTTTTATGCCAAACAATATATTTAAAATGTTATATAGATGTATTTAGAGAGGGGTTTTTTGTCTGTTCACCCCATGGAGGGTCGGATAGGGTTTGAACAGGCATCAAACTTATCGATAAGTACGCGTGACCGTAAACTGACCGTATTGAATAATATTGACGTTTCCAAGCCATTTCTTTATGAATTCTATAGAAATATAAGTTTTTTTCTTTGACTTTTGAGTTTTAAAATTGTATTCACGGCTGTAATCGCCAAAAACCGAAATAATAACAGCAACGCTCAACGTTAACATTATTGAAGACACTTGGAAGCCAGTCTACAGCAACATTCCGTGTGGTTTACGACACCGCGGCGTTAGCAATCAATTTTATTTATCGGCCGACTATTATTGGTGTAATGTTGGATAATCGCCTTTTATAGACGCCATTATGGGCATTTGATTATTTTACTCGATGACGTTAAAACGTAATGGTCTACGATTTTATAATCCGGAGAATTAAACGTGGGTTCCTTTCTGATGGATCTATGATATTATAGGAGGAAATAGAATGTTGTGGCGTAGTGTCGACAACTTTTTTTATGCTACAGACTGGCCTTATAGCTCAGTTGGTAGTAACGCCTTCTGCGCTGTAGGTCGTGGGTTCGATTCCCACCTAGGACACACATTAATGTCACGAACAGACGTTTCTTTTATGTCTGGGTATTAAAATGTATTATATATATTTGCAAAAAACATAAGTATTATATCATTTGTCTGTTTTCCATGATACAAGCTATGCTTAGCTTACTTTGGGGCTAGATGGCGCTGTGTGTATTGATCAGCAATATTATTATTATTACCTAATCTACTTTTGAGAAAAGGGTACCAACTCCTCCTACATTTAAATTTACAAAATATACGCACACAATAATTGTAAATAATAAATAACACCAAACAAGACATGCACCGTAGTAGGAATCAGGAAACATTAATGCAAAGCTGGAACCAAACCTACGACCACTATTTCTCGGTTTGTAAGGTGTGGGCGCTGGTGAAATATTTGAAGATTTGCAATCTACCTGTGAATAGGCAAATTAGGTAGGCCTAATTGTGTCTTTTGTTATAAGCCATTTAATTCTGTTGCCTTTTCAAAATAATTTAATATTAATAACATGAAACAACCAAAATAATGTTTAATTCTGATTTTACATTTCCACATTCAATTGTAAAACATATTTTCTTCATATTCTTTGTGCCATTTGAAACAAAAAAGGTCGGAAAAAGTCTGACTGTCGAACGTAAAACGAGATCTTCGGCAAGCAAATAAAGCATTGCCCGTTAGAGACGTGCCCGTATCCGGGACGGGACCGGGCCGGATCGGACCGGACGGGTAAATTGTAACAAACGATCTCCCTCACCACCCACTAGTTTAAGGTTAACGGACTGCGCACTGCTTTTTTGCCAGACATTCGTTACTCAACTACGTTAGTGCATTATCTCATTGGTAAGTAAATAATATTTTTTTATTCAACCCTTTGTAATAAGAAAGAAAGAAAGGAAATCTTTATTTGTATCTAAGATACAAGCTACGAACTATAATGTCATCATTACTAGTAACATTATTACCATTAAAAATAGATAGGTTCTTAAATTAATAATTTAATTAATAGTAATTTTTTATATATTATGACATTGCCCAATAAGATGAAAACAGTACCTAGTAGGTATTAGATATATGTTGTATCACTTGTAATTTGTTTTGGATCTTACTCTATTTTCATTTACGCAAATTGGATGAGGAAATGAAGTTATAAGCAGCATATATTGTGTTGCCAATCCGTGCAACACATTCGTGCATGTTATACTAAACGCGTTTCTTAAGTCGTCTTTTCACCAATCTTCTCGAGTCGAGATTTTTCTCCAGTCGTAACCGAAACTGACACGAATAATTTTTTCAAATATGTTTTTTTTTGTGTTTTAAGAAACTGGTTTAATATAAGTCATAAAATGATCCAAATATTTTTTCAGTTTCTTTTTTATCAATATTTTTTAAACAAATAATTATTAACAGCTAATAGCTTTAAACGAAATTTTACCTCAATCGATTGGAAGAACTGGTATAAGATTCGGTTTCAGTGTTTGTGCCAACATTCTGAACAGTGATTAAGTTTAATTAAGTTCTAATTTGAAGAGTACATTTGTTATACAGAGTCATGTGAATATATCATTTTAAACTTAACCCATCAAAATATGATCACATCCCACCATTCTATCGATAAAAATAAATCATGATGATCCGAGACAAAAATCTGCCCATTCATAACAAAACATCAGTTATGAAGGAAAAACCACAACCTTTGCGATAAAAAACAAACACCCATTCGATCATCCGAATACAATTTAAAAACCAACAAAGACGAATCGCCGTTCATAATTCGAATTTGGAACGCTGATAAAAACAAAATGGCCGCGTTTTCGACCGGCATTTATTAACCCTACCCATAATCCCCGGGTCCCGAGTGATAAATACGGGATGCTCCCTTAACTTTTACTCGTGAGTCATTATAGCATTTAAATAATTCGTGCCAGAGTGAGTTGTGATTTATGATAGTCGGTCTGACGCGGGTTTAATCTGCGTTCAGAAATATGACAGCCCGTGCGTGCGAAGATGCCTATCTTTATACGGGGTGTGAAATGTGGACCCGCGCGCCACGGTAAAATCTAGAAAGTCGCAGACGACAGCTAAGGGTATTCGGTGCCAACTCACCAAGTAAAGAGCTACTATAACGATCTAATCAAAATTATTGATATATTATTTTTATATCTTTTATTTAGCAGTCTGTGGAAGTTTTTAAACGAAAACAATAAGGACGATTGTATGTAGAGCTAGACCGGTGGGTATGGAATATTAAGCTTATCCTGTAGTTAAAATCTACCATCAAACATGATAGTGTGTTCCAAAACAGCAATAGGTCACCTACGATTACAATAATTGAAGCAATACTGCAAGATATAAAACATAATTACTTAATTTCATTGCAACATTAGATAATAGCAAAATATTGGATTATTTACTGTAATTGGCGGCCGGTCACTAGTGCCGTTGTTCAGGTAGGTTACCGGAGTTATGGGCATGTTATGATAAAAAAATTTTTTTATTGAATACTAGCTATTACCCGTGACTTTTTACCCCTCGGAAAAGTAGCCTAAGTACTCCTTGTTACATCAGCTATCTGCTAGTGAAAGTCCCGTAAAAACGGTCCAGCCATTTCAGAGATTATCCGGAACAAACAGACAGACAGACAGACCAAAATTGAAAAAAATGTTGTTTTGGTATATGTACCGTGTATACATCCATATGCACTCAGTAAAACGCAGTTATTTTAACAAACAGACACTCCAATTTTATTTATTTGTATAGATGATAGTTCTGTTAATCAGTTTATATGTAGTAGCCATATTTGGTAACTGTTCCCCATAAGTGTCACAAGCGTTTGCGTCAAAAGTGTTCCTATATTTTTTTAGAAGATATTAACATTGAGTGAGTTCTACTGCTCTTTTTAACATAAGAGCAATAGAACTCTCGCCAAGTTCGTCCGGGGAAGTACTGCCACCATGCTCATATCTGCCGCCAAGCCCTAATGCATTCGCGTTACTGTGTTCCGGCTTCAAAAGTGTGGTTGCCGGAAAAATTACAGGCACATGAGACATTCTACCTACGTCTTAGAGTTACGGGCGCATACAATGCGACTTGGGTCTTGTCTTACCTAGTAGGGGAGGACCCAAGTCGCAACGGTCGTTATGGGCAGAGGTTACCACTGGTGGGCCGTCGGCTCGTTTTTTTAACTGTATAACATAAAAAAGTAGTCGCACACTTCCTTAAACAATTATTTTCACCATTAGAAACCTGCGACACAGTACAAGATAATAAACAAGAAAACGTTGATAGCCACGCCCTCTGCTGTAACCACATCGGATAGTCGCGAGTTGTCGGATAAATTACAGTAATCAGTCCGGTCACGCCGCGCTGCTGCGATACCAGCCAGGAGTATTACTTTATGGAGGTGTTGTGATACTACCAATATTTGACAACTTACTACTACTCAAATTCAAAGTCAAAGTCATAAACTTTGTTTCCATAGAATTCATAAAGAAATGGCTTGTGGACAATAGTATTCAAAATATAAGGTCACGCGTACTTATCGCTAAGTTTGACGCCTGTTCAAACCCTATTTTACCCTCCAGGAAGAACAAGCAAGAAACCCCTAAAGGAATGCTTCCTTTTTTTTGCGAGCACGATCCTTGTAACCTGAGTACTTAGATCTATGTTACATTTATGTCTACATAAAATACTGAATTAATATATTACAAGATGTTTTGTTTGTCGTTAAGCAGAGCGATCGACATCAGACCAAGGAAAGAAAGAAAATATATTTATTTGTCTACATAGGCATGGGGATTTATCATTTATATAATCATTAACAGTGTAATAAGTTTTACTTACCAGACCCTTCATTATATATAACTTGAACTTTTGGGACTACTAATCGAGTCATTGGTTCTCTGGAATCAGTGCGGTGAAAAAATAAAGTGCGCTTAAAGACTCTCCTTTTGTGCACTTGACACATGTCTTAAAATTTTTGGTTTGGTATATTATAAGGTATATTAAGGGGATCAGGGAGGCCTTTGCCCTGCAGTGGGACGATGTAGGCTGATAATAATAATAATATTATACTGTAATTCCAAACTTTTTCAAACTTTAAAAACACAGTTCTTAGCTGAATGCTTAAGTTAATAATCCTACAGCAATTCGATATAATTTTAATACCGCATCGATATTTTACCAAACATCTCTCGTAGATTCACGCTCACAATTGAAGTGTTCGAGCGTGAAATCTTCACAAGGTGCAATGCAATCTCACACGTACGGAATATTAGTTCCCCTTTGAGCACGCTGCTGGCTCGCTGTTGTGTCTAACTTATCCAACAATAGTCGCATTTTGAGTACATTACTGAGTAATTATTGTTCCATCCGTTATAACTACTAGAGATAAAATACAGATTTATGTTTTGAGAACTAAAATTGTGATAAAAAAAACAATTCTAAATAAATTTTTGTGTCGTCATATTAATAAACAAATTTTTATCTCGTAATTTGTGGTGGAAGGTTTCTTAGAAACATGCAGTAATAATAAATGTAACTCAAAAATAAACATTACATAAATCAGTCAAATAAATAATATTACTGTTAATTTCAAACCTTAAAAATCTAACTTTTTAACATGTAAATTTTTATCATGTTAGTAAAATTAAAAATTCAAATTATTGTATCATTTGTTTTATATTTTAGGAGTATTTTTAAACACAAATCTAGTAGATTACAAGATAGATAAAATTATCAGGTCAAACATCCACAACTAATGCGCCATAAATAATGCTACTCGTCCTAAGTCGGGGTAGTTTTCCAGTGTGCTAAAAATTGTGGAATACTTCTAAACTGTCAATTTTTATAATTTGTAGAATACTCTAATTTCAAAACCTTAAAAACAGAAAAGCCATTGTACCGAAAATTGACCAAATATTTTTACGATGGCAACGAAGAAATAAAGTCTTTATTTTCCACAAATATATAGCCGTGTACCTCGAAACCACCGGGACAAACGTGGAGGACAGGACAGTTTGAAATTTTGAACCAATAAATTTAACAACGGCCCAACCAAACTAAACTCTAAATAAATGAATAAATCACACTAACAGCGGGAAAAAAATAAAATCCACAGGAAAAATACCGGAGTAACCCTCAAGTTCAAACAAGGGTTTATTGAGATATCAAATAAAAAATCAGCGGTCGCACACTAACAAGGCTTCTCAACAATGCTCCTTGATTTAGCTCAAGTTTATTGTGCAACGTTATTTATACGCTTGTTCCCTACTAGACGGCACGATTCAATGTACGGCCAACCCTACATAACCCCATAAGCACCGAACGAATGCGTTCAAAGTTCAACTTTCTCACTATTTGTTACAAAGCTCATTTTTAAAAGCTCGCGTTCAGGCATTGCGACAGCCAGGGTTGCCAGTTAAAACTTCACCAACGCATTTTATTAAGAATTGAGAATATCTCGATCTTGTATGCGGTTAGATTGGAAATATGCTTATGTTTCTCAACATTGGATTACGTTTGTCTGATTGCGAGCGATGTTAAGCGCTTAGGTCTTTCAACTTTCTGAACTCTTTACCTTTTTCATTCAGTGAATTTGAAAAGTGGGGTCGTTGAATATTTGTTCGGATTTCACTGCTAGCTTGTTATGTGGATCGTGAATGAAAACGTTCTGTTTTTGTCCTTTAGCCTCAAATACTTAGGTACGGGGTTTTAGGAATACTAAATAAGGTCGAAAGGGTGATAAGGATAAAAAGTAAACATATATAAATATAAACCATTTATGTTATAGCATAAAAATAATTGTTGCTCTCAGTGGTGAAGTACGTCGAGGAAACTATTGAGAGGCAACTATCGCAGGTTCAATTCCAGTGTACCATAACTTTTATTTATTTTTAAATAATTAATTTAAATTAGTAATTATTAAGTCAGGATGTTGTGGCAAGCGCAAATAAGCTACTGTGAAACAGAATGCAGTATTAAATAAAACATATGTAGATATATACCGTTTGTTAAGTATAATTCAGATTAATTCTTTTAACAATTATGTAGAAATGTTATTGTGACAAATATGACAAAAAATAAAAACATTCTTCTTCTTCTTCTTAATTGATGGCTACAGAGGCTATATGAGCCCAAAAGGAATAAGTCTACCACCCGCTTATAGCTGTCATCAGTCCCGCAACTGTCACGTCACAGAGGAGGATTCTATTAGGTATACTCATGAAAATATTACCCAATATCAAATGTACCAAAAATAGAAACTACAACACACACTTTCTTCAAGTATGATGGATGGTGGGTACACAAAAGTTCCATCGCGACATTATTTCGTAAATGATGGCAGAACATAACGTAATACCATTACCGTCATACCATCAGTCAACGAATGCGGGGAATCGAATCAACCAGACACTTCACTCAAACAGGTGTAATGGAGTATAGACGCGGTTAGGGTTGCCAGGTCGTTAAACCTAAAAACTGGACAGACCGGCTGGTTTAGCCGGACATTTTGGTAAAAATGTCCGACTTTTAGTCTTAGTATTAACACGACAGTTTTTTTTTATTAAAACAAGACTTTTGCATCATTATATCAAACCATAATCATTTTACTTTTTCATCTTCATAAATTCTAATGAAACACTAATAAAATTGAATGAATAAGTCTTCTTTATACCAACATATGAGAAATGTAAAGAAACTGGCCAAATTTAAAAAGCCTAGCAAAAGAAAAGATTCAAATAATTTGGCCGGACACGCAACCAAAAAGCCTGAATGTGTCCGGTTTTATCCGGACGCGTGGCAACGCTAGGCGCGGTTTAGTAACGAGTAGGCTCGTAAAAGCATTTTTTCTATTTCTCCCGTCAACGCGTCTAAAAAATTTATGACGAATTTATATTTATCTACAAAGACGAACATAATATTTACCATACACAATGAAATCTATTGTTTTTTTTATTATTTTATGTGATTCGTGTGGTGGAATGAGCTGATGGCCCACTTCATGTTTTCGTCTATTATTAATTAACACACTGGCGGCGTTCAAAAGATACCAACTAAAGTTAAGCCACGCTTCTCTTCGACCAGGCTAGGCGCTCTTAAAGGATTCTGAAACCGCAAAAATATCTCTTTCTGAATAACATCGGGGCTCGACCTCAAAGTGGTCAAACATATAGTTTAAAAAAAAACTGTTATTGGCTGTATGAGTAATTTTAAGAGTTCACTTATTTTTTATAAGAGCTGTAGATTCTGTAGGAAAAATAACATAAAAATTCACATATTGCCATTTCTTTTGGCAACAAGCATACAAAATAATTTATTCGATTCTTCGATTCGACTACATCGATAAAGCTCCAGTGATTCCGTAATCCTTTTAAAAAATTTAACGATTTTACGAGTCCTTTTGCAAACACTGTCATAAACATAGCAATATTATTAATTAAAAACCAAAAACGTTCCGTTGAGCCCGTGAGTGTTTCGAAATCGAATCAAAGGAGTAATTCGAATGGAATCGCCGAATGAGTTGATCGAATCGTCCACGGCAAAATCCTGCCGTGCATTCCACCTTCCATTAATCATGGGAAAGTTAATTTTATGACGTTGGGATTACAGTCCAATTTATATCTACCAAATTGGAACGCTAGTTTTGATTTACTAACGTGGTTACGCATGTAAAAGTGATGTTTTAGGTTTGTCAGACGTTACAAATGAGTTAAGTGCTATGTTTGATGGGTTAATAGTTTTTTGAAGGTAAATTTAACTTGAGCGGATCATATATAAGTTATTTCATGCACACTCGTTTATTGAGAGTAGTCCTTGCAGGCGCATCAAACGCTGATTTGACTGGCTTCATAGTAACCCTGCCTTCTGCGCTGTAGGTCGTGGGTTCGATTCCCACCCAGGATAAACATTTATGTGTTTTATATTTACCAAGTAATTCAAATCACGCTAAAAAACATCTCACAATTATGCACACAGAAAAGAGACAATATACGGGTCTATTGGTTTTTCCAGCAAGGTCATTAAACTTTCTCCTGCACTGTATTGTACATACAATAGGTATGCAGAATCTTTCATACCATAAAAGTGGTAGGCATAGCCTTAGCTTTTCATATGGGTCCCATGTGGATCATGCTAACGTAGATATGACAAGTGGTAAGATCATCACCGCCTTAGTTTTCCCACGAATACACGTACCATCCTTCACCAATTAGTCGCAAAATAATCACATGACTAGAAAAATGCATTTACAATCAAGGGAAAACCGGGAGTTTTTTAATTTAGATGATATGCTATTCTAATACGTAAACCTCGTAATATCTAAATTCTAAGGACTTTCACATCGGTATGCTATATGCGATGCATAAAACGTAAAGCATTTCGTAAAGCGAGGTGAACACTGCCGCCCACGAGAACTGGCTTGTTCCTCTTGGCACCCGCCCAGTAGGGCAGTTTTGTAGAGCTAGCTGACAGCCTATAGCTATTCATTTACCTAGCCATTACTAACACAAATTGACAAATGTTATATATAATTATTTTCACTTAATTTCCTAATGTTATTTTATAATCAAAGGAGATTTACAATTTGTTTGTGATTCCAACCTATTTCAAAATGTTTTCAGAAATTATGATGACCAAAAATTTTTAATATTTTGATTTGGATATTTTGACTTTGAACCGGCGAATGAGTATGATACCTACTTCTCCGGTTGAACTAGGCCCATACAGTTATTATCTATACATCTATACAAATAAATAAAATTGGAGTGTCTGTTTGTAATATTAAAATAACAGCTTTTTAATAAGGTCATATGGATGTATACACGGTACATATACCAAAACATCATTTTTTACAATTGTTGTCTGTCTGTTTGTTTCGGCTAATCTCTGAAATGGCTGGACCGATTTTGACGGGACTTTCACTGGCAGCTGATGTAACAAGGAGTAACTTAGACTACTTTTCCGAGGGGTAAAATAGGGGTGCGTGATAAAACCGAATTCCACGCGGACGAAGTCGCGGGCAACAGCTAGTTATATATAAAGCAGTTCCCTGTATGGGACAAATTTTACACATAAAGTTGGTTCTTCTAGTACAATACAATATTTGCCTTCCCTTCGGACCTCTGAGGAGATCAGACGTGTTTAACTTGAACCTCCGTATTTCTATATAATCTAATTTTAAATAATTTCTTCACATTAATTCGTCGCTATATAATGGGCCTACATAAGTGATAGAGAGGTGTTACTTCAACGCATACGGACACTTGAAATCGGAACTCCCGTCACGTGAGTGTTTCTATCACACATATTGAATCGCCCGCAGTCCTGTCTCGCTTCTACAACAACACAGTCAGCGAGCGCACCCGACACACACTATCACGGGATTGCACACAGGCGAGCCACGAGAGCGTGAGTGCCGCACACCTCGGTAATAACTACATTGCTCTGACGAACACGCATACATTCAACGCCGTAAATGCGCGTTGCGCTTTACGTAAGAGCAAGCAGTACAGTTATTATTAATACACAGTCCGTGTCTGTGTTCTTGCGTGTGCGCAGACGGGTCTTCTATGATTGGTCGTGCGGCTCTTTGGACAACGTTGGCGGTGTCAAATAACCATCTTATCTAGACCCCTCACTTTTCAAGAACAACTCCTTGCAATTCTTACTACCCTGGTACCAGAGCCTATTATACTATCCAGTTATGCCGATAAATCATTCGCCGCAGAAACAGCCAACCGACTGTATTCAGCATAGTAGCTCGGTGCCCGATTTAACCCACCCGCGGGAAAGGGATATTGAATCTTTGGGATCCGAACTGGTTCGTCGAAATAAACGTAGACGAGCTGACGAGCCCAATGTTAACCTAGAAAATTTTACGGCAGAAATGAAGGAGATGTTTCAAGATTTTAGAGACGAGCAAAACAAAAGATTTGAAAACTTATGTGCAACTATGGAGGAATTAAAATCAGCGCTCGAATTTACCACTGAGAAATACAACTCAGCTGTAGAAAAAATCGGGAAAATTGAACAAGAAAGGGTTGCGGATCGTACCTATATAAAATCGCTAGAGAATAAAATTGAAGCGTATGAGCGACACACTAGATCAACCTGCTTAGAGATAAGAAATATCCCGAGCCCAATGCCAGAATCCAAAGACAGCCTTCTTAGGACGGTCCTCAGCGTTACGAGTGCCCTTAATATTCCTGTGGAACAGTCAGCCATAAATGATGTTTACCGAATCTCTACAGCAAAGGACTCATCGAGTAAGACAATAATAGTTGATTTTGTAAGTACTTTACTTAAAGAGAAAGTACTTAACCAGTACAAAAACCATAATAAAACGAAAAGCAGGTTTTCAACTGAGCACATTAAAATAACTGGCTTGGCGAAGCCAATATTTATCTCTGAAAACCTTTCAGCTCATATGAAAAGAGTTTTCTTTCTTGCTCGGGACTTCGCAAAGACGAATAAATACGAGTTTTGCTGGATAAAGAATGGGAAGATATTTATCAGAAAAAAGGAAGGTTCTACCCCGATACGGATCAATAGTGAATCGGACCTCACCAACCTCAAACCCGCAGCGTGACTAGACATTAGAAATAAGTTTACTCTCATTCTGTTATATACCTCTAGGTCTAATTGTCAGGTTTCCAATTTAAATAATTTAATACGCGTCTTTTTTACGTTTCTGTTATACAAACACAAAAAAAATTGCGCACTTTCAAAACACTTACGACCCATAAAATTATGTACACACTCAAACATACACACCACATTCTATTCACACACTACAACAGACACTCATGACACATCACCACACATATGTAATATGCTGCACATTTGTCATATACATGATTTCGAGTATGGATAATTTAAATAACGTAATTGATGAAATTCAGACTTTTTCTGTTTCGGAAGCTTTCAGATGTGACCCTGAACATTGCAGAAAGTACATTTCAAGTTCTCGCAGTTCTCTTAAACTACTGCATGTCAACATCCGTAGCATAAATAAAAATTTCGGAGAACTTGAAATACTATTAAATAGAATTGCAACTAATTGTGATATGATCGTTCTGTCTGAAGCGTGGCTAAGTAAAGCTCCAGTTGTTCCCCACCTAGACGGCTTTATTTCATATAAATCATCCTTTACAAACCAAAATGACGGCATAGCTGTTTATGTGAGAAAAAATCTCAAACATTGTACCGAGGAAACTACTATTAAAGAAGCAAGCTGCTTGACTTTGAAATTCTCGAATGACATCGCTATAGTGGCAGCCTATCGCCCTCCATCGTACAAAACCTGTAGCACTTTTATTAATACTTTAGCAGACTATTTGGAATCACTTCGTAAGTTCAGAACTGTTGCACTTATAGGAGACATTAATATAAATATTGCACCTGCCACTATGGATCCAAATTCAGAGGACTACCTGAATGCACTTGCTTTCCAAGGCATGCTGCCAGCACATCTCTTACCTACACGGAAGGATAGTTGTCTTGATCATACAATTCTCAGGACCGATAGGAATTCCACAACGCTGGTTCTGAACTCCACAATTACTGACCATTTTCCTGTAGTGTTATGTTGTGATTTACACAGAAAACACAACATTTCCAATCTAAGACAATGTTTTAAAAAAACGGATACTGAAGCAGTAGTTGCAGAAATAAAAAGCACAGATTTTACCCATATATTAGGTTATACTAATCCTGAACAAGCAGCCACAACTCTTGTCTCTCTTATTTCATCTAAAATAAACATGCACACTAAAGTTGTAAATCTCCCGTCTAGAAAAAGAATTATCAAACCATGGATTACTCCTGGCTTACTAAAATGCATAAGAAACCGTGACAACTTATATAATAACCTCAGAAAAGATCCAAAAAATGACACTAAATGTAAAACATACAAGCGATACCGTAACTTCTGTAATTATTTGCTAAAAAAAACAAAGCGTGAATATGAAAGGAATGAGTTTGAAAAAGCCAGAAGTAATCCCAAGACTACTTGGACTGTCATTAAAGAAATCACAAGCACGAAAAATCATAATTCAAAACCACTGGAACTATTAAACCTATTCGAAAACCCCCAAAAATCAGTGAATCATGTGAATAAATATTTTTCTGAAGTTGGCAGTAATTTAGCTAAAAAAATATTGAAGGAAAAGCAGAATACTATCACTGAGAGCATCTGCGTCAACTCCATGGTCCTCTTTGATGTTGATACTGAAGAGATAACCAGAATAATAAATGGGCTTAAAACAGACTCTGCTGTGGGTTGGGATGGCATTCCTAGCTTTATTATTAAAGCTATCAATGGAACTATTGCCCCTATCATAACACATGTAATTAACTTATGCTTTGCACAAGGAATTTTCCCGCGTGTTTTTAAAAAAGCAATCGTGCATCCCGTCTATAAGTCTGGAGACAGAAACAGCCTCGAGAATTATAGGCCTATCTCAGTACTATCAACATTATCTAAAATTTTTGAAAAATGCTTGAACATAAGACTTAAAAAGTATCTTAATAAATTTAATATTCTCGCGGAAAATCAATTTGGCTTCCGGCCGGGTCTGTCAACTGAAGACGCCGTGCTTCAACTGACAGATACCGTAGCTATCAACGTGGATTCAAAATTGAAGACTGCAGGTATATTCCTGGATCTTTCCAAGGCGTTCGACACCGTCTCTGTCCCCTTGCTTCTTAATAAAATGGAAGGAATTGGTGTAAGAGGACCTGCGCTCGATATCTTCACAAGCTACCTAAGTGAGCGTTCGCAGTGTGTGGCTATAGGAAACTATATGAGCACAGAAGAATGTCTCAATTACGGTGTACCACAGGGTAGCGTTCTCGGACCTTCCCTTTTTCTAATCTACGTTAATGAGCTTTGCAAACTGTCTCTTACTAATTGCAAAATCTTTGCGTACGCTGACGATACTGCAATGTTAGTTACCGGTAAAACTTGGGATGATGTCAAACGTCATGGTGAATGTGCTCTCAGTTGTGTAACGAACTGGCTTTCAGATAACTTGTTAACATTGAATATTAAAAAAACTAATTGCGTTACTTTCTCCCCCACTGTATCATCACAACCACCAGAGGAATTTATTATTAGGGCTCACACGATCCGTTGTTTACAGTCACAGCTGGATTGTACGTGCATCGGAGTAGAGCGGAGTAAATGTATCAAATACTTAGGAGTTATGATCGATAGCACCTTATGCTGGAAAGCTCATATCGCCTGTACAACAGCTAGGACAAGAAAACTTATGTACATTTTCAAAAGATTAAGAAACAGTGCTGATCAGCGCACGCTCAAGACGGTATACTTTGCACTAGCGCAGTCTGTTCTATGCTACTGCATTGCTGCCTGGGGAAGTGCGCCTAAAACAACTCTAATCAGTCTGGAGCGAGCCCAACGTGCGGTACTTAAAGTGATGCACTTCAAGCCCAGACTTTATCCTACGAAAGACCTTTATGAATTGAGTGATGTGCTGTCTGTTCGAAAATTGTTTATTTTTAACTTGATTCTTCGTAAGCATAGAGAGTTACCTTATTATCCTAGTGATAAATCCAGTCGTAGGACTAAAAATGCTTGCACAGTTATACCATGTCGCACTGCCTTTGCTTCTCGGCACTACCATTTTCTAAGCCCCATTCTTTATAACAGGACCAACATATTACTCAATATACTTCCACTGACATATCATAAATGTAAAATTGTTATTAAGGAATGGTTAGCCACTTTTACTTACACGGACGCCGAAGAATTAATAGAATTTAAAAATATTCCACACAAATAGCAAATGACTTCCTACAAATTATATTCACCTACTACTACACCATACACAAAATTACATACACTCGTTAAATCCCATTAACTAGCAACACACACCATACACATGCACAACTACTTACACCCCGCATACAGGTGTACACATTCCCTGCCATCTTCTCTTGGTCCACACTCTTACGAGAATGGCTGTTATCAGTAGAAATCCACTTTAAATAATACACTCATTACGCTTCACATAAACGTCACACATACACATACGCATACACATACACATACACATACACATACACATTACTCATACACATTACTCATACTGACACCACCACAACTTATTTTTTTGTATTAAAGTACCTACACTAAGCGTGCTAATTTCGAATTATAGTAATAAGTAAATGTAAGTAAAAATTTTTTGTAAAACACCCTGGAGGAAGATTAGAATCTTTTGTAGTCTTAAGGTCGGGCACTGGAAACTGCGACACAGTTTTTACTTTAGTTTTTTCCAGTGTTCATTTTTTGTATACTGTGCACCTCTGTATCTTATTCAGAAATAAATAAATTTATTATTATTATTAAAAAATATAACGTTCAGATTTAGCAGGGCTCCACCCAGACAGAGCCTTAAGAGCGTAGTGTGGCAAGCTTTTAAATATTTCCCGCCCTTGATTTATCGTCCGCCTTATAAAAGCCTCCTGCTGGGCGGTACAGCGTCTGCACACTTTGGGCGTTTTTGCTTTAATAAAAATCGCGTCTCAGCTTGTTACGGGGAATTTTAATTTTTCTCAGTCGTCTGTTTTTTTTTATGGAAATATTTTAAGTCGACGATCGGTCACTTGTGAAATTAGCGTCGGGACGATTATTGTTATGAGGTATGTTCATTTAGATAGGACCTTGTTTCAGGAACCTGAAATAAAACTCATTAATATATATAAATATGTTGAGCGTGATTTAACAGTCGCTGGTTCAAATTCGTGTTAAAGTCATTTTGTACCTCTTTACCACAACCCATAAACATGTTTATTCCAGTCAATCTTGTATATAAACACATTCAGCCAGGTTTTTTTTTATTCACAAGTTGAATCTAACCTACGTTGTTCCACCTTAAGTAAAATGGATAGCAAAAACGTTCTCCATAAAAAAACCACTTAGATTAGCCTATTTTCATGGTGAATGGTCAACCGATTTTGGAGTTTATGAACTTCATTAGATTTTCAACATCCTTTTTATTACTACTTAGATATAAAAGATATAAAACCTACTTACTTATAAGTAAAAAAATTGTCATTCTAAAAAAAACAGAACTTAGACACAAGAACAAAAAATAAGAAACGTTGGATCAGCCAAAATTTAAACTGTGTTGCAGAGGCAGTGCCTTCCTCCGTAACAGAGAAAACATTGTTCTAGATATTCAGAAGAACTACTCAAAACTAATTAAAAATACACTGTATATAAGTAACGTAACGTATTTTTTTTATATAAAAATAATAATTTATTTTGCACCTTATATATTTAACATAGAAACTTAAGCTTAAGTTATAGTAACAATTTAAGTGAATACAACTAAAACCTAATCTATTTTAATATCTTGTAATATAAGTACTAGCGCCTACCCTCAAGTACAGTGAGGTAAACAGTTACAAATTTAACGGATTGGTTGCGCGTAGTAATAAAAACTAAAATCATCTTGAATCACCTAATGAGTAAATATAAATTGAATCTGTTTCACCCAAAGATTAACACTAGCCAAACAAACGGGTAGTAACAAAAGAGTTGGTACGATATAGCCGTCGTCGGCTGGCGATGGCTGGCTTGGAGTCAGTTCAGACCCTTGTCTTACAACAGACTATTAATCACAGCTGTACTAGTCACGTCGCTTACAAATCAGTGCGGATGCGGTAGTTCACGATCGGCATAAATGGAAATTTTTGATGTCCCAATAACAAAAGTACATGTGACAAAGTTGCGGAAGGAACATATGGCCCACCTGGTGGTTAGTTGTAACCTTTCCCCATAAAAAACAATACAACTTGGTTGCTCCTACTTAGGTAAAACAAGACCCCAGACGCAACTAACTACTTCAACTACTTCTACTACGGAAACTCTCTTCTACGGAAACTACTTCACAAGATAAAATGAGCACTGTTCTAAAAAACTGCCTCCTCCAACTGTTTATACTCCCGGGTTAATGCAAACTTAAAGCCACTCGAATACTTATATAAGTAACTGAACATTGAGCTCTGAATTACCAGTAGGCAACACATTTATAGAATGAAACGGGTCGTTAGTGCCGGACCTATTTAGGTAATGTTCAAACAATAGTTAAACTAAGTTGAGATTTGTGAAGGAAGTTACGCTATAGACCACATTTCTGTCATAGTCTGATTGGCCTCATAGCTCAGTTGGTTAGTAACCCTACCTTCTGCGCTGTAGGTCGTGGGTTGGATCCCCGCTCAGGACAAACATTTATATGACATTTGTAACATTGATGTTTGTTCTGTGTCTGGGTGTTAATATGTATTATATGTATGTATTTACATAAGAAAAGTATATAAGTATTAGATTAGTTGTCTGGTTCCCATGATACAAGCTATGCTTAGCTTACTTTGGGGATAGATGGCGCTGTGTGAAATGTCCACAATTATAAAAAAAAATGTTAAAGGAAGCTAAGCTGAAGCTTGAAGCTTTTATAATCATCACTATGGTCAATCAGTTCAATGTGTGGAGATATTTATACCTGAGCGCTTTCGTGCTTCATTTGATACGATTATCACTTAGCTTGACACCATGGTCTCGAATTTTTGGCTCTAGGATATGCCATTTGTTAGACGATTGAAATATGTCATAATAAGACATTGATTATGACATAAAACTAGTTAGTTCAAGACTAAAATCAGAGATGGTGTCATTGCGCACAAGCTGTCAAAAGTTTTGTTGACGAATTATTTAAATTCCGAAATGTTATATTGTGGAAATACAATTGTTTAGTTGCTCTTTCATTGCCATTAATAATTTTGGAATTATTAATGATATTATTTTAACGCTATGTATGCTTGTGCTTCATGTCATTTAAATTTCAATAAAGTTCAGTAATTAGAGTAAAAACTAATTAGGGTCAAAAGCAGCTTACCGGCCTTTAGCTCGTATTACTACTCTTATAAAAAAATATGAATACCCATTAGTAACTTCGTATCCTGGAACACCAAGCCATTTCTTTATGAAATTAAAGGAAAAAGTTTATTTCTACTGTCTAATATCACCATTAATCACAGTTTGCCTATAATTTCCCAGTAGTATTATAATTTTCAAGAGCATTGTAAATCTCTCACTACTGGGCACATTATTTATTGCTTTCTGAATTTACTAAAGCTTCGGTAGTTGTTCTATATTTATGAGGGCCTATTAGCCCTTCGTTAAAATTCTCCCGACACGTGGAAATTTAGTATCAAACTTGGAGTTAAAGTGTTAATACATTTTAAGTTGCAAAGTAAAACCTCCTTGTTAATTTGTAACAATCAATGGCGTCGGATAGTTTCTTGGACGATAGTTAGTCGTAGTTGAGGCATAAATGTTAAAATTATTCTTGCGCATTTTTGATTAATACTTAATCTTTTCAAATTGACATCATTAAGCGTTCGTTATTTCGGAATGTATTTTTTGAATGTATTCTCTTATATATAAAGCCAAATACTTGGGTCCTTATGCGTAAATATTTATTAAGTTAAAATTACTTGATAAATATTTATTTAATACATGCATTACATAAATATTAATTAAGTCATTTTAATATTTAACCTTATTTATTATATAGTAGGTAAATATTATTTTTAATTGTATCCACCGAACTAAGACTTATTTACATCAATGCGATTGCTTGGATGAAAATTATTCGGAAAATATAATAACTACTTTATTTACAAGGATATTCAATCAATTAAATAAATTTACTTCGATATATTCAAATGTTGTGATACATTTAAACAACGTATCTATTCCCAAGCGTTCCGTTTCCGTAAACAAAAAAAACACATTCAAGGATCCAATTATAGCCCTTTGAAGTCGAGAAAAATTACCAACCGAATGATCTATGAAGTAATTAGTGATTTGATGTTGTTTATGTTTCGCCCGAGGACTCCTCAACTCCTGATAGGAGTGACAGAGATAAATGGAGGGGTGACAGAGAGAGACAGTGATGTGTCTCTTTACTTGTGCCAGATTACAGGTAGAACGGGAGCTAACAGGTATTTTAGAGTAACAATTATAATGGTGGACATTTCACACAGAGCCATCTAGCCCCAAAGTAAGCAAATTATAGCTTGTATTATGGGAACCATACTGCTGATATAAAACTTATATACTTTTTTCGTAAATACATACACATATAATATATATTAACACCCAGACACAGCACAAACATCTGCGTTCGTCACACAAATGTTTGTCCGGGGTTGGAATCGAACCCACGAGCTACAGCGCAGAAGGCAGACTACCAACTGAGCTATAAGGCCAGTTAATGAAACACATTTTATTGCGAAATATACTTTAGAATTAAAACATAAAACAATATATATTTTCGCAACGCCGCACAGTGCGTAATTTTCATAATCTAGATGGACAAAAGTCAAATTCTACACCAGTCTACACAGGTAAAATAGTTATTTATATTCACAGAAGACAAACTGTATTACGTGTCACTAAGATTTATTTTCCAAGAACTCGCACCAAACACTAGAAAAAGGGTCAGAACAGCCGGCTACCTGAGTTCCGTCGACCGAGTGCTCAAAGCGATCGCGTCATTCGGCTGAGTTTGCTCGTTGAATACTGCTGTGTGTCTGTTCGCTACTACTGATTGTGTGTTGTTATTGTTTTCTTGGGAGTTTTAAGGTAAGTTTCCATATGTTTTTTTCTTATTATTTCTTAAAACTTAATTACGAGCATCATTTGAACAGAGATAGTTTATTTTTTAATCAAAATACTAGTAAGTCAATTTGTACTTGAGTTTTAGTGCATTATATCGGAATATACTGATCCTTTATTATATTTATTCGAAAGAACTACTTGTTAGCTACAGGAAAAACGTTAATTTGTTTGCGCATGTTTGCGACACTCATACAACTTTTCTTTATTTTCAGAATGCCTTCGCAAATTTCGCGTAGAATTTTATTTGACGTTTGGTTTGCTAACGCGAAAGTAGTAAGATCGGATGCTTTGTTGCATCACATAATGCAAGAACTTGGTAACCCGTCTTTTTCGGATGACGTTATAAGAAGTTTAAAAGTGACTATCAGAAGTTTTTGTCAAAAAATCGAAGAAAAATGGTCAAAGTCAGGAAGACATCGAGATCGTTTCCTAAACACAAATTGTGCGTGGTTAGAAGGAAACGTATCGTTACCTGATATTGCCACTGAAGCACTCGAAGGGGTGTCACTACCTGAAACGAGTTCAGGCTCGTTCGGAAGACCGCAAAAAGACTTTGAAAGTTCGAGCACCAAAACAAAAAGACGGCGAATTCAACATCTTCTTGAAACATCGAGTCTGGAAGAAATATCAATGGCAACCGAAGTTCAACTTCGCAAGGAAGGAAAAAAGGATTCAGCAGCGATTGTTAAAGAACTTTGTTTGTTTTCGCCTAGAAGAGGTACTGTAATGAAGAAAGCGCGGAAGTGTTTAGAGAGCTCAAAACCAGTAGGACTTTCGGCAGATCAAGCTCTCGCATTAATAGTCGATGCGAATCTCTCGACACACCAATATCATATTATACGAGAACAAGTTAAAGGAATTGACAAGAAAATGTATCCACCTTACTATAGAGTTAAAGCGGAAAAACAATTGTGCTACCCTAGTGGCATTAATGTCACAGAAACGCACGCCGAAATTGAGTTGCAAAGTCTAATGGATCACACGATTATACGATTATGTAAAGTGCAAGAAGATGTACTGAAAACTATAACTGGCTTGAATGGTCTAGATATAATTGTGAAATGGGGTTGTGATGGAGCGGAACAAAATAAGTACAAACAAAAATTTTCTGACGAAAATTGCAGTGATGAAAGTTTATTCAGCATATCGATGGTACCTATTCAAATGAATTCAATAAATGACCAGAGCATTAAAAACATTGTGTGGCAAAACCCTTCGCCAGCTTCAACTCGATATTGTCGTCCCATCAAGTTCGTATTTGCCAAGGAAACCGTGAATGTTATAACAATGGAGGTTAATAAAGTTAAGGAACAAGTAACTTCACTCTCACCCACTAAAATTATTGTTAATGACATGGAAGTCTTGGTAAAGCCAACATTGATATTCTGCATGATTGATGGCAAAATTTGTAATGCCGTAGCATCATGTGCGTCCACACAGACTTGCTATTTATGTGGTGCAAAGCCTAGAGACATGAATAATGAAAGCCTCATCTTAGAAAAGCCGGTAAACAGCAATCTTCTTTCTCTGGGCCTGTCACCACTACATTCTTGGATAAGATTTTTTGAATGCATATTGCACATTTCATATAGACTTGATATAAAATCATGGCAAGCTCGGGGAGCTGAGAATAAAAATAAAGTCGCTGAGAAAAAGAAGCAAGTGCAAGAAAAGTTCAGGAGTGAGTTAGGCTTATTGGTAGATATGCCTAAACAACAAACCGGAAATACCAATGATGGAAACACAGCTCGTAAATTCTTTAGAAATCCTGAAAAGTCAGCTGAAATAACAGTTGTCAATGTTGAGCTTATTAAGCGTTTCCATGTCATATTAGAGTGTATAAACAGCGGGTTTCATATTAATATCAATAAGTTTCAGGAATTCGCTAAGCAAACGAGAGACTTATATATCAAGGAGTACTCATGGTACTCAATGCCCGTAAGCGTTCATAAAATACTTTTCCACGGAAAAGATATAATTGCTTCTTGTGTTCTTCCAATCGGCCAACTTTCGGAAGAAGCACAAGAGGCTAGAAATAAGCACAATAGGAAATTCAGAGAAATGTTTACGCGAAAAACATCAAGAGTTGACACGAATACAGACTTAATGAATAGGTTACTTATAACTTCAGACCCCTACATTGCAAGCTTACGTGCTGCTCCTAAAACTAGACGTGGCAAAATGACTCCTGAAGTCTGTGAGCTTTTGGAAATGAGAACTCCTGACATTGAACACGAAGGAATTCAGTCAGAACAATCAGATTTTGAAGAATCTGATACCCATAGTGAGTTTGAAGAATCTGATTGTTCTGACTGAATTCCTTCGTGTTCAGTGTCAGGAATTAACATTTGTATTCGATTCTTCAACCTAATTCTCCTAGTTAATAATTCTCTGAATTTTTACGTACGTTCTAATAATTTTGTTTTTTCCTTTGTGTATTGTCATTTTTGTGTATAATGTTTTGTATATAATGTTGCAATATATGCCTAAAACCTTGGCAATGTCTTTAAATTTCATTCGATACATTTTATGGCTTGGTAAACTTGTGCAATTTGGACCCAAGACTTTTGTCCATCTAGATTATGAAAATTACGCACTGTGCGCCGCGTCCGTGTCATTTAAGCAGTAGCATTAAGCAGGCGGATATTAGGGCAACAAATTTAGTGAGCCCACATTCCTTTTTATAAAAACGTTTAGACAGCCCAGTGATTGACTTATGTCAACTGATATAGCTTCTTCTTCTTCTTCGAGTCACCGGTTCTATAGAACCAGTGTGGTGAAAGGATATTAAATGCGCCTCAAAGAGACTCCTTTCGTGCACTTGACACATGTCTTCGGATTTTAGTTCTAGGACATGTCGGTTTCTTCACGATGTTTTCCTTCACCGTTTTGAGAACGTGGTATTGCGCACATTAATCTTTCAATCGAAAAATTCATAGGTGGACGTCGGAATTTGAACCGGTAACCTCCGGATTGAAACTCGGGGTCAGTAACACTAGACCACCACGCTCTCTCGAGTAGAGTATGGTTACGGTGAAACAAATCGATCTCTTAAGTACGACCAGAGCTACGTTATCATGGTTTAGTGGAGCAATTATGATTTGATATAACTGTAGTAATTTAACCTCCAGCTCTTTGTCTATCCAGCCGGTATCGGGAACGTGTCGCCGTGGGCAGTTTGTGCCATCGCTCTGTTCCATCGTCCTAATGTCAGTTTATTCTGTACGTCTATGATGATATGTATATATGTAGGTAACGGGTATAGAGACCTAGTTCACCTTTTTTATAGAATTGAAACTGTGGTTACAAAACACATTAATATATATTTATATTAAACTGTGTTACGGTTTGAAAAGTGTGGTTGCCTGTGAAATTACAAGTAATTTAATCATACCACCTTCTCAGTTATAAGTATACGACTTATTTCTTCCTATATCTATTGCCTGTTCAGAAAGTTTATTAGATATAGAATAGAAGTATTTACTATTTCCCATAAAAGACCCGTTGATTTTTTGCAATCGGAATCTTGGGATGTTTAATTTATTTTAATTTCTAGTGTTCATGCCGTGGACTTACTTTTTTTTCTCAAAAATTTATTATATGTTTTTATAAACATATAATAAATTTGCATACATGCCCACTGAAATGACACTGTAAGGACATTTATTATAATTTGTATTTATTTATATATTATTTGATTTGAGTGCCGTGATTACATTTTAAAATTGCAAGTATTGCTTTCTTTTGTAAACAAATATAGCCCAGATGCCTATCATTTGCTTTCCCCCAAATCAGGATACCGTATACTGTTACCAAGTGTGCGTCAGCCCTTAAAATCTTACTAAGTTTAACAACCGAAATAAAACACCGTTTATCTCCCACTCAAAACAATATAAAGACTCAGCGGAAATCCATACGCATCCACCGTAAAAACTGATGACAAAAAATGAATTTCGATCATCACGGTGCATATTTTGCGAAGTGGAATAATTCCAAAACTGGAACACACCATTTTAAAACTCTGCGTCCGCATTTTTCCGTGATATCGATATTTGGGCGCACAAAATGTTAGATATTAAATTCTGAGTCTCTTTACGTCGCTAGAAACGAGATGACTTCTAAAATGCAACAGAAATTGCTTTATATAACTCGAGATGTGACCAATGAAATTTATTGCGTAAAATGTTTTCCCATACAAAGGTAGGTTGTTACCCAATTGTTTGTATAATTTTCCCATTGTTTAGTTGTATCAAAAAAGCTTAACAGATGTCTAATTTCAATATTCAGTTGTAAATGGAAGTTCATTATGCATTTTTCATATGTGTAATTTCATTAAAAAATGCAAAAATATTGAAATTAAAAACATAAAAAAAACTCTTTGGGCCATTTTGCAACAAAGTCATTTCATATGTTGCCCATCCCATTTGTTGATTGGTTCTAGGTTGTAGGGATAATTTACAACTTAATACTTGGCAAGTAGATTCTCATATTTATCACCCAGACTTGTTCGCATAAGATATCCTAGCTGACCTACAATTAACGAAGAATTAAGAACTGTTCGAAGGAAAACAACAGCGGCGAGATTCTCCACTCCACTACACTTACGCTTATCAAGTCTATTCCCATGATAACGTTAACCATAAGGTGAAAGTGACCCATTGTGGCTCTGCCAATCCCTTCAGAGGAAAAGGCTTAAATATATTACACAACATTATTGATGCCAACTCCAATCTCACCATTACATTTTTCACATTGCTTATATCAAAAATCAGACAGACTTTTTGAGATGAAAATTCGCGTCTTGAACTCAAAAGGCTCTTACGCTAAGAACCTCTGAAAGGGTTGCTTAAAATTATATGGGATACTCACTGTATCAATCTTTTCGTCGATATTAAACTCTAGATGTTATTTCTGTAATGTACCGTATATCCATACGGTTAATAGAACACACTTGTATAGAAAATAGCGAAATGTATTAATATTTTTACTTTATTACATTTTTTTATACCAATGAGGACAGCGGAGGTTAAGTACTGTGTGACCGCGTTTATAATAATATTGCTTATTTCTGATTATTATCATTATTATATTATTACTTATTATTATTTATCTATTATTTATTTTTCGAGAAAGCTAGCGACTTGGTTAGTAGACTTTAACAGTGTAGGTATGCCTTTTAGTTTAGTTTGAATATTCAAACCATTCTGTAAAATCAATTTTCCTGACACGATCAACTAAAAAAAACTTGATAGGTGTCAAGGGACACCCGGATGGAACGAAGTTCCTTTCGATTAATTAGTGAAGGAATTCTTAAATCAACAAACAAAAACAAAACAACATCAACAAAAAGTGTCGTGACAACTTTTCGTAAGAATTTTTTCCGTCTAGCCCCCCCCCCCCCTTTCACAACGCGCGATAAGGAACTTCGTTCCAAAAAAATAATTAATGGTCATGTGAACATTATTCCATATATTTTCTTTGTGCTGCAATTGTTATTGCAGCAATATTTGAAGAATGAAATATTGCCATGCAACACAAACGCAGCTTATGTGTGTTAGCAATGCTAATCCATCGCAAATCATTATGAAATTAGCAACATAGTATTATCATGACCCTAATCCATGGATATCTTTCGTAAACAAAATAAGTTAAAGCATAGGTATATAAAGATATAGATATATATATAAATAATATATATAATATAGGTATATAGATATATATATAAAGATAAAAAAATAAGCCATAAAGATAAAAATTAAGGTACAATAAAATACAAAAACCATTCATTCTAACAATAAAAATGTATGGTATTGAAAAAAAAAGATTCCTTCGAACCGGATTTGAACCAGTGACCTATGGATTACTAATATTTATACATCTACAGTCCACCGCTCTACCAACTGAGCTATCGAAGGCCTAAAGTCTGTTGCAAAATAAAAAAACACATTTGTGTTTGCAACCTTGAACATTATATTGGACATTAAATATATTTCAGATAAACCAGTTCTTATCAGTAACTAATCGATCAAATAATATTGGGATGTTATTGATTGAATTATCTTGTTTAATAAAAATTGTATAACATGTCATCACTACCTGATTTTAAATACTATTTATCTTTTTTTTTTTTTTTTTTTTATGTTAAAAACTAGCAGACGAGCTAACGGGCCACCTGATAGAAAGTGGTCACCGTCGCCCATGGACATCTGCAACACCAGAGGCATTGCTAATGCGCTGCCGGCCATTAAGATAGGCATTAACCCGACGCTTAAAGGTCGCCATGTCGAAGCTCCCTGGGAAAACGGCTGAAGGCAGATCATTCCATAGCTGACAGGTGCGTGGAAGGAATTAATTATCTACTCGAGTCACTCGTTTCTCGAACTTCGAACAAATGCGGTGAAAGGATTTTAAGTGCGCCTCAAAGAGGCTCCTTTCGTTGTTTCGTAAAATAAATACTTACTTTACATATTAACACCAAGACATATGACAATTCATGTTAGTCACACAAACATTTGTGTTGGGTAGGAATCAAACCTTAACCTAAAGCGCAGAAGGCAGAGTTCATACCGAGCTGTGTCACCAGTCACTATTTTGACAAAAGTAAATTCTTTCTAAGCAGATGGCCACACATTCCGGTGATAAACAGCTAATTTCCTGGTAACAAATGACCGGATTACTAATGTACCATCCGCAATCATGGTATGGCCTGATTTATGGCCCGGAGGCCCGAAGTGGGAATAAAATATAAGGAACCATTCGTCACCATTGGGGCTGGATTTGCAAATCTTCCTCACTAAGTGCCTTCCAAATTGCTGAGATAAGTGATTTTCGGTAATGCGAGCTCCTTCGCTGATATTAATGTTCTAGATTTGATTGCATATTATAAGTAGACGGAGCAAGTTAGTAAATGACAGGCATCACAGCTCAGTTGGTAGTAACCCTGCCTTCTGTTCTGTAGATCATGGGTTCGATTCCCTCCTAGGACAAAAATTTGTGTGACGAACATAGATGTTAGTTCTGTGTTTGGGTGTTAATATGTATTATATAGTATGTATTTACAAAAAAAAATAGGATTATATCAGTTGTCTGGTTCCCTTGATACAAGTTAAGCATATCTTGTATCATGGGAACCAGGCAACTGATATTTTTCACACAGCGCCGCCTAGCTTCTAACTAAGAGTAGCTAATAGTATAAGAACTAGATTACTGATAGAATACATAGGTACATACGTTTTTGTAAATACATACATAACAATCAGATACAACAAACATCTATGTTCATTCTGGGTGGGAATCGAACCCACGATCTACAGCGCAGACGGCAGAACTACCAACTGAATTTTCATATGAAACACCTTTGCCGCTCTTATCGAACTTTCACGATTATAACATATCATCGAATGAAGATAAAATATATTTAGTTCGTAATTTAGTTGAAGCCTGAGCCTAGTAAATATTAGTAGCCTGTATATATTCAAACGCATTCGATATTTTTTTAGATTTCCCATTATTTAACTGTTTAATTCCGTTTAGAGTTGGTCCTACATTACCTTAACTGGGTCACTAGGAATGTGCTAGCGGTATGCAAACTTATGTCGCGTTGTTCAACTTTTTAGGGTTCCCTAGCAGTTTAATTTTTAATGTATTTTAACGCCGGTTTTATGATGAGCTTAGTTTTAATTTAAGTAATGAATAATAATTAGAAACAACAGAAAATCCTTCTATTTCAATGTAATAGTGAAGTGAAGCATTAATAAGCAAGCATTCTTTTTTTATTTCATTTATAGCTTAGTGTTTAGCGAGGACTTGCAGAAAAAATACTATTTCATAAAATAAATTGCGTTTTTTCCAAGTTATAATTACCCTTGCCTCTTGAAAACCTTTAAACTAGTACATCAATTAAGTATACCGTTCGTTTTAAAAGAATACAGTATAAAATGAAAAAGAAAATAAGTGAAAAACTCGCTCAAGCTTTCATACAAGACCCAGGCTTTTCTTACAGCTCCCCCATGGCCTATATTTTTTCCATTCTTTCTTGGTTTCCGTGTTCCTTTGAACGGTGACAGCCCACTAATGGAACGCTACAACATAACGATTCGCTTTCTCTGTTGAGAAATGGAGGTGTTGATGGCCGTTTGTAAGGAAAGTGGGTGTTAGTTTTTTGATATTTTTACTTTGAATATACAACATCGAGCTGTAACCCATATGTAGGGAGATAACCAAGTAATACTACAATAGCATCACTAAGTAACAATAGAAATTAAGCTAAATTCGTCCGGGGAAGTACAGTACCATACCCATTTCTGCCGCCAAGTAGTGATGCATTCGTGTCTTCCAATTTGAAAGGTGTGGTTGCCAGTGAAATTACGGGCACGTGAGACATTCCACCGTCTGATGCGACTTGGATCTTGTGTTACCTAAGACCCCTTCTCAGGTAACACAAGACTCAGTTTGTATGGCTTGTTATGGGCAGAGGTTAACCCTTAACATCAGGTGGGCCATCAGCTCGTTCATTACCATTAAACAAATAAAAAACGTTGTATGTGACAAATAAGTCATAGTACCATAAATAATAGTTTATTCCGGAATTGTTCACAGATGAGTGTTTTAAAACTTTCAACAAGCAACCTTTTTCAAAAAAACTTGGAACTCCGTAATCGGACTCCGTTATCTTAAAAACAAAATACCTGCGATAGTTTGCCTGCATTTGCAATTGCAACTTAGGCGGGCGGCAGTTGTAACCCGCCCGCCTTACCGAGCGCATGGCTGAAGGCGAAATAACGCGAAAGCATGAATTAAAAAGTTTTACACTTTTTGTAATGAGCTGCGGATGCGTCGAAGTTTGGCTCTATGGCTGAGTAGAGGCAGGTTATTATAACACCATGAACTTTGAGATAAGTATGTTTTTGATGATTATATATAATACCTGTAGGCTGTAAGAACGGTTGTCTGTAAACATGACTGCGGACATTAGTTGTATCATTATTATTATTATTATTATTATTAGGTCAGGGATAATTTCGTAATAATATTATTTCTTTAACATAAATTTTACAAAAACCGAAATTAACTGATTGATTATTTTTTCATCATTATATATTTATATTGTGGTTTATTTATCGGCAGGCTTATTAAGTGTATTTTTATGTTAATTTTAATGACTTATATAGAGTTTAAGAGTAGTATGTATAATACTGTATTGTTTTTTGTGAAAGCTGATATAAAATTTATATTTAATTGAATTACAAAATCACAACAACGCATTATCCAAATAAAAAGGGTATGAATTTCACATTCAGGTTCATAATAATTTTTTTCATTTCCCGATGAATAATAATCTAAAAGGTAGTTCAAAGCATTAAATTCTTTGTTTTTATAATGCAGATATCGCATAAAATCAATAAGATTTTATGTGTTAGCCGATAAGTCTCCGAAATTAATATATTTTATTAATTATAAACCATCAAAGTTCATTTTAACTTGTTTCTATATCAAATTCCATTCATTAGCAGGATCAGGAAATTAACGTTTTATAACTTCGTACGGAATAATTAGATTAAAGAATGTAAATATGAACTTATTTCGTACACAAATTATAACAGCAATAACAACCAGCTAATTACATGTCAACAGGCCAGAGCTTCCAAATTGAACGTAATTAATATGTTATTTAATAATTCAGAGGGAAATGAAGCTATTTTACATTTTTTGCAGTATTCGTTCATCTACAATACTGGACATTGGACATGTTCGGATGGCCAATTGGTAAGGATCCCGGCTTTCATTCCGCTGGTCCTCCAATCTAGAAGGCGTGCACGGAAATAAGAATGTTACAATAATATATTTTATAGTCGTTGCTTCAGATCTTAACTTAAGCCAAGCAAGCAGTGTCTAAGTGCTTTTATAGCTCGCACGGCCACCTAAAGAGGTGTGTCCTAAATAGTGAATATTTTTATGTGAATAAGTTAAGATCATATGGCCACCCTCTTATTAAGTGGTAACCTCTGCCCATAACAAATGCAGCACGACTTTTTGTGATCCCCTACTTAAGTATGAAAAGATACGAGGTGCATTGTATTGCGCCCTTAACTCTGAGACGTGAAGGTAATCTCCCATTTGCTTCTACAAATTTATTGGCAACCATATTTTTCAAAACGGAACGCAGTAAATCATGTGTGTGAATGTTAAACGGTAAAAATAGATGCATTGGCAGTACTTCTCTGGATAAAATTGGCAAAAGTTATTACTCTGATGACATTTCTACTTTGTAAGCACCCAACTGATTTCATTTTTTCACGTTTAAAACTTACATTCAGGCAAGAATCTAGCATTGTGTTGGTCGACACTCAAAAAGCCAAGTGCTAATACCGAGACACAGTATAAAACTATTGTTTTAGTAGGCCAAGCGAGAACTAACAAATCCCTATTAGAAACCCAGCCACCTAATAATGAAACTATGTGATAAGGTTTCAACTAATTGGACCAGTGGCGGACTCACTTCTACATTAACTGTGGCGTTCGTCAGTGGATTACTTACGAGGTCTTCGCGATACATGTCTTTTTCAGAATTACACAGATTAGAAGATAATAGCCGGTGTCTAATTTCATTAATTAAGGGTTTTAGGGTCATTACAGTTGTGCATAGATGTAAATTTGGTGAGAATCCAAAGAAGACATAGTTTTTTTTGTTGGAAAATGTTATTAGATTCAGAAAATAATTGTTGAGAAGCTGACATGGCTTCAAACCAAGTTTCATTATTTTCAATTGACGCACTTTAATCCATTCACTGCACTGGTTTTACTAGTGTTCTAGTAGTTCCACGAAATAAGTCCTGCGGCAGATAAATGAACTAACGTTAACCTGAACTGAAATTTCTCTTTGGCGTAGAAACTAGCGCCACAGCCAGGAGACTTCTTTCTTGGAACGGGCTCTGACTTAACTAGCACACCACATTCGAAAGAATCATAGGACGTCAGTATAGCTCAGTGCGAATGATTCCCACGAGTCCAATCACCGTCCATTGCCATCTGTAATTCTGTTACTAGGACTGTCCGGCTGTCACCACTGTAACGGGTGAAGGAGTCTGTGCGTGTTTCTGTCAAATCAGTATTGGAAAACATTTTCTTAGATCGGTGGTAGACGACATAAAGAATAATATAATATTGGTGGACAATTCAGACAGCGCCATCTAGCCCCAAACTAAGCATAGCTTGTACTATGGGAACCTGAAAACTGATAGAATACATATTTACTTTTTTTGTAAATACATACATATTAACACAAACGTCTATGTTCGCCACACAAATGCTTGTCCTGGGTGGGAATCGATCCCACGATTTACAGCTCAGAAGGCAGAGTTACGACCAACGGAGCTGTAAGGCCTGTCTGAACGCCTATGACCTGTGACGCCGTGAATTATGTACTAATTAAATTATTATACTGTGACCCAATTTTTCCCTTTAATAAACACATTCAAAGAAATCTAAGGGACATCAGTATCATTGTGGGCATGACAACATTCGAATGGTTCCCACGAGCCCAATCAACATCCATTGCCGTTCGTAATTCGGTTACAGGGTTGTCCAAATGTCACACAATGTTTTTAATAGCAGTCGAACTCTCGCCAAGTTCATCCGGGGAAGTACTGCCACCATGCCCATTTCTGGCACCAAGCAGTAACCTACACGTCTCAGAGTTACGGGCGCATACGATGCGACTTGGGTCTTGTCGTACCTAGTAGGGCAGGACCGAATTCGCATCAATTGTTATGGGCTGAGATTACCACTTAACACCAGGTGGGCCATCGGCTCGTTCCATAAATATATTACATAAAAAAGTTTTAAGAGAGACAAAAGAAGTTTCACGAGAAATTGCAGGCGCATGAGACGTAACATCTCCGTCTCGGGGTAATGCATGGATGCAACGCAATGCGACTTGAGTCATCTCGTACTTTGTTGGACAGGACTTGAGTCGTATTGCTGTTGTCCATAGGTAGCGGTTACCACTTACCATGAGGTGCGCCGCCAGCTCGTTATACCCACATCACATAAAAAAAAACACTAGAAACTACTATTCGTCTGCGCTCGCCCAGAATATCTTGATGTTTTTTCTTAATCGTTAAAGCAAAAGCAAGAACATATTTTGGTCGTCTATGTTTCTAAAACATCCTGCATCATCTCGCTGCTTTTTACAGAAAAATGGTTTCCTACCGGTATGTATGTGCAAAAATCTTCAAGCATTAGTGCTACCGTAACAAACGTTGCACTATTTTTGCTGTTGTTTCAGTAAAAGGCTGTGTGCTGATGACATCATAGGCACTATTCCCCTCGAGACGTCCCCTATTCAGAGTGACGTGCGCTATGAAAGTTTTCCCATACTTATCGGGTTCTTATGACGGAAGGGGGTGCCTTTTCTATCAAAGAAAATATCTATCTTATAACCGTTCACGATAAATATAATGAAAGGAGGAAACATTATAGTACTACTCAAAAAATATTATAGTGTCGCACCCTTCTTTCCCTATCTAATGTCAAGTTATAATCTATGTCAGGTATTAAATTGAAGTTAAATTGTATGTTTTTAATAACTATAATTAATCAACATTTATTTTTTGGGAAATAAACAATCAATTATATTATTAATGAAAAATGATTCTAACCATAACGCATTATACGCATATAACGCATATAATATATGCATTACAAAACAACACACATTCACCACGCTGAAATTGTTTGAGAAACAACTTCTCCCACTGTCATTCAACCAGCTCGAGCTGTCTCGAACGGCCTAAAAAAGTGATAGCGAATACACACCCGCTATTCCCGCCAAGGCCGTCGATATCACATATTTCAATGGTTTATACGATACATTTTTAAAACTTTTCTCGCAAAGGCTTTTTTCCAAACCTAATTTCATTTTATTTTTTGTTTGTAAATATCAAATAATACTTCGATTTAAATTTCACACTATAAAAAACATCAAGCACATAATAAGTATAATAAACTGAAATAAAATAAATAACAGATAAAAATCAAGTACATATCAAATTAACCCTCCATCGTTCGGGGGCGCATAAATTGGTGTAATAAAGGTAAGCCACCGCTTTTAATCAAGAGAAAAAATTACAGGTATCAAACGCGATATGGATTCCGTGCTGGAAAAATACCTGTGAGATTTCATTTTATAAAATACAAAAGAAATAAAGAAATGAAAATTTCTCTACTAGTTGGTTCCTTACACTTTCGGAACTGTTTTAACACCGAAGTACACGCGCCTATTTATTCAGTGATAGTACCCATCTGAAACAACAGATCCTATCCCAAATTATTAAAATAACCAACGTAACCCAAAACTAATAATCCACAAGAACTTACTTTCAGCATTAATGTAACCATTGATTAAAGCTTATTAGGTGCTAATAAGTAAAATTTTGGAAGAAATTATTGTCTTTTATATTATATAAAATATTTATAAGTTTAATTATAAAAAGTATGTGTAGGAGAATTCAGATAATTGATTTTAAAACAATATTAAGAACCAAATAATATATAATTAATAAAGGACAAAACTTAAAGTACCTATGCTGTTTTTAACTGTCAATAAATTGTTCTTTTGTCAATATTTGATCAAAACTGCATTTTTTTTTAAGAAATATTATATATAAATAATAAATAATGCGAAATGGTGGTTCCAACGCGTGAACCTGATTAGCAGTCCTTTCAAATTTGCCGCATAGTGCATTCGTGTCTTCAAATGCAATATCATAAAGATTATGAAAGATTCTTACGAACTAATAAATTAAGAAAATTGCCATTAATCTCTTTAACAACTAATTTCGCTCTCGCCACTGGAATGCGAATTAAAACGTTAGTACCAATTGCAATAAACCCAACCACTCGGAAATTTTTAAAAAACCATTAAAACATTATAAAGGCACGAAGAGGGAAACTTATTCCCTGGGGGATCAAAACCTGCAACGTAAAAACAACCTTAGTGTGTGACAATTCGGCTTAAAATTGTATGTTATTTCCTGAACAATAAGGACTTCAAAAAGTCAATTTAGTTCCGTATTAACAGTCTCACCGGGGATTGTATCGTACCCCTTGTATTTAAAAATTTACGATTTTTGATTAGATTTCTGATTAATTAGACGGTAAACGAGACAGGAACTGTTTATTCGACATTTTTAAAAATATTTAAAATAATAAGTTCATAAGCATTACCTACCCTTTGCAATCTTGCATATTTTCTGTCGTTTATTAATTTATTAATTGATACATTCGGTACTAAATCTGCTCTAGATAATATAGGAGTCTGCAGTAGACTGTGTTCGCCTGAGAAAGTACTATTTCCCCTTCTTAGTTTTCAAGTTGAAATGCAGTCACGTTGCTGTAGTTTGGGTCGCGTATATAACCCAATTTGCGATCTGCAGTCTGTTTATATGGGATACCTATAGATGACCCAAGTCGCATCTCAGTTCTGTATGTTCTATCTTCAATCAAAAGTAAAATTCTGTCACCACATACATCGCGTCAATTGAAATCTAAATAAAACAGTCCAACATTTCACTTTTAAGCATCATTTAAGAACGGCTGGACCAATTTATAATGCGAATAAACCATCTGAGGATAAAACTTTATTTAATTAAGAGTTTTGCACTCTAAAGGTACAAAAAGCCGAACATAGTGGCTCTAGTGACTAAAACAACTAATATACCTTAAAATAAAATTGCTTTTTCACATAAGGTCATAAGTCAATGATATTGTTTATTTTGACAATAAAAAGAATAGAATGCATTATGATAATAATGTAATGAACATAATATGATTACACCCTTCGACCAGCTGAAGCGACGACTTGCACGGTGGCAAAAATTGGATTGGATTAGTGCTTGCTGGTTCAATTCTGTAAAGTAAGTTAAGTTAAATTTAAAGTTAAGTTACAAGTAAAGTTAAAGTTAAAGTTGTAAAGTAAGTTAATAAGTAAGATAGATAATATGTTTCTCTGTCTGATAATTTTATCCACGCACTCTGTAAATTCAGCGATTCTACTTTTTCTGTTTGTACGAATGGATATTTCTGATCCAATATATATAGTATGTATTTCCGCAGCCTTCCAGGCCAAAGAATAAAGCTTATGATTTAAGCAAAACATTAACGAATTATGTTAATACCCGAAGGTACATATTAAAAATCACCCTTCAGATTGTCAAAGGGTGGATTACACAGAGTATTCAATTATCGCATTGTCGGATGTTGTGTTAACATGCAAATTGGTCGGATGGACCTTCCCTTAATAGGAAATGGGCCTTTTCCGTTATTATTCTGTTTCGGTCAGGCCGTGCCCTTTGTTTTGTAGATTTGGAAAATTATTCCGAGCCCTTTAATTCGACGCGTATAACTTTGAGTGCTTTTGTCGTGTTTTATTTCGGGAAATATGGCGGACGATTTCGGATACTTTATTGTTTCCTGTGTTTTGGGAATCAAGTTTTATTTTCAAACGTTTTGTTCATGCGATAAAGAACTTGGATTAAAAATATGATAAGGCATTATACCATTATCATATAAGAGCTTACATTTTACACCAAAGCACTAGGAGCAAAGTTGAGCAACATTTTTATATCTTTATTCTTAACTAGGAGGTCTTATAATAATCTTAACTTGCTTTAGCTACTACTGTGTACTCAGCACTTGTGTTACTGGCTCTCTCGTACTATGTAGTAGGTAATGGAAGGATTTAGAATTTAGAAATAAGCTTCTTGACCATAAGGTGAAGAACCTACTCTCGTACACTGGATACACGTCTTAGAATTTGATCTGGGCTATGCAGGTTTCCTCATGATCGTTTCTTTCACTTCTGAAGATATTTGCCCACATACATTTAACAATTCATGAACTCGTCAGTGTACGTCTGGATTTGAACCAGTGACCTCTGGAATTAAACTTGGGGTCTGTACCGCTGGGTTAGCAGACCTTTTCTTGCCAGTACCTACTTATATTGGGCAAACAATGTACTAGCATGAAAACGTCGGTTTTGGAATACCGTCTCAGCTAAGTGTGCGATTACCCCAACCAAGAAAGTAATAAATCAGATCGACAGCTTGCGCTTATTCTGAAACTTGCGTGAGATTATTCTACGGGATTATTGGCATTGGATGCCAATAATAATAGGTAGGTAATTACATTCCATTAAATTGCTATTATTTGAAGTAAAACTCGCGCTTATATCTCTCAAACCAACGGTAATGGTAAGCAATACTTATTTAGATTTTCACCGCACAATGCAAAGATCACATATAGGAAAAAATTCAGAATACAAGAGCAGTAGAACTCACGCCGAGTTCGTCCGGGGAAGTACTGCCACCATGCCAATTTCTAACGCCAAGCAGTAACGCATTTACGTTACTATTACCAGTTTGAAAGATATGGTTGCCGATGAATTTAAAGGCATATGAGACATTCCACCTACACGTCTCAGAGTTACGGGCGCATGATGCGACTTGGGTCTTGTCGTACCCGAGTCTGACAGTTGTTATGGTCCGAGGTTACCACTTCACACCAGGTGGGCCGTCAGCTCGTTCCATAACTGTATCACATAAAAAAGACATAATAACAAACAATATGATGTAAATAATTAAATCAACGCTCAGTTCGAGATTAACCCTTTCATATGAATAAATAAATAAATATGTGGCGAGAATCATTACCATGGCCTAGGACTAACTGTTAATATGTTTTATGTATATAATATACTCGTATATATCTATTCACAAAATGTGTAAATAAGTATAATTCAGATACATAGTCCCCTTGTGGTAACTAGTTTGGTCCTCCTTTGGGGCTAGACGGCGCTGTGTGAATTGTCCACCAATATTTATTTACATCATATTTCTATTTTGCAGACGAAAAGTATAATAAAACACAGCCGCTTCTGAATATTATGACTACAAAGTCTAGTCTAGATATTTACACAATAACGTCGTTTGTTCTAAGCGACGCAATCTAAATGTAACCTGAATAATTTCAATACATACACAATGATAAATATTTACATAATGGTCTGACACATAATACAAGAAGCTACGAAGTTAGATGGCGATATATATTTTTTATCTATACAAATAAATAAAATTGGAGTGTCTGTTTGTAACATTAAAATAACCGCTTTTTACTAAGTGCCTATGGATGTATACACGGCACATATACCAAAACAAAATTTTTAAAATTTTTTGTCTGTCTGTCTGTTTGTTCCGGCTAATCTCTGAAACGGCTGGACCGATTTTAACAGGACTTTCACTGGCAGATAGCTGATGTAACAAGGAGTAACTTAGGCTACTTTTCCGAGGGGTAAAATAGGAGTGCGTGATAAAACCGAATTCCACGCGGAAAGTCGCGGGAAACAGCTAGTAGTAAATAAAATCAAGATGACGTAAAAGTGACAGAAACGTGAGATATTCCAACTTCAAGTAACAGAGTATCGATTGCATTACAATGTGATGTATTAGTTTATGATGTCATGAGGGGATGGGCCAATGACAAAGGGGGTGTATGCGGGTTGCGGGTTTTTAATGTGTAATCATGAATATAATAGTAATAAATAATATGGTGGACATTTCACACAGCGCCATCTAGCCCCAAAGTAAGCTAAGCATAGCTTATATCATGGGAATCAGACAACTGATACTGATACTTAATACCTTTTTTGTAAATAAATACATATCAACACCCAGACACAGAACAAACATCTATGTATGTCACACAAATGTTTGTGCTGGGTGGAAATCGAACCCACGACCTACAGTGCAGAAGGCGTGACTACCAACTGAACTGTGAGGTATCAATTAATAAAATAATAAAATATTTGTGGTGAGAAACTGCGAAGACACCAGTAAAAAAGTAATAAACCAGAAAAAAACGCATCTTTTTCTATCCGACAATACAGCTCTGTCCGCTTCAGGATATCATCACGCTATAGGACAGAACAGAGTTTTATGGTTTACTCTCTGCAAACTGTGTATCAGAAATCATGTACTTAAAATGTAACCGATAATTCCATTACAGTAAACATTTAGACGGGAATTGAACCTGTGACTCTCGCCTCTCGGTCACTCTCAATTCATTTCTGCTTGCCGTATGAGACGATTGCAATAATAACAAAATTTAACTCCGGTTGTTTATTAAAATTTATAAAATATAAGTGTTTTCTTAGATTCAAGGCTTATTTGTATCGAGGCTTGCTAAGTGTATTCAAATGTTTGTCCACTAAGTATCTGTCAACACACTGTTGACATAAATTTTGTTGTAAGCTTTATACGCGCATAATAATAATTTGATGTATACATTGAAAATATTTTTATGCATGGGAATAGCTGGAGTACTTGACAAAACAATTGTCTATTCTATTCAATCATTTGAAATATAAAAAAGACGTGTGGCACTCGGAGACTGCCGCGGTAAAGCTATTGCGCGTGATATTTCAAAAAGTCATTAAAAGTTCTGGTATTTATCGATAGATGGCAAAAACTAAAAAGTATCACCGCTGTGCCGGTCGGAGTGGGGGGTGTTAGGTTTTTTTCGTTACGGAATTTCTGGATTCGGTCTCCACGCTCAAGGCCCGCGATAGAAGCTATGCAATAGCTTAAAATTTTGCCTAAAAATATGTTATGTATATGTATATGTTTTTCGTGAATTGTAAATGAACCATACTCTCGAAAAACAATAGGCTGGATGTTTTAGAAACACCAATAATATATGCGTAGTGTTGAAAACACCAACACACCATATTTTAAATATCAATGTACAATACAAGGAGTACTGCAAATGTTTCGAAGACAGCTTTTAAAAGTTACTTCGACGAAACAAATTTGTACAAGATAATTGTATACAAGCAACTTTGTTTTCATACACTCATGTCGAATTCGCTTACACAAAAAAGCTATAATAAGGAGCTACCGACACGGATAAATGATTGTTAGCTAAGTTAGTCCACGTTTCTAAGTCTCAATGTACGAATACTAAATGGTACTTTCGTTACAATACTACTTACAAGCTGTATTTCGACTGGCCTCATTGCTCAGTAGGTAGTAACGCTGCCTTCAGTCGTGGATTCGATTCCCAACCAGGACAAACACTAGTGTGACGAACATAGCTGTTTGTTCTATGTCTGGGTGTTGATATGTATTATATATCATCCCCAAGGCAGCACAAATTTGTGGGTCAAACATAGATGTACATATTTATAAAAAGTATTTAAGTATTATATCAGTTGTCTGGATCCCATGATGAAAGCTATTTACTTAGCTTACTTTGGGGATGTGGGCACTATGTGAAATGTCCACCAATATTTATTTATTTTTAGTTGCATAACTCCGATTGTTTAAATAAAGCTATTATTATTATTATTATTAACTCCCATTGTTGCTCCAATTTGTCTTACGTTCGTAAAAATCTTGGTTTTAACCAAGCTACGAATCCCCCAGTTTTTCAGATAATATAAAAACGTTACTCAGTCTAGGGACTCGTATATTTAATCTGAACACGAGCTGGTATAATAAGGCGCGTATAAAAGTCATTGGTTAAGGTCGGCTAGATCGCGCGGGCGGCCGCATAATTTTCTCACTGAGGGAATATCGTTTGTAACTCGGTGACGGAGTACCTTTTATGAAGGTCTAAAGTTAAGTTGGTCACGCTTATGTGTCACTTTATATTTATGAAAAATTACACAAAAGCTTGGAGTGCCTTATTGATCCCGAAATCCAATCTGAAGATCACCTTTTCAAACTCTGGCGATAAAATGAGCTTTTTTAGGGACATTTCACACAGCGCCATCTAGCCCAAAAGTCAGCATAAGGTATCAGACAACTGATATAATATTTATATACTTTATTGTAAAAACGTACCTCTGTTTGACCCACAAATTTGTCCTACGTGGGAATCGAAACCACGACCTACCAGCACAGAAGACAGAGTTACTACCAACGGAGCTATGCGGCTTGTAGTCAATGGTCTATGACCAGCAACTCGGAAAATACGAGTACTAGGGTTATAATATCAGCGTATGAAACGTCACTAAGATATCGCCATCTCTCTCATTATCCTTTAGCCGAGAATTCCGCCCAACTATGCCTGCTAGGGCGGCTGATTAATTTTACCACACACTAGTTATGGCATGTCTGTCCGCACTGATATGAGATTAATTGAATTCCCTGTTACGAAACGGTTTAAGTTCTTTAAGCAGGGTTTTGTGTGGGCCTTATGCTTATTTTAGGCCTATGTTTTGGATTTCGGGGCGGAAGGGGAAAATGTTTTTCGTATTTTATTTGACAGGGTAGCAATTAAATACAATTTTCTTGAAGTAATTGACAGTAGCCAATTTCAGGTACATTTTATTAGGTAGCAGAATTTGTGTCAATCAAAGTCGAATAATTCATAAAGCTTGAAAACTTACTAAATTCTTTTTGTTCAATTAGTGGATATTATTAAAAACATAAGACAGCGAGAGCAGGTATAAGCAAGTACGTCTCGGAATAACAATGCACAAAGCCTTGCTTCTATTGCCATAAAATAATATTTAATATTTCTGCTTTAACATTTTTATCTTTGAGAGAATGCTTGTGTGAAAATGTAAACGCAAAGTCTTGTACGACGCGGTGCAAAAGTGATACAAACTGCGGACAGTTAAACTATACTGGATTACACAATTCTCCATTTTAATTCAGTCCATACCACCCCTAAGGGCACATGCTAATGAAACAAGAACAAAGTTTTGCGGATAAATTAAGTGAAACATAATCTGGGCTTTGTCCTCTAAACTAAGATAAAACAGGGAACTTTTATTCGTTAAAATTTTGATAACCGTAATACGATACGGACGGTTGCGGCTTCTCAAATTATATACGCCTAGCGAACTGCCGCGGCTTCGCTCGGCTGAAAATATTGGACAAGTTTTTAATGTCAGGATTTTTCAAATAGATCTACAACCATCGTCAGAGTTTCATCTATTTGTACAAATTAAAACCTTCCTCGTCACATAGCAGTATTTCCTTTCACTATTCGAGAAATTGGTATTGGGCTCATATTTTATTCACGCGATATAGTCATTGGTGCTCGTGTAGATTTGAACCACCGATCTCTGGATTGAAATGCAGGATCAGTACCACTGGGCCACGTGGCCCACCGGAGCTCGACAGCCCACTGGAATGGTCGACGTTTATGAAATTAAATTAATTTAAATGCTAATGAGATCAGCCAGCGATGTGATCAAGTGTACCCGTGGGATTTCATGAAAGCGAACGCTAAACAAGTATCCCCCCCCGGCACTCCCTTCCCCATACAATTGTTTTCTGGTATTTACATAAACGCTCAAATACTATCGCATACCGTGAGTATGAGGCCGGTGTTTTTGCAGTTAGTACGTTAGGAGGTTAACATTAGATTCAGCGAAACATTTCGATGTACACAAAGTCTAATGACATATCCATATACTCCTATTTCGATAAATGGAACTTTTTTCATGTTCAATACATTCGCTAGTCGCTCATGAGAGAAGAATCTCAAAAATACAATTTGACTGGCCTCACAGCTCAGTTGGTAGTAACCCTGCCTTCTGCACTGTAGGTCGTGGGTTCGATTCCTACCTACGTTTTAAATTATTAAAATTCCACCTTCACAGTTATTATAACTATAACCTTATTGTCAGAGTTACTTTGTGCCACCAACAGTCATAATGTTTTTTTTTTTATGATGGTTTTACCAAAACCCAATTTTCACTAATCATCTCTGAAATGCGACTGCAATTTCAATCAAATTCGGGTTTCTTTGCCATACATATTAGGTATGCCTTCCGTTTTACTTACGAATATTATATATTATCAACAATAAATGGAAAAAAAAAAACTAAAAAACTTAAGTTTTTCTTGAAGGAAAAAACCATTTAAGAGTATATATAATTTCTTTCAGAAACTGCCCCCAAAGTAGTGATACACGTAAGAAGGACTTGACAAAATCGCTTAGAATTCCGATCTATTCCAAGGCTAAATTCTAAAAGCTTAATACATTTTATGCAAACCAAACCACATATATCGTTGGACAGCTCTGAATATCCACTTAATCCCCATCATTGCCGAAGTGAGATACTTCCACGAGGGGTCAAGTAATATTTGTTTCGCAATAGTTAACAAACTTCGAGATAGCAACGTTTCGGTTAACTGACCAGTCCACTTCTGGACCTTCTGATATTTTAATCGTAGCATCAAGAAAACTATTTATATTAAGTGCTAAGATGTAATGTTTTTTGTCTCAAATACAATTAATATAAAAAAAAGGTTGTTTCTAAATACACAAATTCAAGAACGCTATTCATAATTAACTAATATGACCGAAACGTTTTTATGTTTATTTTATTATGATACGAGCAGATGGCCCACCTAGTGTTAAGTTGTAACCTCTGCCCATAACAAGCAAACCAGTTTGGGTCCTCCCCTTCCTAAGTACGACAAAACTCAACTCGCATCGTTTGCACCCATAACTCTGAGACGTGGAATGTTTCAAGGGCCTGTAATTTCCACAGCAACCATTCCTTTCAAACCGGAGCACAGAAATGCGAATGAATTATTGCTTGGTGGCAGAAATGGGTATGGTAGCAGTACTTCCCTAGATACCTGTAGTGTGTAATTATTTCCTTTTCATCCTAGGTAGATCTAGGTTGAAAATCAATCTGTCTACATAAACTAGATGGATACATAACATAGGAAATAGTCTGGCCTTAGAGTGTTGGTATGCGGTAAGGAATCCAACTATCCATTCGAAACTAGGTGGTTCAAATCCTGACGTTTTTTATCAGAAAATTTATAGAGCGCATCTTTTTTTCCAAAATGCTGATGGAAAGCACCGTTGGAAACGGACATGTCCTGAAATTGAACATTGGAAGACTAATCAGATCTACTTATCTATATCCTATGGTAAATTGAATATTCTCGATTCCCCAGAATAGTAGTGATAAGAACGGGAACGTTAGATGTTAGAAGACGTTAGAACGAAGAGGCACGGTCAGAAATCGTCGCAAAATTTGTCTTAAATTCACAACATTTATTTTTATGCAAACTTATATATTTTTATTATTTATTTATTTTTATGCAAACAAAAAACTTAAATAATAAAGTTTTATGGTTGTTGAAGAGGGCAGTCCACTACTTCTAAAAGGTAAGTTACATGGTAATTAAAATCCATGTTGTACGTTGAGGTAAACAACGTGAATTCACTATCTATAAGAATATTATTAAGGGTTATCTTACACTAATCAACTCCGAAGTTACCCTGTCAAAGCGAATATGCATACAATGAGCTGCGCTCTATAAGGTGGCGATAGAACTTAACTGTTTTGAATACATTGCTCATTTACATAAAGATATGAAACTTAGGTGGAGAACAATGGTGGAAATGGACACCGTTGTTGTTATAGCAAGGTCTAAGACTGCGGGTAAAAGGTGTTAGGACGCAAATGTGTAATTTAAAGTTGGTTGCCTCGACTTGTAGTCATTACTCGGATTGGGTCGTAGGCTCAAGTACATTACGTAATAAAGACGAAGATCAGTAAGATAATTCTCTTGAAATAAAATTTTCTGCAAACCAAGTTTTCAAAACAGTGAGAAAATCGACATATATCAAATTGGGCAAAAATTTTAGGACTAGTGTGCCGAGTTTATTCTGCCGCCCTTTACGATTAGCTTTCAGTGACAGTGACATTGACAGCAATACATATTGATTTTGAACGACAAAATAAAACCATAATAGTTGTTGAGATATAGTTTTTTTACATAAAAATTGCTACATCATACATATATATTCATACATACATTTTAATAAATAGCCGCAATTAACCACAATCTGCGTAACTTAAGCCTTCAATATAACATTGGCCCAAAATATCATTTCAGTTTTTTATTTATTTTTTGCCTTCGCTTTAGTTTGTTTAAATCTAACTTTGTAAACAGCGTGTAGAAAGTATCTTCCTAAATGATCCTAGCCCGCTAAAATATTGACATCTGTGAATTTTACAGCGTCACAGTGTCTTATAAACTGAGAGTATTTTACGACAAGTTTCGAGTGCACCAAAAAGTGACCTGCTGTTCTGTTTCTTGATTACATAGAGAGGAGAGGTTATTTCGAATCAACTGCTTTATATCTATCTATGATCACAATCAAAAATGTACATAATTGGTTCGTTTATTGAAGTGATATGGCCCTAAATATCGAGTAAATAAATAATCATTATTCAGTTAGGGTAACTTTAGCCCTGGCCAATCTTAGCATGATTGTCATTCTTTTAAAAAGGTTGCTGTGAAAATTTATTTTCTGCTCATATTTCGATAAAAATACATCCAAATTATGTTATATTGAATAAATATATTGTTTTTTGTCATAGGTCATAGGCTATATATGTATAAAAATATATATATTGGCTGTAGATCGCTTTTGTATAATTAATTACAAGGAACATTGTTCCCAGGACGAATAGTACTAGCAAACCACCCAAAATACAATGTTTCTGTGATGCAAAAGGCCGACATGGGCTGGATTTGGCCTAGGAGTGTCCAAATTGTTTCAGTGAATGATACGAATATTATAAGAGTGCTGAATGACTCGAATCATCAAAGAAAGAAAGGCTATATTACTATAGAAGACGACTTCCTAGCTATGGAATGGGGTGACTAAGTTTTCAAACTTTGATATCATGATGTGTAGTATTAAGCAAATGTTTTACTATATCGATGTTTTTTTATTAATATTTTAGCTATATGTTGTTATTATTATATGTAAAAAACGTAAGTTCCTGATTGATGACCAAAATATTTGATTTTATAAATGGCAGTGCCGACTTTAGTACGGTGACATTTTATTTACCCAAAAATACCGAAAAACAAAACAAGGACATACGAACTTATTGTCTATGGGTCTCAGCTGTATTTTTCTAAGTAAATAGAGAGGCTAATATTAGCACTACTCCTTTATTTCCATAAAATAAGTAATTAAAGCCTACAATCGGGACCCGGGCCAATCTAAGCCCAACTCACAATGTAACTTTGGCCCGGAGGTTAAATGGATTTTTCAGAAATATTTTCCTAGAAACGACCAGTAAATCATTATATTTTCTAAAAGAAGGTCACTCAAAGCCATGAAAATAAGTATTTTTTTGTGTCTAACGTATTATTTTGAACATTAGTTTATCTGATTTCTCCGAAATGTGGGCCAAAGTTAGCCTAAGTGACTGTAAGACAAACATACAAAAATTAAAAAAACTTTTCATCCGTGAGTGGCAAAATATCTCAAACACATTCGTCTTTTTTTCAAATACCTGTTGGCAACTTACCGTACTATTTCCTCATTGACAAAACGATCACGTTCAAGTTGTATGTAAAAACGTGAAATATTTCCCAAGTACCCTCGCTCCAGAAGTAGGTCAATCGACTTACGCGAAACGAAATTATAGGCTTTTTTCAAAATTACCAGTGATTCGATGAATTGGCAATTTCGTGTTCGATGCGTGTATATTTTTTTTATACTCTAGCAAGCATGCTGTCCACCTCGTGGTAACTAGTTACCGTAGATTTCAAAATAGGACATATCACAGTCATTAAGGTTCTTTCTGTCACCTGTACCAAACTTTTGTACGTAGTTTGAACGGAGGGCAAACCACTCATCTGCTTCAACTCAACTGCACTATCATTTTCAAATTATTAAAAATCGATTGTACTGTCCTGCGTTCAAATTAATATTGTAGGTTATGAGATGATCTTATTACCTCCTATTCTCATAAGGGCTCATTCTGTTTTATGTTGTGTCGGTTTTGTGTGTGTAGGCATGCATCCTGCATATTATTTGAAATGATTCTAGTACCTACATAATTTTAACATGTACCAAATTGATTTAAAAATTTAAAATTTTAACCTTTTTTCTTTCATCCAGACATCCAGTTCCGTTGTAAGTCACTAAATTAAGTTCTGAACGTTGCACGTTTCACAAAAATCCGCTTCAAAAAATTATTCGATTCTTGTATATCTCGATTACTCCATAAACAATCGGATTTCGATACGTATGGAGTTTTATTCATTTATCAATACAACGATTTATTTGGCCGGACGAAATAAATGAATTGAAAGGTAGCGGGCATGTTATTGACGGATTTTAATGAACAGAGAATTCGTTATTTTGGGAAACATTTTATATTGGTCATGGGCAAATGTGCTCGATTTCTAAATGAACGATATCATTTATGTATAATTGGGAAAGTTAAAGCGTAGCTTTTCTAGTCAGTATTGAGATTTCGATTAGGTAAAGCAATGTTAATGGCGGTCTTCACGTGGATGGGTGACCCTTAGTGACATGAATCTGAACGCTTCCATGCTGGGAAATTAATTTGTCCAATAACGTCAAAAATCTTAGCTGTACACGCACTTGCATTAATTGCCTGCTAATTAGAATAGAATAGAATAGAAATAATTTAATTAATCATACCTCCAATATTCTACAAGCTGGAACAGAGAAATAATAGTGTACTTCTATTTAAAGATTTAAATGGGTACGGTAGCAGTGCTTCTTTTCACAACTCTGCGTCATACATAAAGGTAGGTACAGTGAGTTGTTATGAAACTTAGTAATAAAACCCATGGCAAAATCATTCCTAATATGATGTTTTCCGTGACTGTTTTGTAAATACTATATTGAGAACTTAAATTTGATGCACGCCTGGATTCCGGCCAGATTAACACCAGTGACCACCAAATAGAAACTCCGATTATTACCACTGGATCGCAATGCTTCGCCATTTCAACATCGGCAAAATGTTTACACAGGGAAATAAAATTTATCTTCCGGCTCATTAAAGTTTAGAATATCTTTAGATCAATATGTATGTGATGTGGTGAGGTAAACCAATAGTTATATGTGGTCAAATAGTCTTTGATTTGAGTGTCGTTCCAGAGAATTCCAATGATATACATAAGATCCTTCAATTTTTTTTGCTGATGAAATTGCCATGGTGATCCTGCAACGTATTGTACAAACCAGCATTATATCTTGGAAATACTTTACAGCATGAATTATAAATAACCAATCCAGAAGACTACTGTTGAATACTGAGAGTAGATCGTTCCACCTAGGTATACCTACTTGCTCATTCCGATCAGCTACCTTACCAATCTTTTATGTTCCTACCGACACAGGGCTATTCTTGATAAGCGACAGTGAATGGGTCGAGATTGGTTATGTCATGGTTGCCTCATGCCTTGTATTTTCTCTTGTATTGGTTCTACAATATGGAAGTTTCCTTACGATGGTACCATCTTAGTTAGCGTGAACATGGAATATCATGCGAAATATCGCACATTTGTATGAGAACTCCTGCCAACCCAAACTTAATATTTCCAAAAAATTCTTTGCTCTTGTAAAAGTCAAAGTCAAGTTGAGGGTCACAAAGCACGTAGCACTTCTATTTTGTAGTATTTTTCCATCAGTTCCATTAACATACTACTCGCAAGCAACGCCTATCGCTGATACCCTGTTTGCTGTCAAACAGTTTTGTGAGGATTTTCCAAAACTTTCATTTTACATCCCATCTTCAGAGAGGTCACCATCCACCATGCAATTTCCCCAAAGTGCCGCCAGCGTAAACTGCACAGCAATCAGTGTAATCCATTGCTAAACAAAGAGTTTGCACAAAGGAGCCCATCTATCAGAGTATTGAATACACAATCACCTCCGTGGTAACAAATTGCATGTAATAAGCTGTAACACATACCCCGAGAGGAAGAGTCGGGCCACGAAACTGTCTGGGTGGGAATTAATATATATAACATAGACTTGACAGTGCGTCCGGCTAATTAAATACATAAATAAATATTGGTGGCTATTTCACACAGCGCCATTTAGCCCCAAAGTAAGCTAAGCATAGCTTGTATCATGGGAACCAGACAACTGATATACTACTTATGTTTTTTGTAAATACATACTTATAAACTCTATGTTCGTCACACAAATGTTTGTCCTGGTGGGAATTGAACCCACGACCTACAGCGCAGAAGACAGTTTAACTACCAAATCAGATGTGAGGCCAGTCAAATTGATACATATTGCTTTTAATGTGGGCAGAGTTTAAAGACAAGCAGCTTGTTCCATGAAAAATAGTAAAGCTTTTGAAGCAACACTTTTGGACTTTCTGTATCACTAAGTAATAGATTCTATTATGGTCTATCTATAGACTGAGAATCCCATTACGCACTAACCATATACCAAACCTGGTTGTAATTTTCCGATTGCAGGGACACACACCTATTCTCCAAAAGTAAGGGTGAATTGGCTCCAGTAGAGGTCAATTCCATTTGTGTAATTGTTATTTGTATTATTGTTTTTGTTTAAGGTTGTTTTATTAAGATTGATGCTTGCTTGGCAGTTTTTATGTAATATTAATTTACCTCTTTTCTTGTCTATGTACTCTCGTTTATGCGAATTAGTACCATCTCGCTACATTGGGAACCCAGAAGGATTGTTTTCGGAAATGTCATATTACTATTAATTGCATTTGGCCTGAATGTTCTGTTGATCTGGCTGTTCTCTTCCGTCCGTTTTCCTTCCATTATTTAGTCAACATGCTCGAGCATATTTCAACACCTAAGATGTAAGTTATCGTCAGTTTTGTGGCCCCAAAGTAACTTGCTCTGTATGGGACTCATTGGAGCATGATAGAGATGTCAAAGATTGTCTTTTCAAGCATACCTGAGCATATTGCGATAGTTTATCTGATCGTCATTTTCGTGGCCTCCAATTTACTGGCTCCGTATGGGCACTGATTACAGTGTGTCCGTTACTTTAGTGGGTCACCGGTCTAAAGGAGTAGTTTGCGAGCCGCCGCCGGCCGCGACAGAAACCTGATGTTTTGTTGAGATAACCATCTATGTATGATATTTGCACATCTTCTTCTTCTTCGAGTCACCGGATCTGTCGAACCAGTGTGGTGAAAGGATTGTAAGTGCGCCTCAAAGAGGCTCCTTTCGTGCACTCGACACATGTCTTCGAAGTTTTAGTTCTAGGACATGTCGGTTTCCTCACGATGTTTTCCTTCACCGTTTTGAAAACGTGGTATTGCGCACATAAATCTTTCAATCGAAAAACTCATAGGTGCACGTCGGGATTTGAACCGGCGACCTCCGGATTGAAACTCGGGTTTCAGTACCGCTAGACCACCACGCTCTCATATTATTTGCCCATGAGAATGATTGATGTTTGTATTAGTTTCAATACACCGCATTCAGTTATTAAAAAACTAAGTCAATATCTGCCTCTGTCTATTTTTCCGCTTACTTCTTCTAAAGCACGCAACGGATTTTGATAGGTTTTCACTAATAAAAAGAACGATAAACGAGGTTAGTGTATGATTTTTTTAATAAATGCTGGTGCGTGTAGCTATCTTTTTTATTTCATTTTAGTGACGGAACGAGCTGACGGCCCACTTGATGTTAAGTGGTAACCGCCGCCCATAGACAACAGCAAGTTAGTTTTAAATATAATGTTAATAAAAGATATCGTACAATAGAAATGCTGCCATGCAGCTCTACATTAGTCAGTCGTGTACCATTTCACTGTAAGTGTCGGTGTCACGACGATTTGCACCGTCTGGAGACGCCCGTTAACGTCATCCCGTATGGATTTAGAGCGCCCTGGGCAAGTGGGGACATCTCGTGGGTCATTACGGATCACTTGATACTGTGAACGCATTTGAACGCGTTCCTTCATGACGTGGACATGAATCTGTATGATATAGGTAAGAAATTTTAGTAAAGTGACTTAATTATAAAAATATGATGGTCTATTTAAAGGTTTAGAAGATTTTTTTCTTATAAAAATCATCTCCTTTTTGAGCCTAGATATAGAAAAAAATCGCTTACAGTATAAATTCAAAAGTTGAATTAGCTTGTGTGGTTTTGTAACGGAAAACGTCTTTTCAAACGCTTGTATGATGATCACATTGAGCAAATGCTGTATACATTTAAGTAGCAAAAGAACTTAAGCCAGGTTCATCCGAGGAAGCCCTGCTGTCATACCCGTTTCTGCCACTAAGCAGTAATGCATTCACGTTATTGTTTAAGGGTGTGGCTGCCGGTGAAATTACAGGCACTTGCGCATACGATGCGACTTGGGTGTTTTTCTACTATGTATCCAAGTAGTATTGAATGTTGTAGGCAGAGATTACCAGGTATACGCTAGGTCCGTAACTTCTTATCTAAAATTATCTATTCTTATATAAAAAAAAACTGAAAAGATATAAATATTTTGATTTCTGATTATGTAATACACAAAATTTCTAAATAAATGATTATTATTATTATTTATTATACTACCTCTAGAAATAAACTGCATTTGCAAAGACATTAACTATGCAGAAGTACATGTAAACGTTATATCTCCATTCCCTAACAAGTTCTCGTAACAGTTAGGTACATCAATATTTACATGAGTAAAGTCGCAGCTATAAATAACTAGCTGCACAAGCTTATTCTCCAACTGTCAAAGAAAACCGACGAACTATCTCCCACAAACGTTTTAAACCAAACCTAATTTTGGTTCGCGATTCCCTATTTCCTTCTTGGTGAAATGCGCCTTCGCGTCGAAACTGAACCTTGTGTGTTTTGCAATAGAGTGTAAAACTCACCGGCACGTCATGATATAATATTAAAGAAAATAGTCATGTAACAGAGAACGTTTGAATGAAGTTCAACAAACCGAATTGTCTGTTGGAAGTTCTTAAGTTGTTGTCATTCGATTTATTGATGAGAAACACTAAGTTTGCTTAGGGCTATTAGGGAAGAGATTTTAATCAAAGGTCACTAAGATATAACCATAAATGTTGCTTCAAATTTGATGATTTGAAAATGAGCTACAACTAGTCAGCTTTGGGGTAAGTCCAAGTTTTTTTTTATGTTATACAGTTATGGAACGAACCTCGGCCCATAACAACCGATGTGACTTGGTCCTCCCCTACTAGGTACGATAAGACCCAACTCGTATTGTATGCGCAAGTGACTGTAATTTCCGCCTCTGAGACGTGTAGATGGAATGTCTCATGTGCCTGTAATTTCACCGGCAACTACACCTTCCAAGTAATGTAGTAAAATGGACATTGTTCTTTCTATAAAGTGAATTTTAAGCCAATGCTATCGAGCAAGCAACTTTGTATAATACTTAACAAAAATATTATTAAAACTCATTTCTATATACACGAAACCAGACCAACTAGCTTTCTGCTTGCACATTGCATTGATAACCTGGCTTGAATTACTAGCCTCGTGTATATCGGCCATAGCTTTTGGTTATAGATAAATCTCTCTATTCACAATCGATTCGAAGAAGTATCGAACTTCCGAGACAGTGGAGTTTAGTTGCACAGACTATCACCACCAATAAATAGTTGAATAGGTTGCCTTTACGACAGGAACACAACTTTAAACCACCTTCGTGGTATCTAGCTAGAGCATTCGGATAATAGTAATTCAGCGTATACAGTTTTGACATTTCCTATTACAGTAAATTATAACATACTATGAAAAGAATATTTGTGGTCTAGCCGTTGTCCGCGGATTCATCTACGAAGCGCCGGGATAATAAATAAGTAAATAAATACATAGTTCTCTCCATCCAAAGGCAATAGATTGCTTAAAGCAGTAAAGCCGCCTATTGTGCTTCAGGATACACATATATTTTTTTAACTTTTTTATGTTTATATTGTGGTGTACGATAGTTTTTTTTTGTCTATCTAGATATGTTATTTCAAGTCAGTTCTTGAGTTCAGCTTTTATGAACTTCAACTCGATTACTCATATTTAACTGGGCTCATACTCATTGTTGCACTTTAGGATTTTAATCAGCGACCTCCAGATTGAAACTCGGGATCTGTACCACATGGCCATCATGCTTGAAGGACTAGTGAGAAAAACATACAATAATCTTCAATCTTAATATTGGTGTGGTTTAGATGATTAAAAACATATTTAACGGCTCCTTGGCTAAGTGGTTAGTTGCCCTCCATGCAAACTGAGGGCTTGGAAGTTCTTCCCGGCGCGCAATACTTCGAAAATTATTATGTCGCGTTTTGGTTTGTTTTCCGTATCTGTTTTGTGTGTCACCTGTTATACAGATAATTCTACACCTATTAACAACTGGGTAAGTTTGGTGTTTCTTCACCAATATTTCCAAAAATGTTTCCATATGCAAATAGAATATAAACTCAAAGTACTGAAGCGGGAAATTTGTGAGTATTATCCATCCTCAAATTGGAAGACGGGAAATTTGAAGTTTCGCAGTTACCTGCAAAACAGTGGTTGTACTGTATTCGATTCCGAGCATCGCAGCCGGCTTTGTGCACAAGTTGGGATAGTTGGATAGTTAGTAAGTCTATGAAGAGAGTCTCTCAAGCATTTCAATAGTACACGCAATTTTCATAATTTTACAAGATAATTATTGCAAAGGAATGATTCAATAAATAATTATTTTGCGCAGAAAAACGGAAAAAACGGACTTCAACGTCAATGAACGAGAATTCCTTGTTATTTCTTACTTTAATGACTTATTTTTTCCATTTATTTTGATTTAAAAAACCAAACTATTGAACCGATTATGATGAAATTATGGGACCAATTGGAAAGTATATCATTAAAAAAAAGTTTTTTTCCAATAGCTTCTTAAATGACAGAGTTATGAGGTCACATACAAAAAAAATTAAGATACATTATAATTGAAAACCTCCTTTTTTTGAAGTGGTTTTAAAATGTTTGCGCCTGTAACTCTGAGTCGTAATGCCTGTATTCGCCGGCAATCACACTCTTCAAACCGGTACACAGTAAAGCGAATGAATTACTCCTTGGTGGCAGAAATGGGTATGGTGGCAGTCCTTCCCCGTCCGAACTACAACTACTGCTACAAATTTGTGAATTGCTTGCACCCGTGCGAAGCCGAGGCGGATAGCTAGTCCTACTAATATTATAAACGTGAAAGTTTGTATGAATGTTTGTTACTCTTTCACGCTCAAACGGCTGAATGGATTTGGATGAAATTTGGTACCAAGATAGCTTATATCCTGGATTAACACATAAGCTACTTTGATTCCGGAAAAGTGCAGTGTTCCCATGGGATGCGCAGCTAGTATTAACATAAAAACAAGTTTCCATCTGTATTAATGTCGATGTTGAGAAACTTAGACTTGGAGCGTGCTTCACTAGAATAGTTTCACCAGTAGAGTTATCGACTTGAATTGTTCAAAGGCGTAGCGCCTTTAAAATTATGCAGATAACTTTTGCTAAGCTTCCTTTAAGACGAGTACTTGTTCACTCTGTCAAGTAATTAGTTAATAGTAGATATGCGATTATGGTAAAATAAAAAACTGCCATAAAAATATTCTAGTCAGTGCAACATAGAACTTATGTACCTAGCATATGCCAAGTTCGTATAGGGAAGTACTGCCACCATACTCATTTCTGCCGCAAAGCAATGCAAACGCGTTACTATGTCCCGATTCGAAAATAAGTTTTTCAAATGCAAACTCATTGGTCTCAGTAGGACTTGAACCAGCGACCTTCCGATTAAAACTCGGAGTATCTACCTCTGGTCTACACGGTCTAGTACCTAATGGGAGTCAAAAATGTCGCTTCATTTTTTGAATTTTGGTTACCCCCATTAAATTTCTCAAAAAAATCACCAGGTACTCTTTTTACGTCTTGCATTAGTGTTTCCAAAGCAATAAAGCGCTTTACAAATAAACAGCCTAATATCAAAATGCGCTGTGAGCTTTTTCAGCTCGGAGCGAAACCGTGGGGTCATTCCGGTCCATTTATTATTTTGCGAAACAATGGACGTAATGGGCAGGTTTGTTGCAACTGCTAAGGGGTTATCTTGGGCTCCCGAGGCTACTCCGGTGTTTGGTGCAAGTGTTAAGAATAAAGACTGTCCAATTCGGCCGCACATTGCTCGCACAAAGGCATACTCTCGGCAACAACCGAGATAGAATGAGCAATGGAAATGCAAATTAGACAATTTTATGAAATATTTGTGGCTTGTTGATCCAGAGGACAAACGAAATTAAGGAATTTAGGGATAGCAGAGTCAGATAGTTTATAAGTTTTGTTTCACCAAATTAAAGGTCTATAACTGTTACAATCTAGATTGTATCTTAAACAGAATAAACAATCTAGCTGCACCCCGCGGTGTTATCCGCGGTGAATAAGTAATCCCACGGGAACAATGAATTTTGCCGAGATCAAAGTAGCCTGTGTGTTAATCCAGAATATAACCTATCTTTTGTAAGAGCAGTAGAACTCGCCAAGTTCGTCCGGGGAAGTACTGCCACCATGCCCATTTCTACCGCCAAGCAGTAACGCGTTCGCGTTACTGTGTTCCGGTTTGAAAGGCGTGGTTGCCGGTGAAATTACAGGCACATGAATCATTCCACCTACACGTCTCAGTTACGGGCGCATACGATGCGACTTGGGTTTTGTCGTACCTAGTAGGGGAGGACCCAAGTCGCATCGGTTGTTATGGGCCGAGGTTACCACTTACCACCAGGTGGGCCGTCGGCTCGTACCGTAACGTACAAAATTTCATCCAAATCCATTCAGCCGTTTGAGCGTGAAAGAGTAACAAACATCCATACAAACTTTCACGTCTATAATATTAGTAGGTTAATAAAATCAATTCTTAATAGCTACAAATAAAGATTTTCTTTCTTTCTTTCTAGTATGGATCTCGTGGAGCTTTTAACTTGGTCCCGCGTATAATTGTTGCACCTACCGGGCACTCCCGGCGCTCATTGTCGGGGCAGGCGCTGACTCGCGCTGAATCTTTGAATAAACACTCAGTTTTATTCACTGACCCTTTCTTGCGCAAGTTTGTTTTGGACTCGATTACGCGAGTCAAGTGAATATTTTTATTCACCTATGAATTTAGTACAACTTCAATTCGAGTCGCTGGTTCTCTCGAACCGCAAAGAGGCTCCTTTCTCGCACTTGACACATTCTTCGAATTTTAAGTTCTAGGACATGTCGGTTTCCTCACGATGTTTTTCACCGTTTTGAGAACGTGGTATTGTGGTATATCTTTCAATCGAAAAACTCATAGGTGCATTTCGGGAGTGGAACCGGTTACCTCCGGATTGAAACTCGGGCACCACTACAACACCTAGTATTTAATCACTGTAAGGTTTTTGGTGTACAACGAATGTATGGCCCACCCGATCCTAAATGATTATTATGTATGTCTCTGTGGGATGCTTATTTAAAGAATCAATTTGACCCAGGCATTGCAGCCGCCGTCATCATGAAACTGGAAGATAAACAAAGAGATCGCATATTGTATGAGCACTCGTGTTTGTCTTCAATCAGGTACACACTCGTAGTTCCGAACTTAATTCAACTTGACGGCAGAAATATAGCTAATTCTGAAGAACTTCACAATAAATATTATTTATACTGCATTTCTCGCAAAACACGCTTGTCTTTCAACTAAATCTTGTTTTTTTTTGTCATGAAGTTACGGTACAAGCTGAAGGCCCACCTGGTGTTATGTAACCTCGGCCTATAACAAACGATGCGACTTGTGTCCTCCCCTACTAGGTACTACAAGACCCAAGTAGCATCGTATGCGTCCGTAACTCTGATTACCAGTTGTGGTGGCAGTACTTCTCCAGGCGAAGTTAGCACAAGTTCTACTGCTACTGGGTTGCTCCTTTCACACCACCCGGGGGACACGTGTAGGGATTCACGGGGTCGAGCAACATGGGCCCCCAAAAATGTAAAGGTAAAATTTTAGTGTTTTCGAATTATATCAAAACAGTGAAGCTGAACTGAATACTCTTGTTCAATGTTATTTTACCTGAGAATTGTTTATTTATTTTTCCACGCACCATACGTGAACAATTCGCGTGTTTACACGGTTCAGTTCCAAAGCGGGCGTTAAGATGAGAGATAACTCCAAGGTGCCGTGTATCATTTGGGCGGATTTATCGTACCGAGATATTTCAGTTATGGTTTTTCTTATTCATAATATCAAAAGAGATTGGCTGAGAACTGACTGACGTGTATCTTAATGTTTTATTGTCACACATCGTATTTGTTAAACAGTCGCGAATTGTACAAAATTAAATACAACAACGGGTTTTTTCGACATCGGAATAACGAAATTCATACGTATTTTCTCTAACGTAGTTGTATGACTGTTTTTCAGTTTGAAATAATTGGTTGTCGGCGAAATTACAGGCACATGAGCCATTCCACTTTAACTTCTCAAAGTTATGAACGCAAACATTTTTTTTTTTGCACTCTCAATCTAATTGTATCATTCAATGATAATCAAAATTGTATTTTTATTTGTATGTGAATTACCTGAAATAAATTTTTACTCTTAGTTCAGGTTTTACCGCCTCATACTTTCACAACATTAGCCTTGGTATCACAAAATTCCATAAGTAAGATTACTTAGTATTATGTTTTGGGTACACACCATTTATTTATTTAAAAATGCGACTTGTATCTTCCCAGACCTAAGAAAGGGATGATACAACACATTGTATCATGAAGTCGCTTTTTGTTGTGAGCTGTGGCTACAGCTTAATATCAGGTGGGCCATCTTGCTTGCTCCATAACTTCTTCACATTAAAGTGAATAAAACATTTAGAAATAAAAATTCAGTAAAAATAATCTCTTTGATAATCATAAATGGGCCCAGAATAAATAAAATAGGAATGTAGAGACAGCCGAGGGGCGTTGGATTTTTGCGAGCTGCGCGATTATTAAGAATGTAAACGCAAATTAAACTCGGACAATGTTGACTTGGATTCCAATTTAATTTTGTACACTTTGTCTGGAGAATTCCAAATAGTATGACTTAGGGACTAGATTTCCAGGAAGTGGCTCGTTATACTCAGCGATGAGTTATTTCTGTAAGGAGAACTCATCATTTTTGCATAAGGTAAATGCTGAATAAGACAAGTTTTCTGACTACAGAGACAGTAATCAAGAAATGATATTTATGTATCTATATATTAGTATAAAATAAAGTCGCTCCCGCTGTCTGTACGCTTAGATTTTTAAACTACGCAACGGATTTTAATGCAGTTTTCAGCAATTATAGAGTGATTCAAGAGGAAGGTTTATACTTAAAGTTTAATATTGATTTTTAGTTAATTTATTGAAATATGACGATAATTATTCAAGATGTCGGAAGAAATCAAGCCGACTTTATTGAAAAATTAAAGGGATCTAACTTAATGATTGTGAATATTATTTTAGTTTTAGTTTTTTGTCAATAGCTCAAACATATAATACTTTAACATGGATGTTACCACCAGAAAAAACATATGTAGATATGTTCGTCACATAAAACTTTGTCCTTCACCGCAAAACGCGACATTACTAAACTGAGCTGTGAGGCAAATGAAAAAATAACAATTACATTCATTTTCTCTATATCTGTGTTCCCTAAATCTCCAAGGAAGCTCCTTGGTAAATTTAATTTACTGATTCAGTTTGCACTACAATTTTTATGATTGCTCTTAATCGACTAACGTCAACATAATCTTTCAACTTAATTTGGTCGGATGTTTTTACATATTACAGTTAACTTTGTAATCGAAATTCAGTGGTGCACATCTGGTTTTGAACCAACCATCTCCGGGTTAAAGTCTTTGAGTCTAACCACTGGCCATGTGCCGAGTTTGGTACATACGTGGTAAATAGACTAAAATAAATTCATCCTCACGTGAAACTAATCTAGATTTCCATCAATACCATCTCAGATAAGTACTTATCTATCTAGAGATGGCCCACTAAAAGTTAGCCCACTTTTGAAGCTCATTTATCAGAATATGTAACAAACAGCTCACCATGTTAGCATCGTACCATAGACTATAAATCATACTGAAGTGAAAAATGGTTTCTTGTGCTCAATACAGGGACATTTTTCATTCATGAACACTTTAGTAGCTTGTTTGACGATTCTTCTTGTGATGGGTGGTCGGCCGAGATACGATAGTTGTGGGTTCGATTCCCGAATATGTGGTACCTAAATAAAGCTTGTTTTCTAAATATGTTCCGTCTTAAGTATCTTAGAGAAATAATAATAAAACTTAAACGCTCATATACCAGCAGTAGGTTTATATGTGTTTCAGGTGATTTGTATGTACATACAAATCACCTGTACATACTTACATAAACACAACACAAACATACCTTTCATCCATGACACTTAATCATCGATTCACCAATATTTACCCAAGCCGGGGAACGAATCTAGGACCCGCTTTGGTCTTGATACTACTAATTTAGCTGCTGAGCCCTCGATATAATATTCGCATATATAATCTTGTTCCCTTATCGTAAGGATGATAAGAAGCTTTATAAAGCTTTTTAAGTTTAAATAATGGAAAGAGAAAGTGGCCAATTTGATGTTAAGAGTTATCCTGTGCCTTAACAGCTATACGACTTGGAAACTCCCCTATCTAAGTAAAGAAAGATTAAGAAGCAAGTTATTGCCATGGGGATTGAAATGACAAATGTGCATGCGACTTTACCGGCTTCCGCACATTTCAAATTAGAACGTCAAGTAATTTAAGTTTGGGAAAACTATTCATATTTGTCACATACAAACTAATTAGAAATGCGCAACAGAGAACACACGAAATGCAACGCAGACACGTTTACTGACGCAGCGATTATTCGTTGCATTTATATGCACCAAGGAACCCCTAAACTTAAATGCACGTCCTCCCCTTCTTAGGTAAAACAAGACCCAGTTCGCATCATACGCCCGTAACTCTGAGACGTGAAGGTGGAATGTCTCATGTACCATAATTTCACCAGCAACCACACCTTTCAAACTGGAACACAGTAACGCAAATGCATTACTGCTTGGCGGCAGAATTGGGTACGGTGGCAGTACGTCTCCGGAAGAACTTAATATAATTGTAAAAAAAATACATTTTCTGCATTAAAGTTTCCAAAAAACAAATGATTGCCAATGGCATGGCATACAGAAGAGTAAGACATTCCGCGACCCGACGACTAATCGAAGAATCCATTTAGAAAACTCCACTAACTAAATCCCTCTGAACTGCAACTTTCTACTTAGTTTTAACCAATAACAATGGAGAACCATTCCGCAAAATTCCGGTTCGAACCGGCTAAATAAAGTGCTGTTTTATTATAAGCTCGCCATGGACAGGGACAGGCGCGGATTAAGGAAGTTTTATAACCGAAGCTGACAGCTCAGTATTATCCTGCAACTGAGCTGAAAACTGATGACATTGACGATTTGATGCATGAATTTGAGTCCTAAAAACCTAAAACGTACTGTCAAAGTGTCCTATAATATAGAAGATATGCTGTGTTTAACATCAAATACAAAAATAGGTTGGTAGCGACGTGGCTTACGGTCTGACCCCAATAGGTTTGAACTCTACAATGAGTGAGAACTCTCTAAAACATGGGCTGACGTTTGGGCAAATACCCACGGGGCTAACTATATAATATATAGTTGCTCACATTAGACATGGTTCTAAATTCAGACGTTGCGCGGCGCCACCATCGCCTATTCTATCGCTTAGCATGAAGTGGCATGTAGTCAAATATAATCAAAGACTACTACTACTAGATGCTACTAAACTATATCCATTATGGTACCATAATGGACATCGTTTTTAATCTTAATTAGCAGCTAGTAGTTATTACTACTGTTCTTGTTATTACTACTACATGTAGTCAAAAAAAAATGTGAGCCGTCACGTGACGCCTGGCAGATGTGAAACATCGACATTATTTTGTAAGAAACTAAGTACCCCATTACTAATAATGTTTATGATTTGTCATAACCTTGAACGGACCAATCAGCGCTCATGCCGTGGCGACGCGTCGCCAATCCAGAAATCGGTTTTACGTGCGGCTATAGATGTTTCACATCAAAAACTTTGGTTATATTTGACTACATGCCTAGATCCTGCTGCCACTAATTTACTTTTCAAACTTTAAAGACTTGAGAAATGGCATATTAGATGTTAAAGAGCGATGCAAGTTTGATAAATGGTATTAGTTTTCTCATAAACTTAAAAAAGAGGTTTGATACATCAAATTCAAAAAGAGTTTTAACTAAGAAGTGATTACCGGTATCTTTACGACATTTTTTCTCAGTGTTTAACAGCCGTTTAATAAAAGCTTTTTAAAATAAACCAATTGGTTCATGACTCAAAACAGAAATTACTCCTGGCTGAATAAAATTTGGGATTTGTAAGTAACCGTTTTGGCCGGTTTGTGGTGCTTTTGGAGTGGTCTGCCCTGATTACGTTCACCTCACAAAGTTATTGCGAGCGATAGGACGCAGTCGTGGCCGATTGGAAACTTTCGGTGGAATTGTGAAGTCCACTGCAGGTGCCCAGTTTGATAAATTGGGTGAGAACAAACTTCTGCAGCTTAGGAAAAATCTCAAGCAATAAGTTCGGGAGATTTAGTCGAGTACGGTTAAGGGTATGAGATATGCGGCAGTTGCCTTTATTAATCTTCTAATTGCAGGAACTTATGTAATACTTCCGTATAAAGAGAACATTTAGAACATAATATAAATTTATATATATTTGTACACAACTGTTAAGAAAATATTAAAATATATGAGCTGTGCTTTATCTATTTTCCAATTTGAAATGTTTTGGATTTGCTTTGTACAAGAACATCCTTTGCGACATTTTTCTTCAGTATTTTATATATTTGTTTTTTTTTCGTATTAGTACATAACAATGTTGTTTTCAGACCTGATCCTGTAACCGTCGGAATTGAGGCAGAAAACCACTTAGAGCAATCTCACCTCTCTTCTTTACTCTTGGTACTATAAATACAAAGGAGTTATTTCCCTATTGTTTTTTTTTTTTTTTACTTAATAGAGAACATAACATCTATTTCTAATTTTAGGAGTACCAATCAATTTACTTTGTTATTTTATAACCTAAGGTGCGTGCATTTTTCGTCACCCCTTATTGCACTGTGCAAACTATACCTGCAATTTTCAACTTTATGTATCACGTATTAGACTTAATACGACTTGGCAACATGTAACCTATTCATAACTTTTAAAACTTTGCTCGTTATCCAAGTCTAGGGCCACGCTTGTAAAGGTTTTTAGTTGCCATAAACTGAATTTCAGTAATTATACGTACATAGTGTACGATAAGCTTTTACGGGTCTGAGTAAAAAGTTGCACTGTGACGTAATTACGTTTGTGGTTGAAAACTACATTCTTGCGCTCATCACAACATTACTTTAGAAGGTATAATATTAAAAACTAGCTATTTACATCCCCTATTTTACCCCTCGGAAAAGTAGCCTAAGTTACTCCTTGTTACATCAGCTATCTGCCAGTGAAAGTCCCGTCAAAATCGGTCCAGCCATTTCAGAGATTAGCCGGAACAAACAGACAGACAGACAGAGAGACAGACAGACAGACAGACAAAAATTGTAAAATGTTGTTTTGGTATATATACCGTGTATACATCCATATGCACTTAGTAAAAAGCAGTTATTTTAATATTACAAACAGACACTCCAATTTTATTTATTTGTATAGTTAAAAATTTAACATATATCTATGCGTAGTTAGTGAAAGTAGCTAAATAGTCTGGAAAAAGATATTCAAGTTTTTACATAGTTATATCGTAAGTCCTTTGTGTGTGCATGAGGCAAGGACAAATATAAATACACAACATACAAGAAACGGAAACTAAGTTTTTGCTCATTACACGTATATTTGCCGGGTTGGGAACAACTGGCTTGAAGGCAGGACCGACTAGGCAACGAAGCTGTCAAAGTACTTAATCGTGCCGCTTTCTCATTGTCTCAAAATTCGCCTTGATTTATGAGACCCAAAGGACTGTTGTGACATAAAACAATCCCAACTGGACATCCTTAGCAGATTAGATTCCCTATCAATTACTTCGCTATCGCTTATCAACAGTGGGAATGGTCTTACAGCTCGATTGGTTGGACCCTGCTTTCTGCGCTGTAGGTCTTGGGTTCGATTTCCACCCAGGACAAACATTTGTGTGACGAACACAAACGTTTGTTCTGTATCTGGGTGTTACCTAGTAATGTATTATATGTATGTATTTACAAAAAGTCTATAAGTATTATATCAGTTGTCTGGTTCCCATGATACAAGCTATACTTAGCTTACTTTGGGGCTGTTTGAAATGTCCACCAATACTTATTATTATTATTAATTATTTTATAAATTGTGATAGGTAGGTACTATCTGAGATGTCAAGTCAAAAAGAAGTATTGACGAGTTAGCAACTATTTATTCCGTTACGCAGAAACTTTGCAGGATTTCAATACAATTGCAGTTCTGTAGCTAATAGTTAAGTGGAACCGAGTGCATTATGTTTGTTGAAACTAGCTACTAGCTAGCTGTAGTGAATTCGTTCTCAAATAAGTTGGACGCAACTTTGATCTAAAGTCTAAGGGTGACGGTCACAATGTGACGCGACAAGTCACTTCGAATTGTGAGCGTGGTCTAGTGGTACTGACCCCGAGTTTCAATCCGGAGGTCGCCGGTTCAAATCCCGACGTGCATCTGTGAGTTTTTCGATTGAAAGATATATGTGCGCAATACCACGTCCTCAAAACGGTGAACGAAAACATCGTGAGGAAACCGACATGTCCTAGAACTAAAAATTCGAAGACATGTGTCAAGTGCACGAAAGGAGCCTCTTTGAGGCGCATTCAAAATCCTTTCACCACACCGGTCCGAGAGAATCAGTGACTCGAATAGAAGAAGAAGACTTCGAATTGTGACTATCCACGGGTCTTACATATTTGAGTGAGATGAAGTCTTTATGCTACTTATATTAGCTGCATCCCCTAATTTACCTATCCGAAATATAAGTCACAGAAAACCTTCAAACCAGTTTAAATTTATATACTGCTAATATAGAAAACCTCTCACATCATTACCAATTAAATCATTCTATTTATCCTCAACACACAATTACTCGTCCAATACCGCTTAAACAAGGAAACAACGAATTCAATTCGGCTCGGTAATATCGGGACATAAATGGGTACAAATATGTACCCACTGGTACACAGATACGTACACGGACGCGTACACAAATGAGTACATTAGACAAAGGCGTGTGTACGCAAGCACAGAAACACTGCTGTCGCCGTTCGGGACGATTTGCCTAAGACAACATTGTGATTGTTGGCGAGTTATGCGTTTCCATTGTCTCACGAGATAGTATCATTTTATTTATTTTATTTTATATAGTTACGGAACAAGCCGATGACCCACCTGGTTTTAAGTGGTAACCTCTGCCCATAACAACCGATGTGACTTGAGTCCTCCCCTACTAAGTACGACAAGACCCAAGTCACATCGTATGCGCCCGTAACTCTGAGGCGTGTAGGTGGAATCACGTATAATCAGCGTGAATTGGTCAATAATACGCAGAAATGCAGGCGATGACAATTGTTGTCCATTACGTTTATCATGTCAAATGTTAATATGTGAACGCTAACTCGTAGAACAATGCCCCGTTAATATATCGTTCATATTTTCTGACTTTTGATATACCCTACAACTTATTAATAAATTTGCTACATCCGTGGGAGTGTAAATCGGTTTAACAATCTGAAATACCTAAGATAAAATAATATTATAACTACTTTCCGTATTGTTAGATGCTCGGCTAACACCCTCAAGCTGAAAATATCTCGCCAACCACCAAGCAACGGTACCCTCGCTTGTGAGCAAGTTTCCAGTTCAGGGGTTATGTGGCATCACCACCTGCTTATTAGTCTTTTAACAATAGGAAATAACAAACTTAACACTGTAAATGAAAAATAAAAAATTAAACATTTTTTGGCTCAATTTGATGTGTATTATAATAATATTGGTGGTCAATTCACACAGCGCCATCTAGCCCCAAAATAAGCATAGCTTGTACTATGGAAACCAGACAACAGCTGCTAGAACACATATATACCTTTTTGTAAATACATACATATAATACAAATTAACACCCAGACACAGAACAAACATTTATATTCCTCACACAAATGTTTGTCCTAGATGGAATCGAACCCACGACCTACAGCGCAGATGGCAAAGTTACAACCACCTGAGCTGTAATGTATACGATATTTATACGATTATAAAACGGATAATCCAGTGGTACAATGGAAACGGTGCCGCCACCGGACATAGTTGCATGTTTGCCCGAGGCACTATCTACATCAATGAGATTCCGTCTTCGCCAGGAGTGCAGACGCTCCAGTCCGCCATTCAAAGTAGTTTAAATGCTATTTCATGATTTCACAAAGCCCTTTGCACGAGACACAGGCTTTTAGGAAATGTTTAGCGGCTGTGTCGCCTACATTTATCTCTGTATACCGCAGGCCATTTGCCTCAATGTTGCCGCTGCAGAAACACAAGGCTAGTTTTGACAAGTTTAGAATGGGGCGTTGATAGATAGATAGCTTTTTATATGTACTTCACTATGATAGATTGATTTAATGTACATGGTGCGTTGAACAGAAAACATAAATTACACTCTGCGGTCTTATCGCTTACAGCGATTTCTTCTACACATTGATTCCTGTTTCTCTATTTCAAGCAAGTCCATCCAAGGAGTTTCATAGATGTTTGATAGATGATAGAGGATCGTTTTTGTATTTTAGGCTCTGCCTACTACTTCGGCAAATAAGCGTAGTTATTGGAAGTATTATTTATTATCATTTTGTATATGGCTTGCATCATCGTAACGAGATAAAATTAAAAATAAAATAGGGGTGCGTGATATAACCGAATTCCACGCGGACGAAGTCGCAGGCAACAGTAACTAAATGTGTGTATTGGACCACCCTGTATACAATACGTTAAAATACCTAACATGAACAGTGGGAACGAAACGTAACAATTGAGTGTTTGTGATGGCTGCGGGCAGCGAATGCGGTGCGCCCTGCGTTTGACATTTACCTGAATGCGTGTCCTGTGGGTAGCCGTGTAACCGCGGATACACTGGACAACAGCCGAAGCAAATTGAACTCTACACGATAACTTCATGGTTCATATTGGCATGATATATTTGTGCATGTTATGAAAAGTTGGGAAGGGAAACTGGGCTTGCATTAGGGAATTTCGAATATTTTTATTAATACTGATAGAATAGCATGGCATGTATCTATCGAGCAGAAATTATTCTCTTTCAATGACAAGATTACCTTAAGGGTCTGCGGAACATTACCTCTTGAGTGAATTTAGTAGAACTCACGCCAAGGTCGTCCGAGGAATTACTGCCACCATGCCCAGTTCTGCCGCCAAGCAGTAACGCATTCGCGTTACAGTGTTCCGGTTTTAAAGGTGTTGCCGGTGAAATTACAGGCACATGATACATTCCACCTACTCGTCTCAGTTACGGGCGTATACGATGCGAGTTGGGTCTTGTCGTACCTAGTAGGGGAGGACCCAAATCGCATCGGTTGTTATGAGTAGGTTACCACTTAACACCAGGTGGGCCGTTGGCTCGTTTCGTAACCGTATCACATAAAAAGCTAAAAAGGTCAATCAGCAGGCTGAAGCTCAAAACCGCCATCTCCTAGACCCAAAAATTGGAAGACACGTGTCAAGTGCAATAAAGAAGCGTCTTTGAAGCGCGATTAAAACCCATTTGCGACTAATAGTAGTAATAATAACAGTTAAAAAACATGATTGGTTTAGGATAATACCTATATACAAGGATCGTGCTCGCGAAAAAAAAGGAATCCCTCCATTTTTTCTTGTTTGGTTTCTTGGCTGTTCTTCCCCATGGAGGGTCGGATAGGGTTTGAACAGGCATCAAACTTATCGATAAGTACGCGTGACCTTATGTTTTGAATATTGACGTTTCCAAGCCATTTCTTTATGAATTCTATGGAAATAAAGTTTTTGACTTTGACTTTGACTATAAACTGCTATGCGGTAACATAATAAAACTCCCCTCCTAGTTACCTAGCATAAAGTTTCGACTTGGAGAAACAGCCCATTCCAGTCTCCCTACAAACAAAACATTATTCCATCATGACTTCCATTAAACTAATTTAAATAAATTAGAAGCAGAAATAATCTGCATAACAATAAAACGAACAAATAGATCTGGGTGATAGTTACACCCTCGGAACACGAGCGTCGCACGCGCAAGCGTTCAACCGTGTTGATGCCAGATAACGGGGTCTTGTCCCAACTAAACATTATTCCATATGAACTTTTATATTCTAAAATACATATTTCTGTGCTGTTTCCTCAGGAATCCCAGGTGAACTTTGCGGGTAGAGCATACAATTGGTTCTCGTGTCTTGGATCGTGTAAATTTGTTTGCCTATTCTAAGTGGGATATAGTCCTAGTGATGAGTGTATTTTTATTGTATTTTCAAGTGAAGCTTCTTAGGCGGCTTTTCGACAGGAAAATTTTAAGGACGCCTCGTGTTTATTTATGCACATTTCATTACATACGATAGAAAAAACATATAATTCAGAGATTTTTTTTTATCTAGTAGGTATACTTTTGATTGGCTAGCATTGTATGAGATAGTTGAAAATTCCAATCGCAGATTTTTCAGAATCGTAAGTGCGTCAAAAAAGGCGTTTATCATGGATTATCATAGTCCTACGTTGCACTAAAGCACGCTTCTGCGCATAGCTCTTACTAGAGCCTCTAACTCATTTAAAGAAACATAGTTTTGGAGCGTCCGAATATATATTTTTCCAAACAGGACTAAACTTTTCGCTCTAACATTTCACTGAATTAAATAGGATGTACAGTGAGCGACAAAAACATTTACACAATTTGAAACTCTGTTCAGGGCCGATTTTTTAATCTCAAATAGAATTTTGCTTTGAAGGAATATATATCTGGCTACATATCTTGCTATTACGAGGTTGGCTTGTTCGAGCTATTATTTTGACTTGAGCTAACTAACAACTACTAACAAGCAAAAATTCCACTTTCAGTAAAATGTGCTGGCAGCTAAGATAGAGGTTAGTTTATTTGTATTAAGTGGGTAACATATTCATAAATAACATGATAACTTATTATTATATTATATATATAAAATAATTATTTTAATATATAGTGTTTTTTCGTGATCCCTATTTATTATCCTATTATCTAGCACTTGGGCCATTTTGGTGGTGAACAGGAATAATGATTTTCGCAATCGATACTATTAAATTTTTAGACAAAATCAGTAAAAATTACCAAAGAAATAACGACCTTCCACAATTTAGGTCTGACTGTACGCTGGCCATAAGATAAGTCCACGCATGGTCGACCGCTTCGTTATACGGAATGCTAATACCCTCCTAGCATAGGGCTAGGGTGTACAAAACCCGTAAAATACCATCGCACCACATGATTCATCATTATATTACCAATTA